>JARWIR010000132.1:0-703038 GCA_029959085.1 Nemophila menziesii | reverse complement strand
CATATATTTATTCCCATTTAAATCAAATATTGTCATAGGTGTGAAAATCCACCTACTACTAATTTCATCACACGCGCACGTCTGGGATTTTTTTTTAAATCATCATAACTAATTCTAAAAAAATCAAAAAAATCAAAAAGATAAAGAAATTGCATTTTTAGATGATACAAATTAATATTTACGTCTATGATTTTTTTTGAATTTTAAATTTTTTGATTTTGATTTTTTTAAATGGGATTTTGTCCTATCTGTAATTTTAAGATTGAGATGAATTTGTCCCATCTCCATTCTATTACTGAGATGTGATTTGTCCCATCTCTATTGTATAACTAAGATGAGATTTGTCCCTATCTCTATTGTAAAACTAATTAAAAATGTATAATGTGTTGGAGATGATGATGTGGTTGTTTCGCGAGATAAAAAAACCTTGACCTGGTGGGGTTATGTATGTATGTCAGGGGATTGATAGGATTGTTCCGTCCAGTTTTACTATTCCTACTCCGATTTTGTTTGAAGAGCCTTCGAAACATAAGGCTATTAGCTGCTTATTCTTCTGATCCATTCCCTACAGTTTACGTTTATATAAAAACTAACTTATTTACTTTGAATATTGATGACTTGAGAAGCAATAATTAGTTGAAATGAAGAAAATTACTGTTTCTAGTTCATTATATAACATTCAAAATCAAATTGTACGAGTCATCAACATTATTAAACACTAAAACAAAAAAGAACTCATTTAATACTGAGATGGGCATTTGTCCCATCTCTATTGTAAAACTAAGATGGATCTATCCCATTTACGATTGAAACCTTCCACCACCACCTCCACGACCCCCAACACCACCATCACCCTACCTTCACCACCTTTACCTACTACTAATTTCATTACACACGCGTGCGTCCGTAATTTTTTTTAAAATCGTCATAACTAATTCTAAAAAAATCAGAAAAATAAAAAATTCGTATTTTTGGATAAAGCAGATTAATATTTACGTCTATGATTTTTTCTTTTGAATTTTTTTGAGTTTTATGAATTTTTTTTAATTTTTTTCGTAGTTAATTTCATGTTTGCGAAAAGGAAATTCACTGTTTTCATGTTAAAAACAGTAAATTTCGTGTCTGCGAAAAATTAAAAATAAAAAAGTTAAATAAAAAAATTCATAGACGTAAATATTAATTTGTTTTATCCAAAAATACAATTTTTTTATTTTTCTGATTTTTTAGAATTAGTTATGACGATTTAAAAAAAAATCACGGACGGGCGCATGTGTAATAGAATTGGTAGTAGGTGGTTGTGGTGGTGGTTGTGATTGTGGTAGCTGTAATGGTGGTTAAATACATAGTAGTGGTGGTGGTGGTGGTGGTTGTGGTAGTGGTGGTACCCTATTATTTGTTTAATATATAAAAATAAACATTGTATTAAAAATAATATATTCAATAATAAGGTAGTAAAGATATAAAAAATATAAAGGAAATATTTTCTATATATAATTATTTTATTACGTGTTTTTAAAAAAAAATTATTAAAGGCTTAATTTAATAATTATGTGATTTTATTAGGTTTCTTTAATTTTAAGAAAGGGAAAATGACCCAAAAAATCAAAATAATATTATTTTCAGCCCAATAACATCAATGACAAAATTTCTCCCAATAACATCATTAACTAAATTTTGTCCTTGATGGGAATCGTCCTTGACGGGAATCGTCCTTGACGGGAATCGTCCTTGAGGAATCGTCCTTGACGGGAATCGTCCTTGATGGGAATCGTCCTTGACGGGAATCGTCCTTGACGGGTAAACATGTAATCTTATAATAGTAAGTTAATGGATGATTCTTTGGGGCAAGTATAATATTATTTTGATTTTTTGGGTCATTGACCCTTTAAGAAACATCTTTATTTTTAATTAATAACAATAAAAAGGGTAAGAAAGTAAAATAATAATAGATTTTTTTATTTAAATGAGAAACTAGATAATTTAATTAGAAAGAAATAATGACCTGTCAATTTTTGGATATAGACTTTTTTAATCATAATTTAAATAGACATTTTTCTTTAAAAAATTATGAATGGTGTATTTTAAAAATATTTTTGATTCATAAATTATGATCTGAAGATAAGTTTGCTCCTAATAGGTATTTGATTGTCACTTATTAGTCCATATTTGGATCTTTAAGATTACATGAAAATAAATTGATTTTTTAATTTTAGTTAATTTTTTTTTATCTTCTAATCAAATAATATATATGTAAAAAAGTGATATGAAAAAAATATGACCTCCATCATTACTTTTTCTAAATACTATAACCAATATTAAATGAATTAGAGGTTTAGGTCCTGTTTGATTTGAGAAAACATTTTCTGTTTTTGTTTTCAGAATATATTTTCAGAAAATGATTTTTTTTCTTTTCAATTTTTTTAAAAAATATGGAAAACGTCAATTTCACGTTCTCCAATATAACACTGTTTTCATTAAATTTTCCAGAAAACTGTTTTCATTTTCTGTAGTCAAACACGTTTTTATTAGTATTTTCAAAAATATAGAAAATAAAAACAAAAAACACCCATTATTTTCACGAACCAAACGGGGCCTTAAGGTCTCCCCGGTGCTACCATAATCTATTAATTATGCTACCATAATCTTTTCATAATTAATACAATATCTAAATGTTTGTACAAAAAAATAAACGGCTTCAACGGGAGTCGTTGGAGTTCTAACAAGTCAAAAGTGGAGCATATATTATTTAGTGAGTTTAATTATGAAGCAAATTAAATGATAGATTAGACGTTCAAATATAAAGTGGAATAAAAATGGAGGACCCAGGTAAGGGACAAGAATGGAACATACCCCCGAATTTGATCACCTCGTGGGCAAAAATCCTTTCCTTAATCATTGTATCCCCCACTAAATTTTATAATAATCTCCAAAGTAGTCATGCTTGATCGCATAACCTTGACGCCTTCCTTCTTTTCGGTTACCACAATCTTATGTTATTAAACATGTAATTGATCTCATTTCTTCTCCCAACTACATGAAAACATTCTTCGACCAAAAAAAAAAAAAAAAAAAACATGAAAATAAAGAAAACATATTAAAGAAAAGCCCTCTTAAATGATCTCATTGCAACCATAACCTTAATAAATAATAAAAAGTGGCAACCTTAAAATAATATGTTAAGTACAATTAAATCTCTTTTATATACTATTCTAGGGACATTTTCTCAAGAATATCACTTTAAAGTAATTTTACTACATGAAGTTTGTGTGAAAGAAAATTCAAAATATTCGCCTGGGTGGTAATGATTTTAATATTTTAACATGAAACTTTTTGTTATATACTAGAATAATTCTTAAATTCAGGGGTTATTTTCTCCTATTAAACAAATTTTTAGGACAAATTATCACATGTATATTCATTGAGAGTTTTTTATGTTTTTTTGGTAAACGGTTTTATTAAAGTATAAAAAGAACCATGTACCGCTTTATACAAGATTTTTTAACATAATGTCCGGAAAAACAAATATCTATCTTTATATTATTTTATATCTAAATGTGTTACAATGAAAAATTTACTACCATCTAAAAGGTAGAATAAGGATACGATGTGAAAATTATAGAATAAGAGCACCATTTAGTCACTTTTAAACCCTTCTCCTTATTGCGTGATTCTCCTCTCATAGAAATATTGATATGCATTCTTCAAATGTGATATATAATGGTTTCAAAAGTAACCCTTTGTACTTTTTTCCTCAAACTTTCGTAGACTTTTAGTTTTCTTAGCCATTTAAACGCGCTCAAGATCGTACACATATCATTCTCAATATCCAACCATTTCTCGAATGCATCCAAATATCCCTTGAGAAGGTACATTCAAATGATATATGCTTCTTTAATTCAATGTTTTATCACACAGCTCACAAAGTGTGTCCATCTATACAATGATTGCATGTTCAAGAGTAACACAAGAATTTCACACAATAATGTGTCCAAATTTTGACAAAAGATCAACAACAAAAGACATCATAAGGTTTTTTATACAAAGAATAGTACTCACCACTAGGAAGACCATTACCGGTGGAGGGATCGTTAGCGGTGGGGAATCACCTTAATAAGATCTTCTCACCTCCCTTATCTTCAAGCGAAGTTCCAATCTCATCCTTCAACTTCCATATTTGTTTCAAATGAGGTGAGACCGTTTTATTGTCAGATAAGTTCCAATATACAACTATTACGCAAAGTTAGTCCTTGAAGGTAAAAATATGAAATGATTTAAACGTCTCCTAATAGTGATACTTGAGTTTATTAGTTATCTCCTTTTATTAGAGTTCTTTTCAATAAATGATTCTCCCTCAAACTTTATAAGCTCATGGGTTCAAATTTTGTTAAATATTTTACAATAAGGCGTACGAGTAAATTAGTATGTTACTAGACAATTCACTACACATCAAATATTAGTTCAGACTAAATAGTTAGGTTGGGTAGTGAAATTCAGGGGTCTTGGTGGAGTGATACTAATATTATTAATGTGTCATGCGATAGTTTGTGTAGGAACAACGACCAATTACCTCTTAATGTAGTTTAAATTTAGCCTCTATTTTGTTCAAAATTTTATGCACAAATTGGTTCACAAAGGTTGGACTAAACTTGAAATTTTAACTCTGTAAATCTCCCCGCCTAGGCGCGCCTAGGCTCAACTCCCCCTCAGCCGCTTATGCCTAGTTAAAACTCTAGGCGTATTCGCCTAGCGCCTTAGTCGTCGTAGAATAGGCGCCTAGCCCGTCTAGGAGCAGATTAATGGCAAAACATGGCCGTCTAGGCGCCGATTAATGACAAAACATGCTAGCATAGGCCTTTTTATTATTTTCTTATTCTCGAGAATTCTTTCATTGATATTATAACTCAATACTTAGTATTTTTATAATTAGTATGTATATATATATATATATATTACTAAATATACACAATTACACAACGAGATTCAACACCATATAATTCCGCCTAGTCCCCGTATAATCCTGTCTAGGCGTTAGGCCCTGGTCGACCGCCTAGACCGCAAAACCGAGATCTACATCATAGCTCCTATATTCATGTAACTCCCACAAAATAAGTAAATGTCACGCTTGTATCTGCCTATTTGTAGGGTTTTTTTTATCAGAAAGGAGGAAAGAAAGAAAGAGAACTACTTTTAGAAGTGATTCCTTGTTTCAAAAAATAAAGAGAAATTCTATATAGATTAAGAAAAACGCTCAAACATAGGGATTCTTCTAAGTTGCTATGAAATTTCAAGTTAACAGGTTATTGACTGTGGTCAAACTCGAATGCGGTAAATAAAATATTAAAACACAAACAGTAATATATTTTTGATGACACTCTTATTTTAAATTAATTTTAAAAATATGAAAAAGCCTCTTAATAACACTTAGTCTTAAGAGAAAAATAATAAGAAAAATAATAATGGAGATGCAAGTAATTTATGTATTACTATAAGGCGAATTGTATACGCATAGTTATAGAATTTACCCCCTCTGTTTTTGTCTATTTTGATTTTCATATATATTGCTCTTTCTATTTCTAAAAAGTTGTGACTAATACTAAAAATAGCTGTCTACAAAAGGTTGTCATTTTAAAAAATTAAGAGAATATTTTATTATTTATAGCACTTTTATCCCTAATTAAATATTATAATTTATGTTCCTAATAAATATTCAAGATATCAAGATATTTTATGGAAAACATTTTAGTTCACATGGACATAAAAACACATTTCTTAGTTTTTAGGTATAAAAGCAAGTGTGACAACTTTTTAGAGATAAAAAAAATAAAAAATATAATTATTACATCTCTTAATTAATAAAATATATTTTATAAAGTATCTTAATATTTTAAATATATATTAAAAATATATAGTTTTAATATTTTAATAAAGGTAATAGTAAAGGAACAAAATTTTTTTTTTAATATATTTTAACTTGATAAACTTTTGAAATGATAATGTCAATGAGTGGATAAATTTAATTGAGAATAGGAAATGATTATCTTTGTCTATTAAATATTGGAGGAATAGATCGAGTCTATAATCATGATTAAGAAGTTAATAACTATATTATCTTTAATACATTTAAGCTAAAAAATATTTCTATAATCATTTAAAGATGGTCCAGTTTATCAAAATGCATTCGAAGATATAATATGGTTAATCAACCATAGGAATCCAAAGTTTCAAATAAGATAGAGTAGTATGTAAAATGGAAAATATGAAGTTGGGTGGGAAGTCTTGGGCTGAGTGGGAGTGGTAAAGCCAGCTGACAAGTCCCCGTTCGAAAGGGGAGGCAAGGTGAAGTTGTTGTTGGGAATATGTGGAGCACGGTTTGGGTATAAGACATTGCATGGTGAATTTAATTAGTGATATTTATATCCCATAATTATATGAAGCTATGAATGATACTTCACTAATCACCATATCTGTTGGTTCCTGCCACCACTCAGGGCCATGACTTTAAATTAAGAATTATCATTTCAAACTCCCTTTTTTATTGATCTTTAGCTTCCGTGTGATCGACTTAAAAAAAAAAAAAAAAACTTACGATAAAAAATTGGTTTGCAAGACATTAAATAGTGCAATTTGTGCTTATTAATTATAGCAACCGAATCATTTTAAAGATAATGTTTCGTGTATGTACAAAATACTAACAAGGATTGCAAACAAAATTGCCTTATTTTCAGGTCCAAACTTGACTCCCCATGTAGTCTTGATATAATCTAAAATAGTGATGTTTGGTTGATGTATAAATAATTATATGCAACAAAATAATTTTATATGTGTTTCTTTTTTTATGTTATGTTAATTCTTAGAAATTGACCAAGCATGAAGCACTTCAAGACCAATGCAACAATTATTTTGTTCGTCGACTATCATATTTAAGTAAAATTAAATTTCTCCAAATCTTCTTTTTTTCGACCTCCAGTTGTTTATAAAAATCCAATAAACATGAATATTTTTTACTCAACTTAATCTCCATTAATCTGAATTGAACATATATAACCATATTGTTGTTGGATTGTTTTCCAGAACATGTACATCGTTCCATGTTTATATGTTCCCCATTTTATAGTACAAAACATTTTTAAAATATAAATCTCTATCAATATTTTTTCATACATGTGAGACTAATTAACTAAAAGTTAAAACTTAAAAAAACAACCTCATGGAAAATCTAATACCAATATTAGCATATAACGGCCACTCTTGTTTTTGTGATACTATTAAAAAATACTCCGATAAATTACCAAAGTCCACTAGTTTCAAAATTTATCTATATTAGTTTCTTTTCCAACAAATAGCACATTCATTTACTTCATGATAAATATGATTTACCTTTAAAACCATGATTTTATTAGAGAAATCTCGATACATTCTCTTCCAATGTAGCAAGATCGATCCCTAAAATCACCATCGCCCTTAACTAGAGCATGAAGTTTACACGGATCAATCTCAACACACAACTAAATCATTCCTCGATTCTTAACCTATCTTAGACCATAGTGTAATGCCAATAATTCAGAATAAAAAGGCAAACCAGTCACACACTTACCTGCAAATCCACATATGAATGACCCTTCAGTGTCTCTAAAAATCTCTCCTATACCAGCCTCTCTCTTGGATTGGTTGAAACTCCCGCCCATATTCAATTTACTGGAAGCCTTTGGTTTAATCCATCGTACTAGCACATTTTTCAAAGAAAAAACAAGCCCCTCGTCATACTCTTTCTCCGAAGCAGTAACAAAATCGTTGGCCATCTTTATAATATCTTATTTTAAGTTGTCTAATCGTGGAAAGCATGGGTCATGAATGAAAATAACCTCATTTCCGCAAGTCCATATCGTCCATACTGTTACAGCAAAAACTAACTGCCATTCTAGCCCGCACCAGAACCGATTTGTCTGCAATTGTTCTTCCACCCACACATGTGTCGCAACATTCAAGTAGTTGTTATAATGATGGAAACCCGTTGTGCTTACCATCTCTTTGTGTTGTACTCCCCTGCAACTTCTCCCATGTGTTACAACACTGTTCTGCGAGGTACCAGGGGTAAAAAAATACATTTGAAACTTCATTCCTACTTATTGCAGCACGTTGGAATTGCATCTCACTTCCTTCGACTTTATCCAGTAACTTCCAAATAGTTGCACCTATGGTACAATCCATTATCAAATGCCATAAAAACTCCTTCATAGGGTAGTTACTTTAATACAATTGATCTCTTGTGTATTGAGAAATTTTATAGGTACATTGCTGGTGGTTGTGCAATAAGGCTCCATGCTCAGTCTGTTGTAAAAGCTAAAGAAAGAGCCATTCGTTTGGCTTGCGAGATGACTTTAAGACTCCTAACTGACACAATCTTCATTAAGAATGATGGCCAAACAATTATAAACCAAATTAATTCTAGTAATGTAGTTTATTCTAGTAGTACTTTTATTTTGGTGAAACATATACATTGTAAGTTTATATTTAAACTGAAATTCTTTTTAATTGGTAGGACTAGAACTCAAATAAGGAATTAGGTGACCAAACATATGTTTCGAGGTAACTTGTTTGGTAATTGGATATTCTACCCACCTCCCCAATTGACTAAGTTATTAGCTAAGAAAAGTGATGCATTAGGTATCGGCTAGTTTTGTAAGAATGACTTATTTTAATGAATTTTCATTCAACTAAAAAACTGTCAATAGAATTGAAAGCCTTTTTTGTTTACGTTTGTGGTGGTTGTAACACCTAATACATTTCTATGATTTTTAAAAACAAAGCGATATATTTTATTATTATTAATATATATTTTTGTAAATTATAAATATTTGATACCATCCAAAAAATAAAAAATTTGATAAAGTTTATTATAATTATATTTTGAATATTAAAAACAAATTCTAATATTTTTTAAGTTATATAATTTATAAATATAAAAATTCATAAAAATTAGAAATATCAATTATTTAAATTGAAATAGAAAACCATGAAAATAAAGTTAATATATAGATTTTTATAGAGCCATTTATTCATAAATATCTATTAAAAATTTATTTTCTAAAAATATCTTCAATAACACTATTTATTAAATACATTCTTTTACAAAAGAGGAAACTTCATTTTGCAGCCTATTCCCATCCCCCATCCCATTTTAAAAAAAAAAACCCATTTTAAAGCCCAAGTTAGTAATTGTTCTATATAAAGCCTAACTAGATGAAACAAGTTAACTAATTCATTTACTCTCTCTTACTTTTCCTAACACACATGACCATAGAGATAAATCCGTGTCCATGGGGCTGTACCTAAGCCATTTTTTTTGTCCATGTCCATTTTCTAAGTGTTCAATATTATACTGAAGGGGTTGTACCTCCATGTTATTTTTTGTTCTAATTCTTATTTTTTGTATATGGTCAATGCTTCGGTTTTGTCCAAGTTCAAGGGGCCGTACCCAAGCTCCGGTTTGTCCATGTCATTTTTTTTCTAATGTCAAACGTTCAAGAACAAAGTCATTCGGTAGATTAGGATTGGTACACTAGTGCCCATACCCTAGTGTCTGGACCCAATGTGGCTAGACTATACACATTCCCAACTAACTCACACTCTAGGAATAAAAGAAAAAAAAAAAGACGTGGCTGGACCTATACGCACGGTATATACCTAAGAAAATGTATAAAAAGGTAAAAACATAGTAAACCTACTTGGACCTGGACCAAAAAGTTTTTAAGCTTTAGCCAATAATGGGCTGGACCTAATATTTACTCAAAGCCCAAAACATGGTTTTTAAAACAAAAAAATAAAGGCGTAACAACATGGCGGTGGAACATTTTCAAAAAAAAGAAGAAGCAGTGGAACTTTTTTACCCAGCCCATAAGGTTCGAGCCCACTATGGTCTGGACCTAGACACTAGACCCACTAGACCTAGACACTAGCGTAACCCACTAGACCCACATTTTTACCCAGCCCACTATGGTTGGGCTGCGCTGCTCGATGGAGGATCAAATGAAACGTGGGGGGCGGCGAGTGCAGATCGGAAGGTGGGGGATGAAGGGGATAGCCCAGCGCGGAGTTCTTGGAGTTTTAGAATCAAGGATCTGGAAGGGGGATGAAGGGGATGGCGCAGCGCGGAGTTCTTGTTCCTGCTCTTCTCCACGAACGAAGTGCTGCTGCAACTGAGTTTGTGTGGTGCTGTTCTGGCGGCGTGGTGGTGGTGGCGCTGGATGCGCTGCTCGATGGAGGTCAGTCTTCGTCGAAGCTCGATGGTGGTGGGATGGGGAAGAGTGAAGAGAGGGCGGTCACATAGAGGGTGGTGCGAGATGCAGGCTTGGTGCGAGATGGAGGCTTGGTGCGAGATGGAGCCGATCAGATCTGCAGGGTGATGGTTGTGTGGTCTGTGTTTTGGTGGCTCTGCACATCGACGGTGATGGACGGTTTCTTGGAGCACGAAGGTGATGGCCTCTTCTCCACGAACGAAGGTACACAAACTGCCTTCTCTGCAGTTGCGGCGACGAAGTGGCGGGACGGTGGGGGGAAGAGGAGAGGAGGATGGCTATGGTGGAAGTTTGAGATGGAAGGGGGTGGGGGGCGGCGTTAGGTCTTGAGCAGATAGAGAGCTGAGAGAGAGCTGAGAGAGAGGGGGGTTTGATCGAAACCCCTATATGGGTTCTTTGTTTTTGTTTTTGGGTTCTCACTGTATTGGTTAGGCTAGTGTATAGAAAGACTAGTTGGATAGTAAATGGGGCTTTTGTTTGGTAAGAAGAAGGTTGTGGGGCTTTAAATAAATATTCACCCTTTACAAAAATACCCTTATATAATCATTTTAATTACTCTATTATTTGTCATTTAAATTTAACCACCCTATTACAACTTCCCACCACCACTACCTCACCACCACCACCCACACAACTACCATCACCACAAGCACCACCACCACTACAACCTTAACCACCACCACAATAACAATCACCACAACCACAACCACCACCTACTACTAATTCCATCATACACGTGCGCGTCCGTGATTTTTTTTTTTTTTAAATCGTTATAACTAATTCTAAAAAAATCAAAAAAGTAAAAAAATTTACATATTTGGATAAAGCAAATTAATATTTACGTATATGGTTTTTTTTTAAATTATTTAATTTTTTTTAATTTTTTCCGCAGACACGAAATTCATTGATTCAAACAGTGAATTTCATGTTTACGAAAAAAATCTCTATTTGGAACAATGAATTTCGTGTCTGCGAATTTATTTAAAAAAAAAATCAATCATAGACGTAAAAATTAATTTGTTTATCCAAAAATGCAATTTTTTAATTTTTAGTTTTTTTTTGAATTAGTTATAACAATTTAAAAAAAATTCACGGACGCGCGCTTGTGTGATGGAATTATTAGTAAGTGGTGGTGGTGGTTGCGGTTGTGGTGATTAAATACATGGTGGTAGTGGTAGTGGTGGTTGTGGTAATTAAATACATGGTGGCAATGATAGTGGTGGTGGTAAAAGTACTCTATTATTTGTTTGATATTTAAAAAAGAATATTATATTAAAAATAAATAATATATTTAATAATAAAAGTATTAAAAATTTAAAAATTCAAAAAACGGATATTATCTATAAATAATTATTTTATTAAAAAATTTTTATAAAATAAATAATTAAAAATTTAATTTAACAACTAAATATTTTTATTAAGTTTTTTTTAGTTTTTTAAAAAGAAATTTGAGATAAATTACGCTCACGATTATGCGGCTCAATTATGTTGAAGGTAGCCTAAAGCGTAATTCAAAGGTACATGCGGCTCATATTGAGAAAAAAGGAAAATCATGTTATTATAATAAAGAAAACATAATAATAAATTTGGACCTACAATTTCACGTCATAATAAATATTTCTAGCACGAGAGAGCTTGCCTCATTATTGGGCAAAGTAGAACTCTGAGAATGAAAAAAAAAAAAAAAACAGAACTTTGAGCTGAGCTTTAGCACCGTCATAGTTAGGAGAAAAAATGCTTAACAATTATACTATATACTACACTTAATAAGGTTAACTAACCTTGGCAAGAGATATCAAATAAGTATGTTTCAATACTATAGTGTTTTTTTGCTGAACAAAAAATACTATTGTATTTTTTTTAATAAAACATATAATAATGGTATAAATATTAGTTAAATATATGACAAAATCTTGAATTTGTATCGTAATATAAATTATTAAACAAAATCTTGACATATAATCAACTACTAATATTTAACTAATTGTTTTTTATATTTTAGATTAAATGTTTCTAAGGGCCACTAAACTATCACACTAGTTCTGTTTGGGCAATTTAACTATTATGGGTTCCAAACAACCCACTAATGTATTAAAATCGTTTTAAATCAACCACTCTATTAGATTAACATAAAAAACAGTTATTACAATTAATTTGCAAGTAGCTCTTTCATATAGAAAAGTCCAGCTAGCTACTTTCCAACAAAGAATTTCCAAGTCCTCCACTATTTTCTGAAAATGAAGCTAAACACTATTGTTTTTTTTTTTTTTGAAGATGAAGCTACAATCCTATTATTTGCTCGACTAGTCCCTGCATAATTGACATTGAATCCTGCAACCCCATAAACAAGGGGCCCGTACTTCGAAGTTGATAAACAAAATCGCAGGGACTGAATTGCAAATACAATAGAATAGATGGGACGTATATGTGGTTTGTAACGGTACATGTGCTAGATGCTATTGATTGGAGACTTTTCGGTGCTGATAAGCAAAATGACGAGGCTTCAAATTTGCTGTATCTGAGGCTGAAATGGAACTAGCTGGAGCCACAAATAGATTAAAGGAGCTGCTGGAATTGGGTAATATAGTCCAGGGACTGCTATGATAAATATGAAAAATAAAGGGATGGTGAATTGTTCAGGGACTGGAGGTAAAAGTACAAAGTAAGCGGGGATTAATTTTGAGTTAAATAATACTTATTGGGTTGCAGGATTCAATGCAATTTATACAGGGACAAGTCGACCAAATAATAGGGTTGTAGCTTCACAATAGTGTTATAGCTTTATTTTCGGAAAATACTATGGGACTTGGAAATTCTTTGTTGGAAAGCAGCTAGAGCGGCTATTAACTATGGAAGAGCTACTTGCAAATTAATTGGAGTGGTTGATTTAAAACGATTTTGATACATTAGTGGATTGTTTGGAACCCATAATAGTTAAGTGGTCCTAACAAGAGTAGTGTTATAGTTTAGTGGCCCCTAAATACATTTACACTATGTTTTATTATATTACGCACTTTGAAAAAAGAAAGAAGGATCGACTAGACTTAGGGGTAGAAATCGGATCCGAAATTTCTGATTTTGGACTTTTCCAACCCGAAAAATTTATTTTCGGAACATATTTTTAAGGTTTCGAAATTTTGAAATTTCAATTTTTTCAGAAAAATAGGATTGCAATTGAAACTACATATAAATTTCCGAATTATGTTAACGATTTTATACTTTTTATATTAAATAAATAATAAATATTAAGATAAAGAAAAAAGTATACAATTGAAAACATTAAAAAAATTCAGAACAAAACAAAAATAAATGTTTAAAAAACAATGAAACATTTTTTTTATTATGTTTGAAAAGAAATGATAATGAAACATGATAAAACCTAAAACCCATCTCTTCACACTTGCATTGAAAAAAAAAATCTCTTCGCACTTAGTTATCATCTTCCACCAAGCCGCTCTCTTACAAAAGAAAACCGTAACCACTTGTGGACCATTCTCCACCATCATTAACCTGGCTTGGCTATGGCATTAATAAAAGTTTACATTTTTCGAATCAAAATTTCTAAAATTTTGAATTAAAAGATCCAATATTTTCGTGTCGAAATTTCTGGTAAATTCTAAAATTCCGAATTCAGATTTTTTTTTTTCAATTTCGGAAAATAAAATCGGAATTGGATGAAAAATCTATTCAAAAAAGAATTGAATTTTTTTTGAATTTCTAATTTATTTCTTCCGGTTTCTACCCCTAACTAGACTATTAATAGTTTAGACTTTAGTTATGAAACAAATGGTAGATATATGAATTGTACGTTAACTTGATTTTTGAAAAACTTTGAAATGAATGAATAACTAGATGAAATCAAATAATGTCATATAAATGTAATCCAAACCCAAGAAAAAAGGACTTATTTTGCTAAAAGAGAAACTATATTAACCTTAAAGTTTCATATTCTTCAATTTTAATAGTTGAACAAAGCTCTTAATTAATTTATACTAAAGATGTCATTTGACATGACTAACTTGTATTGTATCTGGAAAGATTAATTATAATTTGTTAGGGTGCTTTTGAATTACATTTGACTACTAAATTGGCATATATATAATTTGTTACAATTGACTAAAACATGCTTTTATCTTTTTGCTTTTTTCTGTCACCATATAATTTTTAATTCGTATATGATGGTGTAACTTAAAACATTACCAAATTCTTGTAGTAAAATTTTTATCGTACGACATTCCTATATATCTTGGCACATATCTAATAATGTATGTTGATAGATTTATTACCATGGGGTTAAGGCCTTCCTGGGGTAATAATTATTTCTGTTAGTGGCCTATAAAGAGTAGCCTTAAGGTTAAGTATTAAATGCAATGAAAACCAAAAAGTCTATTTATGTCACACTATAATCTCTCGATTCTATCTACTAAATTTAGTCCCAAGAATCAAATCATTAGTGGAATACAGTAAATACTAGAAAGAGAAAGAAATAAAATATCTCAAATCTGCCTTTACATTAAAATAAAAATTTAAATTTTTCTCCACCTCTATATATATAGTAATATATACTACACCTCTTTAGCTAGTACTTCATTAGTATCACAAAAGGCTTCTTTTCTTCTTTCTTAGTATTCTTATCACTACTTTCTCACAAAACCTTCCTCCACCCAGAAAATCCCCTCAATAACGGAAGCCCAGAAAATAGGAAAATGTTGGCTCAAAAGCAAGGAGAAGAAGCAATTGTTTCGAATTTTAGTGAAACTGAACATACAGTGAATGGAAAAGATGAAGAGAAAGATGAAGATCAATCATTGTTTAATGTTAAAAGCTTTCTTTGGCATGGTGGTTCAGCTTGGGATGCTTGGTTTAGTTGTGCTTCAAATCAAGTATGCTTAAGTGATCATGAGATCATACGTTATTTTTCCCTTTAATTTTTAAATTTTCATATTAGTATCTTGTCTATATTTTAATAGCTATTTCTATGATAAAATATAGATTATTTTACTTAACATAAAGATTTATAATACAATTAATTTAACTTGTTTAAAAATCTGGATCGTAACTTATTCTAGTGAGCTATGATCATAAAATAGTATGAAAAATTGTTATTAATATCTAACAATGATTTATTTATTATTTTTAGGTAGCACAAGTGCTATTAACGTTACCATATTCATTTTCTCAACTTGGTATGGTATCTGGAATAGTGTTACAAATATTCTATGGTCTACTTGGTAGTTGGACAGCGTATTTAATCAGTGTTCTTTATCTTGAGTATCGAATCCGAAAGGAGAAAGAAGGTGTTAGCTTCAAAAATCATGTCATTCAGGTTAGTGATCCTGATTATCTGGTGGGACCCACCCGAGACCCGAGTGGGTCCCACACGTATTAGTCGAGTTAGTTACTTGATAACATAATACTAAGGTGGTCAAAAGTAAAAAGTTCATTTTTATAAACTTATAGTCTCTCTATTATTGATCCTGTGTAGTGGTTTGAAGTTCTTGATGGATTATTGGGTCCATACTGGAAAGCAGCGGGTCTAGCATTCAATTGTACTTTCTTACTATTTGGATCTGTTATACAACTTATTGCATGTGCAAGGTAAGATTATTGGTCATATAAAATGAATTTCTTAAATTATGACAACATTTTTTAATCTTCTTTAACATAATAAAACCATCCTCTATTAAACTAATTAATAGTCAAGTTCTCATATAATAAGACTATTATCTTTTAGTTTTACTGTTAAGTCAAACAAATATTTGTCTTAGAATCTTAGAATTTCAGTTGAACGAACTAATAGTTATTTAGTTTGTTTTTTATATTTAATAGATGGTGACAAATTTTTAGTTGGAGGGGATGTAATTTTTGTTGTTAAAAATAGACAAATTTGTATCGTTGGTGAGCCTCAGTGTACGCCCTACGTGAAGTAAATTTTTTATTGACTTCATAGACAAATTTGAAAACTTGTTAGGAATTTCCTAGTGATGTAATTGATAGAAACTCAAATAATGAACTTTACTAATTTACCCAGACATTTAATATGAAAGGTATTCTTAGAAATTGACTTATTTGGTTATGGAATTGTATGAAAGGTATTCTTAAAAATTGACATTGTGGGTTATGGAGTATATTACTCAATCAATTAATTAATGTATGATTGAATAATGCAGTAATATTTATTACATCAATGACCATTTGGACAAGAGGACATGGACATACATATTTGGGGCATGTTGTGCAACAACTGTGTTCATACCTTCATTTCATAATTATCGTCTTTGGTCTTTTCTTGGCCTTGGGATGACCACTTACACCGCTTGGTACATGACTATCGCCGCCGTTGTTCACGGCCAGGTAACGACAACAATAAAATTTATTATATACCTTCATTTATAAAATGTTGTAAAAGTTAGTTTTTTTTTTTTTTTGGACAAGTTGTAAAAGTTAGTTAAAATAACTAGTTTATCATATAAGAAAAAGAATTACTTTTTGGAAAAATGATAGTTATTTAAAATAACTAATTATCATATAAGAAAAAAAATTACTTTAATTAGTTGGGGTTAGCTTAACTAGCTAGAGCCTTGGTTATCCATTTAAGTGGTACAAGTTCGAATCATGTCAATGACACTGAATGCAAAAGTGGCTCTCCTATATAACAAAAAAGATCATATATTTTTTCCAGATATAGTCTTTTAAACGAAACGATTTTTTTGTTGAAATCGAGTCCTTAACGTCTTAATTTGAAGAAAATCCTTTAACAAATTAGTCTATTATCCTTTAAAGCACATATTTAACAAGGATAAATCTAGGGGCATAGCAAAGGTTATCGTGTCGGTTACACAAATTTGTCAAGAATGTCTTTCTGAAAAAAAAACATGAAACCACTTTAAACTTATATATAACCTATAAATTCTTTTATAATAATTTTTAAATTCGAGTAGTATATATAGAATTTTCTAAATTAAAGAAATAGTGAGATATTCTAAATTTTACAGACGGATGTAAGGGGATGGGATGCAACCCCCTTCCACCCGGCCCCGAGGTACATGTAAACTTTCCAAAATAAACAAATTAAGAAAAAAAAATGTAGTGAAAAATTAACTTCCCTCCAAGCTAGAAATCTTTGTGTCTCTAAGAAGAAAAAGAAACCCCACCCAACCCATAAAAATAATTTCCCAACCCTAAATATAACCTTTCCCAACTCAAACTAAAAGAAATAGTTAATATTGTTTCAAATCTCCATCCTAATGAAAATTCTTGATTATATATATCCATGGTTACACATAAATATTCCACCAAAACAACTATAGAAATAAAAATGTAATTATATATTGGAAGTAACATTTTGTTTGGATATTTGTTTCTTTAGGCGGACGATGTACAACACACGGCTCCAAAAAAGTTAGTGTTATACTTCACCGGAGCCACCAATATTCTGTACACTTTCGGTGGACATGCTGTGACTGTGTAAGCATTTATTTTTATATATGAGTAATATATAGATAATTATTATCTGCAAATATTGAATAATTTGCACATGTTAGGTTCTTTCTTCTTCTATTACGGTTTCTCTTTGCAGCTTTTGCCGGCCACCTCGGGGGTTGAAACTCTCTACACTAGACAATATTATTGATCGAATGATTACCATATAAACCACCTCCATTCATCTTTCATAATAAATAACAATAATGATGATATCAAAGTTTAATTCGTAAAATTATACTTTTTCCTTTACTTAGTTTTTCATACAAATAAAAAAATCTAATAATAACAGCATGTTATAAAATTACCACTAATAAAATATTTTAATATTGTAATATACATTTAAAATATAAATTTTATTTTTTAATAAGAACAATAACAAAAAAAAATTAGAAAAAGATATTTTAATACTCTAAATGATCAATAATTTTGGAATACTATTTTAGTAATGTTTGAGATGGAAGAAGTACCCATTTTTCCATTTTTATCTGTCTTACTTTTCATAACATAAAAAATTAAAAATAATATTAAATACTTCATCTTTTTATTATATTACCTTTACTCATTAAATATAAGATTATTGTTGTTAACTAATAAGCTAAGGATAATATTAAAAAAAATGTTATGATATAAAATCAAAAATATTGTTGGACATCTTTTTCTTCAAAAAGAAACACAAATAGAAGTGGAGAGAGAGAGAGTACTCTTCTTTTTTAAAATAATTATATGTATTTAAAACATTAAAATATATTTTCAATTTTTTTACTATTACCTTTTATTAAAATATTAAGATTTATAAATAGATATTTATGATTTTAAAATATTTTATAAAAAACATTTTAGTAATATGAGTAAAGAATTGAGTGAATAATTATTTTAGAATAAAATAAATATTTTTTTTTTGTTAAAAAAATTTAGTCATTTATTTTAAAAATTAATTATTTAAAAGGTCTACAAATACTTTTTCTCACCTTTAATAAGTTTAAATTTTGAATAATTGATGTATTATTTTTTTTTTTATTTTGACAACAATTTGTTCACATTTATCTTTTAAGTTAAGCACTCTTATGTATTTATTAAAAGTAATATTTTTAAAAAATTGTTTGATAAAAAGTGAAAAATATTTTTATCTTTTTATTCTTATTTTATTAAAATAATAAATTTATATTTTTAATAAATATTTAAACAATTTAGAAAAGATAATTTTATAATAAAAAATATAATTATCAAACTTTTTAATATATCAAAAATCAAAGTAAACCAATACTGTGAAACAATAAGATAGTTTAAATTGTTGTAATTACTCATTATATATATATTAGAGGATGAATCTTAATGGATAGGGGTAAAAATTAAAATATCTAAGGATAATGTCTATAAATATTGTCTAAATTATTTTTAAAAAATACATAAATAAAAATACAATAAATACATAATTCATAATGATTTTACATTCCACTCCCTAACGTGTTTATATTCGCTCACTTACAAAAATGAACGATAATTTTTTTTGATAAATGGGTTCTGGACTAGATTAGCTTTCACATCGAATAAATAGCAAGGCTCTGGCTAGTTAAGCTAACCCAAATGGTTAAACATGAACGATCGTTGCTACTATATTAGGGTATTATTCTGTTTCTAAAAAGGTAAAATAATAATAATGAAAGATCTTGCTTGGGCAAGATTAAAGTCCCGCTTGTAGTTTTAAAAATATCTCAATCAAAATATAGTAACATCTTCCTAGTCTTTTAATTAAATAAAATTCTTCCTCAGAACCTTACTATTGAATATTTAGGCTCGAAAAGGTTAATATATTTTTTGCAAAAAACATTGAATTCTGACTGTGTTCGGTGGCCGAGGAGACGGGTTGCCCAAACCCCCTCGAATCTGCCTCTAATAGTATTCATTCTAGTTTATTAGTAATGTTTATTTATTAATTCGAAATTATCATATATATGAAACTATTTTAACTCATAATCTAAAGTCTAATCACTATACGAATATTGTTAATTTTATAGGGAAATCATGCATGCAATGTGGAAACCTCAAAAGTTCAAGTACATTTACTTCATTGCAACACTATATGTCTTTACATTAACTCTTCCATCCGCTACAGCCGTTTACTGGGCATTTGGTGATCAACTTTTAAACCACTCTAATGCTTTTTCTCTCTTGCCCAAAAATGGATGGCGTGATGCTGCCGTTATTCTCATGCTCATTCACCAGGTCAGTAAAAAAAAAAAAATCTAATGACTATCTTTTGTTTTTTTGTATATATGGGTGTTCGGGCCAGCTTTCGCGTACCATGACTATATTCATAGGATATATACACGCCTCCTTATGCATATTCTCACTTAATCAGAACTAATGTTCATGTTCAGGTAGGGGAATTTGTATGGGTTGTAGCCCCCGAGTCCTGGGGTATAATGGGAATTTTAACTATTTTTTATGTTGGGAAAATGTGAATAAAAAAATACCTCTCCTTTTCAGTTGAAAATTTGGGATTCGTTTTTACCTCCTTACTTGTAGGATGGGATTTAAATCTTGCGGAAGACAAATATGGTAGATGAGATCAACTATACAATCCTAGGATATTGGCTGATTAAGATCTTATGATTTATCACTTGGTCGGTTGTTCTAAAATGGACCCAAAACAAACTTATAAAATGAGTCTCCACTATGTAAATAAATTTATAAATTGAGACACTTTACAAACATAACAAAAAAATTAAGGACTCAAAACGGTTGTTTTTTCAGCCTACCCTTAAGACCGTTCCTTCTCCACCATTCCTAAAGCTTCGAGAAAAAGGAAACCCCTACGGAGAAATGCCCTTTGGGATTTCAAATATAGCAAGTATACCCTAGAACAAGAACCAGATGGTGGTGCAGTTAGTGTATTTATTAGATTGTTATATTTGGGAGTTTATTAAAAAGTGGTTGGACTCTATTTGGTCATGTGAAAATAAATTATACATACCAATTAGCATTACTATGAAATTGATTCGGAGTAAATTATTTTAACCAAAAATCCTAATATATACTACTATTTATAATTTTTGCAGACTATTAGTATTCTAACCTATGTTTTTTCTACAGTTTATTACATTTGGTTTCGCATGTACCCCATTGTACTTTGTATGGGAGAAAGTGATTGGTATGCATGACACAAAGAGCATATGTTTAAGGGCACTTGCAAGGCTACCTGTGGTGATACCTATATGGTTTTTGGCTATTATCTTCCCATTCTTTGGCCCTATTAACTCGGCTGTTGGGGCACTTTTGGTCAGTTTCACCGTCTATATTATCCCGTCCCTTGCACATATGCTAACCTACCGAAAGGCCGAGGCTCGAAAGGTAAATTTTCTCCTATAACATAATATGCATAGTTAGTTTTAGATTAATCTCCTGTAAGAAAAAGATAGATTTGGAATGTAATGTTAAGTGGGGCTTAATTGAGGTACAAAGGTACAACCTTTGCATTAAAGTCTTGATCAAAAAAGATGCCAGACTGGGAGTTTATAGGTAGGGAGTCTTTTTCATTAAGTTATAAATCATGGTCATGACATTGTATTATGTCTGAAATGAGCTGGCTAATAATTGACTCCTTTCAACTTAACATCTATGTTTAGGAAATTTGATAATTAATTTAATGATTAAACATTCGATTAAGATTATGAAACTTTAGAATTGATTTTTTTTAATCCATAAAATCATTATTTAATTACTTAATGATCATCAGTCTAATTAATTTTAGTCTTTTGTCTCAAATTTGTGTACTGCAAAAGCAGTAATTCTTAAGCTAGTATCATTATATGCCTAGTAATAATTTAAATTTATTATATTGAGTCGATGGACTTTCATTGTTCATTCGAAGATAGGTTTGATTCATTAAGACATTGAATTAATAACAAATTATTTTTAACCGATTTACATCTGAATAACTCTTAATCTGATAGGTTTCATTTAGATTTTAAACTAAGTCGATAAATTCAATTCAGATGTTTATTTATCATTTATATTTATCATTTAGAAAAACAAACGCGTAAATTATGCAATATGGATTAAATTGTTTTAATGATTGTAGAATGCTGCCGAAAAACCACCATTTTTCATGCCAAGTTGGACAGCCATGTACGCGCTTAACATCTTTGTAGTGATTTGGGTTTTGGTTTTGGGTTTCGGATTTGGAGGATGGGCAAGTGTGACCAACTTTGTAAGACAAGTTGATACATTTGGCCTCTTTGCTAAATGCTATCAATGCAAGCCTCCACCACCTCATTCACTTGCTCCAACCTCTCATCACTAACTTTGCTATACATATCTCACCACATAGCAAAGAGTCAACGCAGTAAAATCTACCCCAAGTCCTCTTTTGGCTGTCATATTTTGTATTATACACAGGGACGTAGCTATATCTCTTTCCCTATAATGTGTGTTGGGATTTTTTTACACTTCAAATATTAGGTAAAATAGTGTGTTAAATTTGTAATGATTCCTTGCTTAATGCATAGGTAAAAGTAAGAAAATATAATATAGGTTTGATTTGATTTTTTTTTATTGGTGTAGTTTGTATAATCATTATCGCTTGGCATGTTTCCAAAGTTTTTAATGATACAGAAAATGATATGTTTAATGCTTTTGGAAACTTTTTATTTAAAGGTAGATGTGACATTTACTCTTTTGACCTATATTGATTCTCTCTTTAAGGAGTGGGGTGTGGGGTCATTTATCCAACCAATCCACATGTATCACACGTGCTATCCTTTTCTTCTACATATACTCAGCCCTTCACCCCAGCCCCAACATGTGGTTTGGATAAATTATATATCATTGGTGTATTATGTAATACTATATATTATGAAGTCTACACATTTGACCTTCTATGATTCCTCAATAAATGTCTAAACACCATTTCACATGGGACATCCGTTTTCTTGTTCACTTGTATAAACAAGAGAACCATTATGATGACCCCTTTGAACTATGAGGGGGTTCCCTTTCTTTTAAGGGACATATTCGGGAAAAGTAGAAATAACGGCATTGATTAATTTTTCATGATGAGGCTAATAATAGCCGAATAACAAACAAGAATTAAACAAGTCTCACACGGTCTCTAATACTACTCTAAAATACGCACACCTGCTCTAATCCCTTGTGATATATCACCAAAGATGATCTGGTGATGATCTGGTGGACCGCTTCCACGTTAGGTTGACATCCGGAATCTGCTCTTTTTCTTGCCAGCAAATTCGCGTACGAATTCGCTTCTCGATAAAAATGTATAAGGAATGAGACATTGAAGTTAGCAACTAATTTCGCTCTTGCTTGGGGTAAAGATATGGGTGGGGGCGTGATTAACTCAAATAAGAGTACGTTAATGAAGTGGACAAACCTGATAGGCCGTGGTAAATTAAATGTTGACGGGTGTTTTAACGACATAAAGAATGTGGCGGGAATCGGGGGAGTTCTAAGAGATGAAGAGGGATTGTTTTTAGCTTGCTTCTCAGGCGCGTGTGTCTTAGAATCACCTCTTTGGTCCGAGTCGTTAGCGTTACATTTTTGGGTTGAGGTGGATGGTCTCTCGCGAGGCTAGTGAATTGTTAATCGAGACTGACTCGAAGGAACTTCACGCGCTAGTGAAGGGCGGTGGAAGTTCAAGTAGTTGGTCTAGCCCGATGGATTGGGAATGCATAAATATTCTTCGGAATAACCCAGGATTTGAAATAAACAAACTTTATATATTCTAAAATAGTTGAAAGAACTTTAATCTGAATTACATTCATAATCAAATCTATAGTAGAGTCTTACCTATAGTTTGGCCGATTTCGAATACAGAAAATCATTGTTAATTTTATAAAAAAATAAATCATAAATTAATCCATCACATATCAATTATGTAGTGAATAAGTGGCCAGGACCTTGGTTATCCAATATAGTGGTGCAGGTTCAAACTTAGTCAATGAATCCTAGTTTGAAGTGGCTTTCCTACGTAACAAGAAAAAAGATCTAATATAATGAAAATTTTGACATTATATAAGTTATCATGAGACGGTTTCTTATATATCCTTTAACATTATCCCATTATAGAGGCAGTTACACTCTACCCGAAATTATTTCAAACCTATATTTTGATTTGGTACTAACTAGAGTAGTAGAGTTTTATTAGGAAGATTCTCGCAAGTTTTACTCTCTTCTTTATTAAAAGATTGTCACTTTATATAATCAAGACATTTCTTATTCTTTATACTACTTTTACCTCTAATTAAATATTATAATTTATATTCCCAATAAACATTTAAGATATCAAAATACTTTATGAATTTTTTTTTAGTAATCACATGAATAATAAATGACATTTCTTATTTATGTGCAAAAATAAGTGTGACAACCTTTTTAAAACGAAGGAAGTTATAGTGACATTGCTGAGATTGGTTTCTAGAAGTATATTTTCTGGATAAAACTTCCATCTAATATTAGATGGTCCAAAATTATATTCCAGGTATTAAAAACAAAACACATATCATTAAATTAATAAGTTAGTTACTTTTACAAGGTAAAGAGGTAAGGACCTAAGGTATATAATTTTTCATATATTTTTATAATTTTATCTCTCTTAACTAACATAAAAATTATTTTTCCAGAATAAGTTATTTATCTCAACCAAACTCTGTCTTTTTTAACATTTATCTCCTAATATAAAACCTTATAGAATATAGATTCTACCCTAGTCATCCGTTTAAATAAAGATGTAAAATAATTGTTTGATAAAAGTTGCTACCTGCATTCAATGATGATAATGTGCGAAATAATTTAAGTGTGGCGGGCTGGTGGATTTATCAAGGATTGTGATAGCAATCGAATGATTTATACTTTTTTCCTATGACAAAATTTTGTTTTTGAAGAATAAATTCATAGGGATATTATAATTTTATAATGTGATAAATATTAGTCTCAAGAAATAAGTTTTTTTTTTCTAGTTATTTAGTGGAACACCTATTTTCATATAATTTGATAATTATTATAAAGGATTAATACCTAAGAAATACTCCAAGTTAGAATTAATTCCTCTTTATTTTAATCATAATGTTTTTTTCTATAAAATGCACCATACATTTTGTTTTTTCCTATCTTTGCCTATAAAAAGAATCACTTAGTTATGGGAAGCTTCCCAAAACTCAAATTTTGAGTTACGCGAAACTTTCCAGAACTTAGATTTTGAGTTTTGGGAAACTTTCCATAACTCGTTATTTTTTAAAAAGACAGTGCCTTTTACGGGATAGTGGATAAGGCTTGAGGGGTTTATTGAGCATTAACCCTAATATAAAATACAATATCATCCTAAAAAGAACGAGAATTTCTAATTAAATATTTGGTTTCATAATAATAATTAGGTAATGTTAATAAAATGAAATCATTTTTGGATGATTTAGTATATAAAATAGGGTAGAGCATACATCCGGTTAACCCCGGGTTGAGTATTTTTCACCCTGGGTAGGGCTGCAAATGAACCGATACTCTCACCAAGGGCTCGAGTTTGAGTTCGTTAAGGGTTTGTTTGAGTTCGGCTCGTTAGTTAAACAAGCCAAGCTCAAGCTTTAAATTCAGGCTCGTTTACTAAACGAGACAAACTCAAACATATATAAGCTCGTGAACAGTTTGGTAAGGGTTCTTTAAGAGCTCGTTAATAGGCTTGGTAGATATATTCAATTAAAAATTATATATGTATACATACAAAAAGTCCAAACTTTTGTATTATGTAATTAATCATAACTAAAATATTTTATATCTATTAAGTAATTTTTTTTATATCTAATAAATATACTACTAGTATCTAGTGCTACAAATGAATCGATACTCTCACCAAGGGCTCGAGTTTGAGTTCGCTAAGGGCTTGTTTGAGTTCGGCTCGTTAGTTAACAAACCAAGCTCAAGAATGCTAAAGCTTGGTTCGGCTCGTTTCGTTTCAAGCTCAAACCAAGCTCAAACTCACTAAAATATTAGCAAACAAACTCAAGAAAGCTAAAGTTCGGCTCGGTTCGGTTCGTTTGCAGCCCTAACCCTGGGTAATACATGAACCGGTTTCACTTTTAAGGATTCTAACCCGATTTATATTTTGTTACCTAACCGGGTTGACAAAATACAAATTAAAATCGGATTTGTCTCTGGTTAAAAGATAATAACTAAAAAAATTCAACCTAATAAAAGCTCAAATATAGTAGAACTGAATTTAAGCAATGGTGGTAAAAAATGAAAAAATAAAATAAACTTAGGGGTCACATAATAATTATTTTTAACCCTCATCTGAAAAAGAAAAAAAACTTGAAGGGTCAATAAATAAATATTATTAACCCAAGGATCACAAGACAAATTGATTCACCCACCACTATTAACCCAATATAAGGGTTAAAAAGAAGAGGAATGTGACTACGCACAAAATTAAGTGAGTGGAAATGCTTTGTATTTATAGACAAATCTCTAAAAAAAAATTGTAAATATTCGATATGGGATAAAAAAAAGTGTCATGCGCTCTTCGTGGGGAGAAATGGGGCAAGACATGCGTAATGTACGAATCAATTGGTCATTTTAGCTTATATGTGCGAGAAAATTGGGCAAAACTTAATTTATCCCACATTGAAAAATGAGATAAATTTACAAGTATTCCTTATATATATGACCGGGTTGTCCGGGTTAAAACCAAATATTTGGGCCATAAAATAACCTTGGCTATGTTTTTTCGGGCTGGGTTTCTCTTAATTTGGACCGACCCTAAAATCTAATAATAATTAAAATAGGCTTTTCCCGGGTTGATTTTCTACCGGCTTAAGACCTAAATTCAGGCTGCGTTAAATTTTGCTCAACCCTAATATAAAGTACAAAGTATTTTTGTCTTTAGAAGATCGATGACCGATAATATTCACCTTATAAAAGAGTTACTGAAAGATTATAACAAAATAGTAGCTCTCCAAGATATTCGATCAAAATAGACTTGTGCAAGGCTTAGATTTGATTTTTTGAGAATTCATTAATGAGGTTAATAAGGGTCTCAAGTTTACGCTGAAATATATTAATTGGACAAAGTGAGTATTTGTAAAAAGTTTTATTGGGATGTCAAATCTCCACAAGTTAAATGGAAGACTAGTTGTACTCTGAAAGAAGAAGGTTGTCTTTTCCTTAAAGAGGTCGGTGTTTGGAACAACACTTTACTTATGAAGATGTTAAGGAGAATTGTTAACAAAAATGTTTTGCTTCGGATAAAGTGGGTGCACGGGGAATGTTTAAGAATACAAAGTGTTTAGTTGTGGCGAATAAAGATAACGGAATCACCGCTTTTGAAATAAATTTGGAAGATAAATGATGAGATTGAATTTCACTCAAAAATGTAGAAGGTAAAAAAAAAATTATCTAGATGATTTTCCTCGACCACCAATCTTTCCGCAACAAGTAATCTTCCTAGTGTGAATACTATGCGTCATATAAGAAACCATGTGATATATTTTACCGTTGATCTTTTAAAAAGACGTGAACAAATATAGTATGGGATATGTGTGTTACTCCTAAATATGCAATTATTGTTTGGATAATTGCTAGAAAATAACATAAAACAAAAGATAGAATGGTATATATGGAGCTGGATCCTCTTTATGGGTTGTGTGGTGAGAATTCCAAATCGAATAATCAGTTATCTTTTACTAAAAGTATTTGAATTGAGGTGAAAAAGTGTCAACATTGAGAAGAAAATGAACATTATTTTGAACACACTTAAATGACTTAAAAGTTTTACAACTCGATAAAATAGAGGAGAAAAGTGTAAAAAGTTGTTTTTGCAGTTATAACTAATCACATTTGGCGAGCAAAAAATCATCTTAGTATGAAAGAAGTTATACCTTCAAAAGAGACGAGTATAAAAAAGAAAAATTATGCAATTTTTTATTTTATTTGTTATATATTCTTATCATGTTTGCATGAATAATAGTGAAATCCTAACTGTAATTTATTAAGATATTAAACTAGCTATTAAGTATATACTGTTTTAAAATTTTAAGATTATGTAAAAGACTTGTTGTATAATGGGTATATTTTATCACATATTAATGGAACGGTTAACCAAACTAAAACGAAGAATGAATTATCACATATTTAGGTATGTGGAGGGAATTGCTTATGTTCGTATTTAGGGCACGTTTGGAAGTGCTTATTTTAGAGTAAAAAAACACTTTTAGATTAAAATTCAATATTTGAAAAAATTATTAAAAATAATTTTGAAATCTAAAATTATTTTAAGTGCTTTTTTTTTAGAAGCACCTATTTGGTGCTTCTCAAAAAAATATTTTTCAAAATCAAAAAAACTTTTAAAATGCTAGAAGCACTTTTAAGTGCTTCTTCCAAAAAACACCTCCAAACGGGCACTTATACTTTCGTCTTTTTATGAAATGATTTTATTGAAAAATGAGTATTTGTCTATAGTGAAGGTTGATTTAACACTTGAAAAATAGACATATAGTAATATGTAACCATTCACTCACATGGTAGATGTTTCTTGTTGAGGCACTAAAGCCAAGTAGCCAAGTCGTTGTTAATAGGTCAAATACTAGTTGGATTGGATATGTTCGTAGAATTTTGATTCTAGATTTTGACAACTAAGGGAAAAGAACTTACATAAGCAATTATTCGAGAACAACGAAATCTTATAAATCCACATTTCGGTGGAATATAGACGTTGAATTGTTCTTTTAGTCTTTTTAAAAGTAATGGGATTTTGGAGAAAGAAAATAGATTGAATAACATTAGTAGTAATTTGTAGTTAAAGTATTCTTGACACCCTATATAAGGTTTAATCTCATCTTAGAAGTTTAAAAAAATGATGCAATATATGTTTACCTTTGTTTAGATCATACTAAAATCTAACATCCTACAAAAAAAGTACTAATAAAGATTGAGACCAATTTTCGATTCACATTACTCTTCAATGTAATACAAAAAAATTGCATACATTTTTATATGGTTGGATATTTTGGTAAAATCGATTTTTCAACATATTTTAGTGCTTGTTTAAAAATATTTTTATTAAAAAACAATTAAAAGTATTTCTAAATATTTAAATATGTTTTAGATTTTGAAAAACATTTTTAAGAAAAATATTGAATATGTAATTTTTATAAAAATACCTAAAATGATTTTAAATTTTTATTTTTATAAAATAATTTTTACAAATATTCTAATTTTCTTTTGAAAATAATTTTTTATTTTAAAATAAACATTTTCAAATAAACTCTTCGAAAAGAAGATATATCTAAGTTTAATTTGTGTCATAAGGGACAATAAAGTAAAAATATTATTGTTTTGGTTTTTTTAAATAGTGTTGATGGTTTAAGTCAATTTACACACATCTCGTTTAATTTTACGAAAACTATGTAAAGCTCAACTATGTAACTTTTATTATACTCAAACAAAAACAAAACAAAACTTATAAGACTATGATCAATTTAGTTAAAAAAAAGTCAATCTAATATTAAATAAATTAATATTAGGGTTAGCTATTTATATTATGACACATGATCTATATTTATAATATTATATAAACTAATCTATAAATATGTATGTTATTATTACTTCTATTAATCATAATTTATATATTTTTTTTTTGTTACATAGGAGAGCCACTTTGGACTCGGAGTCATTGACTCGATTCGAACCTGCACCACTAGATTGGTAGACCAAAGCCCTGGCCAGTGAGCTAATCCCATCTGGTTAATAATTTATATATTGAATCATTCAATATCATACTAATCTATAAAGTCTTATCCAATTAGTTAATTCAACTAGTTAACTACTTTGGCCTTTTGACTATATGATATGGACCTTTTGCGGTTCAAATCCAGTGGACAAACCAATAAATCCACAAAAAAGATGGGCTGAAGTTATGTGGTACGTGGGCCTTAATACATTTATTTTGTTTCGCAATTAGATAGTTTTTTATGATCTTGTTTATGAAATTCCAAAGAAAATATTTTTATTTAATATTAGATGGTTAAAAACTAATTATAATAATTATTTATTTTAATAAAATATATTTTATTAATATAATTAATAGATATGATATCAATATTAAATTATTCAATATAGGAGAAAAGTCTTACATAACCCTAGGACTGTAAACGAATCAAGCCGCTCGCGAGTAGCTCGGACTCGGCCCAGGAAAAAGCTCGTTCGAACTCTTTCGTTTATACAAACGTACAAAAAAGTTAGATCGAACTCGTTCGTTAAAAAAACGTGTTCGTTCGAACTCGTTCGTTAGCTCGATAAAAGTTTAGAATCAGTAAAATAATGTTTTAATTATAAATAAATATAGTGTTAAACCTATAAAAACAAATTATTTGTTAATAACTCGAGATCGACTCGAAAAAAGCTCGTTCGATATGTTAACAAGTTTTAATTTGAGCTCGGCTCGACTCGTTAAAATTTGAGCCCGGCTCGACTCGACTCGTTAATCTTATCAAACAATCTTGCACATCTAGTATTCGGCTCGACTCGGTTCGTTTACAGCTTACATAACCCCTAATTGTGTGAAAAATGATTCTAGAGTTGTCTTTTGTTCTTTTCTTTTTTCAAAATTCTAGAAAGTTATCCAATCATATTTATCTCTAATAAAAAAGAAAAATAATTATACTTCACAATCAACAAATTTTCAATTTTTTACCCTTATAAAAAATAAAATATAAAAAATTTATAAGATCCGGCCCTTTCAATTTTTCCAAACTATTTCCTTGGCTGTCCCAACCATAAAATCCTGGTTCTATCCCTGTCCACAATCCAACCAGGAAAACAAAAATAAATACTCCATCGATCTTTTTTTTTTTTTTTTTTTCGATGTATGGGTGTCCGGGCCAGCTTACGCGCACCACGACTAATCCCATAGGAAATATACACGCCTCCTCATGCATACTCCCACTTAATCAGAACTAGGTTACCCATGTTCAGGGAGGAGACTCGAACCATGCACCCCTTGCTTACCCCCTTTAAGGGCTCAAGAAATAACACGGCTGAGGGGATTCGAACCCTGTACCTCCTAGTTGAGAAACAGGGTCCTGGCCACTGAGCTAGTCCCAGTGGTTAATACTCCATCGATCTTGTTTATACGGGAAGCAGAAAACAAATAATAAGAAAATATTGAACTCTAGATATTAGGAAGTACAGTTATATTTGTAAGTTTATCAAAAAACAGTTAAGATTTGCTGATTTTTGATAATTAAAATATTCTATCAATTAAATTTTTAAATTAAAAAACTGTATTCTTTCATATTTTCTTAAGAGAAAATTAACAATATTTATACAAGTATCTCAAGGTCCATTTATTCTTGTTACTTCTATGTTCTTGTTTATGTTTGATCCTTGCAATTGCAATATAGGCTTGTATAATTAATCTTGGTCTAATCTAGAGCAATCAGTTACACCCCCTATATTTCTAATAATTGCGCGACTAGTCCCTGGCTTATACTTTTGAAATCAGCACCCTTATTTTTCAGATTTGTCGATCTACATTTGCAAGAGAAACTCTAGGAAGAGCCATTTAAAATGGTCATTAGTAAAAGAACTAAGAAACAAGATATAGGTATGTTGAGAAGGGAACTTCTTTGAATGGTGAGGGTACAATTGTATGAACATCTTTTTTTCGAGTTTTAAATGTGATGTAAATGTACAAAATTCAAATTTGAAAAGAAATCAAATGAGAAAAATAAAATAAATATCATTGTTTGAGTTTGATAAGCTTAGCTTAAACAACCTTAACAATATCTTTAAGAACTACATATATCTTTACATATAATACAATGATCAGAAATCAATCTTTCCATAACACTCCCTTCTTCAATATACAATTTTTTAGTTTCTCTATTCCATAAATGTATTCCATAACTTTTTCTATACATATCAAATAGCTTCGTGGTCACCTTGTTTAACTCCTCCGTACCATTAGGTTTAGCGAAAAAGCTAGTAATTTGTTTCCAATCAACAGGGTAAAAAGCCATTTTAGGCAAGACCGTAAAATTACACTCTTTTGTTGATACCTCTCGTTCGACCACTCGAGAAACCATATACGGACCATTATGCCCCCATATATTTCCATTAAACGTCGTTACAAATTCCTCCATAAACTTGTGTAATAAAGAATGTTTTTTATCGAAAACCAACACCGCGTTATTCAATCTTGTCACTTTTTTATCAATACTCGCGCTTTGAACTCCAATAGAATTCCTTAACTTAGAAAAATCATTCAATACTATATAATCTGTATCCAAATAAACACCACCATACTTGTATAAAAGCGCAAGCCTAATAAAATTCGAGAGATTTTGCGCGAATGGGATTTTTCCAGGATCTTGAACCCCTTTCTTGATATTACTAAACCATTCTTTACCCGGAGTATTTTCTAACAAAAGTGGATAATCAGGAGTAGCTACAAGAATTCTATATCCCTGATCAATCATAGGCTTTAAAATTCTTCTACCATGTAAAGAATCCATAGTTCTCGAAACGATCACTAAACATCCATTAGGGTGTAAGCTGAAGATACTTTCCATTGCGAAAAATTCCCTTTTTCCGAATTTTCCAGCAGGGGAAATCCATGTGTAGAAGAAAGTAATCTTACATTGATCGTTGAGAAATTGTTTAACTCGCTCATCGAAGTGTTTCGCTAACATGGATGAGTCAAATATTTCAAACTCGGGTAGCTTTTTCTTGAACAATTCTCGAGCCAGGATTAATCTAGCATGGTCTTGATCACTCTCTTTATGCAATGAAGCACTGGTTTTACTTTTACAAAGAGAAAAATTAGAAATCAAACTATCAGCAAATAAGAATACAACGATAATCACTAGAAATGAAATGGTAGAGAATATGGGATATTTGGTAGTGTTAAATTTACATTTTTCTACCATTTTAATCGAAATTGTAGTTGTCAAAATGTGAATCAATATAGTGAATGTATAAATTATATGAAAGTGAGAAGAAAAATTTCTTGTTTTTAAATACAATGGATCGATGGATATGTAAGAAGCCATTTTATAGTTGATTACTTAGTTTGAATTTTAGTAATATAATAGGATAGATTATTAATCTAAGAGGTTGATTTTTATTTTTATTTTTGCAGAGAGAAGTTTGTTCTAAATGAACATTATTACATAATAAAATATAACGAAAATATAACATTCGAATGACAAATATCATATGTAACCCTAAGCCATTGTCCATTGACCAAGAGAATTATTGTCGTTTAATCATGGAGACAAATATTATATTATCTTTGAGTTAACCTTCATTTCACTTCTTAGACGAATGTCTTGGACGAGTATATTATTCCGTTGTACCTTTTGAATTGTTCCTCTAATTAATAATAAATACAAAACATAGTTATAAGGATATCTCATATCTTAGTATAAATGTCAAAAGGATTAATAATTGATTTATGTCTTTAAATTAGTTGGTAATGATTGGGCTCACATTATAATAATATCGTCTAGGCTAGCTAGTTTCATTATAGAGTAATGCTGCATATCATCCCAAATTGTATTACCATTATATCGCATCGTATGTGAATTTTAAATGTACCAATCATATGATTTCTTTTTCTTGATTTATCATTTTCTTTCTCTTTTATGATTGGTCCACATAAAAAGCGATATAAAGGTAATGCAATTTGAGGTGATATCCAATATTACTTATTTGTCAATAAAATTGGACACTGAAAAATGTAGATTATTGTGCTTGTTCTTAATTTACTACACTGAGTAATAAAAATCCTGATTCCGATCAAGTAATTAAATGAAGAAAGGAAAAACCTGAGTTAGTTAAATAGAGAAATAATTTGCATTGCTAGTGATTAATATGAAGAAAGGATTAATTTGTTATTTATTCAACTATTGCATCAATAATCAGAGAAGATCATGATTGCAAATGCTTGTTAAAAAGATACAATTTATTAATTTGGCTACATTATCATCATCATCATGATTCATGAGATAATGGGGCATTTCCCCAAACAAAACGCATATTTAAACATCTCTTTTTTTCGATAGATAGAAGACAAATTCAAAGTAAGAATTCAATGATCTCGTGGTATTATTTTCTATAAAAAAAACTAACAAAATTATATTTCATCCCGAGATCCCCAGAGACTGAACCCGTTGTCCATGGCCATGGCATTAAACAATAAAGAAAACATTAAAAAAAGGAAATTTAAGAATAAATAATACGAGTTATGCAATTGTTATTTTCTTGAAATTTAGACCTCGTCTCTAATGGCAACTTGCTGTTTAATTAACAAGAGTTTGGATAACGATCAGATCACTAACTACTACTGACATATTCTTTAAACTAGCTTATGTGTATAACTCTCATGCACGTAGCAAATCATTAACCAATTTAGGTCAAAATGCTTCATTAGTCGCCCGCTTGTTGCACTACACTTATCAAACATAAAAGAAACTTTCATTTCTTTTTATATTTTCACCTTTTTATCCACAAACTTCTTGAAACACAATGGTTTGATTAATCACGAAAAAAAAAATTAAAATGGTGAATTTTTTATTTTTATAAGAGAAGGTGCCTAGACACCAAAGAAACAAAATTAGTTAATACCCGTTCTTTTGAATCCTTCTATCAATTTATTTATGTTCTTTATATGTTTGTTTTTGATGTTGTAGTTTGTATTGTAGAAACTTAAATAATATATAATATTTTTGTTACTTTTTTTAACACTTATTTTCTAACAAAAATCATAATAAAACATTGAAATATATTACGAATCAAATCCTTGATAATAGTTAACAAGTCTAAGAATTCATCATAAAATTACATACTAAAAACTTTACAAAGAAGCTAGACTTGATTTGCGTGTCTCTCTTTTCTTGTTTAACTTCATCTTCTTCTTGACTATTCACTCTTCTCCTTGGTGCCATTTTCACCTGTTTTTACCCAAACTCCAAACACAAGAAACCTATTCATAGTCTGAATTGAGTTAATTTCATGTTTAATACAGTTACCAAAACATATAATTCCATGTTTAATATAGTTACCAAAATATGGAATGCATTTTGCAGAACACACATGTTTACCTTCTAACTGTCTATATTATGCAATAATTACACTATAAGGCCCCTAAACTATACATTTTGTCTGTAATCTGCACAATATTAACCAAAAAATTCAGTCTCAGACCCTTATTTATGTATATTTGACAGTTATACCTCAATTCGTTTTGAAATAATTACACTATAGGTCCCTGTTTAACACATTATTCACGTTTTATGACTCTAATCCATCTTTCCTTCATGTTGATCACAGTAAATTGAACACATTCATCAAATAATCCTATTTTAAACCCTAAAACTTCTAAATTTATTTTTTATATAGAAATCAGTAAGAATTTGTTTATAAATCAATAAGAAATCAGTAGAAATCAAACAAAATCATGCAAAAACAGATTCAAAATTATAAAATACTATCAAAAAATTCAAAATAAACATAGATTATATTTGAGTTTTTTCACTTACGTATGGTTTTTTTTTTGGTGTTGGAGTTGAATCGTTAGTTAGTTTGATCGATTGATTTTGTTGCCTAGTTTGCTCGCCGGAGTAGACTGTCCTATTTGTGTGGACCGTCGTCGCCGTTCGCCGATTCTTCTTCGCTAGACCTTTCGTTTTCCTAGTAGGTGTTTTTGTATGTTGTGTGTGTTTTATTAGTCATTCGTTGTGTTGTGTATATTATTTTTTTCTTTTATATTTTAATAATCGATTTAGAATTCTAATTTCTTTTTTTTTAATTATTATTTGTAAGGGTATTTTAGGTTGAGGCTGTTTTCTATAAAGTGTCTTATTCTAGACACCTTTATATCAATAAGTACTCTATTAGGTATTAATCAATAATTGACTCTTTAAATATTAGTTGAATAAAACATTTCAGTTTTTACTTAAGATGATAAAATAAATTAAAATTATGAGTAATGTTGGATATCACCCCAAATTGCATCACCTTTATATCACCCCTTATGTGGACCAATCATAAAAGAGAGAGAAAATGATAAATCAGGAGAAATCACATGATTGGTCTATTTAGAATCCATTCGTTAATATGACATTTCAATTTTTACTTCAAATAAAAACAAATTTATAACTTATAAATAAACTTACACAAAATTAATATAATATTATAAAATATATAATATATATTGAGTCAATTACCCATGGGGTTTTAGAGATTATTGTAATGCTACAGAGGAACTAGTCAATTCTTCTCTCCTTCTTAGAGACCAATAAGATATCCATTGTCATTACTACATAAGACAAAAAAATAGATTCTTCTCTCTCCTCATTTACCATTACTCTCTCCTCCATTACTATCAATCTCTCTCCTCCTTTTATCATTTTTTCTCTCTCCTCCTTCATTAACAATCAAATAATTTTCAGCTCCGATCACTCCGACCACCGCCGGAAAAAGTTCTGAGCTTGGAAAAAAGTTACTGAGCCTGGAAAAAAGTTCTGAACCGGGGGTACTAAGCATGAAAATAGTTGTTGAGCATGGGTTACTGAGAATGAAAATTGTTACTCAAAAAAATTATGAATATCGAAAAAAGTTGCTGAGTATTCAAATTTTTTTGTTGAGGGACTTTACTGAGCATGCTTGTTTGCTCAGTATCTTTACTGAGCATGCTCGTATAATCAATAAACTTGCCGAATTTTTCTCGTATAATCAGTAAACTTGTTGAGCTTGACAAAAAAATTGAGTTTAAATAATTTTCTTGATTCAATCATTTCATAACAATTATTTATTTATTTAAATATAATCTTATTTATTTATAAAATTTAAAAATTATATTGTATTACAATATTGCTCAGTAGTCTATATATTCAACAAAAAAAAAAATTAAACCAACAATTCTAATAAAAAATATTTAGAAAGTGTTGAGTCCAAAAAGAAAAAGAAAAATTGAAAAAAAACCACCTTCGCTGCACAATCCGCCGCCACGTAAACCACCACATGGCACACTTGCTCAGAAGAAAGTGTTCATAAGATAGTGTTTGATGTATCCTAACCTAAACTATCTAACACCTGCGAACAAAAGAAAGAAAGAAAAAAAGCTAATCAGCTTGGCCGGAGCTTTCTAACAAATGAAAAAGAAAAAGAAAAAGAAAAAAAAGAAAAAACTGAGATATTAAACTCCATTGTTGGAGCAGCTGCGCGGACCATGGCAGCGATATTGTTCCTCACCACCAACGAACTCCGAACATCTTTGCAACACCGGATCTTCGAACTTCGCTGGAACCTCCAAATGTCTATTAACGCCGGATCTCAGAATAGATCTGCCGAAGCTCCTTCGCGGTGGCGGCGGTTCAAACGGCCATTCTTTCATGGCCAACAGCTCCTTCAAGCTCGAACGGAGAAGCTTTTCACCATCTAAAAACGGAGCTCGAATGTCGGAGCTCTTCACCATCTCAAAAAAATAACCTGAGCTTCTGTCTTTCATGATAGCTTCGAGGTGGTTTTTTTGTGCAGAGTTGGGTTTAAGAAACAGAGTAGTGACTTTGATGGGTGCTTCACGGCGAAAGCTTTGAAAGAAAGAGGAGAGAGAAAGAAGTGGGACATGAGAGAGAAAAGTATTTTAGAGTTTAAAAAAATATATGACTAAATTAGTATATATAAAAAAATAGAAAGGGCATAATAGGTAGGAAGATTTTTAGCAAAAATCTGGTATGTAGTGTTAAATTCTAAACGTGGCTTTTAGTAAATAGAAGTAATAGATGAGATGTGATTGGGTTATAAAGGAGGTTTTCAAGATCTTTTGAAAAATTATCACATATATATTATAATTATATATATCATTGTCGCTTGAACACTCTATTAATAAATTATATTAAAAAGTATATAATTAATAAATTATATTAAAAAGTATATAATATTACTTTTTAATATAATTTATTGAAAAATTATTTTCAACATATATCAATTATCATTATAATCTAAACAAATATAATTTACCAATTTTCAACTTTTTTTTTTCATTTAAAAAGAAAAATATCTTAAAACAGATCATCCAACAAAACCAAAATCTTATAATATATATAAGACAACACGTCAAAATTTCAATGTATCAAAAAAACAAAAAAAAAAAAACACCATTCTTTGTAGTCTTAATAGAAGAAATAAATAAAACATCCCTATCACAAGTTCTCAGCTACTCTACAAACTACAATATCTAGTAGACTAGTAGTATGTCTTATAGCTGTACATCTCAAGGATAAAATAGTAATATATATTTCTTCAACCACCTTCTTACTAAACACTAGACTCCTCTCAGGCTTTTGCTTGGACACGATCGTATACTCCTAAAAAATACATACATACATAACTATAATTACCTCTCTAATTTTTTACCCAAAAAAAAAAAAAAAGTAAATGTGCAATTAAGTAGAATTTATTCATACCTTGTAAGAAAACAAGGAGTGGGTCCCGCCAAGCAATCACCTAAGGACGGTGTTCATCAGAATCCACCGCCATACCCACAACCTCGTTGGGCCCACCATCTTCTTCAGTTCCGGAACCTTCCGGATCAGCTGATTCCCATAAGAACCCGTTGTTGTTTTCTTCAGGAATCTCGCTGTTCATTTCTTGGGAGCGTTGGCCCACGTATGCTAAGTATTGGTCTGTTATAAAATAGATACAAAATGTTAAGGACAGATAATGTAATATTTGAATAATATAAGGACTTAATAGTGTAAATAATTAACTTACCAGCTAAATTGCGTAGGGCATTCTCAGCAGCTTGTTGCTGAGCATCCTTCCTAGTCTTCCCTGATCCAACACTAATCTTCTCATTGGCGAAGAATACCTAAAATGCCCATCCAAAAAAGAAGATTAAATAAAATTAAAATAAAATCATTTCATAAGACAAGTAACAGAAAAAAATAGAGATTAATAGTGTAATTAATTCAAACAAAATTAATACTGAGGGACCTATAGTGAAATTAAGTTGAAAAAAATTTTGGGATGCTGCAAAATATAGGTTATTATATATAATATAGCAGACTTACAATGTAATTATTTTAAAAAATTAGTATCAGTACCTATAATGCAATTTTGTATAATACAGGGATCTAAAGTGCAATTAAGTCGGAATAAAAAAACTGAGATACATTGCATATACATCAACATCTACACACATCCTATCAGTCAACAAATATATAACTAAAAAATTTAAATTTTTTTTTTTGTATATATATATATAGATTTATGGTGTAATTAATTCAAATTGTTGGGGTGCTGCAAAATATAGGTTATTTTGTATAATATAGCGACTTACAATGTTAACAAATTTTAAAAATTAGTATGGGGATCTTTAATGCAATTTTCACATAATACAGGGACCCTAAAGTACAACTAAGTCGAAAAACAAATCTGAGATACATTGCATATGCATTAACATCTACAGACATATAAGGATTTGATCAACAAATATATAACTTAAATTTAATAAATCAAAAAAAAAAAAACAATTTTATATATAAAAATTATACTAACCTCAACTGAGAATTGCAGATCTCTGCTAGTGCTTACAACAGGTTTGAACTCAACCTACAATAAGATAAGGACAACAATATAACACCCGAAAATGAACTAAACAAAAGAATTAATTGCACTTTTAGTCCCTGTGGTTTCAAAACAGTAGTCCTCACTCCTCGTTAGTCCCTGTGTTCCAAATTTCCACGGAAAGTCGCATTTTAAAGCACAGGATCTAGAAGAATACTATTTTGAAACTACAGGACAGGGACTAAAAGTGCAATTAATATAAATATACAATATAACATACCTTAGATTGGCATTTTCTACCAATCTCTTGAAGAGCACTGATACAAACAGCTTGCGAAACATTCGCGTTTGCTAAATCAGCTTGCTCTTCACTTCCATTAGAGGATGAAGGAGTTTTTTGCACACCTCTTTCTGTAAAAAATAAAAATAAAAATTATAATTAGTTAAATGATTAAGCATAATTGCAGAAAAATTTCATCATTTAGACTAATAAAATGTATCTGACCAGTTGGACCTCCCATTTCTTAGGATCTTAATATCTGTGTATTTTGAACAAAAAAAAATATCTGTGTATTTGGAGGCTAATAATGTAGATATAAATACTAGAATAGAAAACCCTACGTGACTTTTTTTTCTAAATGACGATATTACCCTTCAATAAATTAAAAATGTACTGGAATAGAAAATCCTACGTGACTTTTCTCTAAATGACGAGATTACCCCTTCAATAATTAAAAATGTACTAGAATAGAAATCCCTACGTGACTTTTTCCTAAATGACGATATTACCCGTAAATAATTAAAAATGTTCTAGAATAGAAATCCCTAAATGACTTTTTTCTAAATGACGATATTACCCGTAAATAACTAAAAATGCTACAGTTTTAAAAACTAAAATAAAATTTAAAAAAAGGCTAGTTTCAAGCTCATGAGTAAAAATGAAGCAGTAAATTAGAGTTTTAAGTACCTGTAGACTGATTTGCCAAGGGAAGGTTCAGATTACGCATATCATTCTCAATATTTGCCTGCAAAAAGATTTCGAGTTAATTGCACTGTAGGTCCCTATATTATTGATATTGATTTTGTTGAATTGATTACACTATATGTTCTATATTATACAAAATAACCTATACTTCATTGTAGATAAAACAACATATTCATATAAATTAAATAAATTAAAACATAATAAGATAAATTTTAAAAAAAGTTGGGGGTCAAGTGAGATTCTATAATTTGGGGGACATAAGGTAATAACATAATTTTTATGTCAAATTTTGAGTAAATGCACTATAGGACCCTATATTATGAAAAAAAGTTATTAATTTTTTAAAAATTATATTATACAAAATAACCTATATACCGTAGAAAAACAAGATATGAATATAAATAAAGCTTAATAAGATAAATTTTAAAAGTCGGGGGCCAAGTGAAAAATGAAACTTTGGGGGGCAATATGGTTATAATATAAATTTAGGGGGGCTAACTAAAATTTGCATAAACATATAAAATAATAAATAAATATAATAAATTGCGAAACTAACCTCTGCATGTTTCACTTGTAGCATAGGTGGTCGTGAAACATTTAGCATAGAAGGTGCTGCTTGGAATTGGTGGGCCCCAGTAGCATTCATGTGGAAGCTACTTTCCCTCCTATAGGGATTTCCAAGTATGCTAGGTTCTGCAATACATTTAAAATAAAGGTTTTGTTAATATATTAAGTTAAGGTAAAACTGTAAAATAGTAAGGGTGTAAGATTGTTACTTTCTGAAGGCTTGGGTCCCGCTTTTGCCATGCCAAAAACGTTTGGTAGAGCAGCGACAGGTGGCGGCTGAATGGGACCTGTTTTCTGTTCGTTAGCCTTTGTTTCATTTTTCCCATCCTGACAATGTGAAGAAAGAATAAGTAAAATTTCGAGTTAATTGCGATGTAGGTCCCTATATTATGCAAAAATTGCAATACAGGTCCCTATATTAAGCATAAATTGCATTAACTCACCGATTGATTAAGTCTCTGAGCAACTTCTGGACCATTGATTCCTTCAGCAGTTGGAGCATGTGAATTCCCATTAGGTACAAAGCTAGCATCCTATAATACATCCAAAATATTTTAAAAAAAATTAAAAATGATAATTAATTGGGAAAATTTTCTAAATGGTCAATTAACTATAACCCCATTTACTAGGTTGGTCTTCGAACTACAAAAGTTTCCAAAATAGTCCTTAAACTTCATTTGTCCCCACGTTAGATTTTTACCATTAAGTGCCACGTGGCAAAGATGTTCCAAGAACCAAAACGGTAAAATGCGGGGGGTTATTAGGACTATTTAAGGAATCATATTAATAACTATAAAAATACATGCTACCACGTGGACTTAACGGTAAAAATGCCAACAAAATTTGATTTAATTTCACTATAGGTCCCTATATTATTTACAAATTGCACTACAAGTCCCTATAGTATTCAAAATAGCATTATATGGATCTATATTATGCAGAAATTGCAATATAGGTCCCCATATTGTTCAAAATCGCAATATAGGTCCCCATATTGTTCAATATCGCACTACAGGCCCCTGTATTGTTCGAAATTTAACTACATGACCCTATAGTACACAGAAATCTCACTACAGGTCCTTATAGTACGCAGAACTTGCACGATAGACCCTATAATACAAAATTAGTTCACTGCACTATAAACCCTATATAATGCAGTACACTTAACTTTAAAAATGGATAAACTTTGTTGGGGGAACTAACAGTGTAAAAAAAACAAAATTCAAGGACCAACAGGTAAATAGTGTATAATTCAAGGACTATTTAAAATAATAATTAACAAAGAATCAGACTCAGTATTACCTCTGATATCAAAAAATTGCTCACATCAGGTGAAGCAGGAACAGTACTAACATCATCTTCATAAAATACATCAGGTATTCTTCTTAGCAAATTTTCATCAAACTCTCTGTTTAATCAGTAAACATACAAAATTATCAAAAGGGCAAATACGTAAAAAGTTAAAAACAGTTTCATCACTTAAAATTTATACCTGAAAAAACAACCACGAACATTGCAAGCAACATTACGTGCTACACATAGTACTGGTACAGCATTTGCAGTCTATATAAGATATTTAAGAGAATTGTTTGAGTTAATTTATGTAAAAAAAAAGTTACTGAGGTAAATAAATTAGATTGAAATTTTTAATTTTTTTTTACCTCGGCTTGTGGAGCATAATATGGAGAAAAAGGTGGGACCACATGTACACGTGGCTGATCCATATCTTCCCATACTTTTAATCTATCATCAATCACCATAGCCATTTTTGGGTGACAATTTCCATCTTGAAATACATTAAGTAAAGATTTTCGAGATCCTAAAAAAAATAAGAACAATTTAAAAACAAATATATAGTTAAAAGATTCTGAAAAAATACGAGAATAAGAACATTTAATACAATATCTTCCACTATTTTTAGAAATGTAGTTTCCTTTATAGGTCCCTATATGATGCAAGAATTACACTACATCCTAGAGCACATATTATGTTAAAAGTTGCACTATAAGTCTATAAGTCTCTGTATTATATTTTCTTTCCAAATTAATTGTATAATAGGCCCTTATACTATGGCAAACACTACAAGTCACTATTTAAATTTTGAGGTAATTGCATTATAGATTCCATATTATGTAAAAATTGCATTATAAGTCCCTATATAATTATTACGAGTTAATTGCGTGATAGATCCCCATAGTAAGCAAATATTGCTCTATAAGTCCTTATATTACACACAAAAATTGCATTACAAATCCGTATATCAATCAGTTTATTTTTTGAGTTAATTGCACTATAAAGTCCTATATCATGCAAAATAACCTATAGAAACAAGAAAATATTCATACAAAAACAAAAAAAATTAAAACCTATAAAGACAATTTTCAAAAGCTAGGGGGCCAAGTGAAAATATGAAATTTTGGGGGGACCATAAGTAATAAATATTGAAAATAAAATTTTCTCAGGTCTTACACTTTAAACAAAAGTTAATGAATAAAAAATACACATAGATACATACCTGCTTTAACACAGACTATACGCTTGCTTTGTTGCTTTAAACTAATTAAATGTGCTTCAGGATCAAGTAGTCTCCACATCTCAAAAGCATAGTTCCTTTCAGCAAGGGTACACACGTAAACTTCGAATCGTTTACGACCCTTTGCTGTTAAGTAACTTCTTAAGTCTTCCCAAGAAGGTCTTAATCTAACGAGTACACTTGTGTCTCGATTCTGCATAATTAAACACTTACTATTATAAGCAAATTATACGTATATGTATAGAAAACATTAATTTTCGAGTATGTGTATCAGATTACGATATAGTACAAAGTTAATGCATTTTTTAAGGATTGATAAGGTAATTTGATCGCTTATATATATATATTCTAAAATTGCGTATTCATATATGTACACCTTATATGGTATGATTAGATTTAGAACTGAAGCTCATTTTATCATTTTTTGTCCTACGATCAGGGACTAACCATGCAATTAACCAGAGTATTGAAAAGGAAGTTCTAGGACCATTCTAATAAATTTCAAAGTTCAGGTCTCAGGTCCTCAAAGGGTAAATAACCTATAGTTGAGGGACAATTTGGGTAGCATTCAAAGTTCAGGGCCTCAAAGGGTTGAAATTCTATAGTTAAGGGACAAAGCTTTCAAAGTTCAAGGCCACAAAAAGGTAAATACCCTTATAGTTAAGGGACAATTTAGGGCATTTAATCTTACAATTTGTACAAACATAATAGCATGCATTTCCAAATACAATAATAGTTGGTAATAAAAAAGCAGAGCATATAGTTCAGGTCCTCAAAGGGTATATATCCTATAGTTAAGGTACAATTTAAGAAATTTGATCTTACAATTATTTACAAACATAATAGCATGCATTTCCAAATACAATAATAGTTAGTAATAAAATAACAGAGCGTATATACACATACATATATAGATATAGATATATAATCTTACCTCAGGGAAAATTCGAGTAAGCACAATATTCTTCTCAGGCAATCTAATAACAGGTCTAACAACTCTTTCGTGGGGCCCATCAAACAAAGGTGGGACCTCTTCAAACACAACATTATAACTCTTCCCATTTTCCACAACACAATCATTATCCTTGTACTGTTTCAATAAAGCTCGATCTTCAATATATCTTTTCATCTCATTACTCATACCTGAAATTCTCATCGGATCATTTTCACGGCTTATCCAACTTCTTAAAGCTTCGATTCGATCTTCAAAAGATTTCATTGTGTTTGCGACTATTAAGGTTTCATCTAAATCAAACACTATTGATAAACATCGAAGATTTAGCATCCTTAAACATGCTTCGTATAGGTTTATTGGTACTGAATAGCACCAAAAACAAGGAAATCTCTTCTGTTTACTTGGCATTGCTACTAAATGAAGCTCTTCATTTCCGATTAATACCACAGCAGTCTATAAAAATTAAAAAAAAATTAAAAATTATTTTCGATCCAGAAATTTCTGATACTAAGAAAAGAAATGAAATAAAAACATATCGAATTAGAACTTTAGTTAACTAAAACGAAGATACGAAGTACAATTACAGTAAATTGTGTGAAGATCTTAATAAGTAAATCAAATAAAATACGCATTGAGAGAAAAATACGATACAGATCTAAGAATCGATACAGATCTAAGAACCATGTTATAAACATGTGTCTTAGTTAGCAAAGATTCGATAATTGAATAATTTCGATTTATATTCATAATTAACGTTTTATCTCGCTTCTATTAAGGCAATAGATCGAAAACAAAAAGAGGGACACGAATCTATGATTAATCTTAGATTTATATTGCATGAACCACTTTATAAGTTACAATTATCGAGCATAATCACATATAATCAACTTAAACACCATAATCCAAATCAAATAAACTGGTAAAATTTCATTATAATCCCCTGTTTTATGCAATAGATTCCAAATATACCTGTCATTATACAAATCTGAAGCTCAGAAGGAACAATAATGGATAGATTTGCTAATATTTGAAATACAGGTGTATTATTAACCCTAAATATCTGTATAAGTCTAACTTTGACATGAATTGGTTACTTATTCACATAATTGATATTTGTTTGTAGCTAGTTAAGATTGTTAATATACTGATCTATAACACATACATATATCAAACAGGAAATGGATACAGTTAGTGTAAATCATCACTGAAGCAATATAACATTTGAATTACAAGACATTATAAGTTAGAATAGTAAACCTTCAGTTCGTAGAAGCAAGAGGCGTGAAGATTGATCAATTGTGACTGATCGACGGCGGGAGTGGTGGTGGTGACGGTGGTGGAAGACGGTGGTTCCAGCTTACAACGAACGGAGGAAGAAATTGTACGGAGAATTGATAAAGGAAAGCATCTTTCACTGTTACTTGAGATATGGTGAATGATAATTTCATTATTTGGGAACTGAAATTTCTCATTCTTCACCGGAATAGCATCAACTTCACCTAAACACACATCTTTATGAAACACCTTGGATTTAAACCCTAGGGAACTCATTTGAATTGCTGAAAATCAAGAGAATTTGAAGAATTTTGGGGGAAAATGTGAATAGAAATGAAATTTTTTAGCTGTTTCTCTCTCTACTCTATTTCTCTCTCTATAGCGAGATTTTTCTCTCTTAGTCCCTCTCTTGCAGTGGTTTCAAATGAGAGAATAGAGTGGGTATTTATAGTAATGAGGGCAGGTTGGGTTTATATAGTAAGGTGATATTGTAAAGTTACGGAAATACCCTGATATTTGTACGGATTTTGAGGGTAATATTGGTAAAGTTTGGGAGTGAGTGGGTCATGCTATGGGCGAGGTTTAAGGAGATTTTTTTTTTTTTTGTTCAAATGGTTTAAGGAGATGAGGATAGTGTGGGGTAAGGTCTTTGGTAAGAGTCAATGTTATCGTGGAAAGATTAATTTATTACTAATATATATTATAATTAAATATATTCTAGGTTAAACAAATAATTTATTTATAATCGGGGTCATGTATTTTTGTTTAACTAGATCATCGAATTTTACAAGCCGTGAAAATTCGGCGCACGTCGATTTAGATACGTTATTATAGTTGTTAGAATCGATCGTAACTTTTGTGATACGTAAAGCGAAAAAAATTAAATTTTTTTTAGTTTAAAATATTTACAGGAATTTAATATCTTACAAGTTTAAAAGATTGTACTCGGGAGAAAAAATTTGGTCTCGTTTATTGAAAATAGCGCGTATTGTTTGTTAAAATAACGCGTATTTTATGTTAATTTAATATTTATTTTTTAGGACCTTGTTAATATAAGGTCCAATGTGACATCTTGGTAACTTTGGGCCTAGGTTATGCCTAATCATCGTCAATTAGGTTTAAATATTTTACAAAAGATAAGGATAGTGTATATCTTGTCATTGACATTGAATGAATTTGGCAATAACTAATAAACTATAAATGTCATAGAATTAGTTTGGGTAAGGATTTCTCCGTATTAGGGAATGTAATTATTTTTTAATTTTAAGGCTGTCTTGATTTTAAAAGACATTTCACTATTTGTGAAGATATATGTGAAAATTATTTCAAAGGTTATATTTCAATAGATAATTTAGTGCTAGTTTGGAAATATGTTTATTTTTTTTAAAAGCACTTTAAAATACTTCTAGAATTTTGAAAATGTTTTAAATTCTAAAAGTACTTTTAAGAAAAGGGCTAAGTATATACTTTAAAAAAACGCCTAAAATAATTCTAATTTTAAAACAATTTCAAATATTTAATTTTATTCTAAATATATACTCCAAAATGAATAGTTGATAATAATCTTTTTTTGGACAAGAGTTGATAATAATCAAATAATATATATATTTACATATTTTGTTTGTTTAACATTAAATATGTCATATGAAATATTTTAAAAATTGCAAATATCATAAAAAAAATTACTATATTCATCCTATAATTATAGTCCATTTATTAAAAATACTATTTTAAAATAATTATCTATTTTATATATTAAGACATTGTCTTCACTTTTTCTAGAATTATCTCTACAAATTATTTTCTTTATTAATTAATGGAAAATAAATTAATTTGAATACTAAGCATTTTAGACTGGGTTTCATATTTAAATATGAACCATAAGAACACAAAATTAAAAAATATCTTATTCAAAGTCTTATATCATAATCCAAAAAAAACTATCTTAAAGGCCCAAATACAAGACCGGGTTGACATATGAAATGCACAGTTAAATGACCTTTGATTTATTTCTTTACAATAATATCTTTTTCAGTATTGTGAAAAATGTTTATCCATAGTTGAATATATATATATATATATATATATATATATATATATATATATATATATATATATTTATCCAAGTGAAAAATTCTGAAACTTTGGGGAGCAATAAGGTAATAATATAACTTTAGGGGGGGCAATTGCTGGATTTGATTCATTCAAACAATTTTTTTTAAAATGGCTTGCTAAAATTTGCATAAACATATAAATAACAAAAAAATATAACTAATGACGAAACTAGTCTCTCCATGCTTCACTTGTAGCATATGTGGTCGTGATACATTCAACATAGTAGAATTTGCTTGGACTTGGTGGGACCCAGTAGCATTCATGGGGAAGTTATTTTCCCTCCTATATGGATTTCCAAGTAAGCTAGGTTCTGCAATACATTTAAAACAAAGATTTTGTTAATAAATTGAGTTAAGGTAAAACCGTAAAATAGTAAGTTTTGGTGTAAGACTGTTACTTTCTGAAGGTGTGGGTCCCGCTTTTGCCATGCCAAAAACATTCGCGAGAGAAGCGACAGGTGGCGCCTGAGTGGGCCCTGTTTTCTGTTCGGTAATCTTGGTTTCGTCCTGGGATATGACAATGTGGAGAAAGAATAAGTAAAATTTCAAGTTAATTAGAAACTACAGGGACTAAAAGTGAATGATTAGATAGGTGGTCTAGTCATTAATTTATCAAGTTTTAACATAATTATATTTATAAGAAAATAATACTACCTAACACCTCTATTGGCATTAGGTTTGCACATAGGTCAGATAACCGACCCACGATGGTAAACTTCTCACACAATCTTATGAGTGTGAGTTTGAATTTAGTTAACCCCCACCCATTCCGATAACTATACAAAAATCAATTTATGGTTGGTTGGATTAAGGTCAATTTCCGGTTAGGTTCGGGATTGGTCAAACTTTGGACAGTAACAAATTTATCAATGAATATGCAATTAAAAAAAGTAAAAGTTAAAAGACCAAATTATGCTCACCTTCATTCCAACTATGTCATATTTTGTAAATTAGGAAATGGCATGAGCATCGATCCTTGTAAATCAGTAATTTTCCTAAGAGATTGGAAAAAAAACCAGAAATATGTTTTCATTCCAAATAAGATGAAAAATTATTCTATTTTCTTTGTACTCACAAATATTCCGTGTTTGTTAATAACATATTGTAGAAAGAATAAGAGATTTGAGGGTTAGAAGTGTAAAAATTGTATCAGGGATTCAGATTACCAGATACATTTGAGTGATTGTGGGAGAAGAATAAGATGATAATGAGTGAAACAATACGGCAACTATAGATATTTTTTTAGGTTTTGTTATGTTATAATAAAAGTACAAATGGGTTGGACAAGGAGGTCGGTTTAGAATCTGCGGTTTTGGCTTATCCTAATCTGTGGTCCAGGCCAAACCCATAAAAAATAATTTATGGCCCAATGTAATTTATGGGCTTCAAATAACCAAATAATGGGGGGTCAGATTAAGCAGGTGGGCGGGTTTGATGGATGGATTAAGCAACCCTAGTTGGCATATAGCCTTTTTAGTGTGTTTTTATGTGAAAAAACTTTATATATTTATATTTTTAATGTTTCCAATTGTGTAATCATGTGTATCCATAATTGCAACATATATTTCTCTAAGAATGTTGATGAAGAGGTGGCGGCAAGTATCTCGTCTATGAGTGGGTTTCCTAGGAGCGAGGGGATCGGAAAGTACCTTGGCGTGAATATTTTATCATTACGTAGACCGAAGGGGTTTTTTGGCGAGCTTATTAATTCTTTGCGTAATAAATTGTCGAAGTGGAAAAGAAACACATTATACTTAGATGGGCGTATTACACTAGCACAATCGGTGCTTAGTGCATCACCTATGTATATCATGCAGGTGGAGAAATTACCGGGCTATATTTGTGACGAAATAGATACGATCCGGCAGGAATTTATTTGGGGTTCCTCAAGCACACAGAAGCGCATTAGTCGGGTTACGTGGAAGGATGTTTGTCGACCTAAGAAGATGGGTGGTCTTGGCTTTTGGGTAGCTGAAAACATGAATGAAGCGCTATTGGGTAAGTTAGGATGGAAATTGATACATGACGATTCTACTCTTTGGCCGAAGGTTATGAGGGGAAAGTATTTTCGGAAATTTCCTCTCCAGTATACGAGAAAGCAAAATGATTCGCGAATGTGTAAAGCCATCGCGGAAGGTATTGCCGTAGTGAGACGGGGATCCCGATGGCTCGTAAGGAACGAGAGGGATGTATCATTTTGGTGTGACTGGTGGGTAGGGGACTCGCCGCTTATTGAACAGGCTATAGGGAGGGTGGATGAGGGTGATAAGAACAAGAGAGTAGTAGATTACTTGTGCGAAGACAGGTCATGGGACTGGGAAGCGTTTCAGCATCTCTTGCCTCCAATGAAGCTGTTAGAAATTACTGGTATTGACTTAAGGGAAGGGGCAGAAAGCACAGATAGTCTGTCATGGTTATATGAGACTAACGGTGAATTCTCGGTTAGATCGGTAGAGCGGGATGATGCAACCACTGGTAATCGTATGGATATTAATTGGGAACGGATTTGGTCGTTGAAGTGTCCCCAAAAGACACAGGTCTTTCTCTGGAGAACGGTCCAAGACCGACTCGCGACTCGGGGAAATCTTGTGAAATGGGGGCTGGAAATTTTAGGTTTGTGTGTGTTGTGTGGTACAGAAGTTGAGGATGCCTTGCACTTGTTTCGGGATTGTTTAAAGGTGAGACGGATGTGGTCAATTATTCGAGCTGAGATCATAAAGTATGGACGGGGTGCAGGTACGAGTAGGAGGGAGGCTAGTGGCAGAAGCCTGGAGTGGGCTGATTTGTTTGGAGCTGGTAGTGTTGAGGGGGGCGACAGATGTGGGGTAGTAGAAATCACCAACAGAGGAGAAATGTTTTTTATTTGCAGGTACGAGTCCCTGGTGTACATTCTATGCAGGTCCGTGAATCAGCAGCCCAACAGATTGATGGAAGCATTTTCAACAAGCTGGGACCAGTGGTTTCAGTCCTGGGACGGCAAGTTCAGGTGGGTCCAACCGACAGGTCAATCATGGAGCAGCTGCTTCAGCCTCGGTGGGGATTGATTCCTACCAGTTTGAAGATGTTTCGACAGGTTCGGATAGGGATTGGTGGCTAAAGAATATTTCCAATAACAAGTTGTTTTCCGGGGTGTATTGAAGTGTGTTCTTCAGGGCGCTTATTGATGTAGTTTGGAAGGAACAGAATCAGATCGTCTTTAACGGCAGGGAGTTCTCTAGCGAATCATAGGTGTTTAGGAAAGCCAAATACTTAGCAATTTCGTATAGTCGGATTTGGGGCCAAGTATCGGGAAGGGTGTAGCCTAAGAGGGAGGTGATGAGACTAGTGGGGTGGAGGAGACCTACGAGAAGTTTGAAATTAAACACGGATGGTTATTCTAACAGGTGGTGTATAAATGGGGGAGGAGGGGGACTTATTAGAGACGTAAATGGAGAATGGGTGAAGGGGTTTTGTATGAAAATCTATCATGACATCCCGGCAATTGTGGAATTAATAGCGCTTTGCGAGGGATTGCGAATGGCAGAGGGACTTGGAATACTAGAGATCGAGTTAGAGGTGGATTCTTGGGAGGCTTTTGAAGTGATTCAGAAGTTAGAAGATGGGCGTGGGCCGGGTGCGAATTGGATTAATAATATACGGGAAATTCTTGCACGGAATAGTGGCTTCCCATTGAAGAATATTTTTAGAGAGTCTAACATATGTGCAGATTGGTTGGCTAAGATGGGAATGAATAGAGTTGAACCGTTTGTACTCCTTGGGGACCCCCGGATGGTATTTGGGGGCTTCTAGTAAAGGATAAGTTGAGATGGAAAACGCCGAGGGTAATTTACAATCAGGAGCTGATTGAAGATGTGCTAGCTTAGTGTTTTACTGTTGCTTTCTTACTGGTCCTTTTAGGATCTCCTTATGTATTGAAAAAAAAAATTGCAACATATATTGCGTCACTAGTAGACTTATCATAAGTTAGAAATTAGGGTTTAATGTTACGGTTGGTAAAACCCTAACAGACGCAAATTACGAAACCCTAAAATCAAAATTCAATGTTATTGTGGAAAGAGTAATCTAAATTATATATTATGATTAAATACATTATAAGATAAAAAAATAATTTATTTATAATTATTAATTTAATATGTCACGTATCTTTATGTAACTAGATTTTAAAATATATGTCGTCGAATTTAACTAGTCAAGTAAATTCGTGCATAGATTTAGATACGTTAATTTGTTTTTAGGATCGATCGTGACTTTTGTGATACGTAAAGCGGAAAAAATTAAAGTTTTTTTAGATTAAAATATTGACGGAAATTAAATATCTTACGAGTTTATAAGATTATACTGAAAAGAAAAAATTTGATTGCGTTTATTGAAACTAGCACGTATGTTTGTTATAAATATATACCGAGATATATATTTATATTAATTAAATATATATATTTTTAGGACCTTGCTAACATAAGGCCCAATGTGACGTGTTGGTAACTTGGGACTAGGGATGGCAACAGGTCAGATTATTGCAAACAATTCCAAAACCATATCCATAACCGTTTAATTTATCTAAAACCAAATCCTAAAGGATTCGAAGATAAAGCGTTGTAGATTGGGATTCATATTCAAATATGGATTTCAATATGGACCATGAGAACACAAATTAAAGAATATATCCTACTCAAAGTCTCATATCATAATCCAGAAAGCACTATCTTAAATGCCCAGATACAAGACCGCGTTGGCATAATAAATGCACAGTTAAATGGTCTTAGACTTATTTCTATAAAATTATATCTGTTTCGGTATTATTGTGAGATCCTATCAATTTTTACCCACCTAATTCACTTTTTTTACTAAAAGTTGGCAATAAAATTTAATACCATGATTCTTTTTACCTATTATTCATTATACCTTCAAATATTTATACATAGTGTATATATACTAATCCACACAATAAAACACATTCACACACTCAGGTGTGATACACACACATCACGATATGTACTTTATCTTTGAAATTTGAATTTAAAATGCATCTCTAAACATTTCTCTTCTAGGTTTGTATATGCAGTGTAAGTTTTTCTATGCTTTTGCTTATAATATTTGCTTGCATGCTGCCTTTTCATTATTAGGGTTTGTGAGAAAAAAATTCATGTCGGCTTTTTTTATTGTTGTTTTCTTCCATTGTTATTTTATTTAAACTGAAAATCAAGACCTATATTTGTGTGTGTGTTTTTTTGTCCGTAACTCCTCTTCACAATTTTGGTACTCTTATGTAGATCTTTAAGTTTATTTACACGTATACCTTATTTTTAGGTATATTCTCAGTGATCTACATGTTTTTGTTTGGGGTGTCGATATACTCAGTGAATGATTAGATTATGTGATATGATAACTATCACTACTCTGCATGCATACTAAGTCTTCTATAGTCTTGGGGTTTCATGGAAAAATATATAAGTCCACCGAGTACCCATAATATCGTTATGCATAGATTACATGTACCAACTCAGCACTCATTGATTTAAAGTATCTCTTAGCATGAATATCAAGGTTCACTGAGTACTCAGCATATTTTTCATGCATATTAGTTTTCGCATGTGCAAACTGAGAACTCAATGAATGTACTCTTTGTTTTGGATAAATCTCAAAGTTAAATAACTACTCAACATATTTTGCATGCATACTTGGTATTTTGCATGTACCAATTGAGTACTCTAAAAATGTACTCTTGGTTTTTCACGCGTACTTAGTTGTTTGCATGTACCATTTGAGTACTTAGTGAATCTATATATTCACCATCATAGTCAGAGAATTATCTCTGAGTACTCGTCATATTTAAAGAGATACTTAGTGTTTTTAAAATGGATCTGTCATTTTCATGGAGCATGGAAAATCACTAGTACTTAGTGTGTTTACAGGATACTTAGTGATTTATGCATACTTAGAGACTATCCAATACTCAGTGGGTTCCCATATACGCAGAGATTTATTCAATTTTAGAGTAAAATGCATACTTACATAATTATATTTGTATAAGTTCAATGAATTCCACGTTCTAATTGTGTTTAAGGTCGGTGCTAATTAAAATTTCTTGTTGTTCGATGAGTTATCCGATTTCAATTCAATAAAAGATTTTGCTGAGAACATATAATTTTGTTTAGCTGGGGTATGTAAATTTTCTTATACTATAGGGGAGTATAAAGATTCTCGATTAGAAGATGACACTTATTTTTGCATGATCAAATGGATTTTTTTACGTGGTAAGTTTGAAAAGATAGTGATATGTGTTTTTCTTCTAATCAAATGATAGTTATAAATTCCCCATCTATTGCTAAGTCTCGTGTTGTTGGACCACACATTTCTTCAATCACTATACAATTTGTTGTTTACCCTTTGATGACAACTTCATTTGCTCCCACCCTCCATCACATTATATTCACAAATCCAAGAATTTGAGAAGCAATCCCTGGAAATATGGTTAACAATCGATCGGTCAGTGGTTTTCTTGTAAAGTTGAATAATTCCATTTCGTTCTTTGTAAGTAAGCTGTGGCTGAAGGATTTGATTTTTATTATATTCATAAGAATAAGAAGTGCATCAACGCTGAATGCATGTATAAGATTGAGAAAAGGTATGTATATTATGTGTATGCTTTTTTGGGGAAAGTTAACGTTTATGGTATATGAAGACCCATAGGAGCATTTATAGATGTGGACATGGTACAAAATATGTTGCATGCTCGGTTGGACTCTAGTGTTTTAACTTGTGTTATTGCAGATGAGGTTTGTGCCAAACCATCAGTTAGGTCAAGAGAATTGCAATTGCTTATAAAGGCATGTTATAGCTGTGAAATTACACATAAAACTTCACGGGGCACCATCAATAAGTCAAATAATCAATTATTTGGTGATATTGAATCTTCCTTTAATTGCCTACAAAGTTATTTTGAACATCTCAAAGTTCTTGACCCGATGACTAAGTTTGTCATTGAGTGTGACCCGGTTACTCGTGTTTTTCATAGTTATTTTTCTCTTTTGGTGGATGCATTGTTGATTTTCGTTCTTGTTGTGCATATTGTTTTTGGATGCTACTATTCTAAAGTTTTGATACAAATGGGGGGTTATTGGTTTCTATTGCAAAATAGAATGACCAAGGTATGGTATTTTAGCTTATAAAACATCAACTAATACTAAGTGAAATTCAATACTCAATATTTTTTTCATGTACATCAACTAAACTTGCACAAGTGAGAACACTAGGTATTGAAGTATTATTCAGAGGATTGTTCAATATTCATGGTATTTTAAAATACACACTCAAATTTTACAATAATCGGGGAATTTTGTCTGTCCATTAGAGTTTTATTTTGTGCATTTATTTACCAAGTTTATTCCACATTGCGTTTGGTGTAATCCCTGGTGAAGATACAAATAATTGTATTGCATTTCTTGAATTCTTGAGGCTTCTCACAAGCAGTCGTCCTCATACTTTCATATCCAATCGTCATAAGGGGATTTTAAATTTGGTTAAACTTGTCTTTCAGGATGATAGCCACAGTTTTCACTTAAAATATGTTGAGGAGAACATTAGGATTGCACTTAAAGGGACACCATGATTCTATGATCGGATGGTAAACCTTATGAATAAGGTTGCACACGTCCCACGATGGAACACTTTGATCATTTTATGGAAATTTGGTTGTTAGATGGGAATAAACAACTTCGTATTTTCTTGAAGACGTTGCCTAAAGAGAATTATGCCATTGCACATTTCCGTAGGCGAAGTAACGGGGAAATTACTTCAAATATCGTTGAATCATTCAATTACTGGATATTAGAGCAAATGAGTCTTACTGGGTTTGAGCTCGTTGATGTGCAACGTCTATTAAAGTCATCAAATGGACTACACCTTTATGCACGACTATTATGGCACTATACAACACCAACATTTGTATTAGCTGTACAAGGGTCGTAAAGCAGTCCACCCCATCTCTTTTCCAGGTTGGGTCGAACCCAATCATGGTCGTATATTTTGGCTCTGACATGTTCTTGATGTGCATGGCAAGAATTAGGGTACCCTTACTAGCACGCGTTATGTGTTCAATCAAATGTTGTGTTGTTAATCTATTTGACTATGTTGAGTCGTATTTTCATATTTTTGTTTACAGAAAGACCTATGTAAAAAAATCCATGTCAATATATCAAGTCATTACCCCGTTGATGATTCTATATCTATTTATGCTCCTACATGTAGAATACCTCTTGGTAGGTCCCAAACTATATAGTTGTTAGAATCGATCGTAACTTTTGTGATACTTAAAGCGGAAAAAATTTAAAAAATTCAGTTTAAAATATTTACGGGAATTAAATATCTTACGAGTTTAAAAGATTATAATTAGAAGAAAAAAATTTGTCGCTTTTATTAAAACTAGCGCGTATTGTTTGTTAAAAATCATTATTGACATATGTATTTTTATGTTAATTAAATATTTTTTTAGGACCTTGTTAATATAAGGCCTAATATGACATCTTGGTAACTTGGGCCTAGGTTATGCCTAGTCATTGTCAATTAGGTTTAAATATTTTACAAAATATAGATAGTGTTTATCTTGTAATTGACATTGAATGAATTTGACAATAACTAATAAACTATAAATTTCACAGAATTATGTCATAGAATTAGTTTGGGTAAGGATTTCTCCGTATTAGGTAATGTAATTATTTTTTAATTTTAAGATTATCTTGATTTTAAGAGACATTTCACTATTTGTGAAGATATATGTGAAAATTATTTCAAAGGTTATATTTCAATAGATAATTTAGTGCTAGTTTGGAAATATGTTTACTTTTTTTAAAAGCGTTTAAAAATGCTTCTAGAATTTTGAAAATGTTTTAAATTCTAAAAGTACTTTTAAAGAAGCGCTAAGTATATACTTTAAAAAAACGCCTAAAATAATTAATTTTATTCTAAACATATACTCCAAAATGAACACTTCTAAACGAACTTTAGTTGATAATAATCTTTTTCTTTACAAGAGTTGATAATAATCAAATTATATATATAATTACATATTTTGTTTGTTTAACATTTAATATGTCATGTGAAATATTTTGGAAATTGAAAATATCATAAAAAAATTACTATATTCATCCTATAATTATAGTCCATTTATTAAAAATACTATTTTAAAATGATTATCTATTTTATATATTAAGACATTTTCTTAACTTCTCCTAGAATTATCTTTACAAATAATTTTCTTTATTAATTAGGGAAAATAAATTAATTTGAATACCAAGCATTTTAGATTGGACTTCATATTTAAATATGGACCATAAGAACAAAAAATTAAAAAATATCTTATTCAAAGTCTTATATCATAATCCAAAAAAGACTATCTTCAAGGCCCAAATACAAGAACATATGAAATACACAATAAATTGACCTTTGATTTATTTCTTTACAATTATATCTTTTTCGGTATTGTGAAAAATGTTTATCCATAATTGACAAAAAATATATATTTATCCAAGTGAAAAATTCTGAAACTTTGGGGAGCAATAAGGTAATAATATAACTTTAGGGGGAGGGGGGGCAATTGCTGGATTTAATCCATTCAAATTTTTATTTTTTTAAATGGCTTGCTAAAATTTGCATAAACATATAAATAACAAAAATATATAACAAATGACGAAACTAATCTCTCCATGCTTCACTTGTAGCATATGTGGTCGTGATACATTCAACATAGAAGAATCTGCTTGGACTTGGTGGGACCCAGTAGCATTCATAGAGCCTTGTTGTTTAGCACGATTTATAATCTCTTCTGATTGGTCAGGTACTTTGGCAAAAATTAGAGGTTCAACTAACCCACGATAGTTAGAATCTCGACCAAGGTTAATCATAGGGAAGTTATTTTCTCTCCTATATGGATTTCCAAGTAAGCTAGGTTCTATAATACATTTAAAACAGAGCCTTTGTTAATAAATTAAGTGAAGGTAAAACCGTAAAAGAGTAAGTTTTGGCGTAAGACTGTTACTTTCTGAAGGTGTGGGTCCCGCTTTTGCCATACCGAAAACATTTGGGAGAGAAGTGACAGGTGGCGCCTGAGTGGGCCCTATTTTCTGTTTGGTAATCTTAGTTTCATTCTTTTCGTCCTGAGATATGACAATGTGGAGAAAAATAAGTAAAATTTCAAGTTAATTAGAAACTACAGGGACTAAAAATGAATGATTAGATAGGTGGTCTAGTCATTAATTTATCAAATTTTAACATAATTATACTTATAAGAAAATAATACTACCTAACACCTCTATTGGCATTAGGTTTGCACATAGGTCAGATAACCGATCCACGATGGTAAACTTCTCACATAGTATTATGAGTGTGAGTTTGCATTTACTTAACCTCCTACCCATTCCGATAACTATACAAAAATCAATTTATGGTTGGGTTCGGGATTGGTCAAACTTTGGACAGTAACAAATAAATCAATGAATATGCAATTAAAAAAAGTAAAAGTTAAAAGACCAAATTATGCTCACCTTCATTCCAACTATGTCATATTTTGTAAATTAGGAAATGGCATGAGCATCGATCCTTGTAAATGAGGAATTTTCCTGAGAGATTGAAAAAAAAAACCAGACATATTTGTCCAAATAAGAAGAAAAATTATTCTATTTTCTTTGTACTCACAAATTTTTTGTGTTTGTTAATAACACTATTGTAGAAAGAATAAAAGATTGAGGGTTAGAAGTGTAAAAATTGTATCAAAGATTCAGATTACCAGATACATTTGAGTGATTGTGGGAGAAGAATAAGATGATAATGAGTGTCATACGACAACTATAGATATTTTTTTAGATTTTGTTATGTTATAATAGAAGTACAAATGGGCTAGACAAGTAAGTCGGTTTGGATACTGCGGTTTTGGCTAATCCTAATCCGTGGTCTGGGCCAAACCCACAAAAAATAATTTATGGCCCAATGTAATTTATGGGCTTCAAATAACCAAATGAGAGAGGGTGTTGGATTAAGTAGGTGGGCGGGTTTGATGGATGGATTAAGCAACCCTAGTTGGCATATAGCCCTTTTTAGTGTGTTTTTTTGTGAAAAAACTTTATATATTTATATTTTTAATATTTCCAATTGCGTAATCATGTGTATCCATAATTTCAACATATATTGCGTCACTAGTAGACTTATCATAAGTTAGAAATTAGGGTTTAATGTTACGGTTGGTAAAACCCTAACAGACGCAAAATACAAAACCCTAAAATCAAAATTCAATATTATTGTAGAAAGAGTAATTTAAATTATATATTATGATTAGATACATTCTAAGATAAACAAATAATTTATTTATAATTATTAATTTAATATGTCACGTATCTTTATGTAACTAGATATTAAAATATATGTCGTCGAATTTAACTAGTTAGGTAAATTCGTGCATAGATTTAGATACGTTAATGTAGTTGTTAGGATCGATCAACTTTGGTGATACGTAAAGCGGAAAAAATTAAAGTTTTTTTAGATTAAAATATTGACGGAAATTAAATATCTTACGAGTTTATAAGATTATACTAAAAAGAAAAAATTTGATCGCGTTTAGTGAAACTAGCACGTATATTTGTTATAAATATATACCGAGATATATATATTTATATTAATTAAATATATATTTTTAGGACATTGCTAACATAAGGCCCAAAGTGACGTGTTGGTAACTTGGGACTAGATTATTGCAAACAATTCCAAAACCATGTCCATAACCGTTTAATTTATCTAAAACCAAATCCTAACGGATTTAACCGTCGGATTTACTTTTCAAAACCATAACCAAATAATTTGGATTCCATTTTATAAGCGGTTTTTTGGATTTTAACCATAACGAGTTATAACTTTATAAATATATTTTAAAAAATTAAAACAAGATCACAAATACAAGAAAATTCTTTAAAATATATAAATATTATGTTGATCCTTGATTAAATAACATATTTGTTACTTTTTTTTAATTTAATATTTAGATTTTAGATTTGAGATATGAAAATATTTTTTATCTATATTATTATAAAATATACAAAAATATATGATATAAACGGATTTTTGATTATTCGGTTTTTATTTTTATAAAAAACCATAACCTAACGGATTTAACCATCAGTTACACTTTTCAAAACCATAACCTAACGGTTTTATCCATGGTTGCATAATCAGTTTTTAATCGGTTCGGATTTTCATCGGTTTTGGTTGTAAACCATAATCATTGTCATCCCTACTTGGGTGTGGGTTATGCCTAGTCATTACCAATTAGGTTTAAACATTTAAAAAAAAAGATCTTGTAATTAACATCGAAGGTTAGTATTTGGCAAAGACTAATAAACTATAAATGTCATAGAATTAGTTTGGGTAAGGATTTTTCTGTATTGGGTAATGTAATTATTTTTTAATTATAATAGTGTCTTGATTTTAAGAGATATAATACTATTTGGTGAAAATTACTTCAAGGGTTATATTTCAATAGATGATCTAGTGCTCGTTTGGAGATATGTTTTTTTTTTTTTTAATAAAAGCGCTTCTAGCATGTTTGGAAGGAAGTGCTTTTTTGGAAAATCATTTAAAAGTATTTCAACATTTTAAGAGGTTCTTTTTTCTTGAAAAACACTTTTATAAGAAGCACCAAATATGTGCTTCTTGAAAAAACACTTAAAAGAATTTTAGATTTCAAATTTATTTTTAATAATTTTTAAAAATTTTAAATGAGCCAATTAGAGATTAATGCCTATTAAAAAACTTATTTAAAAAAAGATGCCTATAATAAGATTTTTTTTATAGAAAACCGCCATATCCCAAACTAACCTTATAATTAACAATTAAAAAAAAGAAATTAGAAAAAAACAAAAACTAATAAACACACGCGCGCGTCCGTGATTTTTTTTTTAAATCGTCATAACTAAATCTAAAAAAATTAGAAAAATAAAAAATTTATATATTCTGATAAAGCAAATTAATATTTACGTCTATGATTTTTTTCAGATTTTTTTGAATTTTTTGATTTTTTTGAATTTGGAATTCCATGTTTTGATATAAGGAATTTGTTTTCCGCAGACACGAAATTCACTGTTTAAAACATGGAATTCCATGTTTAAAAAACATGGAATTCCATGTTCTGCGAATTAAAAAATTAAAAAAAATCAAAAAAACCAAAAAATTCAGAAAATTCCGAAAATCATAGACGTAAATATTAATTTGATTTATTCAAATATGATTTTTTTTCGAGTTTTCTGATTTTTTTTTGAATTAGTTATGGCGATTTTAAAAAAATTTCACGGACGCGCGCGTGTGATGAAATTAGTATTAGGTAGTGGTGGTGGTGGTGGAGGTGGTGATGGTTGTGGTGGATGTAGTGGTGGTGGTGGTGGTGGCTGTGATGGTGGAGATGGTGGTGGTGGTGGTGGAAATACCCTATTATTTGTTTAAGATTTAAAAATAAATATTTTATTAAAAATAAAATAATATATTTAATAACAAGGATAGTATAGGTATAAAAAATATAAAGGTGATGTTTTCTATAAATAATTGTTCTATTAGACATTTATCTCCAAATAAGAAAATTAGAGGCTTAAAAAGTTAAAGGCATCATTGAAGAGGCATTTATCTCTAATTACCCCTTTTTAAATTTTATTCTAAAAACGTTTTTTTACTCTAAAATAAGCACTTCCAAATGGGCGTCTTTAACTCTGAAAATTACTTTTAAAAGAAGCATTAAATATGTTTTTTTCTAAAATACCTAAATTTCAAAATTATTTTAAAAATATTTTTAAATATTTTAATTTTATTCTAAAAATATACTCTCAAATAAACACTCCCAAATGGACTTTAGTTGATAATTATCAAGTAATACATATCTTTACATCATTTGTTCGTTTAACATTAAATATGTCATGAAATATTTTGGAAAATGCAAATATGATAAAAAATTACTATATTCATCCTATAATTATTGTCTATTTATTAAAATTACTATTTTAAAATAATTATCTATTTTATATATTGAGACATTTTTTTCAACTTCTTCTGAATTATCTTTACAAATAATTTCTTTTATTAATTAGGGAAAATAAATAAACAATAATTCAAAAATAAAGCGTTGTAGATTAGGCTTCATAATTAAATATGGACTTAAATATGGACCATGAGAACACAAAATTAAAGAATATGTCTTACTCAAAGTCTCATATCATAATTCAGAAAGCACTATCTTAAAGGTCCAGATACAAGACCGGGTTGGCATATGAATGCACAGTTAAATGGCCTTAGACTTATTTCTTCAAAATTATATCTTTTTCGGTATTATTGTGAGAGATATTTATCCTATCAATTTTTACGCACCGAATTCACTTTTTTTTACTAAAAGTTGGCAATAAAATTTAATACCATAATTCTTTTTACCTATTATTCATTATACCTTCAAATATTTATACATATTGTATATATACTAATCCACACAATAAAACACACATTTACACACTCAGGTGTGATACACACACATCACGATATGTACTTTCTTTTTGAAATTTAAATTTAAAATGCATCTTTAAACATTTCTCTTCTAGGTTTGTGTTTGCAGTGTAAGTTTTTCTATACTTTTGCTTATAATATTTGCTTGCATGCTGCCTTTTCATTATTAGGGTTTGTGAGAAAAAAATCATGTCGGCTTTATTTATTGTTGTTTTTTGCCATTTTTATTTTGTTTAAACTGGAAATCAAGACCTATTTTTGTGTGTGTGTGTGTGTTTTTGTGTACGTAACCCCTCTTCACAATTTTGGTACTCTATGTAGATCTTTAAGTTTATTTACACGTATACCTTATTATTAGGTATATTCTCAGTGATCTGCATGTTTTTGTTTGGGGTGTCGATATACTCAGTGAATGATTAGATTATGTGATATGATAACTATCACTACTCTGCATGCATACTAAGTCTTCTATAGTCTTGGGGTTTCATGGAAAAATATATAAGTCCACCGAGTACTCATAATATCATTATGCATAGATTGCATGTACCAACTCAGTACTCATTGATTTAAAGCATCTCTTTGCATGTATATCAAGGTTCACTGAGTACTCAGCATATTTTTCATGCATATTAGTTTTCGCATGTGCAAACTGAGAACTCAATGAATGTACTCTTTGTGTTGGATAAATATCAAAGTTAAATAACTACTCAACATATTTTGCATGCATACTTGGTATTTTGCATGTACCAATTGAGTACTCTAAAAATGTACTCTTGGTTTTTGATGCGTACTTAGTTGTTTGCATGTACCATTTGAGTACTTAGTGAATTTATATATTCACCATCTTAGTCAGGGAATTATCTCTGAGTACTCATCATATTTAAAGAGATACTTAGTGTTTTTAAAATGGATATGTCATTTTCATGGAGCACGGAAAATCACAAGTACTTAGTGTGTTTACTGGATACTTAGCGATTTATGCATACTTAGAGACTATCCAATACTCAGTGTGTTCACATATACGTAGAGATTTATTCAATTTTATAGTAATATACATACTTACATAATTATATTTGTATAAGTTCAATGAATTCCAAGTTCTAATTGTGTTTAAGGTCGGTGCTAATTAAAATTTCTTGTTGTTCGATGAGTCGTTCGATTTCACTTCAATAAAAGATTTTGCTGAGAACATATAATTTTGTTTAGATGGGGTATGTAGGTTTTCTTATACTATAGGGAAGTATAAAGATTCTCGATTAGAAGATGACACTTATTTTTGCATGATCAAATGGATTTTGTCACGTGGTAAGTTTGAAAAGATAGTGATATGTGTTTTTTATAATCAAATGATAGTTATAAATTCCCCATCTATTGCTAAGTCTCGTGTTGTTGGACCACACATTTCTTCAATCACTATACAATTTGTTGTTTACCCTTTGATGACAACTTCATTCGCTCCCCCCCCCCCTCCGTCACATTATATTCACAAATCCAAGAATTTGAGAAGCAATTTGTGGAAATACGGTTAACAATCGATCGATCAGTGGTTTTCTTGTAAAGTTGAAGAATTCCATTTCGTTCTTTGTAAGTAAGTTGCGGCTGAAGGATTTGATTTTTAGTATATTCATAAAAATAAGAAGTGCATCAACGCTGAATGCATGTATAAGATTGAGAACAGGTATTTATAGTATGTGTATGCTTTTTTGGTGAAAGTTAACGTTTATGGTATATGAAGACCCATAGGAGCATTTATAGATGTGAACATGTGTACAAAAAATGTTGCATGCTCGGTTGGACTCTAGTGTTTTAACTTGTGTTATTGCAGGTGAGGTTTGTGCCAAACCATCGGTTAGGTCAAGAGAATTGCAGTTGCTTATAAAGGGATGTTATAGTTGTGAAATTACACATAAAACTTCACGGGGCACCATCAATAAGTGAAATAATTAATTATTTGGTGATATTGAATCTTCCTTTAATCGTCTGCAAAGTTATTTTGAACATCTCAAAGTTCTTGACCCGGAAACTAAGTTTGTCATTGAGTGTGACCCAGTTACTCGTGTTTTTCATAGTTATTTTTCTCTTTTGGTGGATGCATTGTTGATTTTCGATCTTGTTGTGCATATTGTTTTTGGATGCTACTATTCTAAAGTTCTGATACAAACGACGGTTATTGGTTTCTATTGCAAAATACAGTGACTAAGGTATAGTATTTTAGCTTATAAAACATCAACTAATACTAAGTGAAATTCAATACTCAATATTGTTTTCATGTACATCAACTGAACTTGCACAAGTGAAAACACTACGTATCGAAGTATTATTTAGAGGATTGTTCAATATTCATGGTATTTTAAAATACACACTCAAATTTTACAATAATCAGGGAATCTTGTCTGTTACTTAGAGTTTTATTTTGTGCATTTATTTACCAAGTTTATTCCACATTGTGTTTGGTGTAATCCCTGGTGAAGATACAAATAATTGTATTGCATTTCTTGAATTCTTGAGGCTTCTCACAAGCGGTCGTCCTCTTACTTTCATATCCAATCGTTATAAGGGGATTTTAGATTTGGTTAAACTTGTCTTTCAGGATGATAGCCACAGTTTTTACTTAAAATATGTTGAGGTGAACATTAGGATTGCACTTAAAGGGAAACCATGATTCTATGATCGGATGGTAAACCTTATGAATAAGGTTGCACACATCCCACGATGGAACACTTTGATCATTTTATGGCAACTTGGTTGTTAGATGGGAATAAACAACTTTGTATTTTCTTGAAGACGTTGCCTAATGAGAATTATGCCATTGCACATTTCCCTAGGTGAAGTAACGGGGAAATTACTTCAAATATCGTTGAATCATTCAATTATTGGATATTGGAGCAAATGAGTCTTACTGGGTTTGAGCTCGTTGATGTGCAATGTCTATTAAAGTCATCAAATGGACTACACCTTTATGCACGATTATTATGGCACTATACAACACCAACATTTGTATTAGTTGTACATGGGTCGTAAAGCAGTCCACCTCATCTCTTTTCCAGGATGGGTCGAACCCAGTCATGGGTATTTTGGCTCTTACATGTTCTTGATGTGCATGGCAAGAATTAGGTTACCCTTACCAGCACGCGTTATGTGTTCAATCAAATGTTGTGTTGTTAATCCATTTGACTATGTTGAGTCGTATTTTCATATTTTTGTTTACAAAAAGACCTATGTAAAAAAATTCATGTCAATATATCAAGTCATTACCCCTGTTAATGATTCTATATCTCTTTATGATCCTACATGTAGAATACCTCTTGGTAGGCCCCAAACTAAGAGATTTCGTTTAAGAGGTTAGGGGGGATTTTTATATAGTTAATTAAACTATGAGTCCCTATATTATACTATAATTGCACTATAAGTCCATATATTATGCAAAATAACCGATAGTGCAATAAAAACTTATAACAATTTAGGGAAAATAGTCAAGGGCAACGCCGGGAATTTTTGTTACTGGGAGGATTGGGAAAAAATATAAGATAGTCAATTGCACTATAGGTGCCTTATATATATTAAAATTATTGCATTATAGTTCCCCATATTTTGAAAATATTATACTAAATCCTTATATGTTTGACTTTGGGGGCAGAGCCAGGAAGATTTGTTGTTGGGGGTAATTGTTTTGGTCAATTGCACTATAGGTCGATAAATTATGCAAAAATAAACTAAAAGTCCTTATAGTATACAAATATTACACTATAGGTCCTATACTATAGAAAATAACACATAATTATCAAAGTATATACAGATATAAACAATATATAACCTACTAGAGAGTAGAGGCGACATCATGTCTAGAGTACCACTTCCAGGCTATGCTGTAGAAATTGCCGCCTAGACGTCAACTCACACCTCAGCCGCTTACGCCTAGTAAAAATGCTAGGCGTTTTTGCCTAACGCATTAGTCGTCGTGGAAGAGGCGCCTATCATGCTTAGGAGCCGAATAATAGCAAAAAATAGTCGTCTAGGCCCTCTTTTTATTTTTATTTTTCTCGCTAATTCTTGAATTGATATTATAACTCAACTTTTAGTATTTCTATATTTACTATTTTGTTGTTAGATAAATTTTATGACTTAAATAGTTAAAATTGTTATAATTATTACATATATATTACTAAATACACATAATTACACAACGGGATTCAAAATAGCCTAATCCCACCTAGACCCCGTATACTACCGTCTAGGCTCCAGGCCCCAGTTGATCGCCTAGGCCGCAAAACCGAGATCTATAGCATAGTTGTCAGGTGACATTTGCTATCCACCAGAGGTTGAAGATAAATAAATAAAGACTCAAAGCATTAACTGTAAATACAAGTTAAATAGACAAAACACATGGTTATATCATATAGTGCATATTTGTATTTATATAGTGATCTATAGTGCAATAACATGGATGTGGTTGGATGGGGTAAAGTGTACTTGGTATTGAGTACTAGTACCACCACGAACCAGGAGTTCCATCTTCCCAAATGTCCCTAATATTTTAAAATTCAATGTCACATAGATAGTAAACACCAACATATCAAAATAAATGCAAAACCTGAATGATCATGTAAATAATTAACACAATAAAAATGATCCAACGTGCGTTTGGTCAAGGAACAAACATGCCTAAGTGGACTCATGGGTGTCTATGGACTCCATCATGTATTACGCATAAGTGTTCTTATTCCATCATAAATTGGAGTTGCTACACCAATAACTTTATCTTTCACATATTTTTTGGATCTTTCAAAATAGACACTTTGTTCGATATATTTGTAATTTATATCAAACATTTATTTAAACATTCAAAATACTCTAACAAGTATTATGCACACCTTGAACGTTTTACAAATACAACATAGATAAATTACATCGATTTCTATACGGTAACAAACTTTGGGCATATAATGTGTGTATGTATTAGAATTAGACCCAACCTTGATAGATTTGTCAAAAATTGAACGCAAGTGTTTACGATACACGATAATAATCATTCATGCAGTATTGATTAAAAGAATCATTTTTAGAATCTATGGAAAACAATTATGATTATAGTAGTTATTTACGTATTATATATGTGGATCGTTGATTAACTTAGAGACTAAGTATCATTAAGAGGTATAAAATTAGAATTTAACTTAAATTAAAATTTGTCTGGGAACCATCGATCTTCATTCATTCAGAGAGATTAATATGTAATAGGTATACATCGGATAAATATTAATATTTTCCCAAGTAAGATAAATACATAAGGCATGTGGAGAGACATATAATTATTATATTGACGGAAAATGGAGATTCCTAGTAAGGAATGATGTTAAACTATCAAGTTAGTTTCTAACCGTGTTAGTAAATTTGCTAAAACTATTAAAAAACATCACTAATGTTATTATCAAAACATAGGTAGTTGGTGTTGTAGTTAAAAATTCAAAATATATTTGAACAAAAAAAATCAAAATATAAGGTAAATATTTGTTACAATGGTTAGAGCCCGTTTGGGATTGATTGTTTCGGAGCTAAAAGCGCTTTTTGATTAAAATTTAAATATTTGTAAAAAATATAAAAAAAAATTTGACATCTAAAATTACTTTAAGTGATTATTTTAATAATCACTAATCTAGTGCTTTTTCTAAAAGTGATTTTAAGAGTCTAAAATATTGTTATGAATCTAAAATCATTTCAAGTGATTATTTTAAAAAGAAATCCTAAACGGGCATTTATACTCTGAATCAAAGTAATTTCGAATTTCAAAACAGCTCTCTAATATATTAAAAGAATGAAGTATCAAATACTTAATGTAAATTACAAAGTTAATTAAAGGGCGTGATACATATTTATTTTTTCATTTTAAATAAGAATAATGTTAAGTACCATGTTAAAAAAATACCCACATATCACTTATAATATAAATAGTAAGTGGTTCAATCATATTTTTATCTTCTATTGATTTTTTTTTCTTACATGATTTTTTTTGGCTAAGCTATCAATTTTATTATAAACTCAAACATTACACTGTCTCTTTACATACCTTTAACAACTACTACATTAAGAAATTACAAACAAGCTAAAGATTACAAAAACAGCTAGAAATCTAACTATCTAACCTTAAACACATTTAGTAATTTCCATTCTTTAGCTATCTTTTCATTGCTGCAACTACTTCTGTACTTCCTGCATCTACATGATTTGATATACAACATATTTTGTATGCTATACATCAACTCTTCCTCATTTTTAACCTTCCCATTGTGCATTTGCGCATTTCTGTTAGCCCATATCTGGTAAACAAAAGCTGTAAACCATCCACCAATAATAAAGTTTAGAAATTTATTATCTGCATTAGTAAGCACCAGCTTTACCAGTTCCTCCCAAGTACTACAGTCAGGCCACCCAAATCCACTTATTCCAACACATTTCTTCAAAATTCTCCTTGAAACTGGACACCCCACAAATAGGTGATCCCTATCCTCAACAACATTATGACAAATAGCACAATTACTGTCAATATTTAAATCCCATTCTATATTTAGTAGGCAATTTATCCAAACATGCCAACCAAGTGATAAAACTGCATTTAGGTACATTTGTCTTGTACCATACCATTCTAGTCCACTTTAATATAGATCCTGACTCTCTTATCTCCTGGATTGTCTTTTTAAAAGGAGAACTTATCCTTACAACTAGCTGACTATCTAATCCTATCAGGCCCATGAACAGGTGTTGTTACCATCTCAGCCAATCCTCTCAGCTCCAAGGAAAAATGCCAACTTCCTCTACTGTAACAACTTTCCACTGTTTTTTTTTTGGCCCAATCATTATTATATACCAACTCCCTTTTCAAAGCTCCATTAATATTCTCACCCTTAATCCACCTATCCCAATACACAAATGTTTCTGAACCACTCCTATCTCATGGGATATGAAATTATATGCCACATCCCTCAGATTCAGAATTTTCTTCCAAATCCAAGCCATATCCTGCTTTACACTTATACCCCATATACAGCTGTCTCTGATAATATTACTATGAAACCAGCTGCTTAGCAAATTATCACTTCTCTTATATATCCTCCAAAAAAGGCTAAGCATACATACTTTATTAAGTATCTCTATATTAAGTACATTCAACCCTCCTTCTGATTTAGGCCTACAAATCTTTTCCCAAGCCACCTTAGCCCCTTTTGAACCTTCCAAATTTCTCTTCCACAAAAAACTTGCATGATTGAATCCTTTATAGTTCATATCTCGAGTAATATTTAGATAATATTTTTTTTTTTGGTAATACCAAATGATACTCCATAAATAAATAAAAGTTAAACAAATTTAATCCTACAAAGAATCAACTATTAGTGATGTCATATTTTGCATATGTTTCAAATACTAATTCAATAAAAATTTGGTTAGTCTATTCATTTTGGCATCTAATAAAATTGTAAAAAAATGTTTTGTATAATATTATGGTCCTTGAATACATGAAATGGGTTTTTTCTTCGTCGTCCAAAAGAAAAACATGAAATGGGTGAACAGTTTTTTATGTAAATTCTTGTGAAGGGAGAAATAACGGTCTAACTTCAGATCGAACCAATATTAAAAAACCAAAACTTATGAGAAAAATCAAGAAAAAGTATTTTGAGATCTATTTCTGTTATATGTTATTTAATGTTATATTTGGAAAATTATATTGTTAACCATTTTGGTGTAAAATCTTTCTTTACAAATTATAAGTATTCTACTATTTTATTTTTAATTAAAGAAAACTTTGCAAGAATAAAGTAGTACTAGTAATTTTTCTATTTGACGGTTGTTTTTAATCAAAAAGCTTTTTAAACTGATATAAAAGAAGAGATTATTACCCAAAGGGTCTTGAAAACACCACCTCGTGACCTAACAATACCGGCTCTTTAGCCTCTTCTTACTAAAGGCCACAACAAAAAATTAACACTATAAGCCAAAAATCCAATTACTTTTTTACCCCTTTTTTGTTTTTTAATTCTGTATATATACTTCTTTAATCAGAATTATTTCTAAAACCTAATATTTATTCTTTCTCTCTCATCTCTCTCCTTTCATCTCTCCTCCCATCTCTCTCACGTCAAAGCTTCCAAAACACCTCCAAAGCTTGACAACTCCGATGAGCATTCAATCCACTGCTCAGAATACCTTCGTCATTCAAAGCTCAGATCTGTCGCAGAAAACCACCGGAGTTCGTGAATCTTTGGTGAGGTTTTAGATCGGAAAAATACAGCAATCTTCCTCCTTGCAGTTGCTTCAGCAGTATCCGACGTGAGCTCCGCCGTCTTCTCCAGCCACAAGATCGGGATCGTTAATGATTTCGTCTTCTCCATCTTTGCACAATGATCGAATGATTTCGTTGCATTCGTGGTTCGTTATTGTCCAGATCTGACGCCGTGAAGTTTCGTGATATGAAACTTGAGCGAGCTAAAGATGTTGCGAGCTCCGGCCATGGCGTGAGCAAGCTTCGTGGTTTGTTAATGGCTACCGAGAAGAAGGCAGATCTGTTCGAAGCTGCTGGTTTTTTCTTTAGCTGAGCACGCTCAGCAAGTTACTGATTCCTTCACTGCTGGTCTGTTCGAAGCTGCTGGTTTTTTCTTTAGCTGAGCACGCTCAGCAAGTTACTGATTCCTTCACTGCTGGTTTTTTATATTTTCTTTGTGAATTTTAGTTGTGTTTGATTTTTGGATTTAAGAGGTGAAATTTCTGTTTAGGTTAGGACATTGAGGTATTGTTTATGCAAAGGTGTGATTTGATTTTTTAGGGATGAAGATGAAACTTACTAAGCTTATTTCTTAATATTATCAATTTTAATATTACCAATTTTGTGTTGATAAACTAGTGCTGAAAATCACTCAAATTGTTCCGTAAAAATCCCGAAAATTCATTGATTTTTTTTTGCATACTCAGTATTTTTAGTGAGCACGCTCAGCAAGTTAGTGAGCGCACACAACAAGTTATTGAGCACACACAGCAAGTTACTGAGCAAGCGAGCATGCTCAGTAAAGTCATTCAACAAAAAAAATCGAACACTCAGCAACTTTTTTCGACACTCAAAACTTTTTTCCGATACTCAGCAATTTTTTTCATGCTCAGTAGCCCATACTCAGTACTTTTTCCCATGCCCAATACCCCATGCTCAGAACTATTTTCTACGTTCAGAATTATTTTCCACGCTCAGAACTATTTTTCAGACTCAGAACTTTTTTCCAAACTCAGAACTATTTTCCAGACTCAGAACTTTTTTCCACGCTCAGAATTTTTTCGGGCGGTGGTTGGCGGTGATCGGTGGTTGTGGTCAGAGTTGGAAATTATTTGATAATTAATGAAGAAGGAGAGAGAAAAATGATAAAGGAGGAGAGAGATTAATGGTAATGGAGGAGAGAGAGTAATGGCAGTGGAGAAGAGAGAAATCTATTTTTTTTTGTCTTATATACACTATAAGGATAGTTATGACATTGAATATCTTATTGGCCTCTAAATAGGAGAGAGGAATAATTTAGTTCCTATATGGCACACTAATACTTCTCAAGTCTCTTTGGGTAATTAACCCATAAAAGAACGTGCAAATCTAAACTAAGCATAATAATATCATTCTCATATGTCTATATTAATAATAATATTGAGAGCTTAGTCTGAACTTTAGACCCATGTGTATATGTTGTATCACAAACTTTAAAAGAGAGAGAGATCATGTCAAAAAGGGTGTAGAACATTTATGAATATATATCTAAAAAGTTTGGAAAATGTGAATAATATAATTTTCCTCTTAAAAATATCAAAGTTACTTCATGATTTTTTTATAAAGAGGTACTAATCTTTGTATCAAAATGAAAACGATGTATCTCTCTATTTTTGAAAAAGACACATTTCTCAAGTGTTGGAACCATGACATATACTCTCATATCAGTTGTTTTCTTAATTGAAATGGATGGTTTATAGCTTGGTGCTTTAGGCATCTTTTGAAGTTAAAAAAAAAAGTGGATGGTTTATATGATTGTTGAAGTGATAGCGAAACACCCTAAATTTTAGCTAATACATCTATTTTCTCATATTAACATTCACATAAATATTTGTATTGAAATATGTCTTTGAATAGTTGAAATACTTTAACAAATATCGTCATGACTCACATCCCACTTATCGTAGACAATTCCTGAAAATTGTGTGCATACACCACGATAATATAAACCTGAATTGATAGGGTCTAGGTGGTTGGTTACAACACGGTAGTAGTTGTGTAAGTATTAGAGTTTGATAGGAATGGGCATCATCTAAGTAGCTGACCTTTGTGTGTATGCCGATTTGAATTCACATACGCTTTTTCCAATCTTTTCAAGATTCTCTACCTCATATTTCACGAATCACATCACCTGAAACGTAGTCCTTCAAACCCTAAAATAATAATCAATCTACTACTATGATGCCAATCTTTAAATTTCTCCATTCGATGAGTAATTCCGAACACCACACACCTTTCATATCCTCTTTAACCCGACTTGGTTGAAGTCCCTCACTAGCATATAAGGGAGTGTTTAAATTACAAAAAGCTTTGAGAGCCTCCATAATTTCTCCCTTTCCTCCGACCTCCGACAGAGAAGATCATATGGTTCACAATCATTTCTAGAGACATCTGTAATAAGGGTGAGCAAATGACCCCTTGACCCATTCGGTTTGCTCGATCCCGTGGGTTTGGGGTTTACAACTGGTCTTCGTTTTAGCAAAAACCTGCGGTTTCATACCTGACCACTTCATGTTGGTAAAACCGCTGCTCGATTCGTCCCGGCCCACCATTCAAATAAATATATTCGTTAATATATTATCTTTTATTTGAACTTCCAACTCTCAATAATTCTCGTAAGATCAAACAGTTCAACCACAATGTTTTGTCAACAAAGTTACAAAGTACCAGGTACCAAGGTCCTTGTGTTTCGTATACTTGGTCCTTGATTATTTTAGCATGGAAATAAACGATTAAACTACTAAATCAGCAAAGATAAAGAACCATATATGTATAATTTCCCAGGGGAAATTTTAAAGATAGAATAAAGAAATCTTTAAAGCAAAATTTAGAATCAAAACCTTGTTTAATATATAAACAACACTAAAACATTCTTTCCATTTACTAGGCTAACTTAGCCAATCTAACCATACTTAAGATAATAACATCCAAAGTAACATCAATCTTAACAATTCCATCTTCAGCATCAACACCAATAAGTTTACCAGTGGACCCACGCTGGGGCCCACCCATGATTTTAATCCTATCATTCTTTCTAGGGACCACCACATCAATATCACTACCTTGTACTGTAATTGTTTCTCCATTACCACTCGATCCTAAAGCTATACGACACGTACCATCCTACAACACAAAACACACATGGTGGTATTAATTACACTACAAGTCCCTATATTTATCCAAAAACTGCACTACAAAACACTAAATTATATATTTTTTGAAATGAATTGCATTATAAGTCCCTATATGAATGGGGGTACATAAGGTAATAACTATTTTTCAAAGGGGTAAAAGTGTAAACATACCGAGAGGACTTCGCGTACAACACCAAGAGAAATATCATCAGAAGAACGACGAACATTCACCAATATATCAGGCAAAAACCATATTCCTTCATTATCTCCTCCTGTAAAAGAGAAGTTAATAATTATTGCACTTGTAGGTCCCTATATTTTGAGTTAATTGCATTAAAAATATTACCTAGTGAAGGGGACATCATGTCTAGAGAACCACTGCCAGGTGTCATTGGTTGTCCACCAGGTGTTGAAGGTAAGTAAGGACTTGGAGCATTTGCTGCAGGTACAAGTTAAATTATATACCAGTAATATTTATATAATAATAATAGAGGGACTTAATAGTGCAATAATATACCATAGGGAGAAGAATGATTATTATTATTATCCTTGGGAGTTCCAGCTTCTTTAGGAGAGTTACTCCAATTAGAATTAGGAGTTGATGCTTCATATGGTCTTGAAGAAGATGAAGGACTTCCTGCCTGAAAATATTATCAACAATCTTATCAGTTAATTGCACTATAGGTCCCTAAATTATACAAACATTGCAATATATACCTGGTATTGAGGAGTACTAGTAGTACCCCATGAAGCAGGATTTCCATCTTCCCAATTGTCCCTGATATTTGCAATTATTCAAATAACACAAGGTTAGTAAACAAATCATTTTTTATTGCTTGCACTATAGGTCCCCCATATTATATGCAAAAATTGCAGTACAAGTCACCCGTATTATACAAAGAAAAAACACTACAGGTCCCTAAAATTATGCAAAAATTGCACTATTTGTCCCCATATTTTACAAACAGCACTCTATAGGTCCCTATGTTAAGACTTTTATAGTTAGTTGCCCTATAAGTCTATGTATTATACAAAAAGAACACTATATGTCCCTATGTTAGTATTTTTGAGTTAATTACGCTATAAGTCCCTATATTATGCAAATATTACACTGTAGGTCCACAAATTATAAAAAAAGAACACTATAGGTCCCTATGTTAGTTTCTTTGAGTTAACTGCCCTATAAGTCCGTATATTATGCAAAAATTACACTATCGGTCCACATATTATACAAAAAGTACACTATCGGTATCTATGTTATTTTTTTAGAGTTAATTGCTCTATAAGTCCCCATATTATATAAAAAGTACACACTATAGGTTCCCTATGTCAAATTTATTTTTTTAAACTTTCCATACAAATTAAATAAACCAAAACCTAAAAAGACAATTTTAATAACTTAACGAGAATAAAAATCATAGTCAAGGTTTAACAAAAACAAACCTAGGTGGACTCATAGGTGTGTAAGGATTCCAAGCTCTATCACGCATAGGTGTTCTCATACCATCATGTATCGGAGTAGCTATACACCAAAAACACTTCAAAGAATCAGTATAAAGAAAGACCCCTATATTTTACTCAAATTACAAAACTAACCTCCAGAATCTCTCATAGGTGTCATCATAGGATGTAAAGGAGTACGTGAAGGATGCATCGGTGTCTCACTTCCCATACCATACTTCGGTGTTTCCCTGAACACAAACACCGAGTTAAACAACAAATTAAAATTGCACCATAGGTCCTTATACTTTACACAAGTAAGAAAATTACCGGTAAGGAGTTGATACGTTCACATTATCCGAAATAGATGTACGTTCAACTGTAAAAAATAAAATAAACGTTATAAATCCTTCAACAAACATAAAAAATTAAAAAAAAAAAAACTTAAAAATTACCTGTAATAACCTTCATTTGTGACTCTAATTCAACACGAACAGTTGTACCTTTAACATCTACAACACGACCTTTATACCCTTTATAAGGACCCAAACGAACCTTTATAACAGCCCCTATTAATGCATCGTGTCCTCCTCTTCCACCTCTATTTCCTCTTCCTCTAGCTAAATTACAAATAAAATTAATTTAATTTTTTTTCTTAAAATAAAAATTAAAATATCCTTACAATGCATAGGTGGGCCACCCCTAGGTTGTCTCATTGGAGTGTGAGGTACACGAGGAGGGAGTCCAGAGTTGGAAAATCTATTACCCTATAAAAAGTGGGACCCACATGTTAGTTTAGTTCAACTTATCTCTTACTGAACGTAATAAATGAATGATATACAATATACATACATTTGTGCGGGACCCACCAACTATTACACAAGATTGAGACTTGACGCAAATATAACCAGCATGTTCAAGGTGATGACGATCATATATAAAGAGCATACTATGGTATATATGTTCAATAACACCTTGTTTACCCTACAAAAAAATACAAAATTAATAACTAAATATATAATTTGAGATGGGAATAAAGACGAAAATAGCCTTACTTTACAAGGACCATCAATAATTCTAACAGCATCTTTAACTGATAAAGGATTGTTAAACTTATCTATTCCTGTACTTTTCCTTTCAATCTTCGATTTAATCTCTCTTACTCTAACAAGTGCTATTTCTGGTCTATCTGGTACACCTTTTAAGACCTATAATAAATTGACACGTGTCAGTTTTTTAATTACATATATTACACTATTGCTAAAATTAAAAATACTGTTTTTTAACCTGGAAAGCTTCACTATCGACACGTATAATCATACCAAAACTCTTTGTACTACACAAACAAACACGTATAATTAACAACATACAAACCTAACTAAATTGAAAAATAAAGAAAAAAGAAAAATCTTACTCGAGTTGAACAAGATCATGAAGTTCATAGTCTCCTAATCTAGTGACACCTGTCGTTACTTCAGAGCTTTCCACAACATTATCAGCAAAAATACGAAGCTAAAAACACCATAAAACGTGAAATTACTCAAAAAACACTCATTAACTATAAAAAAAAATTAAAAAATAATTACATACAAGCTCTTTGGTAGTGTCTGATACAATATTTACCACATGACCCTCAACTGAAACAACCATACCAGTAGCACCTTCAGTTACACCTGATACTACTTTTACATGATTTCCAGGTTCAAAATATTTGCACAGCTCTTTATCACTAATCGCAAGTGTTTTCTACAAAAAACAAAAACATCATTAAAATCCACAAAATAAACTAATACTGACTAAAAAAGTTCATATTTACCGGAAGGTCCTTTTCATTAGGTTTGATATGAACAGTATTTTCCTCAACTTTCTCAACCCAACCCTTCAAGTTTTTAAGATCACCTTTTATCACAATGACTCTATCGCCCTTCATGAAATGACCTTTTTTACGATTTGCGAAAAGAGTTGATAAATTTGCCATGTCACCTTCTCCATTATTACCAGGTTGACGAAATTTCTCAAGTTCATCAAAAGTTGGGTGTATACTTTGTGTACTAACTGATTTTATCGAAACTGTTTTATATAAAAACCCATCTTTAAACATTAATCGCTCACGATTACCCCCTATAGTTTCAAAATAGTCCCCACTCATTGGATCTCTTCTACGCTCTACACGTATATGCAATTCTCTACACCCAAAAAAATAAAAAATTAAAATAAAAACTCAAATAACAAAATAAGATAATGAAATTACAGTTTTACCTAGCTTCATCAATATTCATGAAACGTGGAGGAGGTACAAAAGCCTTCTTCTTCGGAATTTCTCTACCTTCCTATATAAGAATTTATCATAATTACATGATAAGTCCCTAAACTACAATAATTCACCCAAATTTACCTCTTTTAACGCAAGCAATTGCAGATCAATCCTCGGAATTAACTTTACAGTAACTTTCTGTCCAACATTATCTACATCTACAACCTACAAATAAAACTCGAATTATCACACAAAATACACAAAAAAATGAACTTAAAATAACAAACCTTAGCTAAGTCTCCTTTATAAGTTCCAAGTTTCATTCTAACCCAAGTATCTCTAGAAAGATCAATAGTTTTACTTTCAACAGAAAGTACATCAGTCATTTCTTTTATTGGAACAAGCATTAATTTAGCTGAGCCTATTATATTTCGCATACCCTTAATTGCCTGTTTAATAACCAAAACAAAATTAATCATAGTATATGTATATACATACATGTATCATAACATAACATACCTCTCTCACATGAGTTTCTTTATCAGCTTCAATGTATATATAGTTTTTAAGATGATCAAGTGCTACAACTGATTTAATATGTAATTCACCTCCTTTATCTATACACTTTTGCATTAAACAAAACGCTACTTCTCTTTCTTTACCAATCTATACAAAAAAACATGTATATCATAAGCATATACTTATCACATTTTACACAATTTTAACTGAGTTTATGATCATACCGAACATTTAACCATCCATAATTTAGGATCTCTAACAGAAGGTAAAAGAGCTTGTTGTTCAACATCTGTAGCTTCTTCATCATATTCTTCATGATCTGCTCGAATATATCTTTCTTTAATTTTTCTCTCGAGAGCTTCGAAATCTTCTTGATCATCATCATGATTTAATAGTGGTTGACGTCTATGCATTTGCCTTGAATTTTCTTCGGGTATATCAGTCTCGTTAGTTACAATGAAGTCTGGATTAGGATTAGAATGTAATTTTTGTAAGATAAGGGACTAAAATGTTAAATTACGAAAAGATAAAGGACTAGATATGAAACCCTAACCGTCTTCTGCATCATCTTCTTCCTCATCGTCATCACTAGCAACGATGACCTCATCGTCGATGAATTGTGAGACAGACTTTTTCTTCCGTTTTGGCCGACCACCACCAGCTCTGCCACCAACATAATCATCGTCTTCTTCATCCTCATCATCGTCCTCCTCCGCCTCATCGTCTACATATGAAGGTTGTCTCCGCCGTTTACGACTAGCTTTTCCGTTGTACTCTTCTTCCTCCTCCTCCTCCTCTTCTTCCTCGGAATACTCTTCATCCTCCTCTGGATCCTCTTCCTCGTATCTTCTCTTCGGCATGGCTTCGCTGCTGATCTAAATCGATTTTTTTGTTGTGATTTTGTGCATTGGGTGTATATAAGTATATATAGGCAATTTTGTCCGGGTTTAATATTGGGCTGGGCCACTTTAGATTCAAATTCAAACCCTAAGCAACTAATTTGAATTGACGAAACCTTGAACAGCTCTTTATGAAACACCTTGGATTCAAAACCTAAGCAACTCATTTGAATTGATTTATGGGAGAAAATGTAAACAGAAATTAAATCTGATTTTGATACCCCTCAATTAGATTGGGGGAAAAAATCGAGAATTTTGGGCGAAGAAATGAAAATTTAGCTATACTGCTTTATTTCTCTCTCTATAGCGAGATCTATGTGTCTCTCTCTTGGACAAAACGGTTACATATGAGAGTGTGTAAGGGCGGGTGTTAATATTGGAAGTTACGAAAATGCCCATGTGATTTGTATTGATTGTGGGGGTAAATGTGGTAAAGTAAGGGAGTGAGTAGGGTCATGTATGGTTTTTTTCTTCAATTAAAATAAATATATCAAACACATCCGCATGAATAAATAGTGTATTTTCTATCTATTAAAAAGAGAAAAAATCGTGAATACCCAACGGTATAAGTTTATGTCATGTCTAGGGCTGCAAACGAACCGAACCGAACTTTAGCTTTCTTGAGTTTGTTTGCTAATATTTTAGTGAGTTTGAGCTTGGTTTGAGTTTGAAACGAAACGAGTCGAACCAAACTTTAGATTTCTTGAGCTTGGTTCGTTAACTAACGAGCCGAACTCAAACAAACTTTTAGCGAACTCAAACTCGAGCCCTTGGAGAGAGTATAAGTTCGTTTGCAGCCCTAGTAACTAATAGTATATTTATTAGATATAAAATAACTTTACTAATTAGATATACAATATTTTAGTTATGATTAATTACATATACAAAAGTTTTACGTAGTTTTGACTTTTTGCATATATACATATATAATTTTTAATTAAATATATCTACCAAGCCTATTAACGAGCTCTTAAAGAACCCTTACCAAACTGTTCACGAGCTTAAGGAGTCGAGCTTATATATGTTTGAGTTTGTCATTCAAGCAACTATTTTCATTTATTGCAGAACACTTTAGTCATACCTAATCCGTCCCTGAGATCGAAATCCCGATTACCAGATATTACTTGGGGATTTCGATCGGGATTTCGATCGGGAGACACGTACCTATGCGTCCAAGTAATATCCGGTAATCGGGATATTACCAAAGTGTCTTTTACCCTTTGAGGACTTGAACTTTGAAAGCTACCCAAATTGTCCCTTAACTATAGTATTTTTACCCTTTAAGGCCCTGAACTTTGAAAGCTACCCAAATTGTCCCTTAACTATAGGATTTTTACTCTTTGAGGACCTGAACTTTGAAAGCTAACCAAATTGTCCTTGACCTTCATTTTTGTCCCCCCTTGGTTAATTGTATGATTATTGAAAATTATATGGAAAATTTTACTAAATGGTCCCTTAGAGGATCTGAACTTTGAAACCTACCAAAATGATCCTAGAGCTTCCTTTTCAAAACCCAGGTTAGTCCCTAATCGTAGGACAAAAGATAATAAAATGAGCTTAAATTCTAAATCTAATCAAATACTATATAAGGTGTACATAATATATGAATACGCAATTTTAGAACATATATATGTAAGCGATAAAATTACCTTTTCAATCCTCAATAAATGCATTAACCTTGTAATAATTCGTAATCTAATGCATATACTCGAAAACTAGTGTTTTATATATATATACACACGTAATATTTGCTTATAATATCGAATGTTTAATTATGCAGAATCGAGACACGAGTGTACTCGTTAGATTAAGACCTTCTTGGGAAGATCTAAGAAGTTACTTAACAGCAAAAGGGCGTAAAAGATTTGAAGTTTATGTTTGCACCCTTGCTGAAAGGAACTATGCTTTTGAAATGTGGAGGTTATTAGATCCTGAAGCATATTTGATTAGTTTAAAGCACATTTCAAACGCATAGTTTCTTTCAGCAAGGGTACAAACGTAAACTTTGAATCTTTTGCGACCTTTTGCTGTTAAATAACTTCTTAAATTTTCCCAAGAAGGTCTTAATCGAACAAGTACACTAGTATCTCAATTCTGCATAATTAAACATTCGATATTATAAGCAAATTAGACGTGTATATATATATATATAAAAAACACTAGTTTTCGAGTATATGTATCAGATTACGAATTATTACAAGGTTAATGCATTTATTGAGGATTGAAAAGGTAATTTCATCGTTTACATATATATGTTCTAAAATTGCGTATTCATATATTATGTGCACCTTATATAGTATTTGATTAGATTTAGAATTTAAGCTCATTTTATTATCTTTTGTCCTACGATCAGGGACTAACCTGGGTTTGAAAAGGAAGCTCTAGGATCATTTTGGTAGGTTTCAAAGTTCGGATCCTCTAAAGGACCATTTAGTAAATTTTTCCCTATAATTTTCAATAATCATACAATTAACCAGGGGGGGGACAAAAATGAAGGTCAAGGACAATTTGGTTAGCTTTCAAAGTTCAGGTCCTCAAAGGGTAAAAATCCTATAGTTAAGGGACAATTTGGGTAGCTTTCAAAGTTCAGGGCCTCAAAGGGTAAAAATCCTATAGTTAAGGGACAATTTGGGTAGCTTTCAAAGTTCAAGTCCTCAAAGGGTAAAAGACAAAATTCAAGGACCAACCTGGTAAATAGTATATAATTTATGGACTATTTGAAATAATAATTAATAAAGTACCAGACTCGGTATTACCTCTGAAATCAAGTAATTGCTCACATCAGGTGAAATAGGAACACTACTCAAATCATCTTCATAAAAACACTTCAGGGATTCTTCTAAGTAAATTCTTATCAAACTCTCTGTTTAATCAGAAAAGATACAAAATTATCAAAAGGGCATATACGTAAAAAAAACAGTTTCATCACTTAAAATTTATACCTGGAAAAACAGCCTCGAACATTACACGCAACGTTACGTGCAACAAATAATACAGGTACAACATTTGCAGTCTATATAAAAAAATCGTTTCAGTTACAGTTAATTTCTCACTTTAAGGTAAAAAACTTTAGGGATTCCGCAGACTGCTCAGTAGAAAAAGTTCATTGGCAATTACTTAGAAATTATAATTAAATAGGTGATTTAGTCCCTAGTTTGTTCACCAATACACATATTTGTTCAAATTACAAGAAATTATCTAAGTAAATAAAAAACTATCATCGTTAAAGTAATTATTAACTAAATCCCCACGAAAATAGAATATCCATGAAAGTAATTTATCAAATTTTAACATAATCAAATTTATAAGATAATAATACTACCTAACAACTCTATTGGCATTAGGGGTGCACATAGGTCAGATAACCAAGCCACAGTGGTAAACGTCTCACACAATCTTATGAGTGTGAGTTTGAATTTACTTAACCCCCACCAATTCCTATAACTATACAAAAATCAATTTATGGTCCGTAGGATTAAGGTCAATTTCAGGTTGGGTTCGTGATGGGTAAAACTTTGGTCAATAGTAACAAATATATCAATGAATATGCAATTAAAAAAATTAAAAGTTAAATGACCAAATTATGCTCACCGTCTTTCCAACTATGTCATATTTTGTAAATTGGGAAATGGCATGAGCATCGATCCTTGAAAATCAGTAATTTTCCTGTGAGATTGAAAAAAAAAACCAGACATATGTTTACATTCCAAATAAGATGAAAATTTATTCAATTTTTTTTGTACTCACAACTTTTTCGTGTTTGTTAATAACACTATTGTAGAAAGAATCAGATATTTGAGATTTAGAAGTGTAAAAATTGTACCAGAGATTCAGATTGCCAGATACATTAGACTGGGTGTGAGAGAAGAATAAAATGAGAATGAGTGGAATAATACGACAACTAATGGATATTTTTTAGGGTTTGTTATGTTATGATAAAAGAACAAAATGGGCTGGACAAGCAGGTCGGTTTGGAATCTACGGTTTTGGCTTTTCCTAATATGTGGTCCGGGCCTAACCCATAAAAAAATAATTTATGGGCCATTGTAATTTGTGGGCTTCAAATAACCAAATATGGCAGGTAGGGTGGGGTTGGATTAAGCAGGTGGGCGGGTTTAATGGATGGATTAAGCAACCCTAGTTGGCATATAGCCTTTTTTAGTGTGTTTTTGTGTGAAAAAACATTATATAATTATATTTTTAATGTTTCCAATTGCATAATTATATGTATCCATATTTGAAACATATATTGTGTCACTAATAGACTTATCATAAGTTAAATTATTCTTGTTACAACATATGAATTCATAGGATTTAATAATTCTTTAGGTCATAACTTGTTATGTGGGTTGAATTTGCAAAAGTGATAAACGACATACTTGTTCATTTTCATATGCATATGTATATGTGTATATATAGGTTCACAATGTTAAGAGGCTTAACATCCATGCATGTTAACCAGTTGGGGTTAGCTCAACTAGTTAGAGCTTTAGTTACCCTTCTAAGCGGTACATGTGCCAATCGTGTCAATGACACCGAGTCCAAAAGTGCCTCTCCCATGTAACACAATAATAACATCCATGCATGTTTAACCTGTTATACTACGCATTTATATATCTTGATTCCATGAGCTCACTTTATGCAAATACTTGTTATGTGCTTATATTTCTAAAAGTGTCAACTACTTCGATATATTCCATCAAATTTAGAACATATCTCATGTTAAAGTTAAATCATCCAAAGTATGAATATTTTTTTACTATATGTGCATTTATATGAGTTAACATTTTTTAGGTTATAACTTTTTATATGTGTAGAATTAATGAAAGTGTTTAACTACAATATTGTTGTGATACTCATTTAGAACATATCGTATGTTAGAGTCTAAATCATCCAAACATCTTTTCCAATACAACAACATATATCTATACTTTCATATATTTTGAACATCTTTTGTGCAATAACTTGTTATGTGCTACGAATGTAGAAATTCCATGTAATACTAACTTATTTGAAATATCTCATGAAGAAAGTTTTGGCATTTGACCGATTGATCAAAAAACCTTGTGACGTAGTACAATCGCTAAATCAGGAAACCGGTGTAAACTGGGCAACCAATTTTGAACAAACATCGGGATGCCGATGCAAGATTGAAGAGAACCATAGAAATAAAAATGTCAATTTGGAAAAACTATATGTCAATTTGAGTTGTTTTCGTAGAATTGATTCGTCACATAAACAAATCCATTGGGAATTATTTTGGCTATAAATGGGAACTCATTTTAGCACATAAATCATCTCCTCATCCCCAACACTTTCCTTTTATAACTTGAAATGCTTCATCGTATGATCCACCTCTTAGAAATTTATCATTATTCATTGTATTAGATACTTTTTAGAAGTGTATATTTCATCCTGTAACATCACTTATACGAGTCTTAGCTCTTAATTTATATTAGAAATTGAAGGTACAAGAGTAGAGAAGAGTGATTTTCCTTATCGAAGGTGATTGTGAAATGAAGGTTATGTATGGTATCAAAGTGGTAAAGTGGTTGTGATGAGCCCAAAAAAATCACGGTGTAACAGTTTGTATTTCACCTTTAAGAAATACAAAAACTTTTTGAAGAAGTTTAAAATCCTATGGGTGCATTACCTTAGGTGGTGGGCTAGGCCCTTAGGAGATCGAACCACTCGAAACGATTATGTACTATCTATTCTGATCTATTTACATAAGTTTTTAGAAAAGAAAATAATCTGCTTGCGCCATTTGAGAAGAATATGTTCATAAGTTTAGCACATTAAGTGTTCGATCAAATCACTAATACATTATGTGTGTGAGTGTTCGATGAATTGGGTTAGTAGTGAAATTTAGCTGAAGAGTGGTGACGAGCCTGCTGGTGGGTGGTAGTATATTGTTCATTCGGTTAGTGTCAGTTCAAAAGATTCTCTTATGTCTTTTTGAGTCACATTTTATTATAACTTTAAAATTTTTGTGTTAAACATTTATATTCTTATTTAACGAAAAGGGTTAAGAGTATTATAAAAATTGAACACACACAATTAACATGGATACCTTATGATATATGGATTAAATACGCACAATCTTTGTTCAGTATGCAATGGAACGTAATATATAAATAAATGAGATTAAATGGTTTAAAAGGAAAAAAGGGTGAACAGATCACGTTGTAAAAGATACAAAACCTCTTTACGAATTACCAAACATCAATTGTGCAATCGAGAGATGAGTTTGTGCGTGTGAAGTTAATGTCAAATTTATTTTATTCTGGCCCTTTTTGTATAGTTTAATTTGAATCATCACATTTGTACGGGGAATTGGACATTACCTTTCAAACTCTGAGAAAAGTGAAAAAGAAGGACAAACTGTTTTAACTTATATAATCCCAAAGGAGATGGGACTTGAAGACGAGAATCTAAATCCCAGACCAAGTGAGATGATTTGCAATTTATTTTTTAATTCAAATTTTTATGAATTAAACGAGAAGTATCTAAAACTTTAATTAAACTTTAATTATAATATAACTCCATGAACCTTATTCTATATTCGATAAATCATAAAAAATTAATTTTTATGTTTTGATTAATTGTGACATTTGTAGGCACGGGAGAAGCTCATGAACTTGATTGGGTCAAAGGAAGACGCTTAGCTAAATGGGTTTCAATCACATACTTATTGTTCTTTTTTCTATGATCGAAGAGTATAAATATGTAGATACTATCTATTTTGTAGAGTTATGAGAGGAATGAATAGATACACATAGAAGATGGTGATTATATGTAGGGTTAATGCTCAATAAACCCCTGCAGTCTTGTCCACTATCTCGTAAACGGCACTGTCTTTGTACCCTCCTATTATATCTTGATTTCGCTCCCAAAACTCAAAATTCTGAGTTCTAGGAAACTTTCCATTACTCAAACTGCTTTTTTTATGGGCAAAAAAGGTAATAATAAAATGAATGGTGTCTTTTATGGGCAAAAAATGATGGTTGTGGCGAGGGGGAATTAATTCTAACTTGAGGGGTTTCTTGGACATTAATCCTTATATGTATTGATATATTTTTATCATTTTCTTTTATAGCTAATTTTTACAAGTAATAGAATGATTTATAACTTCTATTATATATAATTTAATCATAAACTTTGCACAATCTATTATAATTTTTTTAAATTATTTTAGCCCAAATATTTTCTGGTACGGGGTATTTTTAGTATATATATATAGAGGATACGAAAGAAGAGATGATATCTTAATTTAAAAAGTAAGGTACTGGGTGTTTGTGTATAAATAAAAATTAAAAACAAAAAACCGTTCCTTAGGAACCGTTTGGTTCTTGAAAATAATGAGTATTTTTTGTTTCCATTTTCTATATTTTTCAAGTTACTAATAAAAACGTGTTTAGCTAGAGAAAATGAAAACAGTTTTTAAAAAAATTAAATAAAAATGCTGCTATAGTCAAGTACAGAAGGTACAAGTTCTTTTTATATATTATTAAAGTATAAAGAAGCCGAGGCTCTTGATGCAGAAAAAGAAGTTTAGAGAAGGAGAGATTGGGCTTGGTTTGTTTATTCGAGCAAAAAGTTTGAACAAGCTATTGGTGAACAAATTGGTTTGTTCACAACACTAATGTTGAAATGGCACAAGGCTTGTATTTGTAAACTCATGTGTGTCTATGATATGATATTAGTTTATCTGAAAAAATAACCGGAAAGAATTCAACGGAAAGGACAATGTATTTTTTTAATTTGTTGGTGACTGCTTTAATGTTTTTAAACTCTAGAATCTTCATTGAATTTCTAGAAATAATTGAAATGTCCTTCCAGTATACTCTTATATCCGACTTAGAGTGTAATTAACTCAAAAAATTTAATACAAGAACCTATGGTCCAATTTTAGCATAATATAGGGACCCACGTTAAACTAGAGGGAGGACCATTTGTTCTTTCGGTAAATTGCATTTAACCGCCTTGATGGTGAGAGTTTCTCTATTTCACCAACTTTACTCTATACAAACAAAAAAAGAAATTAGTATCATGACCCATAGTGCAATTTTTGTATAATATGGGGACTTATAGTGCACTTTTGTATTTTTACATGTACTAAGAACAACTTCTTCTATATGATTTAATCCATAGAGCTCTTCAATGGTTGTAGTATTATCTTGATTGCACACTGTATCATTTCATCATTTAAAAAACAGAATTAAAAAATGAAAGAAAAAGCATCAAATGGCTAATTATACCAAGGAAAAACGCAAAAATTGTACACTTTTTGTGGCTAATCATACATTCTTCTCATTACATAAAAAAATCCTCCTCTGACAACGATAAAATCTAATATTTCCACATATTCAATCAAAATTAATGAGACAATGAATCTTTAACATTTCCCTCTCTCAGTCCACCTCTCTTCCTCTACTTTACACTATTCCTTCCTCAATTGATTTATGCTTTCGAAAAGTGCACCACTTGAATCATGGGGTAGTTATGAAATTCTCTCTACATTTCCTCTCCACTAAAAAACATAAACACACATTCTAAAAAACCTTTCCCTACCTAAAACATCTAAAATCTTTACATTTTAGGTGCTTACTTTCTGTGATTTAGTGTCTTCCCTTCAAATTTCATCATACACTAAACCACTCTCTTCCTCTCTTCTTCCTTTCCAGCTTCTTAGCATCCTCTTCGTGTGTGTATGCTCCTCTTCCAATGGACTTTTATGCACCAAACCACCCCTTAGCAAAAAACAAAGCATTAGTAATATCTCCGGATAATAAATCTATCTATAGAAAGCTAAGCGAGTTTAAACTCATAGCTAAGCTTCTACACATTGAAAAAACTAACCACATCTATATCAAAAACCATATCAAAAAATATTGGTCCCTAAAGAACAATGTGGAGGTTGAGAAATGTGGTGATAACACGTTCATCATCAAATGCAACAATGAAGATGATAGACAAAAAATATGGGAACAGAGACCTTGGACAGTCCAAGGAAAACACTTAGCAGTTAATAAATATGAAAATGGAGAAACAAAGAGTGTTACCAACACAACTCTATGGCTACAAATTACAGGCACCCCAGCTTACTTACTTACCACAAGCTGCCTCGAGAAGATGTTTAGCTATTTTGGAACAGTCCACGAAATCGAGCTACCTTCAACAGTTGAGATTGATGATAACTCGATAACAAGGCTAAGAGTGGATTGGAACATCAGAAACCCTCTAATTGCGGGCATTAACTACTGGGAATCAGAAGAAAAAGCAAGATGGATTAACTTCAAATATGAGAACATTGGTCAAGTATGCTATGGATGCGGTATTTTTTGTCACGAGGAGCTTAGATGCAAAAACCCTAAAATCTCACCCAAAATCAGTTCGTGGATCAAAGTTTCTACAAGAGGGCCAACACCTAAATTTATCTTAAGAGAAATTAAGGAAACAGTTAATAAGAAAATTACCAATGAAGCTGATATGAAGAACAAAGATAAACTCCTCAACAATGGAGTTACTGAGCCAACTCAACTCGTTACAACTCAACTTAGTATAGGTAAAATCAACGAGCCATCAGGTACAAACCCTATTTTTGAATTTGGTACGAATTCGGAGAATGAAGACAAAAAAGGACGGGGTAAAGGAAAAGAAGGACAATCGGTGGTGGAGAAGGGTAGTGGAGATACAAAACTCTCGGATAAGTTAGAAATGGAGAAAAAACAAAAACAACTCGTTACCAAAGAAAGAGAAGATAGGCTTGCCAAGCTGGCAATGAATATGATTAATAAAATCAACTCGCCAAAAGCCCAAACCTCTGATATTCTTTTCGGCACTTATAAAAGCCCACCTAATAAAATACCAAGCCCATATGTTATTTTCTCTCATAAACCAACTACTTACGGCCCAAATCCTCTATCTGACCCAAACACACCCTCAAACCAAAATAACCCACACTCACACCCCAACAACTCTATCAACTCAACCTCAAATCAAATCGACACCCTCATCCGACCCCCAATTTCTGAGAACCCTAAATCACCCTCAACACCGATTACGAACATCCAAACCATCCAACTTACAAATCAAAATGAACAAGACAACTTCATTACACCTATTAACAAACCTAGCAACTCAAACACCTACTACTCTAGCTTCCAAAACCTATTTAAGAATTGTAGTACGGAGAAGATTTTTAAGAAGAAGAAAGAAGCGATAAGGGCCTATGAAGAATCAAGCTCAAGGGTTTCAGTAAAGGCTCGAAGTACCAAATTAGCTAAATTTGTTGATACTGAAGTCAATGAGAAGAGACAAAAAACAATTTGGGCTTCAAGAAAACGCAAGCTTAGTAACTCGAAGAATGAAGAAGATTCAGAAGGAAATGCTGAGAAGATTAACACAAAGAAGAACAAAGGAAAAGCTGACGAGGAGGAGGTCAGCAACGGTTCGAAAGATATTGAAGTAATGGAATCGGACTCAAATGCTATGAAGACTGATGAGGTTTGCGGGGTTGACCCAAATCAACCCCAAATTGATCAATGATACAAGCCTCCTGGAACTGTCAAGGTATTGGCAACACCTTGACAGTCCAGACCCTAGCTGGCTTTGTTGCTAAACACCAGCCACAGGTATTATTTCTTTCCGAAACAAAAAATACTTTCCCTACTGTTAAGAAGTTAGAAAAAATTATTAATATGTCCCTAATAGACACTGTTGAACCTATAGGAATCAGTGGGGGGCTTGCTATATTTACTAAAAATAACATCAATTTAGAAATTATTGATAAAACTATTAATCACATCCACTGTAAAATCAAAGAGAATGGGATTGAATTTTACTCAACCTATGTCTATGGTGCCCCATTAGATAAGAATAAGGAGGAATGTCTTAAAAAATACAGTAACTGTAAACCTAAAAATAATGAACCTTGGATGCTCATAGGTGATTTTAATAACATTAGATACAACTTTGATAAAAAAGGTGGTAATAAAGCTAATAATAAAAGTATGAACATCTTCAGTGGCTTTATTAAACATCATAATCTAGAGGAAATCATTACTAAAGGCTGTAAATATTCTTGGTCCAATAAAAGGACTAATGATGAAATGATTAAAACACTTATAGATAGAGCCTTCTGTAATAAATCATGGGGTGATATTTTCTCTACAGCCTGGGTTGCCCTATTACCTGCCTTAGGCTCAGACCACTCACCTCAGATCCTCTTTATGAATGATGATCACATTAAAAAAGATAGGAGATTCCATTTTGAAAATAACTGGACTGAGGAATCTGAATGTCTTGAAATTATTAAAAAAGTTTGGCTTATGAAAAAAGGTAAGTCTAATCACCATAGGAATGCTTTGACCTTTAAACTTGAAAAATGCAAATTTTTACTTACTAAATGGAGTAAACTCAAGTTTAACAACAATAGGAAAATGATAGACAAACTTATCTATGAACTTGAAAATATCTTCAATGACCCTAATACCAAAGATTGGGTGGTATACAATGATACTATTAAAAAAGTTGAATACTTATGGAAAAAGGAAAAGGATTTTTGGGCATCTCGGTCTAGAAATTTGTGGCTCAAACGAGGAGACAAAAATTCTACCTTTTTCCATGCTTCTACTAAAGAAAGAAGAAAGGTTAATAAAATTACTAGAATTACCAAAGAGGATGGAGAATGGGTAGAGACCTATAATGAAGTAAATACTGAAATAAAAACTTATTTTGATAAAATCTTCAAAACAATAGGTCCTAGAGATTATAAACCTATCTTATCCATTATTAAACCCTCGGTTACTAAATCAATGAATGAGAATATGAACAAAAAATTAGAAATTAGTGAAATTGAAAAAGCTGTACAAGACCTTGGGGCGAATAAAGCCCCAGGACCTGACGGCTATCCTGGTATTTTTTATAAGAAGTACTGGAACATTATCAAATTAGATGTTATTAAAGTGATTAATAATTTTTGGTACAATGGTGTTTCTATTGAGGATATCAATAAAACTTTTATCTCCTTTATACCTAAAATTATGAAACCTACGAGTATAAAACATTATCGCCCTATCAGTTGTTCCAACTTCATTTATAAAATTATAGCCAAAATTCTTGTAAATAGGTTGCAACCGGTTATAAATGTGTTGATTGATGAGAGTCAATCCGCATTTATACCAGGAAGGCACATACAAGAGAATACTATGGTGGCTCATGAAATTATTAACTTTATTAAGGATAGGAAGAAGACAAAAAAATACTTTATGACGATAAAAACTGATATTCAAAAGGCCTACGAGAATGTTGAGTGGGATTGCCTACAAGATATTATGTTAAAAATGGGTTTTAATGAAAATTGGGTTAATAAAATAATGCGCTGTGTCACTTCAGTCTCTTATGCTGTGTTAATAAATGGAAACCCTGTAGAGATTAAGAAACCCCAGCGTGGTTTACGCCAAGGGGAACCACTCTCTCCCCTACTCTTTTGCATTCCAACGCAATTACTATCCACTATTATAAAAGGTAAGAAAGACAACAATCTTATGGAAGGCATTAAAATTGCGAAAATGGCCCCTGCGGTTTCACATTTGCTCTTTGCTGACGATAGTATCTTTTTTATGCAAGCTAATAACCAAGAAATTGATAGTTTCAAAGATGTTATTAACAAATATAGTTATGCCTCGGGTATGAAATTAAATCTTAATAAATGTAGCATCAAATTTAGCCCCAACACTCCACATTATCTACAAAATTTCATGGCTAAAAAACTAAACATGCCTATTGCAAATAATTTAGGAAACTATTTGGGACTCCCCACAGAATGGGGAAGATCAAAAGTTAAAGAACTAAATAATCTAGTTGATAGAACCCTCCAGAGAATTGAAAACTGGAAAAATCTATACCTATCAACAGCTGGTAAAGAAGTACTTATTAAATCTGTTATACAAAGCTTACCAAACTATTATATGTCCTCTTACTTAATACCACAAAGAATTTGCGAGCTTATTAACTCACAGATTTCTAACTTTTGGTGGGGAAGTAATGGGAAGAAAAAAATACACTGGTGTAAATGAAACTCATTAACCAAAAGTAAACTTACTGGAGGTCTTGGTTTTAGAGATCTTCATATTATGAATCTAGCCTTATTAGGTAAACAAGCTTGGAATATTTTTAATAAACAGGAATCTTTACTCTTCAAGGTGCCAAAGGGCAAATACTTCCCTAACTGTACCTTCTTGGAGGCTCAACTAGGCTACTCACCCTCTTGGGGTTGGAGAAGTCTAGTCAAAGGTAAAGAAATGATTAAAAAAGAAATTAGATGGAAAATTGGAAATGGCCAAAATATTGATTTATATAGTGATATTCGGATACATGATCAGAATGATACTATACAACCAAAAAGTGATAAAGTTAAGAAGGTTAATGACCTGTTTGTTACAAATGAAAGAAAATGGAATATTAACTTAGTAAAAGAAGAGTTTGAACAAGATGTAGCTAATATTATTTTAAACACCTTCATACCTTACTCAGGTGGTACTGATACACCTCTCTGGAGTAAGGATTCAAAGGGTTTATATACTGTTAAAAAATGTTACCAGATATTGAAAAACGATAAAGAAGTGGAGTCCTCGGGTAACCCTAATCCCAAACCATCCTCTTCTTATGAAATAGATATGAAAATATGGAAATTAGTATGGAATTTAAAAGTGGCACCAAAGGTTAAAAACTTCATTTGGAGGGCCTTAAAGAATCTTCTCCCAACAAATAATAATATATATAATAAGAAGATGATCAAATCTCCTATTTGTGATATTTGTAACAAGGAAATTGAAACTCCTGAACACTTACTCTTAAATTGTGAATGGACAAGAGCTTTGTGGTTTGCCTATCCCTTCAACATTCATACTTGCAACCAAGAATCTACTCGACTAGATTCTTGGATGGCAGTAATTGTTGATAAACTGAGAGCAAAAAAGCTGGATAAAAGCTTTGTTTTTGAATAGATATGTACACTCCTATGGTGTATTTGGAAGGCTAGAAATGATAACAAGTATAAATTCATAAAACTTGAGCCTTTACAGGTTTTAGAAAAAGCAAGAATAGAATGGAATGAATATCAAAATATCAATTATCCTAAGGATGTTAATAAGTTACTGAAGGATAAAATGTCCCAAAACACTATCTCGGAAACTATACCAAACTTGCCTAATGGTCAAGAAAACAAAAGTGTTAGTAACAAAAATGATCTGAGTAAGGAAAAATGGATTCCACCACCCTTAAATCATATCAAAATCAATTGTGATGCCTCGTTTATCAATAAAAAAGCTGTTATATCTTGTGTTAACAGGGACAATAAAGGAAAGGTGCTATATTGCGAAGCTTGGGATGTGAATGCAGATTCTCCACTTGAGGCTGAAGCTCTTGGAATCCTCAAAGCTTGTGTTATTGCGAGAGACATTAAGGATGCACAAGTTATTATTGAGAGTGATTGTCAAGAGATTATGCTCCCTTTGGAGAATAACCTTTTTATTTGCATTCCAAAAATTTGTAATATTATTAAGAGCATATACTTTATTTCTGAAAATTGTAAACCTAAATTTCGATAGGTTAGTCGAGATAGGAATAGCTTAGCCGATGAGGTAGCCAAACATAAGCTTGCTAGCAATATGTTAGGCTCGCAACTAGTTGCGTACTCTACTAGGTTAGCTGAAATTATTCATAATGAATCAATTCCTTCGCCAATTGGTTAACTCTTTGTAGTTTTTTTAATTGAAGTAATATTTTGGACCAAAAAAAAATCAAAATTAATGAATATCTAGCTGTTAAAAGCACATAAAAAACATATCAACGCCAAAAAACATTAATTATCAATTTCATTCCTAAAAGATACAAATTCAAAAAAAAAAGTTTGACAAAAGTAGTAATTTTAAAAATCAAGGTAATAAGAATATTACTGTCAGTAGCTGAAGTTTTGATCTGATCGAGAGCGGAGAGGCTAGATGAGGACGCAGCATTGTCAGTAGCGGACTCGGCGGCGATTGTTTTGGACGACGCAGATGAAACTTCACACTTGATAATGGACGCACCAAACCCATAAGCCGAGCCCTTTTTAAATGTGGTAGAGCAGGAGAAGCTGACGTCACAACTGAATCGTTGACCAACAAAGTCTCAAGCTTAGTCCTACGCTCGACACAGGAGGGGAAGAATGATGAGAAGGAAAGATAAAAATGAAGAGGTTTTTAAGTTTTTATTATTATTCTAGGGGTAGAAACAAAAAAACGGGTAGAAACAAGGTAATTGGGATACTTGTATCTTTTTGAGCCAATTAGAGGTAAATGCCTATTAAAGAAGTTATTTAAGAAAAGGTGCCTCCAATAAAACATTTTAGAGAAAACAGCCTCTCCCAAAACTACCCCTAATTAACAATTAAAAAAAACGTGTATATATATATCTGTTGTTTAAAAAAAAACTGAAAAGCGTTTAAAACACACACAACACACAAAAATACACACAACACACACGCAAACACACACAACAAAGCTCTAAGCGGCGAAAGATGAAAATCACGCATGAGAAATTGACAACAAAGGAAACAAGCAATGGAAATGGTGAATATCAAGCACTCAAACCAATAACAAGTGTAGAATATCAACAACAACAAAGAATTGTCATACAAAATCAAAAAACAGTAAGCATTAAACCCAAAATTTTGTGTTATTCTGATATTTTTTAGAGTGATTTGTGATTCTGAAATGATTATTGTGTGATTCATGAACAAAATCAAAACGAAAATTGATTTCATGTTGATTTCGATTGATTTTTACTGATTTTTGTTTGATTAAGTAAAATAGTAACGATTTTGGTAGTTTCTAGGGTTAATAATAAGATTTTTATGATGAATGTGAAAGAATAATGTGATTATTATCAACGAAAATTGGATTAGAGTGATAAAAAATGATTAATATGTAAAACAGGGACCTATAGTGCAATTATTTCAAAAAAAATTGAGGTATAACTGTCAAATATACATAAGTAGGGGTCTGAGGCTGATATTTTGGTAAATATTATGCATATTATAGACAGAATGTGTAGTTTAGGGACCTTATAGTGTAAAAAACTGCATAATGTGGAATTCTGCAGCATGTTTTTCGTAACTGTATTAAACATGAAATTCCATGTTTAATACAGTTCAAATCATGAAATTCCATGTTTTGATAACTGTATTATAGACATCATGTATCGTGTAATTACTGCATAATATGGAATTCTGCAGAATACTTTTAGTAACTGTATTAAACATGGAATTTCATGTTTAATACAGTTATCAAATCATTAAATTTCATGTGTTGATAACTGTATTTTAGATAGAATGTGTAGTTTAGGGACCTTATAGTGTAATTACTGCATAATATAGAATTCTGCAGAATGTTGTTAGTAACTGTATTAAACATGGAATTCCATGTTTAGTACATTTATCAAAACATGAAATTCCATGTTTTGATAATTGTATTAAACATGAAATTCCATGTTTTGATAACTGTATTAAACATGGAATTAACTCAATTCAGGCTACTAATATGTTTTCTTGTGCTTGGAGTTTGTGTAAAAACAGGTGAAAATGGCACCAAGAAGAAAAGTTATCAAGTCAAGACTACTAATTTGTTTCTTGTGGTTGGAGATTGTGTAAATACAAGTAAAAATGCCTCCAAGAAGAAGATTTACTGATGAACAAAAAGATGATAAGATACAAGCAGTGAAAAGGAAGAACTACTAGCTTTTCTAAGTGATGAGCAGCCCCTCAGTGTTATGTTCATTGAAGAGTGTATATGCAGTTCAACAAAAACAAAGATCAAAGAATCAGTTATCTAAAAGAATATTGATGAATGTGTTGACGTTTTTATTATTATATTGAAAAGAGTATTTCATATTTAATTGTACTTATTTTGGAATATTTTAGAATGTAATGTTTAAAATGTCTTGTTAATTTATTAAGTAAAAGGATTTGATTAGAAATGGAAATTGATTAGTATTTCATATTGTGAAGGATTTGATTAGAACAATTCTAATACAAAAAAAAATTCAAAAAAGCAGGCAAAATCCGCAACACATTAAAATGACATGTAAATTCCATGTTTGAAACATGGAATTCCATGTTTGGAACATGAAAATTTACTAACATGCACACTAACAAGTTAAGCTACTTGAATTGAAACCTATACAGAAAGATAATAATTATAAAGGAATGAACCACAACACAATATAAAAACAAAAATGATCTAAAACATAACAATAGAAACTGTAAAAATTGTTAAACAGTGAATATTAAACAACTATTACAAGAATATAATGATCATAAAAAATAATCATAGAGCAACTTGACAATTTTTGGCATTGACCGACGTGACTGATTAGTTGACTCAAACGGTTGCTTTTCAGAACCAAATCTTTGTGACTACCAAATGTATGCTACTTGGGATCGTGGAAACACGTAATCGAAAACAGAATCGAGAGTCGAAAAAGATCAAACGAACGCATATAACGTTGAGAACCGAACTTTACTACAACCATAACCATCTGCAGAAAACAAGTCATGACATAAGTACTAGAATACAATAACACAAACAAAGGAAGAAGTAGAAATGGGAAAAAAATTCTATGCAGTCGCAGAATTCCATGTTTTAAACATGGAATTCCATGTTTCATACAGTTTCATACTGTTTTAAACATGGAATTCCATGTTTAAAACATGGAATTCTGCGACTGCACAAACCTCTTCACAGAATTACAGCTCAAACACATACTCTATTCCGATTAAAACCGTTTAAACACAGAATTTAGAAATGTAGAAGCAAAATATGAACAAAACGAAGAATATAACACATAATTTACAGAAAATGAGGCAAAATGTGAAGAAATGAAGAATGTAAACACATTATCATAACAAAAAGAGCTTAAACATAAAAATTTGCAAATATCAAAGGAAAATATGAACAAAACTAAGAATATAAACACAAAATCATAACAAAACAAGCAATTAAAAGAGAAAAACCTTCAAAACAGTAGAATTGCTTCAAGTTGCAAAGTAGGATGAAAATGTGAATCGGCAAAATTCCATGTTTTAAACATGGAATTCCATGTTTCATACAGTTTCATACTGTATAAAACATGGAATTCCATGTTTAAAACATGGAATTCTGCGCCTGCACAAACCTCTTCACAGAATTACAACTCAAACACACAATCTACTGCGATTAAAATAGTTTAAACACACAATCTAGCAATGTAGAAGCAAAATATGAACAAAATGAAGAATATAACACAAAATTTACAGTAAAAGAGCTAAAATATGAAGAAATGAAGAATGTAAACAAATTATCATAACAAAAAGAGCTTAAACACAAAAATTTGCAAAAATCAAAGCAAAATATGAACAAAACTAAGAATATAAACACAAAATCATAACAAAACAAGCAATTAGAAGAGAAAAACCTTCAAAACAGTAGAATGGCTTCAAGTTGCAAAGTAGGATGAAAATGTGAATCAAAATACTTTCAAAATAGAGAATACATACACATGTATACGTATATATATAGAAAATCAAACCTGCAAATCAGCAAAACAACAAAATGAATCAAAAATTCAAAAAAAAAAGAGCCGAGAGAGGTAGAGAGCGTGAGAGGTAGAAGAGAGGTTAGATTACCTTTAGAGAAGAAGAAAAAACCGAGTTAGATTCGTGAATTAGCTTCATGAGTGAGCTGCGTGAGCTTCGCGTAGCTTATCAATGGAGGAGATAGAATAAAACGGTTAAAGGAGAGAGAAATAGAGAGAGAGAGAGAGAGAGAGAGAGAGAGAGAGAGAGGATATGTGTGTGAGTGTGTGATAATAATTGGGGAATTAGTTACCTAGTTTATAATAAGTAGTATTTATATTGGGTAAAAAGGGAAAAGAAATAATTAAGGGGAGTTTTTTTCTAATTACTTAATTAAAAAGGCATTTATCTCTAAATAAAAAAGTTAGAGGCTTAAAAAAATTAGTAGCCTACTTAAGGAGGCATTTTTCTCCAATTACCCCTATCTTTTTTTAATTGGCTATTAATTTACTTTACGAGTCCATGAGTCATGAGTCTGAACGTGTAGCTTGTAAGGATAGATTAAACTTTGTAACCGTTTTCATTTTTAACTATTTATATTATGTATTTTAAAAAAAAAAAGTTTTTTTTTTGTGTATAATACTAATACCTGCTAGCTTGTTTTTTAAAGGAGTAATGATATATATCATTCAAAATCATACCATCCAATTACCCCCATAACGTGGTGTGAATTGGTTGTGTTAAAATTAGGATCGCGGAATAAAAGATAAATATATAATATAAGAAACAAGAAACGAAAGGAACGCTAATATACGTGGAAAACCCAAATTGGGAAAAACCACGGGAAAAGGAGAAGATATTATTATAAAGGATTGATTACGAAGGAGAGTCTAATAGATGCTGCCAATTGAACGTGTTAACTAATAACCTAAATAATACAATGTATTTATAGGTAAAGGGAGATACTAGGGTTAATAACTAAATGTGCCAGACCTTACAAATAAGATCTTGGGTCATATATCTAACAATCTCCACCTCGACACAAATTCGGTAAGTAAAGGCCAAGAAACTGCAAATATCTCCACCTCGAAAAGATATCTCCATCTTGACAAAGAATCCGCAAGGAAGTCAAGACAAAAATTTGGTAATCGAGGCACAAAAACTGAAAATATCTCCACCTCGAACCAATATCTCCAACTTGACGAAAAATCCGTTAGGGAGTCAAGATATAAATCACCATTCTTCAAAAATATCTCTCCTTCTCTTCCAAGAAGTCTCGAAGGGCTGAATAAGTCGCGAATGACTGAATGAGCCTCGAAGGGCTGAATAAGCCTCAAATGACAGAATAAGCCTCGAAAGGCGAAATATGAGCCTCAAATGACTGAACAAGCCTCTAAAGGTAAAATAAGTCTCGAAGGACAATATTGACAAAGAATTCGTTAGGAAGTCAAGTCTCGAAGGACAAAATAAGAAAGATAGAATAAGTAAGGTTGAATAAGCCTCGAAGGGAAATCTTGACGAAGAATCCACTAGGGAGTCAAGAAATAAATCACCAGTCTTCAAATATCTTTCCTCTTTTTCCGAAAAAGTCTCAAAGGACTGAATAAGCCTCGAAGGGCTAAATAGGTCACGAAGGACTGAATGAGTCTCGAAAGAATGAATAAGCCTCGAAGGGCCGAATAGGTCACGAAGGACTGAATGAGTCTCGAAGGATGAATAAGCCTAGAAGGGCTATATAAGTCACGAAGGACTAAATAAGTATCGAAGGAATGAATAAGTCTCGAATGGCTGAATAAGTCACGAAGGACTAAATAAGTCTCGAAGGACTGAATAAGCCTCGAAGGGATGAATTAGCCTTAAAGGGCAATCTTGCCGAAGAATCCGCTATGGAGTCAAGAAATAAATCACCATTCTTCAAATATCTCTCATCCTCTTCTTAAAACGCCTCGAAGGGTTGAATACAAGTGGCATCCCAACTAGGTCCAAGGAATATATGACCTAAATATCATTACTAAAAATCTCTGAAGGGCTTAATTTAAAACAGCGAACGCCAATAAAGTCCAACAACACTTGGACTAGATATCAAACTCAACGGTCAGCGAATATGCAAAATAACCATGATACTAACAAAATGATAATCCAAAGCATTTGATTTTTGATATCACAGAGATCGATAGTTGGCCTAGTGGTTAGGTTACTCCGCAGAGACCAAGAGGTCCTGAATTTCTAATCTCATTGGACTCATTTACTTCGAGTCCAAAGTGGCTCTCTCATGTATTGAAAAAAAGGCTTTTAAAAATAAAGAGTGCTCAACATATTCACTTCTCATTCTGTCCAAAATTCGGGGATATGATATAAAAAAAACCCAATATAAATTTCTTCTAAATTTGTATGCACGAGTATAACCCCGTACCTTAACTTGCAAAACCAAAAGTCTCAATATGGTACTCAGAATGTCGAAAAATCTTAACAAACACCTCGATCAATGCAGTCAAATGTCAAAAATCGTCTTAATCAACGGATCCAAATTTGACAGGTCAAAGTAAACGTAACATGCCATAACAAATGTCTTATATTGCGGTCGAATAGCGGAAACTCAATTTTGCGATTATAATAACCATAAACAAGAAAATTGCAAAAAAATACTCGAAAATCAGAAAAACAGACCTCAAAAAACGGTTTTAGGATGTCTTAAGACTTTAAGAATATCTTTGGTCAACTCAGTCAACAATAAAATAACTACGATCAACGTGGTTAAAATATAGAGATAATTACACTTAGGGTCTTGAACACACCCACCTCTTCAAGATGGGGACCCGGTCTAGAGCCTCTTCTTACTAAAGACCTCAGGAAGTTTTTAACACATGAACCCAAAATCCCCAATTACTAGACTACCCTCTTTTGTTTTTTTTATTCCTATATATACTAAATTAGAAAATTTTACATTTCCATTCACGTTATTCTCTTTCTTATCTCATATCTCTCTCCTCCGCTACCTCTCTCATACCCCACCTCCCTCCCAAACCGCCACCACCACCACCATAACACAACCATCACCGAAAATGCAAAAAACCACCAAACCCATCCCCTACCTCTCTCTCCAACAAGCAGCCATGAAAACTTTAAGTGCAGCACCGAATAAGAGGTCTGGGTCGTGACCAGAACTGTTGCAGTGTCTTTCGCCGGAGGAGATTATTGGAGCGAAACCCTAGCCTCGTCGGAGCTACAGGCCTCGATCTATGCAGCAGTTCCGGCCGTGGTGAAGCTCGCTACTCTTCTTCGATCCATGATGCAGCAGTTTGCAAAATTGAGCTGGAGAAGATGAGCTCGAACAAAGGCTTCAGTTTCACTGCAAAACCGAGCACGCTGCATCATTTCCATCTTCACCGGAGCAGATCTGTGGCTTCACATCGTTCGTTCCACCACCACTGTTCGTGAAATGCGTGTTCGCCGGAGACCTCTATTGGTGGCGCTGTAGCTGGAGCGACGTAGCTGCTTTCTTCATCACCTCGGCATCTGGTGGAGCTTGGCGCCGGAGTTGTAGTGACGCGAGCTTGGCAACGGCGCAGCCATGGTTCGTGCAGTGAACCACCATCGATCTGGTTCCTCTTCTTCTCCGGCCAGAGAGATGTCGCCATGGAGATTCCTCTTCTTGAAGCTCAGGCGAGCACCATTAGTCCAGCAAACAAGGAGTACTCTCCATAATAGATGTCTCCGGCGAAGCTCCTTGTTCGATTTTTTTTTTCAGATCTGGTTTGACCAGTTTCAGATCTGGTCAAGGTAGTTAGTGTAATTATTTTAATTTTTTTAATTGTATATTAATTTGTATTCAAATTTGTGTAATAAAGATAATAAAGATTTTTTTTGACTATGTTTTCTTTGTTCTCTCATAATACTCATCGAATTAATAGAGTACTCACCAGTTTTTAAAATACTCCGAGATTTTCTTAGAGTACTCCGAGATTTTTCTTAGAGTACTCCGAGTTTTTCTTAGAGTAATCCGTAATTTTATTAGTGCACTCGAAGAATTTTAGGGAGTACTCCGCAAATTTATAGAGTACTCAGCAAATATATAGAGTACTCTACGTTTTTTTTCGATACTCTATGTTTTTTTCCGATACTCTATGTTTTTTCCGGCGACTGGTGGTCGGAGGTCGGTGGTCAGTGGTCGGTGGTCGGTGGTCGGTGGTCTGTGGACGGTGGTAGGTGGTCGGAGGTTGAAGGTAGGTGGGTAGTGGTAGGTAGAGGAGAGAGAAATAGTGACATTACACTTTTTTGTCTTTTAGTGTTAGTAAGGGTAAGAAAGACTATTGTCAAAATTGAGGTCCCTAAGAAGAAGAGAATTTTTGGAACTACTCTCTAGAGAAGAAAGATGTTCTCCAAGACCCTATATATAATTCACCCTAAAATATATATCAAGAAAAGTGGCAAAACTACTCAAATTCGGAGACACCGATATCGAAAACAGACCTAGGATGTCGAAAAACCTTTGGATATGTCGGCCCGAAGAAAATCAACAAAAAATGTCAACATCGGTCATAGTCAATGGTCGATCAATAGTTGATTGTGGTTAATGGATCGGTCAACGGGCAAAATATGGGTTAACGGTGTCAACAATTTTAAAAACAATTCAATATATATACTAATTTATTATTAACTAATATATTAATATATAATAATATATCATATTGAAGATGTTTCACGTGATTTTTTTTCCGCCTACGTACGTAAGGTGATAAACTTTTGACCAAACAGTGCTGATACTTTTACGCTACCAGTTACTACGCGCATATAATTCTTTTAATCTTCATTGATCGACAAATCAGCTGCACTGAAGCGAAAAAAATGTGATGCACCAGATCTGCAACCTTTCTTCTTCGCCCGAGAAATGTAACCCGACCCACTCAAAATCGAAAACAAGACCCGGAGTTAATATAATATATATAACATATAAAATATCTTAGATTGACATCTTCTTCCAATATCTTGAAGAACACTTATACAAACAGATGGTGAAACATTCGCGTTTGCTGATTCAGCTTGTTCTTCATTTCCAGTAGAGGATGAAGGAGTTTTTGGTACACCACTTTCTGAAAAATTATAAAAAATATTATAATTAGTTAAATCATTAAGCATTATTGCAGAAAAATCTCATCAGAAAACAAAAAAATATCTGACCAATTTTTGGACCTCTCATTTTTTAGGATCTTATTATCTCTATATTTGGATACTAAGAATATATATATAAATACTAGAATAGAAAACCCTACGTGATTTTTTTCTTTCTAAATAACAATATTACCCTTCAATAATTAGAAATGCTACAGTTTAAAAACTAAAAGAAAATTAATAAAAAAGGTAGTTTCGAGCTCATGAGTAAAAATGAAGCAGTAAATTAGAGACTGATTTGCCAAGGGAAGGTTCAAATTAGGCATATCATTTTTAGCATTTGCTTGAAAAAGAATTTAAGTTAATTGCACTATAGGTCCCTATATTATGCAATAATTGCACTATAGGTCCCTATATAATTAAAACTAACTTTTTTGAATTGATTACACTATATATTCTATATTATACAAAATAACATATACTTTTTTGTAGAAAAAAGAACATATTCATATAAATTAAATAAATCAAAACATAATAAGATAATTTTTAAAAGTTGAGGAAGTGAGATTCTGAAAATTTGAGGGCCATAAGGTGATAACATATATGTCAAATTTTGAGTAAATGCACTATAGGACCCTATATTGTGGAAAAAAGTTATTAATTTTTTTAATATAATTACACTGGGCGGGCTGGGGCGGGCTGCAGCCCACCCTAGCCTACCAGATAATATTATATTTTTGTATATTTTTCTTTTTTAATAGGTAAAAACATAACTAAAAAGATCAGCGTACAAAATTAGCCCTCCTTAACCTAAAGTTTATTGATTAATCTTACTAAATACTAAAATTTAGTGACGAAATTAGAGAGCAAATACCATTAAAGATTCAATTTCTTGGATGGTTTTAATTTTTTTCCATGAATTTAATTTTTTTTATTATATGATAATGTAATACAATTTGCAACTTGCTATTAATCTTAGTTTTATAATTTTATAATTTATTATTTAGAATAATTATTAAAGTAGAAAAAATTTCTGGATTTATTATGAATGATTTAATAAATTAATTAAAAGATTTTGTAATATTCATTAAAGTAAAAAAAACATTGTCGTATGGAGGTACTACTGTACTTGCAAGGCCAATAGGCCATTATTGTGATTTGTGGTTGTGGGTCACTTACTCACTTTTGATATAGAGGATTAAGGAACTTAGGAAGCAGTGATATTTTTTTTAGTTGTATGAAACACAGAAGCCATGGACAGTGGAGGTAAAAAAACAATATTTTTGTTAATTGAACAGAAAGAATCTCATATGACTCATAATATGAATTGGGTTAATAAGTAATCGAGATATTTTGATTTATCTTTTATTACTTAAAGAATCAAGTAATTAAAATGTAAGTAAGTCATTGGTATAGTATTTTATTGTCTTTTTATGATAATTTGTGTATTGAGATTTTATCTTAATTCAGTTCTTTTTAGTAGAAGTAATTTTGTAATGATATTAATGCCTAATAAGAATATAGACATTGAGATATATTTTAAGAAGATACAATCTACAAATCAAAAAATTATACCAATAGGTAAAATTATATCAAGATAAATATAATTTGTTTTGCACTGTGCGATTTTTTTTTTGTATTTTTCAATAATTTTGTTAGATATTTAAAAGGTTTATTGGGTGAAATTTTTTTCGTAGCAATAACAACCTTCCTTGGCTCGAAATCCTGAATCCGCTAATAACAGCCTAATAGGAGTAATGATATATAGCACCTAAAATCATACGTGTATCATTATGACATGGCGTGTTATAAATTGGAAATGGAAACGGTCTGTGAAATCTTCAAATCACATTACGCCAAGTAATGATTTTTTTGGTAGCCACGTGTAACACTTATAACATGTCGTGATTTGATTGAAAACGATTTATGAAAACTTCCAATCAAATCATGCCACGTCACGATTTCTACGTCATATGATTTTTTATTGGATGGTATGATTATGGGTCAATTATATCATTAATCATCTAATAATGCAACAATTCTAAGTTGTTAGGTTACATTTAAAATATTAATGAGCTTTTAAATTTGTCCACTAAATTAAATAAATTAGTTTTTTATTATTAAAAAAACGGCATACCATTTTTATATGCCTTGAACTTTTATAAATAAATTAACTTAATTTTTTTTGAAGATATTTATTTTAAACCAATTTTTTTTATATAAAAAAAAGGGTGAATTATATATAGGGTCTTAGGAGCACTATTTTTTCTCTATAGAGTAGTGTCTTGAAAGTTGTTATTCTTAGGGACCTCATTTTTTACAATAGTCTTTCCTACCCTTACTAACACTAAAAGACAAAAGAATATGATGTCACTGTTTCTCTCTCCTCTACCACTACCCACCTACCACCTACCCACCTACCACCTATCTCCGACCTCCGACCACCGACCACCGACCACCGACCACCGACCTCCGACCTCCGACCTCCGACCACCCACCACCGACCTCCGACCACCGGTCACCGGAAAAAACATAGAGTACTCTGAGAAAAACATAGAGTACTCTGAGAAAAACATAGAGTACTCTGAGAAAAACATAGAGTACTCTATATATTTTAATGAATATTCTAAAAATCCGACCACCTACCTCCGGCTGCCAGAAAAATGCAGAGTACTGTATAAAAATGTAGAGTACTCTAAGAAAAACTCGGAGTACTCTAAGAAATTCTCGGAGTACTCTGAGAAATTCTCTGAGTACTCTAAGAAATTCTCTGAGTACTCTTAAAATTTGGGGATACTATTAAAACACACAGAATATAATCGGAAAATGCTAAAAAAATAAAATTATTGAGTATTATTTAAAAAAAATACATTTACACATTTTATTACAAGTTAAAAAAAAAAAACCTAACTGGTTTGACCAGATCTAGATCTGGTCAACCATTTACAAAGAAAAAAAAAGGCTCGATCGGCTTTCACCTTCTCGCGCTGGTTCACATCGACGAAGAAGAAGGAGGACGAAGGAGCTGCAAAATCCACCACCTCGCGTCACTGTAACTCCGGCGAGGACGAAGAAGCTCTGTTCGAAGATTTCCGGCGAGGTTAACCGTTCTTCACCACCTTCTCGCGCTGGTTCACGTCGACGAAGAAGAATGAGGACGAAGAAGCTGCACACTCCGGCGAAACGAGCTCGTCCTGTCACGGTGGTCACGAGCTTGCGAGAACAGAAGCAGATTTCCGGCGAGGCTAAGGTTTCGCTGGAAACCCGACTGTGCTGGAACGAAGAAGGCTATGGTGTTGGAGCTCCGATGGTCGATGCTAGGGTTCCGCCTGTTGCTGCTGGATCAAAGCTGGAGAAGAGAATCTTCGATTGGTGATGGTGGCGACGGAAGCGGGAGGAGGGAGGTGGTGAGGGAGGCGCCTGATGCTGCTGGATCGAAGCTGGAGAAGAGAATCTTCGATTGGTGATGGTGGCGACGGAAGCGGGAGGAGGGAGGTGGTGGTGCAGATCGGCGGTGGTGGTGGCGGCTATTAAGGTGGTGTCGGTGGTGGTTGAGAGGAGAGAGGAGAGAAAGAAGCAGTGAGGTAGTGAAATGAAATTAGAACGTGAATGAAATTAGAAATAGCAATTAGTATATATAGGTATAAAAAAACAAAAGAAGGGTAGTCTAGTAATTGTGGTTTTGGGGTGCATGTGTTAAAAAGTTCTTGAGGTCTTTAGTAAGAAAAGGCTCTAGGTGGGGGTGCTAACTCGAAGAGGGGTGTGTCTTCAAGACCCCTAGTGTCATTATCTCAAAAAAATAAGGAGTTATTGTTGATAACCTCCTCATTAAGCTCTCTAATTATTTTTTTAAGCCTTCAATAATTTATTTTATAAAAAAATGCCTAATGAAGTAATTATTTATAGAAAACACCCCCTTTATATTTTTCATACCTATACTACCCTTATTATTAAAAATATTATTTTATTTTAATACAATATTAATTTTTAAATACTAAACAAATAATAGGGTACTTCTTCCACCACCATGTATTTAATCACCACTACAACCACCACAACCACCACCACAACAACCACCACCACCACAACAACCACCACCTACTACTACTACTACTAATTCCATCACACACGCGCGCAGCCGTGAATTTTTTTTAAATCGTCATAACTAATTCAAAAAAAAATCAGAAAAATAGAAAATTTGCATTTTTGGATAAAGCAAATAAATATTTACGTCTATGATTTTTTTGGATTCTTTTTTTGAATTTTTTGATCCGCAGAAACGGAATTCCATGTTTTAAACATGAAATTCTGTGTTTTAAATTAACTGTTTTGAAATGGTGATTTTTTTGAAATAGTGATTTTTTTCAAACATGGAATTTTGTGTATGCGAAAAAAATTTAAAAAACTTTCAAAAAATTCCAAAAAAATTCATAGACGATAATATTAATTTAATTTATCCAAATATATAATTTCTTGATTTTTTTGATTTTTTTTAGAATTGGTTATGACGATTTAAAAAAAAAAATCACGGACACGCGCATGTGTTTATTAATCTTTGTTTTGTTTTTTTCTAATTTCTTTTTTATTTTATTTTTAATTATTAATTATAGGGGTAGTTTGGGATGAGGCTGTTTTCTATAAAATATCTTATTCTAGGTACCTTTTTTTAAATAAGTTTTTTAATAGGCATTAATCAACAATTGACTCAAATAATTTTAGGGGACTATAAATAATTCAATTTTGGAGGGCTCAGAGCGATGGCTTCTTTCATCTCCCTAGAAATCGATATTGAATTTAACAAATCCGAGAGAATAGAAATATTTCATCATACGTGGAAACTTAATTGATAATTACTTAAAAATTATAATTAAATAGGTGATTTAGTCCCTAGTTCCACCAATACACATATTTGTTCATTTTACAAGAAGTTAAATAAATCATGAACTATCATCGTTAAATTAATTATTCACAAAATCCCCATAAAAATAGAATGTCTCTAAAGTAATTTATCAAATTATAACATAATCAAATTTATAAGAAAAATAATACTACCTAAATCGATTGGAGGGCACATGGATCGGGTAATCGACCCATGAAGGTAAATTTCCCACCCAATTCTATTAGTGTAAGTTTGTATTTTCTTAACACCCCACCAACACTATAACTATACTAAAAAATAATTTGTGGTTGGTTGGAATAAGGGCAGTTTCAGGTTTGACCAAGCTTTGGTCAATGCTCTACTTTTATTTAAAAATAAAATAAACTATTTATAGTACAACAATTATTAAAAAATTATATTATAAAATAAAAGTTCATAAAACTAGTAATTGTAAACTATAATTGGCATTACTTAATAGACTCACAAAAACTAGTTAACTACTTCAGTAGCCCTGAATTCACGGTTCAAAATAAATATTACTATAAATAGGTTGTCTACTCAACACTAATTAGTTAATTGTAAAGCACAACTATTATTTGAGATTGGTCATATGGTTTAGCAATTCTTTAGTGATAGGTATAACAATGTTATTAATGAATATGCAATTAGAAAAAGTTAAAGTTAAAAGACCGAATTATGCTCACCTTTTTTTCCTTCTGTTTTATATTTGTAAATTGGGAAATGACATGACCAACGATCCTTTAAATTATTAATCCTCCTGAGGAAGAGAAAAAAAATTAACATTTATTTTCATTTCAAACAAGGTGACAAATTATTCTATTTTTTTTTTACTCACAACTTTTCCATGTTTGTTAATAACACTATTGTAAACGATTCCGTCCACCCATTGACGTGCCTTGCATATATGTGAACATTTTTTTTGTTATCTTGAAAAATATGCAATAAAAAAGATATTTATTTTAATGATATATATATAACATATAGATCTGACCAAAATAATAACAAAAATCAACATACAGATTAGGAATTTTAAGAAATTTACCAGAATTTTATAGGATTTTAGAACAAAAGAGTGGTTGATTTGAGAGTTAGCCGTGTAAAGACTATATCAGAGATTCCGATTATCAGAGAGAATAGAGTGAGTGTGAGAGAAAAATAAGATGAGAAGAAGATGAGAATGAGTGCAATAATGCGACAACCATATATATTTTTTAGGTTTTGTTATGTTATGATAAAATTACAAATGGGTTGGCCAAGCGAATCAGGTTAGATATATGTGGTTTTGGCTTCTCCCAATTCACGGACTGACCCAAACCAATAAAAAATTAATTTATGTCCCAATGTAATTTGTGGATTTCAAAGAAGCATCTCTGAGCTCAGCAGTGACCTTCTAGCTGGGGGTAATCCCGCGCCAACTTGCGTAGGTCCGACATTCCTAACCTAGCGCAAGATATCGGTGTCTCCTCTTCTTACTTCGACACATACTATCGTGTTTCCTGAAGACACATGCTCCCACACAAACACTAATGATCTTATTCCGGCGATTGAAAAACTGACGTTGCCGGAGGATGATCATTTGCTCAACATGCAAGGCAGAAATCAAGTTGACGACTGGGAAATGGTTCGCGCTTTCCAGATATTACTTCTTATTTGTTTTATTTTTCAAATTTTCTTTGGCCATGATATTTGACTCTCATGAGTTTCGCAGTGTTCGAAGCTCTAATTTTCATGAAAAGGGAGATCAACGTCCTTAATGGCAAGATAAAAAAGACGCACACGACAATTTCTACTTTGAGAGAAGAGTGACCTTCCTCGAGTGGGAAGTGGAAGAAAGTTGAGGATCGTGTCGTACTTTTGGAGAGAAGCTGTCCGGGAACAACGCTGAGTTATTTTGATGTTAGTTTAAAAATTGGAATTGAAGTTCTATACTAAGGTTTGCATGGCATGACATGAACCTTTATATATCCAAAACTTGATCAGCTTAAATAACAAGACCAATAATTCCAATAACGAATCAGCTCACCTTTTTCTTTATATCCCAATATAATATCTTCTAACATGTCTTATATATAAAATCATTACCGTCCATTATTTTGGGCGAGTAACTGTCTAGTATTAACGGAGACATATCCCTGAACTCAAAGTAATCAGTTCATATGAATTTTAATGACCTCACAAACTTAAAAGTGATACTACTTATGATAGTTGTTTAGTAGCTTGGTAGTATTAATTGATTATTTTAATTTTTTTCCTTTGGTGTGTTGCTTAGCACAATATTTTTCCTTTTCTTTTTATGATTTGCTTAGCAGCTAAATTTATTTCTTGGAGAAGTGATGTCTCCTTAATTGTTCTTATTTTTGACCCTTAGGAGACATCATTTTTGGTGTTTATTTAATCAATTTGATAGACTTTTGGACTAAATATGCAATAATATGATTTTCCTCTTTTATTTCTAGCAATTTTAATTTATTAAACTTTTGCGCGTAATATTGGTATTTTTAGTGTAAAGTTTACAGGTTTTAGATGTTAGCTAGGAGAGGAATCCGAGAAGAAAGTCAAAGATCAAGAGATAGAGTCAAGACTTGAAGATAAATCCCGAAGATATTATTTTTAGAGCTGAAAATCCATTTTCCAGGCCATAGATTGCTGATTTCGAGGTGCTTAAGCGATAATTTAGCCGCTGACCTTTGAAGAGAAATCATTCCTTATCGAGTTACGGAACTTTAGCAACTGGAATGAGGTCCATCGGAGTTATAACGCATCGGGAAAAGCCGTTTTAGTGAAGGTGTACCAGCAGTTACGGGATTTTGGGCTTAGAATTTGGGCTTGGACATTTAATTAGTGTTTTATTTTCTGGTCCAAGCCCTAATCCGTTTTTATGCTTATAAAAGGAGGTCTGGACTTCTATTTTTCATAGAATTCATTCTTTACAATTAAAAACATCAGAGAGAAGCAACAGAAGGAAGGAAGAAGAAGCTGCTAGAGCTGGAGTGGGTCTATAGCTCCGTTCTCAGTCATTCCAATTCCGGAAATTAGGTTTCTTTTATCTTTTATTTGTAATCAATTATGAATTCCATTTATTTTAATTTAGTATTTCTTTTTAATATGAGCTAAACAATTCATAGTGCTTGAGAACAAACAATGGGTGAATCCCAATCTTATTAATTAACGAATGTTGAATTTGGGTTTTTATTGAATTAAACTAAATTAGGGCTTTTACTCTTTTTAATAAATTGAGATTATTTTACTGTTTTTAGCGTCATGAACTAGGAACAGGTGTTAGTATTTAGGCTATTCCAATTAGTGGCAATTGGATCATCCTGACGGAGGGTTTAAATACAGAACCATTTATTCAATCTAGGATAGAAGCTATTGCTTCTGACGAACTTAGCTAATTCTAGGGCCAATGAGGTAATAAAACTTAATCATCCAACGGTGGATCATATTTACCCTGACGGGACTAGTGACACCCTAGGATCGCCTTATAGTCCACCCTGACGGGGGTATAAGGAATTTAGAATCCCGACCATTGTAATTGACCAATTTAGCCCTTAAACAACATAAGTTAGGAAATAGGATTGGGAGGATCCTTGTGTTCTCAAGTACTACATCTCATATTGCGTTTTCACTTATTTTACTTGAGTCTTAGCATCTACTTGCATTTAATTATTTGTCTTTTATTCATTAGCTTAGTAACTCATAATAGAGTTAGAATTGAAGTATAGAATAAGAAAAGTAAAAGTATTTTTAGGAAGTAATATTTGAGATCGAGTGTATTTCTCAATTATAACTAAACAATTAAGAATCACACTTATATATAACTAAATATTAAGAAGATGTTGGATTTGGCAAAGTAAAAAAAAGAGTGCATGATCGTTAAACATTACATGTTTAAATTTACACTCTCCAAGTAGAAAATTAATACGTACACTTATAAATGAATACATTGCCCTCACGTGAAATGAACCAATTTTGAATTTTTCTTGGTTGCTAATGAAGCCAATAATAAAAGGAAAACACAAACATTGATATCTTCTCATAAGTCATAACAACACCAATAAGGCTTAATAATTTAACATATTCAATTTCATTGCAAGTTCTTAACATCCCATCAGCAAGGAAGATAAGTTACAATCTCTTAAAATACATTACAAGTTCCTAAATTCAAACTTCATAGTCTTTTACTAGTCTACTCGTTCTATCCATTGGCTAGTTTTCTATTTAAGGCTAAGCGAGCTTAGCCAACCAAAGTAATATACTTCCTATATTGTGCAAAAATTGCATATTAATTTTTTTTCAAGTTAACCTTCATTAATCCTTTCTTTCACAATTTTCTCAATTTCCATAGCCTTTTTACACGTTTCCTGTACCTAAAAAAACATTAAAATCATATTAATATATAAATGAAAAAAAATCAAATTTCACAAAATATTTACCTGTTCAACACAAAAATCATTCTTTTCAAGTAAATTTCTAATCTCTGAAAGATCTTTAATCAACTCAAGTGAAATTTCTTCAGCTTCATTCATTTGATTTCTTGGAAATTCAAACGCTCTTTCAGAGTTTAATTGAAACATAGCACAATTTAAACCGTTACAAATTTATCAATGAATATGCAATTAAAAAAAGTAAAAGTTCAAAGATCAAATTATTCTCACCGCCTTTCCAACTATGTCATATTTTGTAAATTGAGAAATGGCATGAGCATCGACCCTTTTAAATCAGTAATCTTCCTGAGAAATAGAAAAATAAAACCAGATATGTTTTTCATTCCAAATAAGATGACAACTTATTTTATTTTCTTCGTACTCACAACTTTTCCATGTTTGTTAATAACACTATTATAGAAAGAATATGTCCATCCATTAATGTGTCTTGCATATTTGTAATATTTTTTCATTATCATAAAATAAAATAAATATGCGATAACAAAGACAATTTTTTTTAATGAACTAATATTTGCAAAAAGAAAATTGTTGGGAAAAAAGCATTGGGCAGATTCAGGGGTGGACCGCATTCTATCCCAACCTATGAGATAGCAGTACAACTTAGCCCGATTTTTTTAAAATAATAGGTAAAAACATGAATAAACAAATTACAACCCCCTTAATTGATAAATTATTCCTCCCCAATACAAATTTTAAACATTAATTTTACTAAAACTAAATCATAGCCCTCCCTGATTCGAAATGTTAGATCCGCCCAAAAAAGTTCATTATATATATCAAAAAAGTAACTGCTATCATATACAATTTTAGATATGAGCAATTGACTTTCAAGATTTTCAGTGAATGGTTTTTTGAGAAATTTATCTTCCAAGATGCTAAATAATACAATACTTTACGTATATATAAGAGTCTCGTTAACCACCCATCATATATTTTATAAATAATTATGAACAATTAACAAATAATTTTAATTACATAATATTAGAAGTATAAACCTAAATAGATATACATATACATGTACCATATGAAATATAAATCTGGCCAAAATAATAACCAAAATCAACATACGGCTAAAAAAATTAGGACTTTGGAGAAATTTACCTGAAAGAGGATACAAATATCATACAAACAAGGCGTGGATTTATAATATTTTAAATAAAAAGATGGTTGATTTGAGAGCTACAAGTGTAAAAACTGTATCAGAGATTCACATTACTCAAAAGAGTAGAGTGACTGTAAGAAAAGAATAAGATGAAAATGAGTGAAATAATATGACAACTATAGATATTTTCTAGGTTTTGTTATGTTATAATCAAAGTACAAATGGGCTGAACAAGTGGGTTGGTTTGGAAATCTGCGGTTTTGGCTTCTCCCAATCCGTAGACTGGGCCAAACCCATAAAAAATAATTTATGACCCAATATAATTTGTGGGCTTCAAATAATCGAGTAGGGCAAGAAAGGTGGGGTCGGATTCAGTGGAAGGGCGGATTGAGCAACCCTAGTTGGCATATAGCCTTTTTTAGTATGTTTTTGTGTAAAAAAATTTATATATATATATAAACTTTTTTTAATGTTTCTAATTTCGTAATTATGTGTATTTATATTTGTAGTATATCTTATGTCATTAGTAGACTCATCATAAGTCGGAATGTTCTTACTACACACGCGTGCGCGCGAGCACACACACACACACACATATATATATAGTGAATTATCGAAAGTGTTTAACTATAATATTGTTGTGATGCCCATCTAGAACATATCTTTTGTTAGAGTCTAAATTATCTGAGCATCTTTACCATACAAAACATGTATCTATATTTTCATATAATTTTAACATATTTTGTTTAATAACTTGTTATGTGCTAAGAATGTGGAAATGGTGTGAACTACTAACTTATTTGAAATTTTATCTTAATATATGTCGTGAATTTTTATTTTTATTTTGCATTTGAGCGATTGAACCAAAAGGCTTGTGACATAGTACAATTGCTAAATCGGGAGAAAAAATCAGGGTCCCGATCCAAGACGGAAGGAAAATCATTTTAACAGTAGTTGTTGGACAGGAATGTCACGTAGGATTCTGAACCTTACCACCATAGGAAATCAAAATGCCAAATCGGACAAAATATATGTCAAATTGAGTTATTTCAGCAGAATTTTATTTACCACATAAACAAATCCATTGGGAATTATTTTGTCTATAAATAGGAGCTAATTTTAGCTCATAAATCATCTCTTCATCTCGAACACTTCCATATTTTCAAGGAGACCAAATCCAAGAGATCTCAAGCAAATTCAAGAAGATTGTTCATCAATTTATAATCCACTCTTTAGAAGTTTATCATTCTTCATTGTATTAGCTACTCTTTAACAGTTTATATTTCATCTTGTAACATCACTAAGTCTTGACTCTTAATTTATATTAGAAATTCTAGATTCTAATTGTGAAAAGAAGGTTATGTATGGTATTGACGTGGTAAAGTGGTTGTGGTTGAGCACTAAAGTCTCTCTCAAGTTTATGTTGTTATTGAGCACATAAATATCGTGTTTGTTAAGTTTGTGACTAAGCCCGTAAAAATCATGTGTAAAGGTTGTGATTGAGCCAAAAAAATTAATGGTGTAACAGATTGTATTTCACTTTTGAGAAATACAAAAACTTATTGGAGAAGTTTAAAATCCTATGGGTGGATTACCTTAAGTGGTACCCTAGGTCCTCAGGAGGTCGAATCACTCAGAAACGATTATGTAGTCTCTATCTCTATCTCGAACCACTAAAAACGATTATGCAGTCTCTATCTCTTTACATATTGTTTATATGCTCACATAGTTTATATATTAAACTGTAGTCTATCTAATTGCATGATCAATTAATATTTATTAAATAGTCTTTTAGAAGATCTCCTCCTCGTAATTGTCTTAATTAAGTTTTTACTTAGGTATAATGTGATTTTAGTGTCCTACCCTCCCCCTATAGGACTTACAACCTCTTTGTACCAAAATAAAGGAACACACGTCACTTACACTACATGATGGACTATGACATCTGTTAACACAAGATGCAACATCACATTGTAGCATAGTGGAATCAAATGTGGTCAAAGAAGTTTTGCAGGGAAAGGAAATCAACCGAAAGAACATGTTTGACAAATATTGTCATAACAGTAATAATACTTGAAAATGGCTAACATATTCAAATCCATCACAAATTCTAAAAATCACATAACATCAACAAGAAAGTTACAACAATATCTCAAAATACAACACAATTTATAAATCAAAACTTGATAACTTTTTATATTTACATTAACATAAAAAAAACATTAATTTAACTCATCCTCATCTTTTCCATTGACCAAAGCATTGACTAAGCAAGCTTAGCCAATCTAACCATATCAAGAATTTTGACATCTAAAGTATCATCAACTTTGACAATTCCGTCCTCAGCATCAACACCAATGAGTTTCCCAGTGGCACCACGCTGGGCCCCACCCATTATTTTGATTCTATCGTTCTTTCGTGGGACCATAACGTCGATGTCGCTAGGGAGAGCTGTGATTGTTTCTCCGTTACCATTTGATCCTAGTGCTATACGACAAGACCCATCCTATAACATAAAAGACAAATATGTTAAATTGCATCATAGGTCCTTGTATTATCCAAAAATTGCACTACTAGTCCCTACATGAAATTTATTTGAGTGAATGCAAAAACTGCATTATAAATCACTAAATTATATATATTGTGTGGAATGAATAAGCATTATAAGTCCCTATATTATGCAAAAATTGCACCACAAGTCCCTATATGAATTTCTGCCTTATTATGCAAAAACTGCACTATAAGGTCACGTATGAATTTCTGAGTTAATAACCCCTTATTATGCAAAGATTGCACTATAAATCCCTAAATTATATATTTTTTGGAATGAATTGCACTAAAAGTCCCTATATTATGCGACAATTGCACTACAGGTCCCTATATGAAATTCTGAGTAAATATCCCCTTATTATGCAAAACTGCACTATAAAACCCTACATTATATATTTTTTGGAATGAATAAGCATTATGAGTCACTATATAATGCAAAAATTACACTACAAGTCCCTACATGAAATTTTGAGTAAATATCACCTATTATGCAAAAACTGCACTATAAATCCTTAAATTATATATATATTTTTTGGAATAAATTGCATTGTAAGTCCCTATAGTATGCAAAGATTGCACTACAAGTTCCTATATGAATCTCTGAGTAATTATCCCCTATTAAGCAAAAAATTCACTACAAATCCCTAAATTATATATTTCCTTGAAACAAATCACATTATAAGGCCCTATACTATGCAAAAACTGCATTACAAGTCGTTATATGAATGAATATTTCGGGGGTCCAGAAGGTAATAACTATTTTTCAAGGGGTAAAACTGTAAAAGTGAACATACCGAAAGGACTTCGCGTACAACACCAAGAGAAATATCATCAGAGGATCGACGAACATTCACCAATATATCAGGTAAAACCATACTCCTTCATTATCTCCACCTATCATTCATATATCATATTATGTTAATATTGCACTATAACTCCCCCTAGAAAGAATATATTATATATCAACACCACACATAGATTACAATCATAGGCTATTCTTTTTCTTTTTTTTTGGTCTAAAAGCTTATATATTAAAACCATAACAACCAAGTACAAGTGAGTTAGCCTATCCCCGAGGGGGACGAATCAAGGCTAACCAATTTAGCAAGTTCTACGGGGATTGGGTGTAGGCAGAAATCAAAACTTTCACCAAATGGCAAATTCCTACACACCCAATCCGCTACACTATTTTTCTCTCTACAAATGAGTGAGAATTTAGGGTTACAAAACTCAGAGACATAATAAATACTCCTAATAATGTTCATGATGCTAGGAAGATTAAATAAACGATTACAAATTAGAGGATTCATAAGCTGAAGATTATCATTTTCCACAATATCATAGGCTATTCCAATAGTTGAAGAAGCATTGATCTGCGAATATAAATAATAAATAATAATATAATACCTATAGCAGGTGACATCATGTCAAGGGCCCCACTGCCAGGTGTCATAGGTTGTCCGCCAGGTGTACCAGGAAGATAAGCTGAACTTGGAGTCATTGGTGGTTGTCCACCAGGTGTTGAAGGCATATACGGACTCGGAGCATTAGCTACAAATATAAACAAATAGTGTAATATTTATATTATATTAGGGGCATAGTAGGAAAAGAGAAAATATATACCATAAGCAGTAGTATTGTTATTATTGTTATTGTTATTATTATTATTATCTTTTGGAGTTCCAGATTCGTTGTAACTGTTACTTGGAGAGTTACCCCAACCAGAACCTGGAGTTGGTGCTTCGTATGGTCTTGAAGAATGTGAACTTCCTGGCTGAAATATATTAAAAATAAAAGATTAATTACATAATTGCACGATAGGTCCCTATATTTTTTTGTCAAAGATAGGTCCCTATATTATACATATATTGCAATATAGAACATACCTGGTATTGAGGACTAGTACCACATGAACCAGGATTTCCATCTTCCCAATTGTCCCTGATATTTGTAAAAAAATTCATAATACATAATACAAGGTTAGTAAATATAAAAAGTGGAAATTAGGGATCGGGAATTTTTTCTTAATTGCACTATAGGTCCTCATGTTACACAAAAAATGCAATATATGTCCCCATATTATTAAAATAAGTACATTATAGGTCCCTATATTATACGAAAAATACACTATAGTCCCTGTGTTTTTTTTGAAATAATTGCATTATTAAGTCCCTGTATTATACAAAAAAACATACCTAGGTGGCTTGTCTGTGCTTTCCAAGGCCCTGCATGTGACTCAGCATGGTAGTCTTGTTGCGGCCTTTGACCGTTTGATCGATTCGTTTTGGGTTGAAGAACTAGAAAATTCCACCTCTGGAAAGCACCTACACGTAATGCCTTAAGCCGTTCTTCCCGTTCCTCGCTGACCCATCATGAAAAAGGTACGCTATTAGAGTGAGTGTGGTTTACTAAAAAAGTAAAGCTTTAAGCCCTGCTCTTTCAACTGCTTGTAATCCCGTGCCAGCTTGCAAAGGTCCGACATTCCTAACCCAGGGCAAGATATCGGTGTCTCCTCTTCTTACTTCGACACATACTATCGTGTTTCCTGAAGACACATGCTCCCACACAAACACTAATGATCTTATTCCGGTGATTGAAAAACTGACGTTGCCAAAGGATGATCATTTGCTCAACATGCAAGGCAGAAATCATGTTGACGACTGGGAAATGATTCGTGCTTTCCAGATATTACTTCTTATTTGTTTCGTTTTTCAAACTTTCTTTGGCCATGATATTTGACTCTCATGAGTTTTGCAGGGTTCGAAGCCCTGATTTTCCTGAAGAGGGAGATCAACGTCCTTAATGGCAAGATAAAAAAGACGCACTTGACAATATCTACTTTGAGAGAAGAGTGAACTTCCTCCAGCGGGAAGTGGAAGAAAGTTGAGGATCGTGTCATACTTTTGGAGGGGGAGCTGCCCGAGAACAATGCTGAGTTATTTTGATGTCAGTTTAAAAATTGGAATTGAAGTTCAATCTTCTATACCTACTAAGGTCTGCATGGCATGACATGAACCTTTTTATATCCAAAATTTGATCACTTAAATAACAAGACCAATAATTCCAATAACGAATCAGCTCACCTTTTTCTTTATATCCCAATAAAATATCTTCTTGGAGCGGAGCTAGGAAATTGTGTTAGGGGGAGCCAGGAAATCAGCTCACCTTTTTCTTTATATTACCTTTTTCACCGTATTTGCACGATAAGTCTATATATTATGTAAAAATTGTAAAATAGGTCCTTATATTATTTAAAAATGCATTTTTACAAAATAACACATATTTTATTGTAAAAAAAATTATTAAATAAAATAATTTAAAATCTAATAAAATAAATTTTAAAAGTTAGAAAGAACCAAATGTAAATTTTTAATTATCTTCTAACACGTCTTATATATAAAATCATTACCTTCCATTATTTTGGGCGACTGTCTAGTATTAACGGAGACATATCCCTGAACTCAAAGTAATCAGTTCATATAAATTTTAATGACCTCACAAACTTAAAAGTCTACTACTTAGGAGAGTTGCCTAGTAGCTTGGTAGTATTAATTGATTAATTTAATTTTTTTCCTTTGGTGAGTTGCTTAGCATAATTTTTTTTCCTTTTCTTTTTGATGATTTGCTTAGCAAGCTAAATTTATTTCTTGGAGAAGTGCTTAGTAACTCAAAATAGAGTTAGAATTGAAGTCTAAAATAGAAAAATTGTCTAAGTAAAAGTATTTTTAGGAAGTAATATTTGATATCAAGTGTATTTCTCAATTATAATTAAACAATTAAGAATCACATTTATATATAACTAAATATTAAGAAGCGGATGGATTTGGCAAAGTAAAAAAAAGAGTGCATGATCGTTAAACATTACATGTCTAAATTTACACTCTCAAAGTAGAAAATTAATACGTACACTTATAAATGAATACATTACCCCCAAATAGACACGTGAAATGAACCAATTTTGAAATTTTTGGTTGCTAATGAAGCCTATACTCAAAGGAAAACACAAACATTGATATCTTCTCATAAGTCATAACAACACTAATAAGGCTTAATAATTTAACATATTCAATTTCATTGCAAGTTCATAACATCACATCAACAAGGAAGATAAGTTACAATCTCTTAAAATATATTACAACAAGTTCCTAAATCAAAACTTCATAGTCATTTCCTAGTCTACTCGTTCCATCCATTGGCTAATTTTCTAATTTAAGGCTAAGCGAACTTAGCCAACCAAAACATAATATACTTCCTATATTGTGCAAAAATTGCATATTAACTTTTTTTCAAGTTAACCTTCATTAATCCTTTCTTTTGCAATTTTCTCAATTTTCATAGCCTTTTTACACATTTCTTGTACCTAAAAAATCACTAAAATCATATTAATATATAAATAAAAAGAATCAAATTTCACAAAATATTTACCTGACCAACACAAAAATCATTCTTTTCAAGCAAATTTCGAATCTCAGAAAGCTCTTTAATCAACTCAAGTGAAATTTCTTCAGTTTCATTCATTTGATTTCTTGAAAATTCAAACGCTCTTTCAGAATTTAATCGAAACATAGCACAATTCAAACAATTACACTTTCCTCTACAACCTTTTGGATTTTCCTTTTTAATATTCCATTTATACCCTTTTCTTCACCATTTAATAACACTTCAAATCCATAGCAAATTTATCAATGAATATGCAATTAAAAAAAGTAAAGTTAAAAGATCACATTATGCTCACCGTCTTTTCAACTATATCATATTTTGTAGATTGAGAAATGACATGAGCATCGACCTTTTTAAATCAGTAATCTTCCTGAGAAATAGAAAAATAAAACCAAATATATTTTCATTCCAAATAAGATGACAATATTTTTTATTTTCTTTGTACTCATAACTTTTCCATATTTGTTACTAACACTATTGTAGAAAGAATATGCCCATGCATTGATGTGTCTTGCATATTTGTATATTTTTTCATTATCATAAAATAAAAATGCGATAACAAAGACAATTTTTTTATTGAACTAATATTTGCAAAAAGAAAATTGTTGGGAAAAAAAACAATGGACGGATCCAGGGGTGGGCTGCACCCTACCCCCACCTATGAGATAACTGTACAACTTAACCCGATTATTTTTTAAATAATAGGTAAAAACATGAATAAAAAATTGCAACCCCCTTAATTGGAAAATTAGTCCTCCCCAATTCAAAATTTATACATTAATTTTACTAAAACTAAATCATAACCCTCCCTGATTCGAAATTTTGGATCCGCCCAAAAAAGTTCAGTATATATATCAAAAGAAGTAATTGTTATCATTACAATGTTAGATATGAGCAACTGACTTTCAAGATTTTCACTGAATGATTTTTTGAGAAATTTATCTTCCAAGATGCTAAATAATACAATACTTTACGTATATATAAGAATCTCGTTAACCACCCATCATATATTTTATAAACAATTATGAACAATTAACAAATAATTTTAATTACATAATACTAGAAATATAAACCTAAATAGATATACATCTACATATACCATATGAAATATAAATCTGGCCAAAACAATAACAAAAATCAACATATGGCTAAAAAAATTAGGACTTTAGAGAAATTTACCTAAAAGAGGATATAAATATCATACACAAGACGTGGATTTATAATATTTAAAGCAAAAAGGTGGTTGATTTGAGAGATAGAAGTGTAAAAACTATATCAGAGATTCACACTACTCGAAAGAGTAGAGTGAGTGTGAGAAAAGAATAAGATGAAATGAGTGAAATAATATGACAACTATAGATATTTTCTAGGTTTTGTTATGTTATAATCAAAGTACAAATGGGCTGAACAAGTGCGTCGGTTTGGAAGTCTGCGGTTTTGGCTTCTCCCAATTCGTGGACCGGGCCAAACCCATAAAAAATAATTTATGGCCCAATATAATTTGTGGGCTTCAAATAATCGAGTAAGGCAAGAAGGGTGGGAAGGGCGGGCTGAGCAACTCTAGTTGGCATACAGCCTTTTTCAGTATGTTTTCGTAATTATGTGTATCCATATTTGTAACGTTTCTTATGTCACTAGTAGACTCATCATAAGTCGGAATATTCTTGCTATACACGCGCGTGCGCGCAAACACACACACACACACATATATATATATATATATATATATATATATATATATATATATATATATATATATATATATATATATATATTGAATTAGTGAAAATATTCAACTATAATATTGTTGTGATACTCATCTAGAACATATCTTATGTTATTATCTAAGCATCTTCACCATACAAAACATGTATCTATATTTTCATACAATTTTACACTTTACAAAAAAAGTAAAGCTCTAAGCTTTACTCTTACTGATTGTTCGTCGCATCAGGTTTTCTATTTCACTCTCTAAATAGAATGCTTTTCTTTTCACATTTCCCCTAACAGTCTCAACTCTATCGAATCTTGATAAATTCTTCACGATACTTAACACTTTTCCCTAAAGAATATAAGGTAGTTCCACTACAAATTGCAGAAAAAGACTTTAGGTTTTGTAGAGATAGAGGTTTTATTAAACCAAAGTTAGACTCAAATAAGCATATAACTAAAACACAAAGGTTCAAATCCTTAGACTAGAGATTGTTCCTATGGAATTGTCACCTTTGTGGGTTGTTTATACAGAAGAGCTTATAAGCCAAATAGAAAAACAAAAACACCAAAATATTGTCATAACAACACTAATAATACTTAAATATTCAAATTCTAAAAATCACATAACATCAACAAGAAAGTTACAACAATATCTCAAAATACAACACAATTTATAAATCAAAACTTGATAACTTTTTATATATACATTCACATAAAAAAAACATTAATTTAACTCATCCTCATCCTTTTCCATTGACCAAAGCATTGACTAAGCAAGTTTAGCCAATCTAACCATATCAAGAATTTTGACATCTAAAGTATCATCAACTTTGACAATTCCGTCCTCAGCATCAACACCAATAAGTTTCCCAGTGGCACCACGCTGGGCCCCACCCATTATTTTGATTCTATCGTTCTTTCGTGGAACCACAGCGTCGATGTCGCTAGGGAGAGCTGTGATTGTTTCTCCGTTACCATTTGATCCTAATGCTATACGACAAGATCCATCCTACAACATAAAGATAAATGTGTTAAATTGCATTATAGGTCCCTGTATTATCCAAAAATTGCACTACTAGTCCATCCCTATATGAATTTTGAGTAAATGCAAAAATTGCACTATATATCCCTAAATTATATGTTTCCTTGGAACAAATTGCATTATAAGTCTCTATATTATGCAAAAATAGCACTATGAATCACTAAATTATATATTTTTTTGGAATGAATAAGCATTATAAGTCCATATATTATGCAAAAATTGCACTACAACTCCCTATATGAATTTCTGAGTAGATATCCCCTTATTATGCAAAAACTGCACTATAGATCACTAAATTATATATATTTTTGGAACGAACAGCATTATAAGTCCTATATTATGCAAAAAGTGCACTACAAGACCCTATAAGAATTTTTTGAGTAAATATCCCCTATTAAGCACAAAATTCACTATAAATCCCTAAATTATATATTTTCTTGAAACAAATCGCATTATAAGTCCCTATGTTATGCAAAAACTGCATTACAAGTCGTTATATGAATGAATATTTCTGGGGGGTCCCATAAGGTAATAACTAATTTTAAAGGGGTAAAAGTGAACACATACCGAGAGGACTTCACGTACAACACCAAGAGAAATATCATCAGAAGAACGACGAACATTCACCAATATATCAGGTAAAAACCATACTCCTTCATTATCTCCACCTGTCATTCATATATCATATTCATTACGTAAAATAATATTGCACTATAACTCCCTCTAGAAAGAATATATTGTATATCAACACCATACATAGATTACAATCATAGGCTATGTGAGGAGCATTAATAAATAATAATATAATACCTATAGCAGGTGACATCATGTCAAGGGCCCCACTGCCAGGTGTCATAGGTTGTCCGCCAGGTGTACCAGGAAGATAAGCTGAACTTGGAGTCATTGGTGGTTGTCCACCAGGTGTTGAAGGCATATACGGACTCGGAGCATTAGCTACAAATATAAACAAATAGTGTAATATTTATATTATATTAGGGGCATAATAGGAAAAGAGAAAATATATACCATAAGCAGTAGTATTGTTATTATTGTTATTGTTATTATTATTATTATCTTTTGGAGTTCCAGATTCGTTGTAACTGTTACTTGGAGAGTTACCCCAACCAGAACCTGGAGTTGGTGCTTCGTATGGTCTTGAAGAATGTGGACTTCCTGGCTGAAATATATATAAGAATAAAAAATTAATAACATTAATTGCACTATTAAGTCCTCATATTATACTATACAATATATACCTGGTATTGAGGACTAGTACCCCATGAACCAGGATTTCCATCTTCCCAATTGTCCCTGATATTTTGTAAAATTTCATAAATCAAGGTTAGTCAACACTAGAAGTGGAAATTAGGGATTGGAAATTGTTTCCTAATTGCACTACAGGTCCCCATATTATACAAAAAATGCAATAGATGTCCCCATATTATTAAAGTAAGTACATTATAGGTCCCTATATTATACAAAAAGTACACTATAGGTCCCTGTGTTATTTTTGTTTGGAATTAATAGCATTATTAAGTCCCTGTATTATACAAAATAACATACCTAGGTGGACTCATAGGTGTGTAAGGATTCCAAGCTCTATCACGCATGGGTGTTCTCATTCCATCATGAATTGGAGTAGCTATACACCAAAAACACTTCAAATAATCAGTATAAAGACCCCTATATTTCACTCAAATTACAAAACTAACCTCCAGAATCTCTCATAGGTGTCATCATAGGATGTAAAGGAGTACGTGAAGGATGCATCGGTGTCTCACTTCCCATACCATACTTCGGTGTTTCCCTGAACACAAAGAATAAATTAATTGCACTATAGGTCCTTATACTTTACACAAGTAAGAAAATTACCGGAATGGAGATGATGCTACATTCAGATTATCGGAAATCGATTTCCTATCAACTGCAAGAAATTAAGAACGGTCAACTCTCATAGTTGACTTTACTTTTTAAATGAAAAAAAAAAATTAAAATTCACCTGTAACAATTTTCATTTGTGACTCTAATTCAACACGAACAGAAGTACCTTTAACATCTACAACACGACCTTTATACCCTTTATAAGGACCTAAACGAACCTTTATAACAGCTCCTATTAATGCATCGTGTCCTCCTCTTCCACCCCTTCCTCCTCTTCCTCCACCTCCAACTATATTACAAAAAAAAAATTAATTCAAAAAAAAAATTAATTAATTAATTTTTTAGATACTTACAATGCATAGGTGGGCCACCCCTAGGTTGTCTCATAGGAGATTGAGGTACACGAGGAGGTGTTCTAAAGTTGGAAAATCTTGATAAAGCATTATTATTACCCTAACAAAAAGTGGGACCCACGTGTTAATTAGTTCAACTTATCTCTTAGTGAACGTAACAAATGAATGATATACAATATACATACATTTGTGCGGGACCCACCAACTACTACACAAGATTGAGATTTGACACAAATATAACCAGCGTGTTCAAGGTGATGACGATCATATATAAAGATAATACTATGATATATATGTTCTATAGGTCCTTGTTTACCCTATACAAAAAAAAACAATATTAGTTATTAAATAACGTAAAACAGTAAAAGGACAAAAATATCCTTACTTTACAAGGTCCTTCGACAATTTTAACAACATCTTTAACTGATAAAGGATTGTTAAACTTATCTATTCCAGTACTTCTTCTTTCAATCTTCGATTTAATCTCTCTTAATCTAACTAATGCAACTTCTGGTCTATCTGGTACACCTTTCAATACCTATAATAAAAATGACACGTGTCAGTTATTTTATTACTTTTTTTTTGACAAAAAAAAAAGAATACCAGAATACCTGGAAAGCTTCACTATCAACACGTATAATCACACCAAAACTCTTCGTACTACACAAACAAACAAAACAAACACACATAATTTTTAATTTTTTTTTAAAAGATAAATAAATAAAAAAATAACTTACTCAAGTTGAACAAGATCATGAAGTTCATAATCACCGATTTTTGTAACACCTGAAGTTACTTCAGAGCTTTCCACCACATTATCGGCAAATATACGAAGCTAAAATGTGAAAATTAGTTAAAAAACACTCATTAACTATTAAAAAAAATTGAAAAAAAAATTAAAAATGAATTACATACAAGCTCTTTAGTAGTGTCTGAAACAATATTTACCACATGACCCTCAACTGAAACAACCATACCAGTTGCACCTTCAGTTACACCTGATACTACTTTTACATGATTTCCAGGTTCGAAATATTTACACAGCTCTTTATCACTAATCGCAAGTGTTTTCTACAAAAAAAAAACATCATTAAAATCCACAAAAAAAAATGAAAAAAAGTTGGAAAAGTTAAAAAATCAAAAAAACATCATTAAAATCCACAAAAAAAAACTCATAATGAAAAAAAGTTGGAAAAGTTTAAAATTAAAAAAACATCATTAAAATCCACACACAAAAAAAAACTCAAACTGAAAAAAAGTTGGAAAAGTTTAAAATTAAAAAAACATCAGTAAAATCCACAAAAAAAAAGAAACTCAAAATGAAAAAAAGTTGGAAAAGTTTAAAATTAAAAAATCATCATTAAAATCCGCAAAAAAATTGTCAAAAAACAAAAAAAAAAAACTCAAAATGAAAAAATGTTGGAAAAGTTTTAAACTAAAAAGAACATCATTAAAATCCATACACAAAAAAAAACTCAAAATGAAAAAAAGTTGGAAAAGTTTAAAATTAAAAAAACATCACTAAAAATCCACAAAAAAAAAAAACTCAAAACTAAAAAAAAGTTGGAAAAGTTTAATAATTACCGGAAGGTCCTTTTCGTTAGGTCTAATATGAACAGTATTTTCTTCAAGTTTTTCAACCCAACCTTTTAAGTTTTTAAGGTCACCTTTTACAACAATGACTCTATCGCCCTTCATAAAATGACCTTTTTTACGATTTGCAAAAAGAGTGGATAAATTTGCCATGTCACCTTCTCCATCTTTACCAGGTTGACGAAATTTCTCAAGTTCATCAAAAGTTGGGTGTATACTTTGTGTACTAACTGATTTTATTGAAACTGTTTTATATAAAAACCCATCTTTAAATAACATTCTATCTCTATTACCCCCTATAGTTTCGAAATAATCCCCACTCATTGGGTCCCGCCTTCTTTCTACACGTATATGTAATTCTCTACAAGAACAAAAACGTAAATTAATGAAAAATTCAGGGGTTTTAATGTAATTTTAATGTTATATTATCGAAAAAAGTACTTTTTAAGTTGATTGCATTATAAGTTCCTATAGAATGCAAATATTGCACTATAGGTTCTTATAATATACAAAAAGTACACTATAGGTCCACTATAAGTCTATATAAAATATACTATACAAAATAATATATATATATATATATATATATATACATTATCATTAAGTTTCATTATTGCACTATATGTCCTTATTATGCAAAATTTGCACTACAGGTCCCTATAATATACAATAAGTACACTATACGTCCATATGTTATTTTGTTGAGTTAATTGTGTTACAAGTCTCTATATAGGATTTTATATTATAAAAAAGTGCAATCTAGGTCACTGTATTATGCAAAAATTGCAATATAGGTGCCTATAATATACAAAATGTAGACTATAGTTCCCTATGTTACTTTTTTAGATTTAGTTGTACTTTAAGTTCATATATTATGCAAAAATTGCACTACAGGTCCCTATATTATACAAAAAATACACTACATGTTCTTGTGTTTATTATTTTTTTGAGTTAATTACACTCGTAAGTCCCTAAATTATACAACAAGTACATTATAGTTCTTTATGTTACCTTTTTAGATTTGATTGTACTATAGGTCCCTATATTATGCAAAAATTGCACTATAGGTTCCTATATTATGCAAAAAATGTACTATAGGTCCCTATATTATGCAAAACTTGCACTACAGGTTCCTATATTATGCAAAAATTGTACTACAGATCCCTATATTATGCAAAAATTGCACTACAGGTTCCTATATTATGCAAAAATTGTACTACAGGTCCCTATTTTATGCAAAAATTGCACTACAGGTTCCTATATTATGCAAAAATTGCACTACAGGTTCCTCTATTATGCAAATATTGCACTATAGGTCCCCCATATTATAACAAAAGTACATGATAGGATCTGTAAGCGTAAAGTAACAATAATTCAGGGGTTTTAATGCAATTAAAGAAAAATTACCTAGCTTCATCTATATTCATGAAACGTGGAGGAGGAATAAAAGCTTTTTTCTTTGGAGCTTCTCTACCTTCTTCTTTTAAAGCAAGAGCTTGCAAATCAATCCTTGGAATTAACTTAACTGTAACTTTTTGCCCAACATTATCTACATCTACAACTTTAGCTATATCACCTTTATATGTTCCAAGTTTCATTCTTACCCATGTATCTCTTGATAAATCAATTGCTTTACTTTCAACTGAAAGTACATCTGTCATTTCTTTTATTGGTACAAGCATTAATTTAGCTGAACCTATTATATTTCTCATACCCTTACATACCTGTATAAAATCTCACATAAGCATACATAAATACATACATGGATATACATAACATATAACATACCTCTCTAACATGAGCTTCTTTATCTGCTTCAATGTATATATAGTTTTTTAGATGATCAAGTGCTACAACTGATCTAATATGTAATTCAGCTCCTTTATCGATACATTTTTGCATTAAACAAAATGCTACTTCTCTTTCTTTACCAATCTATACAAAAAAACAGATATATATCATAAACATTTACATGATACATCACATTTAATGTAAAAAGATTCGATCTTTATAAACTTACAGCACATTTAACCATCCATAATTTAGGATCTCGAACAGAAGGTAATAAAGCTTGTTGTTCTACATCTGTAGCTTCTTCATCATATTCTTCACGATCTGTTCGAATATATCTTTCTTTGATTTTTCTCTCGAGAGCTTCGAAATCTTCTTGATCATCATCTCGATTTAGTAATGGATTTCTATGCATTCTTCTAGCATTATCTTCAGGTATATCTACTCCATTCTCAACAATGAAGTCTGAAAAATCAAAATTATATCAATTAGTGCTGTATAAACAATTTGTATTACCAAATTGTTAAACCAAAAACCCTAAATCCTCTTCAATTTGGTAATTCTTCGTAAATTAGATAAGCTAACTTACAAAAAATTCCCCCAAATTGTCAGTAGGGACAATTAAAGTTTATTTCAAGCAAAATTAACTTAATTTCCAGCTTAATTACCAATTTGTCGACAGAAAACCCTAAATTAAGTAAAGAGGAGAAAAAATTATAATTAGAGAAACCCTAACCGTCTTCTCCTTCATCCTCTTCTTCTTCTTCATCGCTAGCAACTTTAGCGTATTCATCGAAGAATTGCGAGCCAGACCTCCTTTGCTTCTGTTTCGGTGGTGGTCGACCACGGCCACCGCCACCACCTCTGTCATCAACATATTCTTCATCGTCGTCATCTTCTTCCTCTTCGTCGTCATCCTCATCGGCTTCTTCTTCGATAAATGAAGACCTTCCCCTTTTCCGACCAGTCTTAGCGTTGTAATCTTCGTCCTCCTCTTCTTCCTCGTCGATATACTCTTCCTCCTCCTCCGGATCCTCGTCGTCGTCTCTTCTCCTCGGCATAGCTTGGCTTGATCTAACTTAAACGCTTAGTAAATTACTTAGATTCACGGAAATGCGATAATTTTGGTGCGTTTGTATGAATGTATATGTGTATGTAATTGTGTGTAATGTGTGTTGTATGTGTGGGCCATTGGTGATAGAACGATGAAGATTGGCGGTGAATGGGTTCAATATTGGGTTGGGCCTTTTTAAGCTTATTTAGATCCCAACAATATTGGGTTGGGCCTTTTGGGAGCTTATTAGCATCCTTGATTCATCTCAGTAAACTTTCTCTAGATTCTCTTTCTAAATTTTGACTCTTTGTTTATCTATTACTAGTGAAGTTGTTGCCAAAGTTTAAGGATGGTAGGTTTCATAGATATAACTAGGGGAGAGCAAAGGTCGGTTTTACTCGGTTTTAAGGTTCGGGCAAACCAAGGGTAATATATTTCGATTTAAGAAATTGTTTAGGTAACCCAAAGGTAGGGTAAAAAAAAAATTACCCTCGGGTTAATTCGGGTACCTTCGGTTTACCCTGGGGTCAACCATGGTCAAACTTTTTTTAACATAAAATTGATATCATAAAAAATTAAACTCGAATTGCACCTATTACACACGAATAACTTTGCAAAACAAACTTTTGATAATTCGAGAATCTAAATAGTTTGTCAATTAAAGACTATATTAGAGTTTAAAAAAAAAAATTGCCTTAAGTGTAAATATTATCAGTTGGAACAATTAATTTACGGTTTTTCGGTTTGGGTTTACCTAACTCAGTGGTTTGGGTAATTTATGGGTAAAATAGTTGGACCCGAAAAATTAATAGGTAACCCAAAGGGTAAAGTTGGCTTAGGTAAATTACCCATTTTTTTAAATCGGTTTGACCAAAACTCGGGTCGGTTTTCGGTTTTGTTAAAATTATGCTCACCCCTAGATATAACGTCTAATGAATCGCCATGAAAAATGTGATTAGAAAAAAGTACAAATCTTAAAGGAATTTTTGTAAATTTGTCATTATAGGTTTTTGGTAACGTTAGTTGGTAACTGAATTAGAAGTTCATTCCACAAAATCAGTCCCCGCGTAATTGAAATTGTCGACTAGTTATAATTGAAATTGTCGACTAGTTAATAAATGAATAGTCACAAATAAACGACCTAGTCCAAAAACACGTCCATTATATTGCGTATATCAGCGTTTAGTTATTAAATGATTTTTCAAATTGGAAACTTGCAAATGCATTTACGGATTACACATAAGACTCCAGTTTGCGTGAGACTTGACAGATATACCTTGAATAACTTTAAGGTTATCAAAGTAAAATGAGATACTCGGATAATTTGTTCCCGTAACTAATTTAATGGAATCCAAAAGAGCCCATGCTTCTCCCACTGCAACAGATATAATAAACATTTGTCTTGAATTTTTTTGTATGATGTTGCCTTACTTATCATATATGATATAAGTGATTCTTGACGTTTTCCATAGATTAGCGAACGATGCATCATTGAACCATCAAATCTCATTCTCATCCTACTTGAGACTAATATGTAAGTGTTGATTTTTATCATCAACTCAGTTTCAGATAAGTCAACAAAACTTGTTCAAACCTTTTAGAAAACGGAAATTCCTCGATAGCCTTAAACTTGACCTCCTCGAGGAGACGGGGATAACGATCTACCTTATTTTGTAGTGAAATGAAGTAACTATTAACGAGCAAAATAGACCAAACAATCTTTTCCATTAACAAGCTTTATCATTTTTGTAGAGCTCTTTCAAGCATGGATATGATAAAAAAAAAAAGGTTTTCTAAGACTTAGCTTGATTAGATCTTTCAATGCATCTCTTTTGTTTCATATACCTGCCTAGTCAATGGGAGTCTTATCAATACTAATACATCTACTAGAGGTTTGAATAAAGGGTATCATTTATCCCTTTTCATTTTTATATTGTAACACAAGCACTAAGTGTTATCAAGATAAATATAATAAAAATTTGTATTATTTAAAGAAAAGGTTCAACATCAACATTTAAAGCCCAAAATAGACTACATTTTCAAGTGGGTTACAAATATTTACCGATGATTATTTGGCATCCATGAAGAATACCAATATTCCCTATTATGAGGGGATAAGAGGTTTTGTCAAATCCATTTATTTCTTATGATGTACATGTTTACATAAAGAATATAAAGGCATATTAGCTTTCAAAAGTAATGCATCTAATTTTATGGACCAAGTGGCTGCGTCGAACTCTCTAGATATCAATATATCATTTATTTTGAATTGATCGAAAATAGAAGATTTTGAAAATAAAGAGCCAAAGAAATAGTTTGCATCTACTCTTTTAGTTGGCAAGTTGCGTGTTGCAGTGGATTGTTTTGTGAACCAGAGTTGAAGTCAGAAAGTATATGTACATGTGGGATCCAGCTGATACAAATATTACTCTTAATGAATACATGATATATGAGGGAGTCTTCCATACACTAAAGGAAGGTCACATCAATTGACTTTTTTTTTCATAAATCATAAAAATGGGATAACTTTTTATAAAGATCCATCACATCATAGATATATCTTTTCATAAATCCAGTCACATCATGGTAACTTTTCATAAAGTTAAATTAATAAAAAAAAATGTATGGAAGAATTTTCCCATGATATATGGCCTATTCAAGCAACCAGTCATTTTATCGAGCCAGTTAATCCATAAAATCCACTTGCTTTACATTTTAATCAAAAATCATATTCGTTCTCAATTATTCTAAATAACATGCAATTTTCAATCTCTTTACATTGTATATGGTATATCTATCAATCTTTCACTTTACTTTGTTCCATACTAATAATAATTTTGTATATTTTACTTTTCTATATATGCGTTAACTGCTGCATATTTAATGAGTAGCAACCGAACATGCAGTCGCTACTTGTGAGTAAATCGGTCGCCAAAGATGTTAGTGAATGTTTGTGGTCGCGAAAGTGTAGTCGTTGTTGATTGGTCGTTAGAGGGAGCCTTTTACCAATAACCATTTGTCACGGTCGTTAGATAGTAACCTTTTACCGACTACCTTTACTTTCTCCAAAGGTATTATCATCTAGCGATCACTTGGGGTCGGTAGATGGTTTGTCTTTGAGTTGCCGTCTGCTCATACACTTTGGCGACCAACCACCGGTCGCGAGATGGTATTATTATAGCGATCGTTTGCAGTAGATAAAAGTATTGAATTTTAAAAAGAAAAAAAAATTGGAAACCATTTACTATAAAAGTCCGGTAATCAAATACAGGAAAGGATAATAAAGTTATATTAAATTACATCATTATCAAATAAAAATATTTTATAAATTATAAACTACAAATTACAAATTAAATTTTGCAGTGGGAAGGGAGATGCTTTAATGGTATAAAAGGAGAATTGAAGCAGAGGTACTTGCGTTACATTTTGGGATACATATGGCATTGCATAGTACATCTCTTATTATCGAGACGGACTCGCGTGAGTTGCACGCGCTAGTGAAGGGCGGTGTGAACTCAAGGGGGTTCTCGGGTAATATTATTAAAGAGTGCAGGGAGTTCGCTTGCATCAAGGGCGAATTTTGAGTTACTTTGGTGCCATAGGGAAGCAAACAGTTGTGCGGATTGGCTGGAGAAACTTGGGGCATTTAGTAACGAGGGGCCTAGTCCTTATCCTCATCCACCAGATGGCCTTTGGCACCTTCTAATGAAGGATAGGTGTGGTTGGGCCGTGCCTAGAGTTGTCTTAGATAGCTAATAATTAGTTGGAAGTTTTTAACTTCCGGATCTTTATGATCTCATATGTAAAAAAAAAAAAAGGAGAATTGACCAAGAAAATATACCTCTCTAAGATAAACTTTCCCTCCTTGAATTTCTGGACTCAGACTTCTGAGAATTCCTATAATAACAAGTTCACGCCAAAAATATCTACATGACTTATGGGAGCCACGTTTAATACGAAAAATGTGTTCCTTGTTGTCTGTACCTATAATTGTAATATGGGTTTCTTGATTTCCAAATGTTCCCTTCACACTGTTAATCCCAAAAAAAAAAAAATTTAGTAAACGACGTTTTCAATAATAAGAAGTCACAACGTTAACCTTTTAAAAGATACTTACACTCTGTAAAAATTTCGCGTACCACCACAACCTTCCTCCTCCTTTTACCCAACCTATACAACTTCTTCTTATGCCACCACTGAAGTTATTCCGGCCACCACTGTCACCAACAATATCCACCAGGTGGTGGTTGAACCTGCTGTCTGAAGAAGACGGCACATATAGGGGTGAAGGAAAAATTCGCCAATTGGCTCGGGAGCTTAACTTCCGCACTTACAGAGAAACCATTGAATCATGGGTCCTGTGATATATAAGATTTTTATTCAATAAAACTATTGTAATATGTTTATCGTTAAACTTTACTCTATAATGCATGCATGATTGATACGAGAACTTTTCACTAGGCCAGAAGGATGGCATTTTTTATTGGAATTTGTTATTCTTTTAAAGGTGACGACAGCTAATTAATGAATTTAGTGGGCTAATTAATTTTTTTAAATGAAATTATATGTGAATTGGAATATTTAAGTTTTTTCTCCTTGCTATAGCCATCGCTGGAGTTCCGTTTTACTTGAACACATATAACTTATACAGTCATGTGTATATATGTGTGTAAGTATGGGATGGGGGTACTGGAGGGATTTGATCTTACATAGGTAAATTTGTAGAAACAAAGACTGATATCGTGAAAGAGATAACGTGGAGAAGAAAAATGGATTTCTTATATTATCATTATTCATTTATTTGGACAAATCACATATTATACTATTGTCTTATTTTCAAACCAGAATTTTACATGGATAGGAAGATGTAGATTTAACTAAAGTAAAGTTTTTTTTCCATACAGAGGTTAAAATAACTGAAGTTTTTGAAATCAAGCATTATCTAATATAACTCTCGTCATAACACATCTATCTTGTGTTTTATGTGGATAAAAATTTGAGTCAAATTACTTTGATTGTGCTTATGCGGAGGATAATTGGGATGAAGGAAAGAAGTGGTTAGGGATTGATAAGGAGATGAATACTCTCTTGAGCACTTTAAAGTGGCTTAAGAGACTTAAAGCCCGAGAGAATTAGAGGAGAAAGACTTAGAGGATTGATTAGCTACCGTGTATTGGATATGGAAGGCAAGAAATCATCTTGCTATGCGAGGTGAACAAACCTCTAGGGTAACTGTTATCAAGGAGATACAGTGATGTACTTTTTTTTATTTTTTTCCTTGTTCCCCATCATTTCTTTTTGGACGATTGTGGGAGATTGACTTGTATTAGTATGAAATAAATGTTTTAACTTCGATTTTGCATGATTGCACAATGACTCAAATCGTTCTCTTCGAATTCTTAAATTATGACCGGAATTCTCTCTACCCCCCACCGCCTACCACCAAAAACTAACCACCACCACCACCAAAAAACCCAATCCTTCCCCTCCCTTCAGTAAACCCATCCTTTATTCAGGTTAGTTTTTCTTAAATTTTGCTTCCATCCTCTCAATCTCTCCTCTCTCGGCCTCCCATCTTCTTCTTCTCCCTTTCTCTGCAAATCATCCTTATGAAAATGGAACAACACCAACCAAACAACATTCGACAAAAGCTAAAACCGAGCAAAATCATTCTAAAGCCGGTACACAACTCTGCCTATTCAAATGCTGAAAAACCCAAACTATTAGCTAAGATCATATATAACCAACCTATAAGCTTCAACTTTCTTCGAAGGACTATCAACAAATCATGGGGTTTAACAAAAGAAGTTACCACTGAGAAGATTGGTTTCAACTCATGCCTACTAAACTGTGAATCAGATGAAGATTACCAAAAAATTCTCAAAAAGAGGCCGTGGAATTTAGCCGGAAAACATGTCCTCATTCAAGAGTGGAAAGATGATGGAATTCAAACCATTGAAAACCAAAACAACACAAATTTCTGGGTGCAAATTCATGGTCTACCCGGAAATTACATTTCTGAAGAAAATGTTGGTTTTATAGCAGAAAGCTTAGGAAAGATTGAAGAAATCCAGCTACCTCCAGTCAAAACCTTCAAGGAAATTAGCTACTGTAGGGCTCGAATTGAATGGAATATCAATCAACCTCTCCAACAAACTTACTCTTTCAACATTTCACAAAATCGAAGCCTTACAGGTATGATTAAATATGAAAGGCTTGGAGAATTCTGTAACAATTGTGGCCTTATTGATCATTTAGAAAATGAATGTAACAATAAAAACAAACTGAAAAAGAGGCTTGGGAAAGGGATTCATGGGGTCGAAAGAGATTTCTTAGCCATGGATATTGAAATAGAGGAGAAGAATCAAGAAATTTTCATTTTCACCGCCATGGATACAAGCTCCGATGTACTAAAAACCGATTCAATCAACTCGGTAACTCAACCACCGAGTGAACCAGCTGGGAAATACAAAGAAGGCAGGACAAATTTCAGTACGGGGAGGAAGGACATACCTGCACAAGCAAACAAAATGGTGAAAAACAAAATGCAGTACGAGGTGGCTGAGTGGCAAAAAGGACAGGTACAAAACTTTTTGGATTTATCTAATCCGGAAAACAACATATTTGGGCCCTTAATGAAGAATAAAAAAGAAGAACAAGAGCCCAAAACACCTATAACATTTGGGCCTAAAGAAAATGTTTCTAGTGGGCCACTCAACTTATCTTTTGGGTCTATTAAAAAATCCGAAGTGGACCAAGCCCAGTCTGAAGGTAAAATGGTTGACTTCAGTCAAAGCTTAACACTCTCGGCCCAAGAAACAAATAAAACCCAAAACAAAATACATGAAACAAATCATTTCGTCATTCAGTCTTCTGAAGAAATCCCAAATACAAAACCTCTACCTAACCCTAGAAATGAAGATAATCCAATACAACCAATCCGAAGTATCATTGAAGATATCTATGAAGATACAAGAATGGAGGAGGTCCCGACTGAATCTAATACTGATAAAAGGTGGGAGGAGAATAAACTAAGAAGAATTGAGTATCAAAGAGAGCTAGCAGAACGATCGAGAAATCAAAAAATCTGGAAAGCAAGATGGAACCCGACTATGGGAACTTCCAACCTCAACGATCCTCTTCAATTAGAACAAGAGCAAAAACAAGCTGAGATGGAGAGGGATAACAAGGTAAGTGACGAACATGAAACAAATACTAAAGAGTTTTGCGGGGTTGAACCAGATCAACCCCAAATAATCCAATGACACAACTTAGTTGGAACTGTCAAGGTCTTGGAGGTGACTTGACAGTTCTAACACTCAAAGATACTGTTGTTCAGTATCAACCCGAGGTAATTTTTCTTATTGAAACTAAAAATAACTCTGCTTATGTGAAAAAAATTGCTGCTGATCTTAAATACAATATTAGTTGTATTGTTGACCCTAGAAAACAAAGTGGGGGGCTGGCTTTACTGAGTAATGCGAATATAAAAATTGATATACTTGAAACCTCTGACTCATATATCCATTGTAAAATCTCTGATGAAAACAATAAAGAATACTGTACTACTTATGCATATATACCCTCGGATGATAAAGATAAAGATGCTGTGTTAAATTCTATAAAAGATTGTAGAAGATTTTTTCCTTTACTTCCATGGAATATTATTGGTGATATGAATATGTACAGATATAGCTATGAAAAATTGGGAGGAAAGGGGCCTAACAAAGTCAATATGAATAGAATAAACAAATGGTTAAAAAAGCTTGAAATGACAGACCTTATTTCTAAGGGATGCAAATTTTCCTGGTCTAATAAAAGACAAGATAATGAAATAATAAAACAACTTATTGATAGATGCTGCATTAATAGAACTTGGGAAACTATGTTTCCAAATTCTTGGTTAGCTATTCTCCCACCCATAGGATCTGACCATTCTATGATTATGGTGATGAAAGATATAAAAAAGATACCTTATCTGAAAAGATTTATGTTTTGTAAAAATTGGCTTGAAGATGATGATTGTATAAATCTGATAAATAAAAAATGGCTTGAAATGATTATGATAAGAGGTAAGGGTGTTTACAAATTAGGTAAAAAGCTCAACCTGTTGACTCATAATCTTACTGATTGGGCCCGGAAAAAAGCAAAAGAGAAAAAAGAGTCTTTAAAAAATGATAACAAAGCCCTCCAAAATATGATAAATTCTAATGAACCCATAAATTGGGAACATTATAATGTAATTACTAAAAGAATGGAAGAAAGATGGAAACAAGAAGAATCTTATTGGAAATTAAAATCAAGAGTGAGATGGCTCACCCTTGGTGATAGGAACACTGCATATTTTCACTCTTTAACCAAAATGAGAAGAAAAAGAAATAAAATAGAATGCCTACTAAATGAGGATAACAAATGGGTTTATGATAAGAAAGGCATGGAAGTTGAGATAAAAACCTATTTTAAAAACATCTTTAGCTCTAAAGGCCCGAGAAACTATGACCCTGTGATTAAAAATGTTGAAAAATGTGTTGATGAAAATATGAATGCTAAACTTATAGCCCCAATATCTATAGATGAAATCAAAAGAGCATTATGGGATATGGGAGAAGATAAAGCCCCGGGGCCTGATGGATATCCAGTTTATTTCTTTAAAAAACATTGGGAGCTTATAAAATTTGATATATTAAGGTTTATCTCGGACTTTTTATGGAATGGTAGTAGCCTCTATGAAATCAATAAGACTATTATTACCCTCATTCCAAAAGTTGATAATCCAGCTAAAGTGGCTCATTTTAGACCAATCAGCTGTTCAAATGTAATATATAAAATCTTAGCAAAAATACTTGTTAAAAGATTACAAAGTATAATGCACCTTATAATTAGTGAAACACAATGTGCCTTTATCCCGGGAAGAGAAATCTCGGAAAATATACTTCTAGCACATGAAGTTAGTCACTTTCTTAAAAGAAAAAGAAAAACTGAAACACATTATATGGCCATAAAGGCTGATGTGGCTAAGGCCTATGAAAATGTAGAATGGGATTTTTTAAACGATATGCTTATTAAAATGGGTTTTAATACAATTTGGATAAGATGGATAATGGGGTGTGTTACTACTGTCTCATATAATGTTCTTCTTAATGGAGAACAGGTTGCTATTGATTTACCTTCTAAAGGTTTGAGACAGGGGGACCCACTATCCCCCTTCCTGTTTTGTATCATTACCCAAGCCCTATCTGCGCTTATTACAAAAAACATTAATGAAAATCTGATAAGAGGTCTTAAAATCAATAGAAAATGCCCCACACTTAGTCATATATTATTTGCTGATGATAGTCTCTTCTTCTTAAGAGCTGAAGAAGAAGATGTGGAAAACTTTAGTAATATTATAAATGAATATAGTAATGCCTCGGGACAATGCATTAACCTAAATAAAAGTGGAGTTATGTTTTGTAAGAATACTCCTGATGAAAAAATAAATCACCTCCTCTCTATACTAAGAATGAACAAACTTGACAATTTAGGTAAATATTTAGGACTCCCTGCTGATTGGGGGAGGTCTAAAGTAAAATCCTTAAATTGGATGATAGATATTATTACTAAAAAAGTTGAAAGTTGGAATACCAATTTCCTATCAGATGCTGGAAAAGAGACCTTAATTAAAGCTGTAATTACAGCAATTCCCTCTTATACAATGGCAGTGTTTCTTATACCAAATACAGTATGTGATAATATAGATTCGCTTATTTCAAAATTTTGGTGGAATAAAAACAATGAAAAAAGGAAACACTGGATAAACTGGAAAGAAATGACTGAAAATAAAAATAAAGGAGGAATGGGCTTCAAAAATATGAGAATAAAAAACTTAGCTCTATTAGCGAGGAATGCTTGGAAAATTTTTAAAAATCCGGATTCTTTACTTACAAAAACTCTTAAAGGTATTTACTATAGTAAAAAATCTTTTATTAATGCTGAATTGGGATACCACCCCTCATGGGGGTGGAAAAGTCTACTAGAAGGTAGAAATATATTCAAAAATGAAATGAATTGGAAAATTGGAAATGGTGTTAATGTAAACATTTGGAAAGATTCATGGATTCCTGGTGTTAAAAGCCTAAAATGCCCCGTAAATTGTCCTTTAACAAATGTGGCTGACTTATTTTATGAAGGATCTAATATATGGAATCCTTCACTAATAAATGAGTGGTTCAACCCGAGTATAAGTAACAAAATCTGCAATATTATAACCCCAATTAATATACATGAGGATATAGCCTGTTGGAATCCATCTAAAGATGGAGAAGTAACCTCAAAAGGTATATATGGTTATCTTAAAGAATTGGAAAGTGAAAAAGATAGGAAAAAAATTGAATTCATACCTTGTAGCTCCCATATAACCCCAAATGAAATTTGGAAGGAGATATGGAAGCTTAAGGTGCCTCCTAGAGTTCGAAATTTCCTATGGAAACTTTGTAAAAGAAAGGTTCCCACTGAGGAACTAAAATTTTATTCAAAATGTGCTACCTCGGATTTATGTACCTTATGTGGAAATGATGTAGAATCTATTGAACATATGATTTTTAAGTGCCCATGGGTAAGAGCACTTTGGTTTATCTCACCCTTACAACTCCAAACTACTATCTGTTGTACTACAAAGTTTGAAAACTGGTTTCTCAGTTTAAAAACTTTGCTAGGGGGTACAGATATGAATGGGAGAAATATTGTATCTTTAGTCCCTTATATTGTATGGAATATATGGAAAGCTCGGAATAAATTCTGTTATGAAGGAAAGAAACCTGACCCAATATATGTTCTGCAACAAGCACTAAATGCCTATGATGAAATAAATAAAATCTCTGAGGCTAAAAATCCTACTGACCAAAATTCTGAAAAGATTAAGAAGGTAAATGCTCACCACAACAACCTTAAAAACAATGAAATAAGGAAAGGAAAAAATGTTCTTCACCACTCAAACACAGGTAATGGTAAGATAAATTACTGGAATCAAAATGTTACTAGTAAAACACTATTTGCTTTTTCAGATGCTTGCTTTAAAACTGATATGAATGCTACTTCAGCTTGCATTTTACTTGATAAAGACAAGAATCTAATACATGGGCATACCCAAAAATTCTTATCTTATAATGCAGAAGAAGCTGAGATGATAGGAGTGCATAATGGGCTTATCTCGGCTATCAATTTCCAGTCTGAAGACATTCGCATTTTGAGTGATAACAAGGTGGTGATAGATTTGCTTAATCAACCCAAGACTCCTTCTCTAGCGAGACATAAAATTTTGTATTCGGATATTAAGTTATTATCGTGTAATAGATTAGTTTCCTTTCACTATATTCCTAGGAAATTGAATAGTTGTGCTGATTGGGTTGCGAGGCAGCAGCTTCTTGGTTTGTTGCCAAACAATTGGGTGTTTAAACCCCCTCCCCAATTAGTTAGGTTTATTTCTTCTCTACCACCCTCTTCGGGGATTGGTTAAGTATCTTGTGTAACGAACTATTTCTATTTATATTTTAAAGCTTTTGACAAAAAAAAAAAAAAAACTTCGATTTTGCTACCTTGAACTTTTGGGCCTAGGTAGGCATTTTTTGGTACAATATACAGTTTTTTTAATAGTATAATCGTTTACCCGAACAAAAAAAACCACATCCATTTTTATCCCTTATAATGTTGCTCAATTAGTTTTAAAAAAACTATAGAGATTGGTATGTGTAGATATTTTAAACAAAGAGTAATTGTTTAAATCCCCGTGTTAGTTCAAATAGTTAAAGTCTTGTTTCTTCTTTCTGGAATCATACACATTTTCCATGACACTAGTCGAGCTATGCTCAAACTGACCTGAATCATCCACATTATTTTAAAAATAAAATAAAATTTCTAGTATGTCATATTTATTAGGACGGCGGCTTATGTAGAATGAATAACAAGAAAAAGAGCAACCTTAAAAAAAATGAAGTGCAATATCTTGACATTTATATAAATTTATGGAAGTATCATTAGACACAAGGATAGTTGAACACGCTTGCGATCACTTTTTCAGTCAGACAAGAGTTAAATACAAATATTTTCTTATTCATCAATTAGCTCACTCAATGGGCGGATCCAAAAATTTATTTTCGAGATGATAAAAATTAGGACAATCAGTGGGATTGAAATATCGTCCCGGAAAATAAACCCTAAATCCTATATTGTGATTAATTTATTTTCTGGGATGGGTTAAAAGGTATTATTTAGGAAAATGATGACTAATATTTAGGTTAGAGCTACTATATTTTTTTTAATAAAAAAATCGAGCAAATTTACACAGCCCGATACCAGGGTGGGATGCCCACACACACATCCTCCAATGAGTATTTATTCATTATAAACAAATCAATGATTAAATCTCTATTATCTATATTTGTTCTTTTGGTAAAAATTTCTACAAGTTTTATGAAAACTTTTTTTAGTAAACTATTTAAACTTTTAAAATTGAAATTTTAATATTTCCTCTTTCCATCCTACCCATTATGTGCCAATTTCCACCATCACATTTGTTCTCACCTTATCAAGGAAGAACTGTCACCAATTCGCTATTAAAACACAATCCATATGTTTAATCCATTTGTATGTATGTTTAAATAGTTTTGAATGGCGGTGATTGCGGTTGAGATAATAGTCGTTTAAATTATAAATTAGGAGGTAACAATGTTGGTTACAATTATGTGAGATCAATATTACTGTTGATATTTAGGCATGCAATACTTATCATAGTAAATTAGGAAGTAAATCTTATCATGAAAATTAGTGAACTTTTTATGGTTGATCGAAATGACATGGCCAACGACCTTATACTTGACATGAGAATAATTCTTAATTGTATAGATGAAACTATGAGCAAAATATGAGAAATTAAGAATTAATTGTATTTATTTATTTAACAAGTAATTTATTTCAACTAAATAAGCATTCAGTCAATGTTGAAAACATTTTTTCTTGAAGTGATGATATATATCACCCAAATACCACCACATTAGATAAATAGATTAGAAGAGAATTAAGGAATAGATAAAGTCAAATTGAAAAAATAACAAGATTGATATTCACTTTCAATCTAATCATTCCACTTTACAGTTGATATAAAACTAAAATAAGTACTTAGTTCTAATCTCTTTTGTATACTCTATTGATTATTTTGAGCACATACTGACACACACACATACACACAGAAAGATATGTGCAAAATTATATAACATATATGTATACAAACTCGTAAGAAAATCATGTAATATTATATTAATTTAAATTTTCCAATATCTTTTTTTATTAAAATTAGTTACTTCTCATTATAAATTAATCGCATTACAAGCTCATTAACATATATATTTTTTTGAATCAAAATAAAAACTAATACGCCTAAACATAGGTATACATCTTTAAAAAATATCAACTTTGTCCTTTATGTTTATTCACATTTAAAATTAGTTTCTCGAAAAAATTACATGTCATTTCTGATATACTAAATGCGTCCTAGAAGGGGGGTTGAATAGGACAATAGAAATTAATCGGCTAATTTTATTTCAAGTAAATAAAATTAAAAGCTAATTTGAATCCTATTGTATTAGCAAACTAAATAGTATAAAACTAGATAATCCTAATAGACAATAATATCAAACTATTCAAGTAGGCATTTTAACAAGCATATAGAGTGCGGAAATATAAAGAGTGTAGAGAAAGAATACGATACACAACGATGTATAGTGGTTCGATTTCCCTACATCCACTACCTAAGGAAGCCTCCTTAGGATTTGCAAGATTCTCAACTAATCTTCGTAACTCTTAACCGGGTGAGATACAAACCCTTACAACCACTTCAAAAACCCTTTGAAGGAAATACACTTGTGTTATCACCAACACAAGGAACCAAGCATAAACCTATGCTCACACTACTCTCTTAATCTATTACAAGAACTAAGAGGAAAGGGAAAAGTGTTTAGGGGTGCTTATAAAAGCTTTGTAACTAAACTCCTAAATGAGTAGATAAGAACTAATTAGCTTCACAATAAATATGACTTGAATGCTCCTTTGAAACCTCCTTGAATGATAGAATTAATTGCTCTTAAGATTGGTAGATGGAAGGCTTGAGTTGTGTCTTGAATGAACTCCATTTTATAGCTGCAAATGTGGTCCAACGGTCATAAGGCTCTTCTCTAACGGATCTATTTTATCTCCAACGGATATAAGCTTTGTCCTCTTGTAATAGTGCAGAAAACCCTCTTGTGCGGTGTACCGCGGGTATGGTCCGGTGCACCGCAGATCTGTTCGACTTAACTTCGAGCTTACTGGTCGGACTATCCTATGTACCGCAGCCTTGGTCCGTGCCTTGGTCCGGTGTACCGCGCCTAGGTCCGGTGTACCGTGCATTTCATTAGCATACTGACGGGCTATCCTGTGCACCGCGCTTCTGGTCCGTGACTCTGCGGTGTACCGCGTAATTCATCTGGTGTACCGCGGAGCTGCTCTTTTGAATATCAAGCTAAATACAAGGAAGTAAACACAACTAATCTAATGAGGGGTTTTGGAAAACATCTTAAGTGATACCAAAATGATTTTTAGTTGAAATGATGATTTGTCGAATATTAAAACGGGAATAAAAACAAGGTGAGGCTAACAATCTCCCCCTTTTTGATGTTTGACAAATCATAAACTTTTGAAGATGCCTAAGATTAAGTTTTGAACAAAAACTCCCCCTCAACCTAATCACTAGAGTTTTTATAAAAACTCCCCCTCAAAAAAATGCATTTGAAAAAGTTTAACTAAAATTTCTCCCCCTTTGTCAACAACAAAAAGAACAAATGAAACGATTTTGAAAATTTTAAGGGGTCAAAAACACATTTTTGAGTAAAAACAAGGACCAAAGGAATAAATGGATAACAATTAGAAGCTTCAAAGAACCTATAAAATCAAGAAAATATTAGTAACAAGAGAATATACACAAAAAGCACTAAACAACAATGGCAAGAAACGAAGGTTAGAGAATTTGCATGCCAATCTCACAACGAATTTTCTCAAAAAGATCTTGGGGTAGAGGTTTAGTAAAGATATCGGCTAGTTGATTTTCGGAGGTGACAAATTCAAGTACAATATCCCCTTTTTGAGTGTGATCACGGATAAAATGATGACGGATTTCTATGTGTTTCGTTCTAGAGTGTTGAATGGGATTTTTGGTAAGATTGATAGCACTAGTGTTATCACAACGAATGGGAACACGATCATATTCTAGGCCAAAATCTAGTAAGGTTTGTTTCATCCAAAGAATTTGAGTCACACAATTTCCGGCCGCAACATATTCGGCTTCGGCCGTGGATAAAGCAACACTATTTTGTTTTCTACTAGACCAAGAAACAAGGGATTGACCTAAGAATTGGCAACTTCCACTAGTACTCTTCCTATCAAGTCTACAACCGGCATAATCGGCATCCGAATATCCTATTAGCTCAAAAGAGGTAAATCTTGGGTACCAAAGTCCTAGACTAAGGGTTCCTTTCAAATACCTAAAAATACGCTTAACGGCACTAAGATGGGTTTCTTTAGGAGAAGATTGAAATCTAGCACAAAGACACACGGGGAACATAATATCGGGTCTAGAAGCGGTTAAATAAAGTAAGCTACCAATCATACCTCGATATAGTTTCTCATCAACATCCTTACCATCTTCATCTTTGTCTAATTTTGTGGATGTGCTCATTGGAGTTCCAATTTCCTTTGCATCTTCAAGTCCAAATTTTTTGATCAATTCTTTTGTGTATTTGGCTTGATTGACAAAGATACCATCTTTCATTTGCTTGATTTGAAGTCCAAGAAAGTAATTTAATTCTCCCATCATGCTCATCTCAAATTCCTTATGCATGCTTTTAGAAAAATTCTCACAAAGATTTTCATTAGTAGCACCAAATATAATATCATCCACATAGATTTGAACAAGAAGGATATCTTTTGAAGACCTTTTTATAAATAAAGTGGAGTCAATTTTTCCTCTTTTAAAACCATCATCTAATAAAAATTCGCTTAATCGTTCATACCAAGCATGAGGTGCTTGTTTTAAACCATATAAAGCCTTTGAAAGTTTAAAAACATGATTTGGAAATTTTGGATCCTCAAAACCCGGAGGTTGTTTAACAAAAACTTCCTCGTCTATAAAACCATTTAAAAAAGCACTTTTGACATCCATTTGGTAAAGTTTAAAATTCATATAACAAGCAAAAGCAAGTAGCATACGAATAGATTCAAGTCTAGCTACGGGAGCAAAAGTTTCATCGAAATCAATACCTTCTTCTTGATTGTATCCTTGAGCAACTAACCTTGCTTTATTTCTAGTGATTATACCGGTGTCATCTAGCTTGTTGCGAAATATCCACTTAGTGCCAATGATAGTAGGGCCAATTGGTTTCTCCATTAATGTCCAAACTTTACTACGCTCAAATTGATTTAATTCTTCATGCATAGCGTTAATCCAATGATCATCTAATAATGCTTCTTTAATATTCTTGGGCTCAATTTGAGATAAGAACGCTTGATGAGCACATAGAGCAATAATCCGAGAGCGAGTGATAACACCTTCTTTTGGATCACCTAGAATTAATTCACTTGGGTGATCTTTGATATTTTTCCAACATTTTGGTAAATCCGTACTAGCTTCATTTGGCATTTGATCATTTTCCTTAGGAGATTCATCATGAGACTTTACTTCTTGAGTAGGAGATTCTAAGGATTTATCTTGTGGAGCATCTTCATGTAATTCAACATCTACTACTTTCTTGATATTAAAAGGATTAGTCTCATCAAAGTCAACATGCATAGATTCCTCAATAGTACGAGTACGTTTGTTGAAAATGCGATAGGCTTTTCCCTTAGTGGAATAACCAAGAAAAATACCTTCATCCGATTTAGCATCAAATTTTCCCAAATAGTCCCTAGTGTTTAAGATAAAACATTTGCACCCAAACACACGAAAATAAGCAATGGTTGGTGGTCTACCATTCCAAAGCTCATAAGGGGTTTTCTTAATAAGGGGTCTAATTAGAACTCTATTTAACACATAACAAGCCGTATGAACGGCTTCACCCCAAAAGTATGTAGGCAAGCTATGTTCTTTTAGCATTGTTCTAGCCATTTCTTGTAGAGTTCGGTTTTTCCTTTCCACTACCCCATTTTGTTGGGGAGTTCTAGGGGCCGAAAAATTATGCTCAATCCCAAATTCATCACAAAAATGCACAAAAGGAGAATTCACATATTCACTACCATTATCACTACGAATGCATGTAATAGAGTAGCCTTTCTCATTTTGCACCTTTCTACAAAGTTTTGCAAATTCATTGAAGGCATCACTTTTTAAAGCAAGGAACATCACCCATGTATATCTAGTGAAATCATCAACAACAACAAAGACATATCTAGAGCCCCCTAGACTAGTGACATCAACGGGACCAAAAAGGTCCATATGCAATAATTGAAGTGGCCTAACGGTGATGACCTTATTAATGGATTTAAAAGATGAACGATGTTGTTTACCAAGTTGACATGCATCACATAATTTATCTTTATCAAATTTGTAAATAGGCAAACCAACAACAAGATTTTTTCTAGAAAGTTTTGAAATTAAATCCATGCTAGCATGTCCTAAACGTCTATGCCAAAGCCAACTATCATTTACCACGGATAAGCATTTAATATGTTTACACATAAGACTCTCAAGATCAACAACAAAAACATTATCTGATCTTTTTGCAATAAACATAGTATCTAACTCATCATTTTTGAAAACAACACATCTAGATGCTTCAAATTTAACACTAAAACCAACATCACAAAGTTGACTTATACTAAGCAAGTTAAAAGAGAGACCCTCAACAAGTAACACATTAGAGATAAGTAAAGAGTTCATATTACCAATGTTACCTTTACCCAAAACGCGTTTCTTAGTGTTGTCGGCAAAAGTAACTCTATCACCTTTTGTTTTATATAAATTTGTAAATAATGATGGATTTCCGGTCATGTGTCTTGAGCATCCACTATCAAGTAGCCATATATTTTGCTTCTTGATGCTCAATCCCTACATACAAAAAATAATTTAAGCTTTAGGTACCCAATTTGGATTGGGTCCATGAGGGTTAGTGGATTTCCTTTTTAAGACCCATGTAGGCCTTTTCTAAATTGGCACAAGAGATCCCAAATCCAATAATTTACGATAGTAACAATGAGATGCATCATGACCAAGTTTTTCACAATAGGTGCAAGTGATAGAAGATTTTGAAGAGGATGGAATTGCATTTAAAATTTTTGATTTTACAAAGACATTTTTCAAAGGTTTTTGGTGAGTGAATGGATCATATCCAACACCACTTTTTTCACAAGCCATTCTTTGAGAACCTAAAATCAAATCCAAGTTTTCTTGCCCACTAGTAAATTTTAAAATAATGGCATTTTGATCAACAATCTTTTTCTCTAACAAAGCTTTTTCTTCCAAAAGATTTTTCTCAATAAGATGAAGTTTTTCATTATCATCTATACATTCATCACAAAGATTTTGACAATCTTCCAAAGCTTTCAAAACCTCTTTAGTTCTATTTTTCTCAAATTCTAAATCTTTTGTTAAAACCTTGTTTGTTTCAATAGAATTTAAAAAATCATTGTAAAGGGAATCAAATGCCTCATGAATATCTTGTTCACTAGCATCATCATTAGTTAAAGAGAGTTTAGATTTAGGAGTTACCTCTTCATGATTTGCCATAAAGGCAAAGTGAGTTGAGCCGGTATCATCATCCGAAGAAGCATCTTCATCATTTTCAAGTACTCCCATAAAAGCAACAAGATTGACGTTTTCGTTATCACTTTCTTCTTCATCCGAATTTTGAGTATCCCAAGTGATATTAGCATGCATTGCTCTCTTAGGTTTCTCCTTTTGAAGAAGAGGACAATAGGTTTTGATGTGACCAACTTTCTTGCAATGATAGCAAGTGGGTTCATCTTGTTTGATAGCTCTATCATTCTTCTTGTAGGGTGAGGAAGAACTTCCTTTCTTAGCAAAGCGTTTGTATCTCATGAATTTTTTCATATCTCTTGCTAACATAGCCACTCCTTCATCTTCACTAGTTTCTTCTTCATGTGAGTTATCTTCTTCACTTTCCTTCCTTTCTTTTCGTTCTTTCAACTTGGAACTCATGGCATGGAAAGCAATAGATTTCTTAATCTTCTTCTCCTCATCATCTCTTATCTTTTCTTCTTCAAGCACAAGCTCTTCCGTCATGAGGTTGCAAATGAGTTCATGAACCGTCATTTTTGAAAGATCTTTAGTATCTCTTATAGAGTTGATTTTAGATTTGTATTTCCTTGGAAGAGCAAATAAGATTTTTCGGCATTGTTCTTTGTTGTTGTACTCTTGACCAAGAGTTTTCAAGGTGTTGACAATGTTAGAAAATCTTTGATGCATGGCATTTAAGGCTTCATCGGGCTCCATACGAAATAGCTCATACTTAGTGATAAAGAGACCAATCTTAGTTTCTTTGATATCTTCCGTTCCTTGATATGATAGCTCCAAGAGTTGCCACATTTCATGAGCGGAATTGCATTCACTAACTCTAGCGTATTCCGTGACACTTAATCCATTAATGAGGATGTTCATAGCTTTGTTGTTTTTGGTGAGTTTAGCTATGTCTTGATCATTGTAATCATCTTCACTTTTCACCTCCGTAGTACTACCCGTAACATAAGGAATATAAGGACCCTTCTTGATGGCAAGCCATAAAAAGTAATCAATTCCTTTGACGTGAATCTCCATTTTCTTTTTCCACCCAAAGTAGTCTTTTCCTACAAAAAGCGGAGGTCTAGTAGAACATGAACCTTCCGGTTGATTAGAATCCATATCGTATTAACTCTAGAAACGATTAAGTACAATAGAGCTAGGCTCTGATACCAATTGATATACTAAATGCGTCCTAGAAGGGGGGTTGAATAGGACAATAGAAATTAATCGGCTAATTTTATTTCAAGTAAATAAAATTAAAAGCTAATTTGAATCCTATTGTATTAGCAAACTAAATAGTATAAAACTAGATAATCCTAATAGACAATAATATCAAACTATTCAAGTAGGCATTTTAACAAGCATATAGAGTGCAGAAATATAAAGAGTGTAGAGAAAGAATACGATACACAACGATGTATAGTGGTTCGGTTTCCCTACATCCACTACCTAAGGAAGCCTCCTTAGGATTTGCAAGATTCTCAACTAATCTTCGTAACTCTTAACCGGGTGAGATACAAACCCTTACAACCACTTCAAAAACCCTTTGAAGGAAATACACTTGTGTTATCACCAACACAAGGAACCAAGCATAAACCTATGCTCACACTACTCTCTTAATCTATTACAAGAACTAAGAGGAAAGGGAAAAGTGTTTAGGGGTGCTTATAAAAGCTTTGTAACTAAACTCCTAAATGAGTAGATAAGAACTAATTAGCTTCACAATAAATATGACTTGAATGCTCCTTTGAAACCTCCTTGAATGATAGAATTAATTGCTCTTAAGATTGGTAGATGGAAGGCTTGAGTTGTGTCTTGAATGAACTCCATTTTATAGCTGCAAATGTGGTCCAACGGTCATAAGGCTCTTCTCTAACGGATCTATTTTATCTCCAACGGATATAAGCTTTGTCCTCTTGTAATAGTGCAGAAAACCCTCTTGTGCGGTGTACCGCGGGTATGGTCCGGTGCACCGCAGATCTGTTCGACTTAACTTCGAGCTTACTGGCCGGACTATCCTATGTACCGCAGCCTTGGTCCGTGCCTTGGTCCGGTGTACCGCGCCTAGGTCCGGTGTACCGTGCATTTCATTAGCATACTGACGGGCTATCCTGTGCACCGCGCTTCTGGTCCGTGACTCTGCGGTGTACCGCGTAATTCATCTGGTGTACCGCGGAGCTGCTCTTTTGAATATCAAGCTAAATACAAGGAAGTAAACACAACTAATCTAATGAGGGGTTTTGGAAAACATCTTAAGTGATACCAAAATGATTTTTAGTTGAAATGATGATTTGTCGAATATTAAAACGGGAATAAAAACAAGGTGAGGCTAACAATTTCCTTATAGAGTCCACAAGCAATCAGTGATTGCCCATCAGGTCCAGCCCACTGCAAATGACAGACTTGCCCCTAGTTACCCATTAATTGGAGATTTGTCACCAAAACTAAAACACTAAAATCATGCAATTAGTTAAAAATTAAAACAAAAAAATTAAAACAAACAAAAATTGCTAAAATCATGCAATCAATCAAATCAATAACCCAGAAAAATTACAATAAGTAACTAATAAAATTCAAATGCAGCAACTGATGAAAAACTTGAAACTTTTGGTCAAATGGACGATGGTGGGTTGTCCACTAAACTCGACGGGTAATGCTTTGTAATATCGATGGTGTGAATGTTGAAGTCTTTGGGTTAGCAAAAACTGGTGCAGACCATGAAGGTGGGAATGAAGATGATGGGTAATGGTTTGTAATATCGATGGTGTGAATGTTGAGTTCGGTGGGTTAGCCTTTAGTGCTGTCGTCTATTGGTAGTGGGTTATGTGTATGATATTGATGGGTTGAATTTTAAAACTAATGGTTTACGGTGGGTTATTAGCTTTTTTTTTATCGGTTCTCTGTCAAAATCGATGGTGTGCATCTGCATCACACCGACAGCCATTCATCCCCATCGTTGACGCACTCTTCTTGTTATCTGTTCAATCAAAAGACGAAGAAATGAGGCTCAATTAGTCAGATATGGGATAATGGGTCAGTGGTTTGGGATTAATTAGATAACAATCTACACGAACCTGTTATGTTGATGATGAAAAGATAGATCAGTGGCTGAGGTTTTTGTTACAGATACAATCTACACAAACCTGTTAATGGAACTCTTCTCCTATTTCAAATCCGTTGTCGCCGTTAATGGAGCTCCGACGGGAGCTGTGATTATGCAATACCGGAGCTCGCATCAGGAACACCTAAAAAACGGTTTCACCATTGTCGTTTAGATGGTCTTCTCACGAACGCCTGAACTAGTCTTCGTCTTCCTCCTCTCAGCTTCGTCTTTCTCCTCAAATGCAAAGCTTCAAACGTTAATGGCTCCAGAACGGAAGAGATGGTTGATTGGAAGAGAATAAATTCGATTGGATTCCATTAAGATATGCTATCTTAATGGAATCAGTTAATTGCGTAAATCATGGGGTGATATGATTTAGTCTGATTTCGTGAGAGGGTATTGTTGGGATACTAAAAAAATTGTTGGACCTGCTAGGGGAAAAATCAGGGGTTGGACCTAATAGGGGTGGGAAGTTGGGTTCTAGGACTATATAAGTTAATATCTCTATTATTTATTATACCACTTTTTTCCTAATTATATATTATAATTTATGTTTTCAATATATATTCAAGATATCAAGACACTTTATCGATGATATTTTAGTAATCATATGGATAATAAATGACATTTCTTAGTTTGTGTGAAAAACAAACGTGACAATATTTTAGGGATGAAGGGAGTAACAATTACAATATCCAATAAATTGTCTTTTCTTTCATTATTAATTTTTTCTCCTTTAGAGGATAAAAAATGATATAAAGATATCATTGTAAAAATCATGATCATCCTTTTTTTTAATCCTTTTATCACATATTCTATACTCCAATACTCTTAGCAATTACATCATCAATAATTGATTTCTCACTCACCACCATTAATTTATGTAGGGACCAAACTGCAAACTCATAATTAATTTGGGGGCTTCAAATGCTTTTGATGAGGCCATGGGGCTTGTTAATTAGATAAACAAGCTTAATACAATTGATGGTCGAATTCGTAAATATAAAATTCTTTTTGGTACTCCAAACTTGGGTTATAATAATTGAAGGGCTGATGTGAAAATAATGGAAAACAAAGGGATGGGAGCTACGCGTACATATAATTTAGGTGCTGCAAATTATAACAAGTATGCAAAATTTAGTAACGAGGTTACAAATATGAGAGAAATGCATTTTTTTGGAAAATTTGAGGTTTTTGGGTTATTTCGGTGGCTGCAAGCTATGGGTCCTATAACTCAAGGACCTGGGTAAACATATTAACTAAAAGCAAGGCAACAACTGAGACTTTTTTGTCAGCTACATGTGGTATTGAAATTAATACGACTAAAATAGTTTTTGCTCCTAATAGCGTCGAGACCACTCAGCAAATTACTGATTTGATATAGGGGTGATAGCTGTGAGTAAAGGGGCTACTTGCTACATTGGTTCTAACAATACATATTATCTAGCTACAGATGTGGCATGATTAATCTTAATTGAGCTAGTAAATTCAAGAGATTACAACACCAACAATTAGAATCAGCTGCATGTGGGACTTATTATGGTTTGATTAGACAATATAATTAGTAGGAAAGGACTAATCTGTGAACCTCGAGTTGCAGACCTGTTTATATTGTCTTTGTTGTAGTAGGGGGGCAAAAAGCCACTCTTTGTATGTTCATAAAAGGTGAACTTAGACATAGAAATTCTAAATTGGAGCCTAATTACAACCCGAAGCATTTTTAAATTGAGTATATAATTATAAACTGGGTGCAAACCCCCAGCCTCAAAACCTCCAATGACAACTACACCCCTTAAGTCAAGGGTTTTTTTGCAAACCCCAATCACAAAGGGGTGCAGTTGAACTCATCCACCGCAAATATATTGATTATATAACTAGAGAGAAAAAGTGATCGTCCCAGAGTTATAAGATTTGTTTAAAAGATACTTAAAGGTTGGTTAGTCAATGATAATTTAGACTACAATATGCTTAGTAGTAAAGTACAGAACTTGCGTGTTTGGAACCCCAGTAAGGTTGAGATTGATCATCTTGTTATTAACGCTCAAGCTCTCCACTATGTTGTGAAATGCAAGGTAACATCTATATCACTCCATGTTTTTTTTCATATATGGATTAAATGATAAAGGGCCTAAAAGACACTTATGGGATTACTTAATCAATTATGTTGAGTCATTTGATGATTCATGACTATTTTTAGGAGACTCAACAATGTGCTTAACCTTAACGAGATGGTTAGTGGTGTCGTAGTCAATGATTATGACATTAAAACTTTTGATGAATGACACTAACCCTAAACCTAAAACCCAACCCTAAAAACCCTTACCATCTAAACCTAAAAGCACTAAAATCCTAACCCTCAAAACAATAAATTATGAAAACTCGAAACCCTAATCCTAAACCTAAACCCTCACCCATATAACCTAAATCTAAATCTAAAAACACTAACCCTAAATCTAAAAACACTAAACCTAAAGAAACCTTAAAGCCTAAATCCTAAAAGATTAAAAAGGACTAATATGATGGGGTCTATGATTTTGTTTGTTCCATAATTACTAATGACTGAGTTATAAAATCATAATGAAGGAAAAAAACTAGTATGATAGGGTTTGTCATCTTTGTGTTACAAGATTACATAAAAATGAGTTTTTAGAATTACTGGAACAAATAAAATCACATAAAGAAGGAAAGGTTTGTCATTTTGTACATTACAAGATTACACAAAAGTAAGTTTTTAGTAAGAAAAATGACAAATATGATAGGAAATATCAATTTGTGTGTTACGTGATTACAAAAAAGTGAATCTTTAGTATTCTTGGAACACACAAAATCACATAAAAAAAATTACTAATATGTTGGGGTTTGTCATTTTGTGTTACATGAATACACAAAACAGATTTTTGTGTATTACTGAAACAAACAAAATCGCATTATTTAAGAAAAATAGCTAATATGTTGGGGTCTATTATATTGTGTGCTACATGAATACACAAAACCACTTTTCGGTATTACTAAAATCATATAAGAGGGCTGGATTTATAAGGTGTATAACAATACAGTGAGAATAGTTTTTCATTTCTGCGTATTACAGCATTACATAAAATATTTATTTTATGTGTTCCAGTGATACACAAAATAACAGACATAAAAATGCTAGATGGAAAAAAAAATGTGATTTGTGTATTTTGTAATACACAAATTAGAAGTTGTGTATCGCATAAATACACAAAGTCACAAATAGAAATGGATTTGATTAATAGAAATCTGTGATTTTGTGTATTGCTGTTGTACAAAGATTTCTATTTTGTTTATTATAGTAACACACAAATTAACTGAAAAGGAGTGGACAAAAAGTAAATACATCAAAATAATTAAAAACAGGTAAACATAGGGTATATGCGATTAATAAAGAGAGAAAAATAATTTTATAAAAGAATAACAAGTTTTAGATTGATTACAAGATTTCGTGTGTTATAGGCACTGAATATCAAAATTTTAAAAAAAATTAAAAAATTCACAGTTGTAGATATGAACTTGTCCGATCTAAAAATGCATTTCTTTTATGAGATTATTACCCAAGGAGTCTTGAAGACACCACCCCAAGACCCAACAACACCAGATGAATTCCCTCTTCTTACTAAAGGCTACAAACTAAATTTAACATTATATGCCTAAATTCTCAATTATTTTTTACCATTTTTTTTCTGTATATACTAATTTATTCTAAATAAAATTTAAACCCTAATCATTATTCTTTTTTACTTTCTCTCTCTCTCTATTTCTCACGGGAAAGCACAAATAACATCACTTTCCTATGGCTGCAAAACAACTTTAATGGCGGTTTTTTCGAATCTCGGTAATGGCGTCCATTCGAGATCTTCGTTTGTGTTGGGTTTCAAAGGCGGGCTTCAATCACAGTCAGGTGTGAACAAATCAGAAGTGTATGGGCTGGGCTTGAACAGATCTGAAATAGAGGCGAAGGTCGCTGCTGTCTCTCATCGGCATCGATAGGGGCTCAGGTTCGTGAAGAGAAATGTGGTGCAATGCGGCGTATTTTTACTAATTTGCAGTATTTCGGAAGCTTTTACATTTCTGTTTTGTGTGCAATCGAGAGATCGCTGCAGAAAACGTGCTGAACAGGGACGTTGAGTTGCGAAAGGCAGTGATGTGCCCATGAAGTTTCTGTAATTTTCGAGGTAATTATATGATTTGTTAACTTGATTATGTGTAACTATGTTGGAATTTTTGTACAGGTATTTGGTGAAATTGATCTCTTTCTATTTCACTTTTTCATTTTCCTATGAGAAAGCAATTGATTAAATACTAGAAAATGAATCTAACCATCTCTTTAGAGCTTGTGAAGTCAGCATTCAAGCAGACTTTAGTCTCTAATCATTCCATTAAGAACATCATTTGTAATATTTATTTTTTGGCGGAACTTTCGAGTCCTTCTTTTGCCCTTGTTTCTAGGGGCAAATTTTTTGCAACTGACTGGGTTGCTAAACAACAGCTTCTAAGCACTTTGTTTAGTGACTGGGATGTTTGTATCCCTCCCCAGTTAGCCTCTATCCTTTGTGTTGACAAGGACCCGATAGGGGTAGAGTAACTTTGTTTACGTTTTATTATCTATCTATTATAAATATGCTTTGAACAAAAAAAAAAGGCAGACTTGGTGTTGGCTTACGCGTGAAGCTAGATCTATACATTTTTTTTGATTCTTCTTCTTTTAACTAATTAGCAGCGCAGCACATGGTATACTCAGCCTCTTTTTTTTTTTTTTGGACGGGTTACTCAGCCTCTTTTATCTTTTCCCTTTTCATTCAAATACTCAACACTTTGCTTGTAATACTACAATATTTTATTTATTATTTAAATGGTGATGTAATTTATCTCAATGTAATTTTTAAATTCTATAAATAAATAAGATTTTATTGCCTTTATTGCTATTTAGCAGTTTTCTCTTGGTTATTCAATAGTTTGGTCCTAATACGTAGCAAAAATCCTAAAAACTCAATGAATTTTCACGATACTCAACAAAGTTTCTGAGCATACTCAATAAAGTTTCTGAGCATACTCAATAAAGTTACTTAGCATACGAGCATACTCAATAAAGGGACTCAATAAAAAATTGAATACCTTAGTAACTTTTTCTGATACTCAACACTTTTTCCATGCTCGGTAACTTTTTTCATGCTCAGTACCCCATGCTCAGTAACTTTTTTCAGACTCAAAACTTTTTCCGGCAGTAGTCGGCGGTGGTCGGTGGTTGTGGCCAGAGCTGGAAATTATTGATAGTTAATGAAGGAGGAGAGAGAAAATATGATAAAAGAGGAGAGATATTAATGGTAATGGAGGAGAGAGACTAATCTTTTTTTAATCTTATATGCACTATAAGGGTAGTAATGACAATGAGCATCTTAGAGGCCTCTTTGGAGGAGAGAGGAATGTACTGATTCCTTTGTGGCACTAAGATGGTCTTTAAGAGCCCGTGGGTAATTGGCCCTTCTTTTATTTTCATGTTCTTTTTGTAATTTATTACGAATTTTCAAAAAATTTAACAGACGCGGTAGTGTGGTGGAATTGGTAAATTTATTTTTATGTATTATAACAATACATAATAAGAATATCAGAATTCTAAAAATAAAGTTCATAAATGTAAGGGAAAATTTCCTCGTGGATACCCATCGTTACAGAATATGGACAAATAAGTGCCAAGTTTTCAAAGATGACAAATGGATTCTCTATCTTTACATTTTTTGTTTTCAGTTAGTACCTACTGTTACCTTTGGACGTTAATTGGCACGTGGATTTGGGTTTTTTGTAAAAATTAGTTGTTTTAGGGATAGTTTAGTATTTTCTCCTATCTATTAGTCAAACACGTGTGCAAACTTGGACACTTATTTGTAAGATTTTGAAATACGTGGGGTACTAACGGAAGCGCCACGCAATCACCATGTGGCAGTTAACGTCAAAAGTAACGGTGGTTATCAATGAAAGACATAAAATACTAACTTGGATAATTAATTGTCATTTTTGAAAATTGGGAAAGTAGTTGTCAAATTTCGACACACTGGGTATCTACGGGGTTATTTTTCCTAAACGTATATATATTTCTTTTTCTCGTCCAAAAATGAAATATTTTTACTTTTTTGATTTATTTAGAATTAGTTGGTGGTGATTGGTGGTGATTGGTGGTGATTGATGGTGACGATGGCGGCAAAACCAGTCAGTGGTGGTTGTGGGAGAAGGTGGGTAGTGGTGGTGGTGGTCGGTGGATAATGCATGAGGTGGTGGTGTGGTCGATGGCGGTGACCGAATTTTAAAATAAAAAGAAAAGTAAATAAAATAAAATAAATATTATATTAAATATATTATAGAACAAAAATAAAAAAGAAATAATTTGAAATGACATTAAAAGTAACTTTAGTATAAATTTAACTTTCTACACCAAATGATAATTTTTTTTAACTTGTAATTAAATAAAAAGTAAAAACATCATTTCCACTAATTGGGAACAAAATATATAATTTTTTTATGACGTGTACATTATCCCTATATATCTAATATAAATATTCCACAAAATGATTTTTTGTTAAAATGCATAATATAGATAAATAGTGTTTCAATATATTACAATTATCTTACACTTCTAGGTTCGTTATCAATTCGTAGAATTTGGGTTAACTAGGTTGGAATGTGAAGATTCCGTTTGCCAAACAAAGTACTAAGAAACTCTTGTTTGGAAATCCAGACAGCTGCCTCGTTTTAACTCCAAGAAATAGAAGCAAACCTTTGGTTCGATAGTTTAGCAAAATTTTAAATATTACAAACTATATTGTTGATCGTATTACAATTAATTTTATGATTTGTAGAGAGAGGATGTATAATCGTATTGCGTCATTCTCAATAATCACGGTTCTTAGGGATAGTCTTTCTCAATTACCGTTGCTTTCAAATTTTTTGTCGCTTTTGCCTCATGAACCGACTTTGCGTAAATTTTCCAACTCCTTCCCACTATAAATTCACCATTAGAACTTTTAAATATACATCTTATTAGGGCCCTTTTTTCGGAGAAAGTCGTATCACAATCTATTTTGTATTGATTTGGTGGAGGTCTTTTCCTTTTGTCTTTGGATTTTTTTATGTATTTTTTGTTTCCATTTTCTTTGGTTATTTCATTTCCACTTATATTATTTATGGATCTTGAATTATCAAAATTTGCTATTGCATTCGTGTTGAGTTTATTATTTATAATTTTTTTCCTTCACGACTGGAAATCATAAAGTATTCTCTCTATAATTACACTGAATGTATTATTGTGTTCATATGATCACATATTTTGTTGTTATATATCAAATTCCTCCTATTTTTTCATGAAGTTGTGCAAATCAATTCTAGTATATATCATTTTCCTTAATTTTATTATAATATCTTGTACCTGATTTAGTAACTACAATCCAATCTATTCATATAATTATTATGTGTTTTTATGTTTAAGGGGGTTTCATATCAAGTTCCCTTGTCACATGGAATGTAAAAAACATATGTTCTACTGTATCATTTTCTATATTACAAATTTTACATAACTTATCTTTACTATATTTGTTTTTGAATAAATTATCTTCAGTGGGTATTACATTCTTTATTAACCTTCACATAAAGTTTCTTATTTTTGGCGGTGTAGCCATTTTTCATATTAACTTCTAAACTTGTTTAGGATTGTTAAAGGAACTTTTTGGTATATTTAATTCTTTTGCCTTTTTTTGCCATTTTCCTCATTTTTTAGCTTATGATATGTTTCTTTGATAGTATGATTCCCATTTTTAAAGTAATCCTCACACATTTGATCTGGGAAGCTGAAATATGGTATTACCATAAATAGTTTGGTTACAATATCATTAGAGTAAAAACCTTCTAGTATTTTCAACAAAAATCCTTACAAATACTGCCCATATTACACTAACAAAATGAATAAATTTCAATATCGAATCTCATTAGTTAACAAACAACAATCTACCCATGTTTCACAGACAACTAAGGAATGAAAATACCATTTGAATTGTACGTGACACTATCCACCATTGATGTTGGCTTAGGAAAATACACTATCACCTCTCCTTTCAAGTATTAACAGTATCATGATCTGGATATTGCGGAAATAAAGGGATTTTGATGCTAAAACCACCATAGATAGACGATGTAATATTCTACGTACCCAAATGAATATAGTGCAGTCGATCAGGGAGAACCATCTGCGGGAAGATGTCAATTGCTCAGGAAAAGGCAGTAACTCAGGAGATGTACCTATAGAAGCTGGGTGAGTTGGTTTTCCAATGAATGACATTTGAGGAAGAGATGCGGGACCAGCGAGTCCAAGCATTATTTCGACGTTCCATCATTAGTGAGCTGAAAAGTGCCACTCTTCTTCCCAGATCTCATCATATCTGTCAGTGCAAGCTCAAATAGTTCATCAACATCCATTCCTCTGGTTGAACTCTTTTGAGGAATAAATGCACTTGCAATATAGTTCATCTTTTGATCTGAGACCGGCAAATCCTATGTGATATCAGTTCACCAATTCTCTGTTAGAATACCATCAATATGTTTAATCCATTTGTGTGTATGTTTAAATAATGTCATTTGAATGATCGTGTTCATGGTTGAGATAGTAGTCGTTTAGATTGAAAATATGAAGTAACATTGCTGGGTACAATTATATGAGATCAATATAATTATATAGGCATGCAATAATACTTATCATATTAAATCAGGTTGTAAATCTTACCATGAAAATCAGTGAACCTCTTATGGTTGGTTGAAATAACATGACCAACGACCTTATATTTGACATGAGAATAATTCTTAAGTTTGTAGATGAACCTGTGAGCAAAATATGAGAAATTGAGAATTAATGGTATTATTTATATAACACATAATTTGTTTTAACTAGATAAACATTCAGTTAATGTTGAAAATATTTTCTCTTGAAGTGATGATATATACCACCTAATTACCACCACATGATATAATTAGATTAAAAGTGAATTAAGGAAGAGATATAGTCAAATTAAAAAAATAATGAAATTGATATTCACTTTCAATCTAATCACACCACTTTACCGTTGATATAAATTTTTGGAGTGTTATATACCATTATTTTTTTTAGGCAAAATGTAAAGCTAATAGGAGTACTTATCATTGGTATACTGTATGATTTTTTTGAGCACACACACTCATAAACACAAACATAGATGTGCAAAATCGTCTAACATATATGTAAACTTGATGTGTATACAATCTCATAAGAAAATCACGTAAAATTCCATTTTTGTTCGAAATTTCCAATATTTATTTTTATAAATTGGTCACTTCTCATTATAAATTAATTGTATTACGAGCCTATTAACATGTATTTTAAATTAGGATAAAAACCAATACTTCAAAACATTAGTATACATCTTTAAACTTTTCAACTTTGTCCCTTATGTTTACTCATATTTAAAATTAGTTTCTAGAAAAAATTACATGTCCATATTTCATCAACAAAGAATGATATATAAAGTTTGAACTAACTAGATCCATGATTGAAGATAACAAATTTCAAACTAAACTCTCAATTTTCATGACCAAATTTATGATAATATAATAAAAATTATTCATTAGTAAAAAATACTAAATTTTATAATCAAAATTATATATTTTAACCAAATAAAAATAGATAATCTGATATTTTGTATAAAATAATTATAAACAAATTGCTATACATTTATAGAAAATAAAATACACAAACATTCATATATATACATAATGTAAAATCAACATAAATAATCATTAATTTTTTATTTCTTACCGGCATTGTATTATTGTCGATTTAGTTGTATTATTCTTTTAGATCTCCCCTAGAACTAAAAATGAATTTGATAAACCTATTCAAACTTTATGTACCTGAGTTGAATAGATTGAAACAAGTGTCGATTTTTGTATTGAACATATAACTATAATCACTGGAGAGAGAAAAAGGGAAAGAGGGAGGCGACTGCGGATGTGGTTGTAGCTAGGGTTTAGTTAGCATAAAGTGTTTATATACTTTAGGGGTAAACAGAGTTTTACTTTAAATGCATTCTATTATTGCTTAACGACCAAACATATTATTGGGCCAACATAGTTGCATCAGTTGCACATGTAATATCAACCCATTTACAACATGAAGTAGGTTAAATGATATTTAATTTTTCAACTATTTTTAAATAGTTTATTATTCCCCTCAACATTAGAAAGTCACTAATATCTTCTTTGATGTTTAAAAATATGATCATTACTATTTACTCCCTTCTATTTTAAATTCATTAGAGTTTGAAGTGTCGTATATTCTCTTACGTTGTAACTAATAAAAGAAAAAAAATATTTTACCTCTAAAAAACATATACATCCCTCTTTCAAAGTTAAAAATAATTTTTCTTTATCTTTTCTTCTTTGCCATATTTATTTCAGTGTAACATCATGGACTCCTTTACCTTCTTAATTCTAGTGGCTCTTGCTTGCTCTTGAGGTGGTGCTTTCCAAATCTTCTGCAGGTATTTCGTCATCCAGTGACTCATTATGAATAAAAGGCATGACCTATACTCCAGAGAAACTTGTCCGGTATAGGCCTTTGGAATTAAAAGGAAATCATCTCATTATCTGGTGAGTTCCTATCCCCTAGACAAGTATCCGTAGCTGACTTAATTCTAACTTATTCTTCTATTGATTTCTCATCAACCTTTGATTTGTATCTCTACTTCTCTCCCTATTTTAAGTACATCCTGAAAAGCATGTTAGCCCAATATTCCAATACTTATCATACTAATTTACAATGAAAACTCTTTCACATGCAAAAAGCATATGGCTTTGGCTTCAAAATTAGTTACGCGCCTATATTTTTTCATTTACTTATGGACGCTCATAGCCATATTAAAAACAAGTAATATTCTCCTATAAAATAAAATATACAATTCACATCTACGATTCTTCATTTGATTAGCAATTTACTTTGACTAATTTATTTAGAAGTTAAAATGGACTACTCAGACTTTGTATAACATGTGGATCAATATTACTCCTGAACCTATTGGTGTTGTAATTACAATTCCTTTTTCATAAGTGCTTCCTTCATGGTCGAGAAATTCGTAAGTTTCAACATAAAGAATATTATGATAATATATAATTCAATTCAATACAAGATAGATCCCAAAATTCTTCTACGGGTCGGGCCGGAAGTGGGACATGTTTTTTTTATATTTCATTCTTTTCAAACTATACAATTCACTTTAATGCATGTAGTATAGATCCCTGGACTTTTTTCCAGGGCAAAATTATGATATTCCTTTATTTCCATTTGTTATTTTTTTAGGGCAATGACTAATTAATAGTTTTAGTAAGTTATTTAATTTGTTAAATTGAAATTATAAGTGAATTATAATACTATATTCTAAATCAAAATAATTAAAGAAATTTCTCTGGCTATAACCATCGTTAGAGCTCCGTCAGACGATTGCACTGGAATGCATTTAAACTATACACTAATGTTATGTGAGAGTGTTGTTAGGGGGGTTATTTTACCTAGGTATATTTGTAGTTGAAATGACGGATATGGCAAAAGAGGTATCGTAGTAATTGTCGTCATCATTTTTTTTATAATTCTTTTATTACCTCTTACATACTCCCTCCGTCTCCAAAAGGTTGTCACTTATACTAAATATAGTTTTTTTTTGTTCAAACCTACCATTTTATATCCACAAAATGACAAGTACAAATCAAACCCCTACTTTTTTTTTACTCAAAAACAAGCATGGCTAGGAGAACAAACCTTATACAACATTTACTAGAAAGTAAACCTATCAACTTGCAAGACAACCTATACAACCATTTCTAGAAAAATAAATCAAAGTAGAAGCACCCTATACAACTATTGCTAGGAAATTAAACCCTATACAACAATTGCTAAAGTCTTATACTAGGTCCAAACTCCAAGCTATCTTCCTTGATCTTCTTGTTCTTCTCCCTTGAGTACTCCATGTAGCTTCCATCTTGCTATCAATCTCATATTCTCAACACTTCTTTTAAATAACTTTCTATTTCAAAGTGTGTATTGAACATCTTTCACAACTATTTTCACAATATCCTCATATTTAGGATGCATCTTCTTAAACTCTTTTTTATTCCCCACATCCCAAATACAATAAAGAAAGCTAACAAACGTAATGTTTGATATGGTATCTTTTAAGGTGTTACCATCAAACTTAAGCATAAAATCAAGCCTTTCCTCCCAAGTATTACCCGAGTTGTGCCAATTATGAAGAGTACAAATCTCCTTCCAAGCCAAAGTAGTGAATTTGCAATTCACAAATAAGTGATCCCTAGATTCATGTTCTTAAAAGCAAAGGTAGCACATCTTGTCCACTTCCATTCCCCACTTTCTAAGCCTATCTTTAGTGCTTAATCTATCCTTACAAATTAACCAAGCACAAAACTTATGCTTTGGCATACTCCATTTATGCCACACCACACTATACCATTTTGTTTTCTCATTAGGACCCCTTAGGTCATACATAACATCCGAGGTCCTAAAGCCTTTATCTCCCCATCTTATAGTGTCATGCTTCTCATTAAGCACCATATCTTTTACCACCTCAAACACCTTTTTAAACCTAGGTGGAAATCTCCACCTCTTCCCCACATAATAGTCCATCACCTTTTTGTTAATATTGTAATTACCCAAAGAAATAGCATCCTTTTGTTCACAAATATCACCTACACACTTTCCTTTTATCCATCTATCATCTAACATATAGGTTCTCTTTCCATTTCCAACATCATGTATAATATATTTAAAAGCAAGGTACCTCACATTTAGCATAGCTCTCCATGTCCAAGGAAGTTTATTATCATATGTAATGCTCCATATACTCTTGTTCCATAGCCAATTCGAGTAGACCCATTGAGACCAAATATTATCTTTATATCCATACATTCTCCAAAAAGCTTTAAGAATAGCAACTTGATTAATATGGAGAAGATTAGGTATGCCTAGTCCTCCATTTTCTTTACTTTGACATAATTCTTTCCAAGCCACTTTAGCACCATGAAAATCATGAAAAGGGTAGTACTACAATCACCCTTTTGAGCCCAAGTAATTCCAGATTTTTGCTTTAGAATCTCCTCTTGAATATAAAGAAGATGCATAAGTTTGTCCCTAAGCTCCTTCTCAATAGTAAGCATAGATTGATCACCATTCATAAGCATAACTTGTACCTTATCAAGCTCCTCTTTAAGCTTCATTATTTCTTATGTTGAGTGATGAAAGTATTTCCTATTGAAAATCTTGAGAGCTTTCTTTACATCCTTCAATTTATTCACCACTTTATACATCATACTTCCTTTGACCTCTACTTTCCACACCTTTTCAATCAAAGGCAGAAATTTATCATGGTCAATCCAAACATTAAAAAATTTAAAAGTTGAAGGTTTAGTGTTTGAACTCCCCTGAATTTTAAGAATAAGAACAGAGTGATCTGAAATTCCAGGAGCTTCTATCATCAAATGAGACTTGAAACAAGTGAACCAAGCATCATTTATGAAAATTTTGTCAATTTTACTAGATACAAACCCTTCCATTCTTCTATTTGTCCAAGTGTAATAACACCCTTGGCTAGGATGTTCCACCATCCCATTATAATTAATACATTCCACAAATTCATAAGAGCTCTTATGAAGGCTAGTACAACCCATCCTTTCCTCAACTTTAGTAATTTCATTAAAGTCCCCACACCAAATACATGGAGAATCCCCATTATTAACCATCCATTCACAAAGTGTTTCCCATAAAATCACCCTCTTATCATCATCATTTTCTGCATATACCATCACACAATTAAATGTTTTCTTATTATATATATCATGTACCTCAAGGAGTATGGCTTGGCTAGTTGAATCAAGACACGTAACATCCAAAACATTCTTATTCCACTTTATACATATTCTTCCCCTATCATCTTTATCAAGATTAGTTATAGTACCCCAATTACTCAAATAAGTGTTGTGAAACTTATTGTAGCTTTGTAAAGTCATTTTAGTCTCCAATAAACCAACTAGATCAACTTTTTTATCTTGTATAACATGAATAACTTCTTTTTGTTTGAGGCTTAGATTCAAACCTCTCACATTCCAAGAGCTAATTATCATTTAAATCGGGAGGTTCTCCTTCACTATGGGTACTTCCCACAAACCTATTCAAAGCCTCTTCAAGGTTTTCATTAGCCATATTTAAAGCACAAAAGGAGTTACTTAACTCCCCTACAAAAATATTAGAATTGTAAGCACCTTCTCTAGGTGTGCTAGGGGTTATTTCTTTCCCCTTTGCACTACTACTTCCCACATTTTGAGGTGGAGGTGTATTTGTGTTTTTGGTGTTAGGAATATGAACTTCATCATCCTTCTTCTCCTTTTGCTTTCTTTGCACTACCCTCTATTCTTCAACCCTCTTTTGAACTTTGTATTGGTTTGGTTGGTGATTAGCTTGGTTTGATTTAGGTTCAATTTAGGTTGGTTATAGGTTTGGTTTGGTTTGGTTTAGGTCTCTACTTGATAGGCTCTTTCCTTCCTTGGCTACAATTAGTCTCCTTATGCCCCAAAGACTTACAATTAGAGCATCTTGGAGGTAACCACTCATAGTAAGCCTCCACCACATGAATCCCATCCTCCTCAAGATCAACCTTCACCCTTTTAACAAGCTCCTTTGTCATATCTACTTCAACACATACTCTAGCAAAGCTTATCCTATTTTTTGTCTTAGTGATTGGGTCCATTTGGAGTGGAATACCCAAAGCACTACTAATGTAGCTTAAGCCATCATTATTCCACAAATGTAATGGTACCTTCCTCAATTTAAACCATAATGGAACCTTAGTCAAATCACTTATCAAATTTCATGTTTGGTTCCCACTTTCTCAAGATCATAATTCTACCATTTACATGCCAAACTTGCTCTAATATGTTGTTACCTTCTTGCTCCCCTTTGAATTTGAATAGAAACACTTCCATATCAGTAGACTTTATTTCAACTTGACCACAATTTCTCCATTGAGCATTAACCATACCTCTAACCATGTGATATTCAGGAGCTTCTCCAAAGAATTGTCCAACTAAGCAATTATCCCACTCCTCAATACCACTCTTCACTATATCTCTAGGTGGTTCAACCATGAGCTCATCTTCTATTTGACTAGGATCAAAGTATTTGAGCTTCAACTCTTGATCACTTTTCTTGAATAATTCTGTCCATTTACCTTGTTTCCCATTGTTTTCCTCAATAATTTCTACCTCAGATTCATCCTCATCCTCCAGACTTTGACCTTGTGCTACTCCCAAGAGGGTACTTTCACTAGGTGGAGAAATTATCCCAATTCATGCACCTAAAGTGGAGTAATCCTCCTTGTGACTCACACCCAAGTTATTCTCGAGAGGATTAGGAGCCTCACCCTCAATTAGGGCCTCATCTTGGACGTTCATCCCCTCAACCATTGTACACTCAATGATTTGAGTAGCTTGGATGCTTTCACTGGAGCTAAGTAAGGTTAAATCAGCTTGTACAGTTTTCGTTCCTCTCTTGGAACTTTCATCAAACAGGTTACCTTCACTTTTTGAAATGTTATCCTTCCTACTTGAATCATACTCTACACCTTCCTCAACACTTTTACTCATCAGATTAACACGTTTTGCAGCAGAGCTGCAGGTATATATTTACCTTGTATAGGCATTATCTTCTCTCCAGGCTCTTTTTCTACTTTATTACCCTTTGTGTCCTTGTTACCAGCCTTCCTCTTCGGCGCCATTAGATCAAGCTTGCAAAAAGAAACTCAACACAAAAAGATCACTGAAAACAGTGAAGAATTCAGCTAAAAAACTCCAAAATACGAGCTACAAACGCTGATGCAAGCTCGGAAAAAGAAAATTCTGATTGCACGGAATTCTTAGTTGATTCTTGGCACGGAATTAATTGCTGATGCTTTTAATTATTACCCAACTATCAATTTATCCACTTCGTTAAACGTAAATTCAAAATACCTTCACGCGTGAAACTGAACACCCAATGCAGCTGCGCGTACGTCTCACGCCCTTCACTACACTAAAACCCAGCCGACAAACCTTTCCACCTCAGATCCCACTAACCCGCTCTCTGAATTAATTTCCGGTAGCAGTTTAATTAAAATAAAAAACCAAGAGAAATTATTTAGTAAACAATTATTTAAGACAAAACTCCAACTCCAGTCAAACTAAGTCAACGCCGCCATTTAATCTCCAGTCAAACTCCATCCATATGGTCGGAGAGTCATCAGTGGGGTGGGGTGGGGTCAACGGGGTCAAAAGGAGTCAAATCTAGGTCAAACTTTGACCAAACTTTCAAACCCTAGTGAGAGAAAGAGGAGAGAAGGAGGAAGATTGTGTGTTTTAGGTGTAGTGTGTGTTTTTTTTGAGTGAGCAATCAGTTACTAAATATAGTTGTTTCCAAAAGGTTTTCACTTTAGAAAACCAAGACACTTTTTTATTCTTTATACCATTTTTACCCCTAATTATATAATATAATTTATGTCTCCAATATATATTCAAGATATCAAAACACTTTATGTAGGGCATTTTTGTAATCATATGGATAATAAATGACATTTCTTAGTTTATGTGAAAAACAAAAACAACTTTTTAAAGACGAAAAGAGTAACACTTACAATATCCAATAAATTATCTTTTCTTCATTATTAATTTTTTCTCCTTTTTTAGAAGATAAAAAATGATATAAACAAAGTGACATCTATAATTTTTTTTACCAAGAATAATGATTGTAAAGATTTCATTGTAAAGATCATTATCATCCTTTTATCACATATTCTATACTTCAATACTCCTAGCAATTACATCATCAATAAATTGATTTCTCACTCACCACCATTAATTTTTGCAGGGACCAAACTGCAAACACATAAAAATTTGAGGGTTTCAAATGCTATAGCTGAGTCCATGGGCTTGTTAAATAGATAAACAAGCTTAATACAAACTGATGGTCGGATCGTAAATATAAAATTATTTTTGATACTCCAAACTTGGGTTATAATAATTGAAGGTCTGATGTGAAAAAAAATGGAAAACAAAGGGATGGGAGCTACAAGGACATATAATTTAGATGATGCAAATTATAGTATCTAAAATTTAGTAACGAAGTTTCAAATAATATAAATAATTTTTTTTGGAAAAATTGAGCTTTTTAGGTTATTTCGGCGGCTGCAAGCTATGGGTCTTATAACTCAAGGAACTGCGTTAACATATTAACTAATAGCAAGGCAACAACTGAGGATTTTGTGTCAGCTATATGTGGCATTAAATTAATACGGCTAAAATAGTTTCTTCTCCTAATAGCACAGAGACCAATCAACAAATTACAGATAATATATGGGTGATAGTTGTGAGTTAAAGGGGTTACTAGCTACATTTGGTACTAACAATACATATTATTTAGCTGCAAATGTGGCACAATTAATCTCAACTGAGCTAGTAAATTTGAAAAAAACTATTGTAAAACACCAACAATTAGAAGCAGCTACACGTGGGTCTTGTTATGGTTTGATTAGGCCATATTATCTGCAGGAAAGGACTGATCTGTGAACCTTAAGTTGTAGGCCCGTTTATAGTGCATTTGCTATAGACGGTAAAGGGCCGAGAAGCCACTCTTTGTATGTTTATAAAATGTGAACTTAAACATGGAAATGCTAAATTGGTGCCTAATTACAACCCGAATCATTTTTAAATTGAGTATATAATTATATAATGGGTACAAATCCCCAACCCCCAAATCCCCAATGATAACTACATCCCTTAACTCAAGGGGTTTTTGCAAACTCCAATCACAAAGAGGTGTAGTTGAACTCATCCACCGCAAACAGATTGATTATATAACTAGAGACAAAAAGTGATCGTCCGAGGGTTGTAAGATTTGTTTAAACGATACGTAAAGTTTGGTTAGTCGATGATAATATACAATACGCTTACTAGTAAAGTCCAGATCTTGCTTGTTTGGAACCCCGATAAGGTTGAGATTGATCGTCTTATTATTAAAATTCAAGATATCCAATGTGTTGTGAAATGCAAGATAACCTCTATATCATTCCATGTTTTTTTTCATATATTTATTAAATGACAGAGGTTTAAAAAGACACCTACCAGATGACTTAATTAATTTTGTTGAGTAATTTGATAATTCGTGACTCATTTTGGGAGACTCAACAATATGCTTAACCTTAAGAAGATGGTTAGTGGTGTCGTAGTCAACGATTATGACATTAAAATTTTTGATGAATGACACTAACCATAAACCTAAAACCCCAACCCTAAAAACCCTAACCATAAACACTAATCCTAAAGCACTAAAATCCTAACCCTAAAAACCATAACTCCTGAAGAATCTAAACCATGATCCTAAACCTAAACCCTTACCCAAATAGCCTAAATCTAAATAAAAAAAAACACTAACCCTAAATCTAAACACATTCCTAAACAAACCTTAACGCCTAAATCCTAAAAGAATAAAAAAGACTAATATGATGGAGTCTATGATTTTGTGTTTTATAGGATTACAAAAGACTGAGTTTTGTGTATTCCTGTAACATACAAAATCAGAGTAAAGAAGAAAAAAAACTAGTATGATAGGGTCTTTCATTTTTGTGTTATAGGATTACACAAAAATGAGTTTTTCCGAAATACTGGAACAAATTAAATCACATAAAAAAGGAAAAATGACTACTATGATGGGGTTTGTCATTTTGTGCGTTACAAGATTACACAAAAGTGAATTTTTAGTAATACCAGAACACATAATATCATAGAAAAGAAGAAAAATGACTAATATGATAGGAAATATCATTTTATGTGTCACATGATTACAAAAGGTGAATGTTTAGTATCATTGAAACACATAAAATCACATATAGAAAAAAAACTAATATGATGGGGTTTGTCATTTTGTGTTACATGAATACACAAAACAGAGTTTTGTGTATTACTGGAACTAACAAAATCGCATAGAATAAGAAAAATAGCTAATATGTTGAGATCTATTATTTTGTGTGTACACAACCACTTTTGTGTATTACTAAAATCACATAAAAGGGTTGAATTTATAAGGTGGATAACAATACAGTGAGACTAGTTTTTTCATTTATGTGTATTAATACATTACATAAAATATTTGTTTTGTGTGTTCATGCGATACACAAAATAACAAACAAAAAAAGGCTAGATTGAATTTTTTACTGTGATTTTGTGTATTTTCGTACACAGATTTATATTGTTTTTATTATAGTAACACACAAAATAACTGAAAAGGATTGGACAAAATATAAATACATCAATGAAGTTAAAAAGAATTAAAAATAGGGTATATACAATTAATAAAGAGAAAAAATAATTTTATAAAAGAATAAAAAGTTTTAGACTGATTACAAGATTTTGTGTATTATAAGAACACATAAAACTGAATACCGAAATTCTAAAATAATTTAAAAAATTCACATATGTAGATATGAACTTGTCCCGTCCATAAATGCAATTTTTAATATATTAAATGTTTTTTTATAATTTATTACGAATTTTCAAAAAAATTAACGAAGACGGTCTTGTGGTGGAATTGACAAATTTATTTTTGAGTATTATAGCAATACATAATAAGAATATAAAAATTCAAAGAAAAGTTCATAAGCGTAAGGAAAAATTCCCATGTGGATACCCAACGTTAGAGAATTTGGACAAATAAGTGCCCAAATTTTAAAGATGACAAATAGATTCCCAAGTTTACATTTTTTATCTTCCGTTAGTACCCACTATTACTTTTGACGTTAACTGGTACGTGGCTCTAGTTTTTTTTTTGTGAATATCAGTTGTTTTAGAGACAATTTAGTATATTCTCCTATCTATTATACAAATACGTGTGCAAACTTAGGCACTTATTTGTAGATTTTTAAATACTTGGGTACTAACGGAAGCTCCATACAATCATCACGTGGCAGTTAACGTCAAAAGTAACGGGTGGTATCAACGGAAGACATAAAATGAAAACTTGGGTACTTAATTGTCATTTTTATAAATTTTGGATACTTATTTGTCAAATTTCGGAACACTAGGTATCTACGAGGTGTTTTCTCTAAACGTAGATATTAATTTAACCCGTCCGAAAATGCAATATTTTTATTTTTCTGATTTTTTTAGAATTAGTTGGTGGTGATTTATGGTGACGATGGCGGCAGAATTAGTAAGTGGTGGTTGTGGAAGAAGGTGGAGGTCGTGGTGGTTGGTGGAGAATGCATAGGGTGGTGGTGGTCGGTGGCAGCGACCGAATTTTAAAATAAAAATAAAATAAATAAATATTATATAACAAAAATAAAAAATAAAATACGACATTAAGGGTAATTATAAATTTAACTTTCTACACTAAAGGATAAATATTTTTTAAACTTGTGATTAAATAGGAAGTAAAAACATCATGTCCACTAATTGTGAACAAAAAATATAATTTTTTATTACGTTTACATTATCCCTATATATTTATATAAAAATTTCACAAAATGATTTTTTTTTGGTCAAATGCATAATAATATAGATAAATAGTGTTTCGAAATATTATAACAATTCTACCCCTCTAGGTTCGCTATCATTTCGTAGAATTTGGGGCTAACTAGGTCGGAATGTAAAGATTCTAGTTGCCAAACAAAGTGCTAAGAAACTTTAGTTTGGAAATCAAGACAAATACCTCGTTTTTTCTCGAAGAAATGGGAGCGAACCTTGGTTCAATAGTTTAGCAAAATTAGAAATATTACAAACTATGTTTTTGATCGTATTACAATTAATTTTATAATTTTTTGAGAGAGGATGTATAATCGTATTTGCGTCATTCTCAATAATCACAGTTCCTGGCAAATTGTCTTTCGCGATTTCCGTTGCTTTCAAAATATCTATCGCTTTTGCCTCACGAATAGACTCTATGTAAACTTTCCAACTATACTATTAGAACTATTAACTATACATGTTATTAGGGCCCTTTTTTGGAGAAAGCCATATCACATTTTATTTTGTATTGATTTAGTGGAGGTCTTTTTCATTTGTCTTTAATTTTTTTTTTTGTATATCTTTGTTTCTATTTCTTTGGTTATTTCATTTCCACTTATATATTTATGGATCTTGTATTATAAATATTTACTATTTTATTCATGTTGTGCTTTTTATCATTAAAAAATCCCTCCAGGGTTGGAAAATAAAAAGTATTCTTTGTATAATTACATTAACTGTATTTTTGTCTTCATAGGATCACATACTTTGTTATTATATATCAAATGATTTCTATTTTTCAATTTTTTCATGCAATTGTGCAATTAATTTGAGTATTCTACCATTTTCTTTATTTTTATTATAATATCTCGTACTTGGGTTGGTAACTATTGATCCAATTTATTCGTTATGTTTTTATGTTTAAGGGGCTTTCATATCAAGTTTCCTTGTCACATGGCATGTAAACGACATATGCTCTACCGTTTCATTTCCTATATTACAAATTTTACATAATTTATCTTTACAATATATTTTTTTTTGAATAAACTATCTTCAGTGGGTAGTACATTCTTTATTGCCCTCTACATGAATTCTTATTTTTTGGTGGTGTAGTCATATTCCATATTAACTTCCAAACTTGTTTAGGATTGTTAAAGGAAATTTTTGGTACATTTAAAATTTTTGCCTTTTGTTTGTTATTTTCCTCATTTTTTAGCTTATGATATGTTTCTTTGACACTATGATCCCCATTTTTACAGTAATCAATACATATTTGATCTGGACACTTAAATATGGTACTACCATAATATTTTGCTTACAATATCATTATTGTAAGAACCTTCTAGTATTTCCAACAAAAATCCTTACAAATAATGCCCATATACACTAACAAAGTGAATAAAATTCTACATCAAATCTTATTAGTTAACAAACAACAATCTAGCCATGCTTCACAGATGGATAAGGAATGAAAATACCATTTGAACTGTACATGACACTATCCAACACTGATGTTGGCTTAGGAAAAGACACTATAATCTCTTCTTTTGAAGTATTGGCCGGATCATGAACTAGATATTGCGGAAGTTGAGGGATTTCACCTATAGAAGCTGTGTGAGTTGGTTCTGCAATGAAAGGTAATTGAGGAAGAAATGCGGGTCCAACGAGTCCAAGCATTATTTCAGATGTTCCATCACTAGTGAGCTGACAAGTGCCACTCTTCTTCCCAGAGATCATCATATCTGTCAGCGCAAGTTCAAATAGATCATCAACATCAATTCCTCTGGTTGAACTCTTTTGAGGAATAAATGTGCTTGCAATAGAGTTCATCTTTTGAGCTGAGACTGGAAAATCCTGTGTGATATCAGTTCACCAATTATCTATTAGAATACCATATATATGTTTATTCCATTTGTGTGTATGTTTAAATACTTTCATTTGAATGGTCGTGTTTATGGTTGAGACAGTAGTTGTTTAGATTTAAAATGTGAGGGGACATTGTTGGTTACAATTATATGAGATCAATATAAATATCTAGGCATGCAATTATTATCATATTAAATCAAGTTTTAAATCTTACCATGAAAACTAATGAACTTCTTATGGTTGGTTGAAATGACATGACCAACGACCTTATACTTGACATGAGAGAAATTCTTGAGTTTGTAGATGAACTTGTGAGCAAATATGAATAATTGAGAATTAATGGTATAGATAAACATTCAGTTATTGTTGAAAATATTTTCTCTTGAAGTAATGATATATACCACCTAATTACCACCACATGATATAATTAGATTAAATGTGAATTAAGGAAGAGATAAGTCAAATTGAAAAAAATAATGAAATCGATATTCACTTTCAATCTAATCACACCACTTTATCATTGATATAAATTTTAGCAGTGTTATATATCATTACTTTTCTTAATCAAAATGTAAAGCTAATAGGAGTACTTAATTCTAATATCTTCGGTATACTCTATTAAATATTTCGAGCTCATACACACAGACATAGATGTGCAAACTCATATAGCATATATGTAAACTTAATGTGTATCCGAAATCATAAGAAAATCACGTAAAATTCTATTTTTATTTCAAATTTCCAATGTATGTGTATTAAAATCAGTTACTTCTCAATATAAATAATTGTATTACGAGCTTATTAACATATATTTTAAACTAGATTAAAAACTAATACTTCTAAAAATTGGTATACATCTTTAAAACTTCTTTTCAACTTTGTCCTTTATGTTCACTCATATTTAAAATTAGTTTCTGGAAAAAATTACATGTCCATATTTCATCAACATAGAATGGAATATCAAATTTTAACTAACGAGATGCATAAAGAAGATAACAAATTACAAACTTATCTCTCAATTTTCAAGACCAAATTTATGATAATATAATAAATATTATTCATTAGTAAAAAATATTAAATTTCATAATCAAAATTACATATTTTAACCAAATAGAAATAGACAATCTCATATTTTATATAAAATAATTATAAACAAATTGTTATACATTTATACAAAATGACATACACAGACATTCATATTTATACATAATGTAAAATCAACATAAAAAATTATTAATTTTTTATTTCTTACCGCATTATATTATTGTCGATTTAGTTGTATTATTCTTTTAAATCTCCCCTAGAACTAGAAATCAATTTGATAAACCTATTCAAACTTTATGTACTTGAGTTGAATAGATTGAAACAAGTGTCGATTTTTGTATTGAACATATAACTATAATCACTGGAGAGAGAAAGAGGGAAAGAGGGAGGCGACTGCGGATGTGGTTGTAGCTAGGTTTTAGTTAGCATAAAGTGTTTATATACTTTAGGGGTAAACAAAGTTTTACTTTAAATGCATTCTATTATAACGACCAAACATATTATTGGGCCAACATAGTTGGCATCAGTTGCACATGTAATATCAACCCATTTAAAACATGAAGTAGGTTAAATGATATTTAATTTTTCAACTATTTTTAAATAGTTTATTATTCCCCTCAACATTAAAAAGTCACTCCGCAGAGACCGAGAGGTCCTGGGATCGAATCTCATTGGAGTCGAAATGACTCCGAGTCCAAAGTGACTCTCTCATGTACTCAAAAAAAAAAAAAAGTCACTAATATTTTATTTGATGTTTAAAAATATGATCATTACTATTTATTCCCTTATATTTTAAATTTATTAGAGTTTGAAGTATCGTATATTCTCTTATGTTGTAACTAATAAAAGAAAAAAAATTACATCTAAAAATACATATATATCTGATGTCTCCCTAAATGTTCTAATTTTATGCCCTTGGGAGACATCATTTTTGGTGTTCATTCGACTATTTTGATAGACTTTTGGACTAAATATGCAATAATCCGATTTTCCTCTTTTAATTCTAGTATTTTTTATTTATTAAACTTTTGCGCGTAATCTTGTGTATTTTAGTGAAAAGTTTGTAGGTTTTGAATATTAGCTAGGAGAGAAACACGAGAATAAAGTCGAAGATCGTGATATGGAGTCAAAGCTTGAAGATAAATCCCGAAAAGAATTATATTTTGAAGCTGCAAATCTGGAAAACAGGCCAAAGATTGCTGATTTCGAGGCACTTACGAGTTGATTTAGCCGCTGACCTTTGAAGAGATTATGTTCCTTATCGAGTTACGGAACTTTAGCAAGTGATCTCAGGTCAATTGGAGTTATACCTAATCGGCTAGAGCCGTTTTAGTGAAGGTGGTGCAGCAGTTACGGGATTTTGGGCTAAGATAATGAACTTGGGCCTTTATGATTTCATTTAATTACTAACCTAAAGGCCTAGTCCGAATTTATGAGTATAAAAAGAGGTTTTGACTTCTATTTTACACACAATTCATTTTTTTACAGAAGAAAACACCAGAGAGAAGTCAAAGCAAGGAAGCAGGAAAGCTAGAGTTTAAAACATGAAGTAGGTTAAATGATATTTAATTTTTCGACTATTTTTAAATAGTTTATTATTCCCCTCAACATTAAAAATTCACTAATATATTATTTGATGTTTAAAAATATGGTCATTACTATTTATTCCCTTATATTTTAAATTCATTAGAGTTTGAAGTATCGTATATTCTCTTATGTTGTAACTAATAAAAGAATAAAAAAATTACATCTAAAAATACATATATATCTAATGTCTCCCTAAATGTTCTAATTTTATGCCCTTGGGAGACATCATTTTTGGTGTTCATTCGACTATTTTGATAGACTTTTGGACTAAATATGCAATAATCCGATTTTCCTCTTTTAATTCTAGTATTTTTTATTTATTAAACTTTTGCGCGTAATCTTGTGTATTTTAGTGAAAAGTTTGTAGGTTTTGAATATTAGCTAGGAGAGGAACACGATAATAAAGTCGAAGATCGTGATATGGAGTCAAAGCTTGAAGATAAATCTCGAAAAGAATTATATTTTGAAGCTGCAAATCTGGAAAACAGGCCAAAGATTTCTGATTTCGAGGCACTTACGAGTTGATTTAGCCGCTGACCTTTGAAGAGATTATGTTCCTTATCGAGTTACGGAACTTTATCAAGTGATTTCAGGTCAATCGGAGTTATACCTAATCGGCTAGAGCTGTTTTAGTGAAGGTGGTGCAGCAGTTACGGGATTTTGGGCTAAGATAATGAACTTGGGCCTTTATGATTTCATTTAATTACTAACCTAAAGGCCTAGTCCGAATTTATGAGTATAAAAAGAGGTTTTGACTTCTATTTTACACACAATTCATTTTTTTACAAAAGGAAACACCAGAGAGAAGTCAAAGCAAGGAAGCAGGAAAGCTAGAGAACTGGAGACGGTCTATATCTCCAACTCACAGCTAACTCAATTCCGGAATTAGGTTTTTCTTTAGTTTCATTCTGTAAAACAATACGAATTCATCTTTTAATTTAGTATTTGTTTTTCCTTTAATTATGAGCTAAATCCTTTTAGTACTTGAGAATGCTTAATGGGTGATTCCTAAAACTATTCAATTTCGTATGTTTGAATTTGGGGTTTTCATGAATTAAATCAAATTGGGTCATTTACATTATTCAGTAATTTATGATTATTTACTGTTTTTGGAGTAGCTAACTAAGAACAGGTGTTAGTATCTAAGATATTCCACATATGTGGCGTGTGGATCATCCTGACGGAGGGTTTATGTATGGAATCAATTACTCAATATAAGGTATAAACTATTTGACTTTGACGAGCGTAGTTAACCTTAGGGCCAATGAGGTAATATAAACTTAATCATTCGAAAGTGGATCATATTTACCCTGACGGGACTAGTGACACTCTAGAATAGCTTTGTAGTCCACCCTGACGGGGGTACAAAGACCCTTGAATCCCGACCAATGTTATTTGACCGATTTGACCCTTAAACAACATATGAGATAAAATAGAATTAGGAGGATCCTTTGCATTTCTCGAGTAGTGCCTTTCCCTTCTTGCGTCTAGCTATTTATTATTTGCGTCTTGTCATTTATTTACATTTTCATATTAGTGTTAATCATCTTAGGAACTATAAAACCAATCAATCATTATATAAATTATTTGCTTTCATAAGTGCAATCATTCATTAATCGATAAGCATTATAGTTAACCAAACCGTCCCTGCGAACGATCCTAGAATCATTATTACTACTCGGGACAACCGTACACTTGCGGTTGTGGTTGGATTACTTTTGCATTATTTTTAGAACACACAAAGGACCACCAATATCCCTCTTTTAAAGTTAAAAATAATTTTTCATTATCTTTTCTTCGCCATATTCATTTCAGTGCAACATCATGGACTCCTTTACCTTCTCAATTCTAGTGGCTCTTGCTTGCTCTTGAGGTGGTGCTTTTCAAATCTTCTGCAGGTATTTCATCATCCAGTGACTCCTTATGAATAAAAGGCATGACCTATACTCCAGAGAAACTTGTCTGGCATAGGCCTTTGGAATTAAAAGGAAATCGTCTCATTATCTGGTGAGTTCTTATCTCCCTAGACAAGTATCCGTAGCTGACTTAATTTTAACTTACGCACCTATATTTTTTCATTTACTTATGGACGCTTATAGCCATATAAAAAACAAGAGATATTCTCCTATAAAATAAAATATACAATTCACATCTACGATTCTTCATTTGATTAGAAATTTACTTTGACTAATTTATTTAGAAGTTAAAATGGACTATTCAGACTTTGTATAACATGTGCATCAGTATTAATCCTGACCCTACCAGTGTTGTAATTACGATTCCTTTATCATAAGTGCTTCCTTCATGGTCGAGAAATTCGTAAGTTTCAACATAAAAAATAATTTGATAATATGTAATTCAATTCAATACAAGATAGATCCCAAAATTCTTCTACGGGTTGGGCTGGAAGTGGGACATATTTTTTTATATTTTATTTTGTTCAAACTATACAATTCACTTTAATGTATGTAGTATAGGTCCCAAAACTTTTTCCAGGGCAAAATTATGATATTCTTTTATTGCCATTTGTTATTTTTTTAAGGGCAATGACTAATTAATAATTTTAGTAAGTTATTTATTTTTTTAAAGTGAATTATAATACTATATTATAAATCAAAATATTTAATGAAATTTCTCTAGCTATAGCCATCGTTAGAGCTCCGCCAGACGATTGCACTAGAATGCATTTAAATTATACTGTAATGCTATGTGAGAGTGTTGTTAGGTGGGTTGTTTTACCTAGGTCTATTTGTAGTTGAAATGACGGATATGGCAAAAGAGGTATCGTAGTAATTGTTGTCATCATTTTTTTATAATTCTTTTATTACCTCTTACATACTCCCTCCGTCTCTAAAAGGTTGTCACTTATACTAAATATAGTTGTTTTCAAAAGGTTTTCACTTTAGAAAACCAAGATACTTTTTTATTCTTTATACCATTTTTACCCCTAATTATATAATATAATTTATGATCCCAATATATATTCAAGATATCAAGACACTTTATGTAGGGCATTTTAGTAATCATATGGATAATAAATGAGAGAAAAGGTTGATGATTACTAATCCCACCAAACTATATTTGGGTTGATGATTCCACCAACCCAAGCAGGATGAGAAAAAAGGTAAAAAGAAGGTCGCGATGAATATTTCCGGGCCCAAATGATTTTCACTGTGAAAGGAAAAAAAGAATGATTATGAGAGAAATATTTTGCAAAGACGAAGACTATGAGAAGCTGATTCATATAAAAAAAAACCTCGATAAGGTGAAAATATGGCTTGGTGGGAAGAGAATCGGGGTATATGTGGATGAAATTGTACAAATAGGAAGAGATGGTCAAGTACTTGAGAGTGTAAGTTTATTTTATCGACTGAAAATGCATAAGTTTAAAACTTTATATTAATCTTTACGTTTAACCAAATGTAGGTAATTGGTGCAATGCTCAACATATGGGAGAGGGAACATCAAGGAGAAGATCGTGACTGGGACAAGGACTTCCCAGGACTAATGAGTGCCATACACATTCCCACAAACAGTTCGGTAAAAGAAAGTAATTATATTATTTATTAATTGATTATATTTGATAAAATGTGGTATAGATAATGCAGATGTTGAGGAATGAGCATAAATAGATTTATTACAACGTATACGAAATATTATACAGAGTAATGAAACAAAAAATTTAAAAATAATAGTATAATATAACTTAGGTAATAAATACTCATAAAATCTATACAACAAGTATAAAGTAACGATTGTTAATCTCTGTCTTTAACTCCTTTGGCTTGACTTTCTGCTCTTCTGTAGGTAGGAACAGTGAATTTTTTTAAATGTTAAAAGTTAGAAAAATTATTCCTGCAAACAATTCAAAAAATACAGTATTAGACCAAATTATTCACTCCAATAGTCCAGGTAAATCATGGGACTCACAAAACTTACAGCCTGTGAAGAGTTTCTTTTTGTTTTTTTCCTGCAAAACAATTCAAAAAATACAGTATTAGACCATAATCTGAAAATAAAATAGGAAAAGTTCAATTCTAATTGAGAACTCCTTTTTATTTAAGGTTGGAGGTAATACCTGCCTACACTCCGTTTCCAAAACAACTTCAGCTCTGACTTGTTCATCTTATCAAAAAGACCACTCAACATTACAACCTGGGTTAACAATTGAATATTAAGAGGTACAATCAAATCAGACCATCTATTTTACTCTTTTATTTTGTTTTAGTTCGAAAATTACCTGGGAATTGAATAGCCAGATCTCTTAAATCTCCCTCCTTTAAGAAAGTTGCAATATTTGAACTTAATCTGGCTCTGCTTCTTTATTAATCAACACAAATTCCAGCTTTTTATCTAACAAATTCAAAACATTAAAGTAAAAAATTACTCAAATAGTCCTTCTATTTTCAATTATATACCTTTATCCCACCAATGTTCAAGTTCAGCAGGCATAGGTAATCATTCACCTTCATATCTGAAACAGGGAAAATGAAGAAATTAATGGAGTAGATTATTTGTATTGTGGCATGGAGTAGATTATAATATATTAATTAAATAAATAGTAAAAAAACACAGCATCCTTCACATATACGCAACTGAATAGACCTGATCGCCCTTATCCTCTGCTAAAGCTAATTCTACTACTGGAAGCCATCTCTGATGATCCTCATCAAACTCCCACACCTACAAAAAATTATTACTTCATATACGAAACAAAATTTAATCTATGGAAGATGATAAAATTACCTTGCATGAATTTAGGTGAGGAATATCTGAATAAAAACCCAAAACAAAGCTCGATTGTTGAGTTGGCCTTGCTGTATAACTCCTGAAGGAAGTTGTCTATTCTGAAATTGCTGGCTCCCCAATGGTTGTGAAAATTGCATTTGGTGTTGATTTTGTAACTGATTTAATAAGGAATTCAAATATTTAGAAATGATTCTCAACAAATAGAAACAACGAATAAAAACACGATACATTACCTGCTGCTGATATTTTGAAGAGGCGGAGTATTATTCTGAGGCATACTTCCATATCATCCTTGTGACCCAATTTGCCCTTGTTGCATCGGCATCATGTTCCCTGGGTTCCCAAACACTACACCAAACAATATACACGCATATAAAATTAAACCTCAAACACAAATTTTGTAAACCTTAGGGGGTAAAATTCAAAAACTTACTTTGATCATTGATATTTTGAGAAGTGAGATTCCGGTTGCCAGTATCTACACCGTACTGCTGCATTCTAGGTAGAAGCAATTGGGATGACATCATAGATGACATGTTTGGAATCTGAAATTCAATAAATACAATTAAATTTCACCCTAAACAAAGTAGCCATGAAAGTGATAAATATTACCATTTGGGGGTTTGAGTTAGAAGCAGCACTAAATAAAGCATTATTTGCAGTGGTAGAGAACTGATTTAATACCCAATTGAGAAAATCATAGTTAAGCAAATGAAATCTTTTAAATCGTTTTTAACATAGATTCAAACTCGAAACTCATTGAAATTAAGCATAAAATCGTTTTTAACACAGATTCAAACTCGAAACTCATTGAAATTAAGCATAAAATCGTTTTTAACACAGATTCAAACTCGAAACTCATTGAAATTAAGCATAAAAGTGAACAAAATCAACAACAAAGAAAGCATACCCAATTGAGAAAATCACGGTTAAGCAAATGAAATCTTTCAAATCGTTTTTAAGCAAATGAAATCTATAAAGTAACGGAGGCGCTCTTTCAAATTGTTTTTAAGCGAATAAAATCTATAAAGTAACGCTAATTAACAAAAGCAACCGACTAACCATTTAAGAAAGCAAAAAGTATGTTTGCCGACGAGGAGGCACGTGTACTTATTATATAATCTGGACCATTAATTATAATTGATCTAAAGGTCGAAAATGATAGCATTTTGATCCTAAGGCTAGAAAATATGGAGGAAAATAGAAGACATTTTGGGCCATTGGCCCTTCTCCAATATTATATATATATTCATTTAGACTCGTGGTACATATCTAGTAAAATAAGGAAGGAAATCTTACCTGAACATTTCATGATTGGTTGAAATAACATGGCCAACGAACTTATATTTGACATGAAAATAATTCTTAATTTTGTAGATGATCCTGTGTTCAAAATATAAAAATTTGAGTATTAATGATATTTATTTATGTAATAAGTAATTCATTTCAACTAAATAATCATTTAGTCTATAATTTTAGTAATATCTGTCTCTTCTAGTGATGGTATATACCACTGAAATGCCACCATAACGTTACGTGATGAAAATAGTTCTTAGTTTTGTTGATGAGTTTATGTTTATTATATAAAAATTGGGCTATTATTGGTATTTTTTCATATAACAAGTAATCCATTTCAACTAAATAAGCATTCACTCTATGTTAGTAATATTTTATTCTAGGAGTGATGACATATACCACCAAAAAGTTATTACCATAACGTTATGTGATTAGATAAAAGTGAATTAAGAAGAAAATAGAGTTGGACTGAAAAAATAAAGAAATTGATAAGTCACTTTCAATCTAATCACATCAAGGTACTATTGGTATGAATTTTGAAGGTATTATATACAATTACTCTTTTATTAATATGAAAAACTAATATAAGTATTTAGTTTGACTCTTGTTTATGTATTCTATTAGACAATGTGCATAATTGTATAAACATATAAGTAAACTTAATGTGTATATGAAATCTTAAAATAAAATTATGTATGATGCTAATTCTATTTAGATTTTCAATGTTTTTTTATTAAAATTAGTTGTTCCTCATTATACGTTTATACGAGACTAGTATAAGTTCTAAAATCGTCAAAATTGTTACTACTAAGATTTTTTTAATCATGATAAAGATTAAAATTCTTGTAAACAATGTTATACATTTTTAAAATTTAAAGTGTGATCTTTATGCTAACTCATATTTCAATTTAGTTTCTGGAAAAAAATTTATATGGTCATATATCATCGACATAAACAAAAATTAATCTTTAAAACAAACTAGATGTAATGGTAGAAGTTAACAAGTTTCAAGCTAAATTTTTAATATCATGACAAAATATATAATATAATAATTATCCATATAACACCTTATATTTTAAATCAAAGTACACTTTTTAACCAAATCTAAATGGATAATATCAATTCACAAAAAAAATTATACAAACATTCATATTTATACATTTTGTAAAATCAATAAAAAACACATCAATTATTCATTTCTTACCCACGGATATCATTGTCGATATCGATAAATTACTCTTTTAGATCTCCTCGTAGAACTACAAATCAATTTGAAAAAAATATTCAAACTTAAGATGTGAGCTGGACAAACTGGAATAAGTACAGTGATCGATTTTCGCAAAGAACATATAGTTGCGGCTAGGTTTTAGTTCTGTGGTTGTTAGATATAGAAAAAATGAAAGAGATGGTAAATGAGGAAAAGAGAGTTGCGATTGCGGCTATGTTTGTGGATAGGGTTTAGTTAGCATAAAGCGTCTATATATATTTTTGGGGAAAATAAATAGAATTTTAGTTTTACTTAAAATACAGTACATAATTATTAACAACCAAGTATAATTTTGGGCCAACATATTTACATCAATTTCACATATGATATTAAACCATTTACAAAATTAATTAGGTTAAATGATATTTCATCCTTGAATTATTTCCAAACAGTTGATTCTTCCCCTCAACTTTACAAAGTCACAAATATTTCCCTTAATGATGATGTCAGTGTTGTTCCTAATAGATTCGACATAGTCTTTGGCAATGGCGTACTCTCTTCACCACTAACCATGATTGATCTCTCTGCCACCACCACCAGCATTCACGACCTTGCCACTCTACCTCTCACAATCACAAACCACCACCACCACTGGTCAAAACCCTATTTGTCTGGCATCTTTGTTGCCGAACACAAATCGGGGCCACCACAACCTCGCCTAAAAACCCTAGCCCTCGTCTAAGATTCGAACCCACCACTATCGTGATCTGAAACCCTATCCCTCGCCTAGAAACGTGATTTGGCACCCTCCCCCCTCTCTACCAGTATCTTGATCTGAACCCACCTGAAACCTAATAAATAGTCATGGAAGGGGATGAATGGGAAACATGCTAGAAAAAACTAACACTTTGATTTTTCTTAAAAGGATAAAGGTAACAACTTTAGAAAAAAGGCTAAGACAAAATACTAGGAAGAACAACAAACTTAAGAATGAGAGATTCAACAGACATGTAGTACGATTATTAAAATCCAGGCAACCATTTAAAGTCAATTAAACATACATATAACATGCAAGAAAGTAACAAGTAAGGAAAGAAGAGAACACACTCAATTTTCGAAGTGGTTCGACTCACGTAGGTTTAAACCACCACCTAAGATCTTATAGGACCCTTGGAATTTTGTAAGTACCTTCAATAGAACTCCCGTGTCTCTTAAAGGTGAGAACACAAACCTTTACAACCTATTCTAACTAATCTTTAGAATGAGCCCCTGTGTTAACTCCAACACATATAAAGTGAGTCTATAATCTACACTTATGATATCTCTTTTTATCTCCCACAAGGAAAACCCTATTCCTATTCAAGAGTTGAAAAAACAACTCAATACTAGGGTTTGTAGATTCTACTCCAATCTACTAGATTTATACTTATCAACGAGTAGATATAAAAGTGTTTGGCTATATAAAGCAACCTATAGATAAATATTATGATCCTTGGTTGCTAGTAAACTCACTCTCTCTCTCTCTCTCTCTCTCTCTCTCTCTCTCTCTCTCTCTCTCTCTCTCTCTCTCTCTCTCTCTCTCTCTATCTATCTCTCTATCTATATGTATATATATATATATATATATATATATATATATATATATATATCACAAATGAGCTTGATACCTTTGTCAAATGAATAATGCTTAGAGTTGAATCATTCACACAATAATAGACTTGAATTTATAGAACAAGATGGATCGACAAGTTTCTCTCTCGCTCTTGGGTCTTAACTTGAAACTTTGGATTTTTTGGTCGGGTTTCTGCTTCCTTTTGTCGAATGTCCAAAAGCTTGTTGTTTTCCTTCCAATGAATAAATAATGACTATAAACGTCAATATTATGAACTGTCGGTATTCGTTGATCCTTTAGGTATAGGATGTCTTTTGAAGTTTAGGATATTTCAGAGGTTTGATTCGTAAGTCCGAGCTTGACTGGTCAGGGGTCCAAGATTCCTTTTTCACACACATTTCCTTTGGATGAACGTTGGTTGGCAAAGGTTTTTAATATCATAGATCCAAAGTTGTTCTTCAGCTAAAATATCTGATGATCTTTGGTAGTTTGTTGTTGTATTTCTTAAAAGGTCCGGTGAATTGATCTTTGTTAGCAAAATCTCTGGCACTTTTTGGCAGTCTGTTGCTTGTATCTCTTCAGAGATCTGGTGAACTATGTTTTGCTAAAGATTTCTTGGCGCTCTTTAGGGTTCGTTGCTGCTTTACTTAGGAGAGTTTGAAGACCTTTTCTTTATCTGACCACTTGCTATAATTTGTTATTCAATCGATCAATCAATCAAAACATACATTAATCTACTACCTCCCCACCACTGTTATGATCTGTTTCACCCTCCATAGCACAACTATCTAACCGCAAAGGCACAATGATCAACTCATTGAGCTTAACTCTACCGTGCACCACCCTTCGTCTCTACACATGAACCCTAGCTTCAGCGCCACCTCGATCTCTGTCTTCCTCTTCCATGGCCACGTGCCACCATTTTTTAGATATATCCAATAAGAAAGGGGTAGATATATCCACGAACCACCATTATATATATATATATATATATAAAAAAAAATATATGGTATGAAAATTATAAATTTTAATATTAATGTTTAATTTTTAATCTAATTGGCTTCTAGTAAAATTATTATAAGATAGAGTAATGATATATACTACCCAACATCATACCATCCAGTTATCACTCGTGACGTGACATGAATTGGTTGGCAGTTAATGGTTAATCAGATCAAGAAAATAAATAAATTAACGATTTATAATCAACCACGTCATGGGTTGTATATTTGGATGGTATGATTTTGGGTGATATATATATATATATATATATATATATATATATATATATATATATATATATATATATATATATATATATATATATATATATATATATATATATATATATATAACTACTACAGACGGAACCTTTTGCAAGGAACTGTTTTCCTCGCAAAAAAGTTCCTCGCTAAAGACTAACCCTTTAGCGAGGAACACTTTTAGCGAGGAAAAATTCGTCCCTAAAGACCAGCGTCATAAATAAGCTACCAAAATTAATTAAATAATAATCTAGCCGTTGGTAGTCGTCGCTAGAAGTCATCTTTTAGCGAGGAAGATAAAATCCTCGCTAGAGGTCACCCTTTTGCGAGGAAATTCAGTAGTTTTAGCGAGGAAATTATTTCCTCGCAAAAAGTTCTGCCGTATTAAATACGGATAGATGGCCATTTATGCGAACCTTGAGCTCCAAAAACCCCAAAAATTCCCAAAAAAATCCCAAAATTCTCCCAATTTTTTTCTTTAATCCACAAATTTTTTTCTTTAATCCACGAAAAATCCCATTGGATCAAATTTTTCAAGCAAAATTATTGTCTTTTTAGTGATAAGGACTAACCTAGAAAGTAGAATATATTTTAGTGATAAGGACTAACCTAAAAAGTAGTGAGAGGTCTTTTTTTAGATACTGGAATAGATAGATTATCAATTGCATGGACTCATAAATATTCATCATTACGTGATAAAATATTAAATACTGTGTATCATAAATGGTGATATACTCAAAAAATGAACAATCATCATTATTGTCTGCTGGAAAACAAGATAATGATAGCAAATGCAAAATAACTTCCTCTTCCTATACCTTTTTCAGTCACTAGACAATCAGTTCAGAGAAAACCTATGCCTTGTAACCCATTTTTAACACAGTTACATACAGGAAGAGAGAGAGAGAGTTTTATTTACAAAACATCCATTTCATTTTCATATCTTTAGCCCAAATAATGCCTATCAATTGTTTTATATCAAATATTATTATGAACTCAAATGGTAAAAGTTCTGATCTTCTAAAAAGTCAATTTCACGTAATCTTTTTTAACCAAAGAATGACAACACAAAAAATAATAATAATAGCTTAAAAAATTAATGATGATTATCAAAAAAAGTCTCTTCGGAAACCCAAATCTATGGAGATGTATGAAAATATTGTAAGGAAACAAGAAAAAGTAAGGATCATAAGAAAAAAAGAGTATACCAAAACTTGTTGGGAACATTCTTTAGCATTAATGTGGTATTCTTTGACACCGGCATCCAAACCTGTTTCCATTTGCCATCACCGCCATGAACACGGCCATGAACACCGCCATGAACACGGCCATGAACACCGCCAACAAGCCTCCTAGAGAAACCCATTCGAGGGCCACGCCTACAATATTCTGAAGCGTCTAGGTCATCTTCAGCACCACCAAAACCGAGACCAAGACTCCTAGAGAAGCCCATGTTTTCTCCATGACTAAGATTCTCAACTGAAGCTTCAGTTTCTTGTTCACTACCACCATGACTTTCCACCTCTTCAATAACCGCAGTGTTTTTCTAATCAGCACCATAACTTTGAGAAGACCCGAGACAAGGATGGAAATAGTAAACCATAGGTTGTAACAGTGTATCATAAGCATACAAGCAGCAGTAGTTTGAAGTGTAGTACACTGGTTGTGGAAAACCTATGACCAAGTAAGGTCATGGTACATATACTTGACTTAATACTCTAAACACTCTAGTTTGACCAAAACACTTGACTTAGTACTCTAAACACTCTAGTTTGACCAAAATACTTGACTTAATACACTAAACACTCTAGTTTGACCAAAATACTTGACTTAATACTCTAAACACTCTAGTTTGACCAAAACACTTGGCTTAGTACTCTAAACACTCTAGTTTGACCAAAATACTTGACTTAATACACTAAACACTCTAGTTTGACCAAAATACTTGACTTAATACACTAAACACTCTAGTTTGACCAAAATAGTTGACTTAATACACTAAACACTCTAGTTTGACCAAGACACTTGACTTAGTACTCTAAAAACTTAAGTTTGACCAAAACACTTGACTTAATACACTAAACACTCTAGTTTGACCAAAATACCTGACTTAATACACTAAACACTCTAGTTTGACCAAAACACTTGACTTAATACACTAAACACTCTAGTTTGACCAAAATACTTGACTTAATACACTAAACACTCTAGTTTGACCAAAACAGTTACTTAATACACTAAACACTCTAGTTTAACCAAAATACTTGACTTAATACACTAAACACTCTAGTTTGACCAAAATACTTAACTTAATACACTAAATACTCTAGTTTGACCAAAATACTTGACTTAATACACTAAACACTCTAGTTTGACCAAAACACTTGACTTAATACACTAAACACTCTAGTTTGACCAAAACACTTGACTTAATACACTAAACACTCTAGTTTGACCAAAATACTTGACTTAATACACTAAACACTCTAGTTTGACCAAAATACTTGACTTAATACACTAAACACTCTAGTTTGACCAAAATACTTGACTTAATACACTAAATACTCTAGTTTGACCAAAATACTTGACTTAATACACTAAACACTCTAGTTTGACCAAAACACTTGACTTAATACACTAAACACTCTAGTTTGACCAAAATACTTGACTTAATACACTAAACACTCTAGTTTGACCAAAATCTTGACTTAATACACTAAACACTCTAGTTTGACCAAAATACTTGACTTAATACACTAAACACTCTAGTTTGACCAAAAAAAAGATTAGATAATAGGTTACAGCAATTCTAAAGATTAGATAATAGGTTACAACAATTTTCTAAAATTACAACAATTTTTTAGATATTATAGCGTAATTTTAGATTAGATAATAGGTTATTCAAAAATAAAAATAAAAGAAAAAAAAGATTAGATAATAAGTTACAGCAATTCTAAAAATTAGATAATAGGTTACAGCAATTTTCCAAAATTACAACAATTTTTTAGATATTATAGCGTAATTTTAGATTAGATAATAGGTTATTCAAAAAAAAAAAAAATTATACTGGGATTACTTTTTGCGAGGAAATATTCCTCGCTAAAGGGTCCCTACCTTTTGCGAGGAGTTCTTATTAAGAACTCCTCGCAAAAGGTAGGGACCCTTTAGCGAGGAATATTTCCTTGCAAAAAGTAAACCCAAAATTTTGGCAGTCAAAAGAGGCGGTCATAATTCCCGCCATGGTAATTTGACCCACCATTTCGCAAGGACCCACACCTATTGCGAGGAACATTTCCTCCCTAAAGCCTTACGAGATATCTATTAAACCCAATCTCTTATCTTCTTCCCCATTCATTCACACCAAACACCATTAAAATACCTCCATTTTACCTCAAAAATTCCGGCGAAAATTCCACCACATAGCCACCGCCGAGATCTACCCTAGGAATCCAAGCTACACAAACATCTCTAACATCATTTCAAAGGTAATTTACATCACCAATTAATTTTTTTTTCTTAAAATCAAATTTTTTTCCTGCAATTTTTTACTCTAATCACTTGTTTATGTGGTTGCATATACTTTGTAGGGAACTTTTATCATAAAAAACACTCCAAACTACGGATTAAAAGGTATGTAATTCATTTTTTTTTAAATTAAAATTCCGAAATCTATTTTTGATTTTTGTCAATTCCGAATTATGTAGGTGGTTTTAGGTGATTATTTAGTGTAAAATACTTGAAAAATTATCATGTTTTGGTTAAATTTTTTTTTAAGGAGAAATTAATTTTTGTTGTGGAAAATGAATGCTTTTGTAAATTGTTATGGGCTAATAATGTTTTCCTGATATTAAGTGAGATAGAGAGAGTTATGCATTTGATTGTTGTTGTAATGGGTTCAAATATGATACTGGGATAAAAGTGTTTGGTTTAGAGGTGCTAGTGAAGTCCTTAAGTGATGTGAATCATGTTTGATCTGTTCTTGCTATCATTTTCTATGTATCTACTGTAGCTGATTTACACGATACTGTAGAAAAAGTAAGAGTTAGCACAAAAATCTTGAATAACATTGGACGATAAATTACCAAATTTTTCCTCAGATATTTTATCTAAATTTCAATCGGTATATATTCGTATCTATTTTGTTTTCTCTAGTTTATGATAAATTGAAATTCTCTTTTTAAAGATAGCAGATAAGAATAACATTAGACATTTTTAAAACTTTAGGCGCCTATTAGTAATTTTAGAGACTTGAAAATTAATTTAAATAAAAAATTAAATTAGGGGTATTTTTGACACTTAAAATAGTTTAGGGATAAAATTGGACATTTTTAAAACTTTAGGTGTCTATTAGTAATTTTAGAGACTTGAAAATTAATTTAAATAAAAAATTAAATTAGGTAAAACTGTACTTTTATACAGATGGCTGAGGTTGCTCGCGGACACGATGGAGATGGTAATGGTCAAGACCCGAATAGAATTCCGAGAAATCGTATCTCGGTATGTAATGCTCCAGGTATTTATTTCTAAAATATCAAATAGAAAAATTGCAACTTTAATCGTATTTTTAAATAGGAACCAATGCAAGATAATGTCTCTGGAGCTTCTACATCGAGAACCCTACCCACTAGAGATGTGATCCACAAGCAGATGACTACAGCCATTCTCACGCTTAATCGATGCCGCAGGGAAAACGGAATGGACGAGCTTGATCCCCCATCTTCCGAAGATGCCGAAAATGAAGAAGAAGAAGACATGGGTTTATTTTGACTGTTTTTATATATATGTTGACTTTTCATCTCTATCGACTGTTTAAGACTTTTATTCTATTTTTATATTTCTGAATGACTTTAATTCACTATGTATATTAAGTTTCGGGTTTATTTTATATGTTTGTTTTAAATTTAGTATTTTATTTAATTAGTTTCTATTATATACTACAAACAAATAAAAAAATAAAAAAAGAATTTGAAATTTTTTTTAAAAAAAAAGGCTTTTAGGGAGGAACTTTTCCTCGCTAAAGAGTTCCTCGCTAAACGTGATGGTCCTCTAGCGACGGAAACGTCGTCGCAAGAGTACAACATTTAGCGACGAAAATTTCCTCGCAAAAGGATAACCTTTAGGGAGGAAACTATTTCCTCGCGAAAGAGTTCACTTCTTGGGACGACTTATAAAATCGTCGTTATAAGGTACTTCTTGGGACGAACTTTTAGGGAGGAACTTCTTGCGAGGAAGTTCCCTCGCTAAAGGTTTTAGCGAGGATTACGGGACCTTTTTGCGAGGAAACGCGTCCTCCCTAAAGGTCCCGCCTGTAGTAGTTGCGATTGCTAGAAAAAATGAAAGAGATGGTAAATGAGGAAAAGAGAGTTGCGATTGCGGCTATGTTTGTGGATAGGGTTTAGTTAGCATAAAGCGTCTATATATATTTTTGGGGAAACTAAATAGAATTTTAGTTTTACTTAAAATACAGTCCATAATTATTAACAACCAAGTATAATTTTGGGCCAACATATTTACATCAATTTCACATATGATATTAAACCATTTACAAAATTAATTAGGTTAAATGATATTTCATCCTTGAATTATTTCCAAACAGTTGATTCTTCCCCTCAACTTTACAAAGTCACAAATATTTCCCTTAATGATGATGTCAGTGTTGTTCCTAATAGATTCGACATAGTCTTTGGCAATGGCGTACTCTCTTCACCACTAACCGTTGGCATATTGCCCCCTTCGATTAAGTGTTTTAATGTGACAAATCCTCTATTGCTTAGTGTGCCAATCTAACTTTATTATCTTGCACTCTAATTCATCAAAAAGCACAATTAACATCATTTTGATCATAGCCTTATTTTCATATCCTTAGTAGCTAATTTTCATACTATTACTTTTAACCTTATCTTATGTGTACATTGAGAATTAGCTTTCATGATCAACAACAAAGTTTCTTAAAATGATGTTTACAACAACTCTCGTGAAGAAAACTTTTCCATCCGAGCAACGAATCAAAAAATCATAATCTCCAAGTCAGTAGAAACCGGGTACCCGCATTTGGGAAAACCGGGAACCCGGTTTGGTGAAGCTCAAGTTAACATCAAGTTAATATAGCCGTTTTATAGCCGTTACAATTGAAAACCGGGTACCCGCATTTGGGAAACCGGGAACCCGGTTTGGAACAAAGTTCACCATCAACTTTATATCCGTTGGGGACTTTCTTGTGCTATAAATATGAGCTCTTTGAAGGAGAAACTTACCTCTAACACTTCAACTATCTTACATATCATTCTCCTACAAAGTTAGAGGTCACAAGCTATCAAAGTTAATTATCCAAGCTTGATCAAGAGCTTAAACCAATAAGCTTCAAAGTTATCATCTACTCTAGAGGAGTTTACAAGCTTATAGTCATATCTACTCTTTAGGAGATTATCTAGCAAAGTTGTTTGCACCCCTTTAAACACTTTGTATCCATCCTCTTAAGTCTAGGTCTTGTAATAGATAGATTAAGAGAGAATTCAAGTATAGGGAGTATACTTGGTATCCTTGTGTTGAGATAGCATAAGTGTTTGAGTATCGGGAGTATACTTGGTGTCCTTGTGTTGCGATAGCACAAGTGTTTGTCCTTCGTGTTATCGAAGAGGTTGTAAGGGTTATTGTGTTCTCGACCCGGTTAAGAGAGACACGGGAGCTTAGTGAAAAGCTTGAAATCCTAAGGAGGCTTCCTTAGGTAGTGGATGTAGGGAAACCGAACCACTATAAATCATGTGTATCTTTCTATCCCTACTCTATTTACTTTCCGCTCATTATATGTTTGATTACTTGCTAGCATTAATATCGTAATAATATTCATCTAGTTAATCAACCAATTGCCATCTAGAGTAGTAAGGAAATAGAAACTCGTTTTACATGTTAAACTTATATATCGAACCTCTAGCTTATCCTATGCATGATCCCATAAGTGTTTGATATATTAGTTGACTTAGAAGTTTCTTTCTTAAACTTATAATTGTCCAAAAGATTTTTAATTAGGCATTAATCTTATTAGTAATCCTATTCACCCCCCCTCTAGGACTTTCAATTGGTATCAGAGCCTAACTCTACGTGTATAGCTTAACCGTTAGTGGAGTAAACGATTTGGAATCTAATCTTTTGGAAAAGTCGTCTTCTACCCGACCTCCATTTTTTGTAGGAACTTACTATTTTAATTGGAGAACAAAAATGGAGAAATCTATCAAAGTCAAAAATCCCGATCAATGAAGAATCATTATGGAAGGTTCATTCGTTCCATATAAAGAGGAGTTAAATGAAGCGGGAGTTTGTAAGTCAAATCAAGAAGAAATAGATCATAATGAACTCACAAATGAGAAGCTCACTCAAAATGAAAAACCGACATGGATCGTGAAAAATACTAATCGTATTCCCGGATCCATTCCACCTCGGTTACCATAGTAATATTCATTAAAGGTGTTGAGCGTCAAGAAAATTGAATTATATGCAAAAGGACGTTCATACCTCGTAAAAGGAAAATACGGTGAATTCTCTCCTTTCTTCCTTTTTTATCTTAATGTTTACTATGTGTTTTATGTGCTTTATCCTCTATGTGCTATATCTTGCTAGTCTTGACCCTTTCATGCTTTAAAATTGCTTAGTTTTCACCATGGGTCTTTTTGTACTTTTTAGAAAATATAGGGGTCTTTATGCATAAACCGTTTTCTCTATTTTCGTGTTTCCCTTTTCATATTTTTTCGTAACAAAAATTATTTTGGGAGTTTTATAACATGTCTAAACTATTGGGGAGGTTTCGAACTAGTTTCGGGTGGTTTTTGTAAAATGTCTTTTTCCTTTCTTACCCCTCTTTGTCGAGGAAACCGGGTACCCGGTTTTGGTGAATGCGGGCACCCGGTTTCGAGTCTGTGTACACCCGAACTAAGTCAAAACCCTTGGTCTCTCTTTTATTCCCTCATTTCTCAAACCGTTTTTCATCCTCTTTCTCTCTCAAAAACGAAAACCTTCAAACCCTAACTCCTCCATTAAACATTCATCTCCTTGGCCATGGCTTCATCATCCAAATCTTCTAGAGCATCAAGGGCTTCCAAAAACAAGAGAATAATTGATGAAGAAGATGAAGATATTGAGATAGACCCAATTTATGAAGATGAAGAAGATGATTTGGAGCTTGAAGAAGAACCCACAAGACAAAGAATGGTGAGGAAGAACATCAAAATCCTTTGGGGAAGATCAATTTCATCTCATTCACTTAGTGGTTCCATCTCTTTGGTAAATGGCTCAAATTCTAATCTCTTCCATTTATTTCAATTCCAAGGATTAGATTTTTTCCTATCTCTTGAAAATAAGTCTTATGAATCCCTTGTTAATGATTTTTACAAAAATATCCATCCACTAGATTGTGATTCTTGCACTTTAAAATCAATGGTTTCAAACAAAAATCTTTCCATTACTCCAAAAACCATTGAAAAAGCTTTTAAACTTCAAAATAGTGGTTATGAAAATTTTATTGTTTCGGGTTGGAATAGAAGTAAAGAGTTGATTGATATTCCTTTGAAAAACGAGGTTGAGGCTTTTATGTCTTCGAAAATGATTCAAACCCATACTCAACCTTGGCTATCGAGTTTATTTACTCCGGATATTCGTTTGGCACACAAAATTATCTTGTTTTGTCTTTTGGGAAAAGATAGGAAAGATGGTACAATTGCTCCTTATGAAGCAATCCTTCTATTTCATCTTTATTCGAAAAGGCCTATCAATTTTTGCAAAATTTTCATTCGTAACTTGGATTATCGTGCTCATTCGAATTCTACTCTACCATATGGTATTGCTCTTAGTTATCTTTTAATCAATGTTAAGAAAATATCTCCCTCTCTTGACCCTCGTGATTTTGAACCAATTTGGAGGTTTGATATTCCTTTTTTGAAAACTATGAAAATTTTCGTTTACAATGGAGAATACATTGATAAGCATGTTTTTGATCATCTTCCCGAAAATCTTCGAAAAACTATCTTGAAAAATGTTGGTCAAAATATCACTTCCTCCGGTCCCACTATTGAGTCTCTTAACATTCCTTCCCGTGAGGTTATGCCTATTAATCCTCCTCCGTCTTATAATACTTCCCGTTCAAAATCTTCCATTGGTTCTTCCTCAAATGTTGCTACTAAAGATGATCTTGATAAAGTTGAATCTACTTTGTTGAATGTTATTAAAGAGGGTTTTTCGGAAATCAAAGGATGGTTTGAAAATATGAATAATCGAATTGAGGGGTTGAAAAATGAAGTTTCATGTCTTCGTGATGATGTTGGAAATGGAAGAAGGTCAAGGAGCCGCTCTCCTCGTGAAAATCGCTAAATCGTTCGTGTTTGGGTGTTTTAGTTTAATCTTCATTTTACTTGGCTTTTATGTGTTCTTAGTGTTTTGGACTAAGTTTGTGGTGTTTATGCTTTAATTGTTTATGGGTCCGTGTTTTGGACATCTAGGATATTGTTGCTACATGTTTTATTTGGATAATGGTTTAGGATGCTTTATGTTTAACTTGGTTTGATTTGGATATTTGATCTAGTATGCTATGGTGTTTAAATTTGGATATTTGTTTTAGTATGCTATGATTTTATTTTGGAATTTTAATGTTTAGTTGCTTCAAGTTTATGCTTTGATTTTACTAACATTTTCCTTGATGATATAGGTACTATTGCTCTCTTATCCTTGATCTTATCCTATATTGCATTTAGGTCCCTATAGTTTGTTCAAATTTGCCTTAATTCCCAAAATGATTGAAAATTGCATTTAGGTCCCTAAAAGATTTTTCAAAATTGCTTTTAAGTCCTTAAAACTTTTGAAAAATATTTTTATCACCCATGCTTTTCAAAAAATTACAATTTACCCCCTAAAGTTTTTCAAAATAATTTCAAAATATTCTTCTTAGGGAAAAATTATAGATCAAAACTTTTTACAAATTGAAACAAACTCTATGCATTGTGTAAGGGGGAGTTTTTGTTAAATCATATTTAAAAACTCAAATGCTTAGTCTAATCTTTCATCTCATATATTGCAACTAATCGTTTGTGTCATTAGAAAGCATATGAAATGAAAATCTATCAATCAAGGAGTTGGTAAAAAGTCTCTATCTCTTAGCTCTTACAATTATCTATATTTGTGCATCTCCTTCTAAAAATTGTTTTTTTTTAAATATCTAAACTATTGCACACTCTTAGTATCATTGTATTAAAATCTATTCACTTGAGTTTTAGCTCTTCTTCCTTAGTTATGAATTATACATTTATTTCGTCTTTTTGATGAAGACAAAGGGGGAGAAATATGTGCACTAAAACGTTTAAAACTTGCACTTTACAAAACTCACAAATGCATGTCTTTTTCATAAAAATACACTTTGACTTAATGCTTTTTGTGAGGGGGAGTTAGACTCCAAATGTGTTTTAGATGTGTTTTAGTGAATGATTTGTCATCATCAAAAAGGGGGAGATTGTTGGCATATTGCCCCCTTCGATTAAGTGTTTTAATGTGACAAATCCTCTATTGCTTAGTGTGCCAATCTAACTTTATTATTCTTGCACTCTAATTCATCAAAAAGCACAATTAACATCATTTTGATCATAGCCTTATTTTCATATCCTTAGTAGCTAATTTTCATACTATTACTTTTAACCTTATCTTATGTGTACATTGAGAATTAGCTTTCATGATCAACAACAAAGTTTCTTAAAATGATGTTTACAACAACTCTCGTGAAGAAAACTTTTCCATCCGAGCAACGAATCAAAAAATCATAATCTCCAAGTCAGTAGAAACCGGGTACCCGCATTTGGGAAAACCGGGAACCCGGTTTGGTGAAGCTCAAGTCAACATCAAGTTAATATAGCCGTTTTATAGCCGTTACAATTGAAAACCGGGTACCCGCATTTGGGAAACCGGGAACCCGGTTTGGAACAAAGTTCACCATCAACTTTATATCCGTTGGGGACTTTCTTGTGCTATAAATATGAGCTCTTTGAAGGAGAAACTTACCTCTAACACTTCAACTATCTTACATATCATTCTCCTACAAAGTTAGAGGTCACAAGCTATCAAAGTTAATTATCCAAGCTTGATCAAGAGCTTAAACCAATAAGCTTCAAAGTTATCATCTACTCTAGAGGAGTTTACAAGCTTATAGTCATATCTACTCTTTAGGAGATTATCTAGCAAAGTTGTTTGCACCCCTTTAAACACTTTGTATCCATCCTCTTAAGTCTAGGTCTTGTAATAGATAGATTAAGAGAGAATTCAAGTATAGGGAGTATACTTGGTATCCTTGTGTTGAGATAACATAAGTGTTTGAGTATCGGGAGTATACTTGGTGTCCTTGTGTTGCGATAGCACAAGTGTTTGTCCTTCGTGTTATCGAAGAGGTTGTAAGGGTTATTGTGTTCTCGACCCGGTTAAGAGAGACACGGGAGCTTAGTGAAAAGCTTGAAATCCTAAGGAGGCTTCCTTAGGTAGTGGATGTAGGGAAACCGAACCACTATAAATCATGTGTATCTTTCTATCCCTACTCTATTTACTTTCCGCTCATTATATGTTTGATTACTTGCTAGCATTAATATCGTAATAATATTCATCTAGTTAATCAACCAATTGCCATCTAGAGTAGTAAGGAAATAGAAACTCGTTTTACATGTTAAACTTATATATCGAACCTCTAGCTTATCCTATGCATGATCCCATAAGTGTTTGATATATTAGTTGACTTAGAAGTTTCTTTCTTAAACTTATAATTGTCCAAAAGATTTTTAATTAGGCATTAATCTTATTAGTAATCCTATTCACCCCCCCTCTAGGACTTTCACTAACCATGATTGATCTCTCTGCCACCACCACCAGCATTCACGACCTTGCCACTCTACCTCTCACAGACCCAAACCACCACCACCACTGGTCAAAACCCTATTTGTCTGGCATCTTTGTTGCCGAACACAAATCGGGGCCACCACAACCTCGCCTAAAAACCCTAGCCCTCGTCTAAGATTCGAACCCACCACTATCGTGATCTGAAACCCTATCCCTCGCCTAGAAACGTGATTTGGCACCCTCCCCCCTCTCTACCAGTATCTTGATCTGAACCCACCTGAAACCTAATAAATAGTCATGGAAGGGGATGAATGGGAAACATGCTAGAAAAAACTAACACTTTGATTTTTCTTAAAAGGATAAAGGTAACAACTTTAGAAAAAAGGCTAAGACAAAATACTAGGAAGAACAACAAACTTAAGAATGAGAGATTCAACAGACATGTAGTACGATTATTAAAATCCAGGCAACCATTTAAAGTCAATTAAACATACATATAACATGCAAGAAAGTAACAAGTAAGGAAAGAAGAGAACACACTCAATTTTCGAAGTGGTTCGACTCACGTAGGTTTAAACCACCACCTAAGATCTTATAGGACCCTTGGAATTTTGTAAGTACCTTCAATAGAACTCCCGTGTCTCTTAAAGGTGAGAACACAAACCTTTACAACCTATTCTAACTAATCTTTAGAATGAGCCCCTGTGTTAACTCCAACACATATAAAGTGAGTCTATAATCTACACTTATGATATCTCTTTTTATCTCCCACAAGGAAAACCCTATTCCTATTCAAGAGTTGAAAAAACAACTCAATACTAGGGTTTGTAGATTCTACTCCAATCTACTAGATTTATACTTATCAACGAGTAGATATAAAAGTGTTTGGATATATAAAGCAACCTATAGATAAATATTATGATCCTTGGTTGCTAGTAAACTCACTCTCTCTCTCTCTCTCTCTCTCTCTCTCTCTCTCTCTCTCTCTCTCTCTCTCTCTCTCTCTCTATCTATCTCTCTATCTATATGTATATATATATATATATATATATATATATATATATATATATATCACAAATGAGCTTGATACCTTTGTCAAATGAATAATGCTTAGAGTTGAATCATTCACACAATAATAGACTTGAATTTATAGAACAAGATGGATCGACAAGTTTCTCTCTCGCTCTTGGGTCTTAACTTGAAACTTTGGATTTTTTGGTCGGGTTTCTGCTTCCTTTTGTCGAATGTCCAAAAGCTTGTTGTTTTCCTTCCAATGAATAAATAATGACTATAAACGTCAATATTATGAACTGTCGGTATTCGTTGATCCTTTAGGTATAGGATGTCTTTTGAAGTTTAGGATATTTCAGAGGTTTGATTCGTAAGTCCGAGCTTGACTGGTCAGGGGTCCAAGATTCCTTTTTCACACACATTTCCTTTGGATGAACGTTGGTTGGCAAAGGTTTTTAATATCATAGATCCAAAGTTGTTCTTCAGCTAAAATATCTGATGATCTTTGGTAGTTTGTTGTTGTATTTCTTAAAAGGTCCGGCGAATTGATCTTTGTTAGCAAAATCTCTGGCACTTTTTGGCAGTCTGTTGCTTGTATCTCTTCAGAGATCTGGTGAACTATGTTTTGCTAAAGATTTCTTGGCGCTCTTTAGGGTTCGTTGCTGCTTTACTTAGGAGAGTTTGAAGACCTTTTCTTTATCTGACCACTTGCTATAATTTGTTATTCAATCGATCAATCAATCAAAACATACATTAATCTACTACCTCCCCACCACTGTTATGATCTGTTTCACCCTCCATAGCACAACTATCTAACCGCAAAGGCACAATGATCAACTCATTGAGCTTAACTCTACCGTGCACCACCCTTCGTCTCTACACATGAACCCTAGCTTCAGCGCCACCTCGATCTCTGTCTTCCTCTTCCATGGCCACGTGCCACCATTTTTTAGATATATCCAATAAGAAAGGGGTAGATATATCCACGAACCACCATTATATATATATATATATATAAAAAAAAATATATGGTATGAAAATTATAAATTTTAATATTAATGTTTAATTTTTAATCTAATTGGCTTCTAGTAAAATTATTATAAGATAGAGTAATGATATATACTACCCAACATCATACCATCCAGTTATCACTCGTGACGTGACATGAATTGGTTGGCAGTTAATGGTTAATCAGATCAAGAAAATAAATAAATTAACGATTTATAATCAACCACGTCATGGGTTGTATATTTGGATGGTATGATTTTGGGTGATATATATATATATATATATATAACTACTCTATAAGATATAGAGGTGTTTGGATTTTTAGGAGAAATTTTCAAGATTAAAATAATCTTATAAATATTAACTTTTTTAGAAAAATATTTAATATTTTTGAGAAGAGTCCAAGTTTTGTTTTCATGTTTTTAGCCTCCTCTTTTCTTATTAAAGTCAACTTTACTAACCAAGCTATGATCTACCCCATTGAAACCTTAATAATGGAATATCAATATACATTATAAAACAATCACTTGTAGAATGGTAAAGCACTACTTTGCGCCCCAAAAAAAATTCGAGCACTATCTTCTTATAAATAATACCTTATTGATTATAAAACTCATCAAAACATTGTAATCTAATCTCTCTCAAGCACCACTATATGCGAAGAAACATGCTAAAACACTTTGCTTGGGTTTGTATCTGCAGTCTAGCGTTTACGCTAGTTGCAACAGAAACCAACACCACCACCACTACCACCACCATATTAACAAATAATACAGACACTTATACTATACATAAAGCTCCTATAATCACCAAACATCCTGAATGCGTAAGCAAATGCGGAAACCTAACAGTTCCATACCCTTTTGGAATCGGAACAGATTGTGCTATAAATTCAGGTTATGTATTCCATTGCAACACTTCTTTTAATCCTCCTAGACTATACTCATCATCAGGTAACCTTAGATTATATGATATCTCAGATACCCAAATCCGAGTTCCGAATTTAGTAGGCTATAACTGCTATAACTCATCAGGCATACTCACTGATGAACTCTCTGTAAAGGCTAATTTAGTCAACACCCCTTTCACTATCTCAGAAGCAAACGTATATACTGTTATAGGTTGCGATGATTTTGGTGTAACAGCTGGACTAGAAAATGTAAGAATCACAAATGGGTGCGAAACTTATTGCTCAAAACCTGAGGAAGCTATAGCTGGTAAATGTTCTGGAGTTGGTTGTTGTCAATCAAATGTGGAAATAGGTGCAAAGTACTTTAGAACTGTTCAAATTAGTTTGAAAAACCATTCCAAGGTCTACTCGTTTAATCGTTGTGGTTATTCATTTGTTGGTGAAAAGAGTAGATTTAAATTCGGTGGAGCTAAAGATCTTAATGACCCTGGGTTTGGTGATAGAATCATGGATAGTGTTCCAGTTGTGCTAGAGTGGCAGATTAGTAATTTAAGTTGTGAAGTAGCTAAAAACTCGGTTGGTTATGCATGCACAACAAATAGTTTTTGTGTTGATTCGAAATCTGGGTTAGGGTATCGTTGCAGCTGCAGTAATGGCTATGAGGGAAATCCTTATCTTGATCAAGGCTGTCAAGGTTGGTATACTTTTTCAATCTAAACATATACATTACTTTATCTTATTAATTAATTTTACTCTGGATTATCAGTCTCCTTAACATGTTGGACTATATTTTAAACAAATATAGTCTCCTTAATGAGACGACGGTCGTCTCTAAAGGCTGTGAATTCGTCATTAATGATCGGATTTTACTTTTAATGACGATATTTTGTCGCTAATGGGTTATCGTTTGTCGGTAATGACCAACTTTCGTGACAAATCTTAAAAAGTTGTCGTAATTTTACATCAACTGATTGGCGACGAGACTACTCTTTAGTGACAACCCTTTAGCGACGATTTGTGATCACTAAAGGTATTTCATTATTTCGAATTAAATGGCTAAGAGGACCTTTGTCAGCAATTGTTGATACTCTTTAGCGACAACTTTTCGTCGCTAACGATTCATTAAAAAACCGAATTCAAAATTATCCCCGAGTTTGGAATTTGAATTTTACCCGTTATTAATGCATTAAACAACTACTTCAAACACTAATTAAATACCAAAAATTAAATACGTAGTTAAAAGTCGCAAGTAATTTTTATAAAGTCAAGTAAATAATAATAGTTAGGGAAAAATAGTACATAAAAATATAGTTTTAATACACCACTCAAAGTTGAATATAAATCAACTATATATCTGGCACGACATAATCATCGAATATGACTCGGTCGCCGCGATCTGCATAAGGATCTTGGATGTGTCGTTAGTTCCGTGCGGGATCGTAACCCGGCTAGCTAGCATGTGCTTGGTGATGGTTCCAATATGCAAGAAATTTCTCGTAATCTGCCTCCCAAAAAGTCTCATGTGTGGCAACTGTAGAGTTGGTGGATGAGTCGGTATAGTGGCTATACAATGGGTGGTCATGTGCAATTAGGTAGATGTTAACCTGATGATTTCCCTTTGCCCTTCGATACTGGTCCTCCAACAGCCTTCCAACTCTTAGATCCCTAACTTATCACCTTATGAGCAACCCGAATCACCTAGTCATCAATTAAGTTGACACAGGCGTGGAGGATGAATATCGAGATGATGCAGTTTTGCATGAATTGAGCTAGAGGACTTTGGTGACTAGGGCTTTCTCTTCTATCTAAAGATAGGTGTAACTATTGTCGTATTCTAACTAAAATTTAACGTGTTTTGGATAATATAGAGGACTACCGTTTTTGCATAATATAGGATCTTTAGTGCAATGTTTACATAGTATGGGGACATAATACTATTTTAGCATAGTACAAGGATCTATAATGCATTCTTTTCATAGTATAAGGACCAATAGTGCAATTTAGTTAAAACATACAAGTTTTTTATAGTATAAAGACATATAGTGTAATTTTAGCATAGTATAGGGATCTACAATGTAATTTTTATATACTATAAGGACCAATAGTGCAATTGACTAAAAATTTACATTCTTTGCATACATGGACATATGATGCAATTTTGCATAATATAGGAACCTATAATGCAATTTTGTATATTTCAGGGACCTATATCCTACTTTTTGCATACTACAAGGACATAAAATGCAATTTTTTTAACTAAAAGGATCAATAGTGCAATTAACTAAATAGTTACAAGTTTTTTTATAATATATGGACATATAGTAGAATCTTAGCATAGTACAAAAACATATAACCCAATTTTTGTATACTACAAGGACCTGCTGAAAAAAGTAATATACAAACCTATTCATAGGACCCTATCTTTGCATATATGGACCTATTTGACAAAATTGTACTATGTCATTATACTACATTTTTATAATTAATTGCACTAAAAGTCCTTATAGTATGTGAAATGACCTACATTTATCATTGAAACACAATATTCATACTAATAGAATAATTCCGAAGCCTAGGAAGGTTCTTTTAACAATTGCACTATAGGTCCCTAAATTGAATTGTAAAAATTGCAGTTTTAGTCTCTATATTAAATTTTTTACAATTGATTGCAGTAGAAGTCCCCGTATCATGCGATGAACCTATATTTTATCAGTGAAACAACTAAATATTTCTACAAACAAAATAAATCGAAGCTTAAAAAGATTCTTCAAATTCTTTTCACTATAAGTCCCTATATGTAATGACAAAATTGCACTTTAGGTCCCTATATTAATTGTTCGCAATTAATTGCACTAAGTCCCTTTAATATGCGAAATAACCTATATTCTATCATTCAAACGACAAACTACTCATACATATATATATATACATCTACACATACATCACACATATATACATTATACATAATATACATATAATAAACTAATAAAAATAATGAAGTTGAAGATTACTTACTTAGTTTTGAAGGCGACAAGGAGATTACTTTGTAGACTGGAACACGACGGTAGCTTCTGGCTGGAGGGGGTTGTGAAAAAATCGAATAAGGGAAAAGTGAAAAGTGAAAAGTGAAAAGTGAAAAGTGAAAATGAGACCCGAATTTTAATCTCAGATACTCTTTAGCGACAATTCATATTCATCACTAATGAGGTTATATGTTTGTCGGTAATACCCTCGATTGATTTTTTTTCACGTATTTTAATATCACCGACTACACAAGTCATCGATGAAGCTATTTTTTGATCTTTTCTTTTTATTTTAATTATTAGCGACGAGTTCTTTAGACTTGTCGCTAATGACAAGTTATTAGAGACAAATGCTTGTTGATGTTAAAGAGCCCGTGATAATGAACCCTGATGTAGTAGTGTAAGTATTATAGTTTTCTAATAAAAAAATATTTAAAGAATAAAATGTCATCCAATTATAAGATGTGTTTGGTGTAGTTTGATGTATGTGTTGGAGTAATAGTGGGTGTTTGTTGTTCATCGATTGTTGCCGTTTAGGTAGAGTGGGTATCAGTATTGTCACTAGTGTTTGTTTTTGGCCGCTCATGGGTTTTGTCTTCTCCTATTTCTCTGCTAGTTTGATTACCCCTTCTCATCTCCATCATTTCAACCGTTTAGTCGGGTGCAATCTCCAGAGTATGGTTGCTTACTTGTATGGTGCTTGCCTGCTTTAAAGCGTTTTCGTCGATTTATTGATTACTTTGTGTTTGTTCGGTTGGTCGGTCTTGCAGATGTTTGGTTCTTTTTCGAGGATTGGAAAGAATTTTAGAAATCGTCTGGTAGTCCGGGTGGTAAAGCATTCCTTTGCTTGGCAATTGTTTGGGTTGTAACTTTTTTCTCTCGTGTTGTTTTTGTTGTTTTCTGTTTAGTTTTACAGGTTGGTTGGTCGACCTAGCTAGTGTTTTATCTGTTAACTTCTTTATTAATATTATTGTTACGACTAAAAAAAGTTTGATGTCAAAGGTGGAATTTGGATAAAATAAGACCTCGTCTAGAAATATAATATATAAGCAAAAATAAATTTAACCCTTCTTGTATATATGACAAAATGGATTTAATTAATTGATCATTTTGCATTAATCACTTTCCCTTCTTTTGGTAGATATTGATGAATGTGCAGATCCCAACAATCCATGTGAAATTTGCACAAATTTTTTGGGGGGATTTAATTGTTCTTGTCCAACTGGATACTATGGTGATGGGAGGAAAGATCATGACCGAGGCTGCAAACGTGAAAAAACTGAATTTCCTGTAATCAAGGTCTCTATAGGTGAGTTTTTGCAAAAGTTTAAATTGTAAAGAATGATTAAGTTAATATGGAATATACTAAAGTCTTGTATTCTGACTTGTAGGTATTGTACTTGGTTTCTTGTCGCTACTTATTGGGATAAGTTGGTTATACTTTGTGATGAAGAAGAGGAAGCTTATCAAAATGCGAGAAGCATTCTTCCATCAAAATGGAGGTTTATTACTCAAACAACAAATTGAGTCAAATGAAGGTGGGGTAGAATCAACAAAGATATATACATCCGAGGAGCTACAAAAAGCTACTAACAATTATTCAAAAGATATGATTCTTGGTGAAGGTGGATTTGGTACAGTCTACAAGGGAATTATGCCTGATAAACGCATCGTTGCAATTAAAAGGTCTAAAATATTGAATAAGAGTCAAATTGAACAGTTCGTCAATGAGATGATTATTCTTACACAAGTCAATCATCGAAATGTTGTGAAGCTTTTAGGGTGTTGTTTGGAATCCGAAGTTCCATTGTTAGTGTACGAATACGTGTCTAATGGAACTCTTTATTACCACATCCACAATAGTGCAACTACGTGGCTTTCATGGAATAATCGTTTAAAGATAGCTATTGAAGCTTCGGGTGCACTAGCTTATCTTCATTCGGCAACTTCAAAACCTATTATTCACAGGGATGTGAAGTCAGCAAATATATTGTTGGATGATTATTACACAGCGAAAATCGCAGATTTTGGAGCATCAAGATTAGTCCCCTTGGATCAAGCTGAAGTGAACACATTAGTTCAAGGAACATTAGGCTATTTGGATCCTGCATATTTTCATACGAGTAATCTGACAGATAAAAGCGATGTATATAGTTTTGGAGTGGTTCTTGCAGAATTATTGACAGGAAAGAAACCTCTCGATATAAAAAGATCTGAGGAAGAAAGAAGCTTGGGATCATATATTCTCATGTCCATGAAGAAGAACACTTTATTCCAAATTCTTGATCCTCGAGTTGTGAGGGAAGGGTCGATTGACCAAGTCCAAGCAGTCGCTGCACTTGTACAAAAATGTATTAATTTAAACAGTGAAGATAGACCTACAATGAAAGAAGTTACTATGGAACTTGAAAATTTAAGGAAAGTCGATAAAAATCCTTGGGTAAAACCGCATTCTAATACACATGATTCGGACTTGATAGTTGAGAACAAAGAAGCACATCTTTATGATGGAGGTGAAGAAAGAGATCTTTACACGGTTCACTTTAGCTCTCATACTAATGGTTCTGATTTCTCATCTGGACAATACAACTCGGAAAATGATAGTGCTCCGATGATGTTTCCTGCAAATATTGGAGCACGTTGAGAGGAACACGAGCCATCCTTAGTTATAAGACCTCCCTTGGGGTTGGATTACGTATGAATTGAAGCCATTGATTTGTGTTCATGATGAAGGAGAAATAGACGTAGAGCTATACATGGTTGTGAACCCCTTAAACTTCAGTTTCTAATGCTTCAAACATTTATCAAATGATTTTTTTTTTGTTCCAAATCAAATGAAGTCTCCTACAATGAGTTATGATTATTTTACTCTGTTCATTTTTTTCTTCCAGAGTTTTTATTAATATTTCCTAAGTTTTATTCATTGCTAAATTGCCGATAATACTAATAAAATTGGGTAGTGATTTAAAAGCAACCTACTTCTGACCTCTCAATTTTTCTTCATTCTTTTTGTGATCCGGGATTGCTTGCGCGCACTACGACTAATCCAATAAAATATACACGCCTCGCCATGTATATTCTCAGGTAAGTCAAAACTTTAGGGAAGAGATATAGCAAGACTCTGATCAGTTTAACTAACCCAACCAGTTGACTTTTCCATTTTTGTATCACTTATGTATTTTTCGTATATTAAATCTAAATTTTAATTTTTTCTATTAAAATTTGTGTAATCTATAGATTTTGTTGGAATTTGTTGATTTCATAAACTCTTAATGGGTTTCATTTATTTTTATGACATATTTTAATAGAATTTATTAAATTCTATCGATTTCAACAAAACTCATACAATTATAAAATCGTATGGAGTAACAATTTCATTGATGGATTAAAATAAATAATTTCAAAGTCTGCTTATTAATAGTTTCACCACGTTTGAAGGATATAACATGATTTTTTAACGGAAACAATCTTCTTAGCGTAACAAAGTGCATCAATATGTAGCACTTTACAAGCTTAGCGTAATACCCACCCAAGTATCCCAAAACCACAAACACCAGTTACCCCAAACTCAAGCGCAAGACTATGAGGCATATGACATCGTGACTCGAGGGTAGGTCATATGGTAAATTCCTACACACTAAGGGATATCATCGTATAATGAGGGCTTTACAAATAAGAAGGTTTCAGACTCAAAGAGGATACAAATGATAAATAATGTTATTTGGTCATAAAGCTAAAAGGAAGAAGTGGCTAACAAATATTTTCCTTATTCATTTCCATAGCTATGTGATCTCATTAACTCGTTTAGGTCAACGTTGCAAGTACATTTGTCTTTTAATTAGGTTGGACCTCACATTCGACACACTTACTCAGTTCTCGCTTAGTTGTTAATCCCTTATATGAATTATTCACTAATCGCTCTTTCTATGCGAACATATTTTCATACAAGCATTCAAAGTACAAATATGGACAATTCAAAATGTAAGTACCTAATTACTATCATCGTCTCGTTAATACATGCTTTCAAGGGCCATTAACTAGTTCACACTTATTTTTTTTAAACTATTTTTTTTCATTTTTTTCAAAACATTAAACACATAAAGGGAGATGAAGATAACAAGTACCCCACCCCAACTCAATTGTCAAGACATCACTCTAAAAGTTTGAAATATTTCACCTTCTATTGGTTCAAAGTATTCAAACTCCATTCCTTTCAAAGCGTTCCTATTGTTTAGAAACATGCTTTTGTAATCCTTTTTTTACCCCCTCCAATACCTTCATTTGGGTTAATCCCGATTTCACCAAATCGGCGACCAAGTACCCGACCTAAATCACGGTTCTTTGGGGGTTCTCTTGCGTTTAAATAGACAATATGTTTTGATTTGTAAGGTTCATCACTTTCAATAACAGTAGACTCACTAACATTTGATTTTGAGAATTTCACAAACACTTGAGATACATCTATTGTAGGTCGTTTCTAATTTTCCACAAACACTTATTGGGCATGAAGTTGTGCCCCAACTTTTGCCAAGAACGAGGTAACTCCCTTCTCCTTTCCATTAATGTCCACAGACTTGCTTCCACCATAGGAAAAGACTCAACCCCTTAAACAATCTCACTAAAAAAGTATTTCTTCAGACTCAAATAACCAAGATCGGATTTTCACCGTCGTCGATTTTCTCAATTCCTTGATAGCTTTTCAAGGGAGGTCGATTTTAGTTTATTATTTAGTGCCCGTTTGGGATTGCTTTTCAAAATAATCACTTAAAGTGATTTTATATCCGTAGAAATATTTTAGACTCTTGAAATCACTTTTAGGAAAAGCACTAGATTAGTGATTATTAAAATAATCACTTAAAGTGATTCTGGATGTCAAAATATTTTTTAATATTTTTTACAAATATTTTAATTTTAATCAAAAAGGCTTTTAGCTCCAAAATAATCAATCCCAAACGGGCTAGCCCGTTTGGGATTGATTATTTTGAAGCTAAAAGCGCTTTTTTATTAAAATTAAATTATTTGTAAAAAATATTAAAAATAAAATTGACATCTAAAATCACTTTAAGTGATTATTTTAATAATCACTAATCTAGTGCTTTTCCTGAAAGTGATTTTAAGAGTCTAAAATATTGCTATAGAGATAAAAATCACTTTAAGTGATTATTTTAAAAAGCAGTCCCAGCACTTACACTATGTGGTAAATTCCATTTAATTGAATATTTAATTACTTTGACTCCTATTAGATGAATCTCTGAAGTTAACCCCAAACTAATCTCTCATCATCGAAAAACACTTCAAATTTGAAATCCAAAAACAGATCAAAACTCAAAATGGGACAAAACCGAGCTAAATTAACATACAGAGAATTACCAGGCCTTGAATCATCTTCAATTAGTCACAATCTAAATGGCATCACCTCTAATTTTGCTTCCATTTCAATGGCGGATAATAAACAATTCTCACCTACGCCAGCTCAGCTTTTTAACCATCCCTTAGCGATACCCGCTTTAATCCCTAAACAGACCGCACTTTTTATCGCCGGAGCAGTTTCCGGCGCCGCTGCTAAGTCCATCACGGCGCCTCTCGATCGGATCAAACTCCTAATGCAGGTTCCCCGTTATTATATTTAAATCCACGTGTTCGTTTTCTAAAATTTGAATTTCTTATCAAATCGCAAAACGTACCTCGGAAGGTAAATAAGTTATATATAGATCGAGTTTTGGAAAAACTGTAAAAATTAATACACTAATTAAATTACCGAATGATCTAATTCCAGCTACTTTTTGTATTATTGATTTATTTTTAGTGATTTGTTTGATTTGGAACTTTATATGCGAGTTATTCCAAAAGGTTACAACATTGGTCCCTATTGAGGGGCAGATTTGCAATGTTAGTTCATAACACATGTATGCTTGGCTATTTTAATTAGTAGAGGGACCAATGGTGCAATTTATCCTTATGGAGTTCATATGTGTACCATTTAACTACCAAATTGTTATATGAGCATTTTGAATATCATACATTAGCTAAAATTCTCTTTCCACATTAATTTGTAGACTCATGGACTTATAGCTGGTCAAGAAGGTGTAAAATCTGGAATCGGATTTATCGAGGTAATGCATTTTAATGAAAATTGTGTTGAGATAATTATTTTTATGTGAATTTACTACTATGTATAGTTGATTTGATTCAGGTAAGTGTTTTTTCTACACTTTTGCAAATGGAAAAATCATGAACTCAAATTTTTTTTAGTATATGGACCTATAGTGCAATTAGCTCACATTGATAATCAAAGGACCTATAGTGCAATTTTTACATAAATATAGGAACCTGTAGTGTAATTCTTCCATAATAGAGGGACATATAGTGCAAAAAACTTAAAAATACTTAATCTAAGAACGTATAGTGTAATTTTTGCTTAAATATAGGGACCTATAGTGTGATTCTTACATAATATAGGGACCTATTGTGCAACTTTTCCATAATATAGGGACATATAGTGCAACATTTCCATTCGAAAGGGACATATAGTGCAATTAATTCAAAAAAATCAATACAAGTACCTATAGTGTAACTTTTCCATTATACAGGGTCCTATAGTGCACTTAATTCAAATAAATTAATGCAAGTACCTATACTGCAATTTCTCCATAATATAAGGACCTGTAGTGCAATGTTTCCATGAAGTAGCTATATTGCTGTTTTTCCATAAAATAGGGACTATGTTGCAGTTTTTCCATAATATAGGAACCTGTGAGTTTGTCCATAACATAGGGATCTGTATTGCAATTTTTCCATAATATAGGGACCTAAAGTGCAATTAAATAGTGATATACATTTTTTCCATTTTGATACAGGCTTTCACATTGATAGGAAAGCAGGAAGGGCTCAAAGGTTATTGGAAAGGCAATTTTCCGCAGGTCCATGAAGCTTTTGCTTTCTAACCCTTTTAGTTATCCGAAAGTGCAAAGTGAGCCCCACAAATTAGTTACGTATTTATTGAATTGCACTTTAACTGATTGTAATTTGTGTTCTTATTAATTAGGTCATACGAATCATACCATATAGTGCTGTGCAATTATTCGCCTACGAAACCTATAAGGTGATGATTTTAACATTTTATGAATTGTTTTTTTTTTTTTGCATTTAACCCCCCTAAGGTTTACTTAACTCACATCTTACCCCCTTGTGGTTTTGTAAGGACCTACAGTGCAATTTTTGCATAAATATAGGAAACTATAGTGTAATTCTCCCATAATATAGGGTTCGATATTGCAGCTATTCTATTATATAGGGACTTATAGTGCAATTATTTTATTTTATTGCATTCCACCCCCCTAAGGTTTACTTAACTCACAAATTTACCCCCTTGTGGTTTTGTAGGGACCTATAGTGCAATAAACTCGAATAGATAATCAAAGGACCTTATAGTGCAATTTTTGCATAACTATAGGAACCTATAGTGTAGTTCTTTCATAATATAGGGTCCCATAATGCAACTATTCTATTATATAGGGACTTATAGTCCAATGTTTTCATCATAGAGGGACCTATAATTCATCTAACTTGAAAAATTAATACTGCAATTAACTTAAAAAGATTTAATCTAACAACTTGGGTGCAATTTTTGCATAAATATAATGACCTATATTGCAACTTTTCCATAACGTAGGGACCTATAATGCAACTTTTCCATTATACAGGGACACCTATAATGCAACTTTTCCATTATATAAGAACCTATAGTGTAATTAACTCAAAAACAAATTGGGACCTATAGTGCAATATTCCCCTACTTCAGGGACCTATGAGCAATTTAGAGAACTAATAAAAAGCCAAGGGAGGGGGTAAAACTTGATTTAACTAAAATTTAGGGGGTTAAAATGCAACAAAAAAACCTTGTGAATATGTTATTACTATAAGAAAAATCTTGTCTAAATATTTTTTTATTATTTGTAGAAACTTTTCGGGGGCAAAGATGGAAAACTTTCGGTTATTGGAAGATTAGCTGCAGGTGCTTGTGCTGGCATGACTTCAACTTTTGTAAGTAAATAAAAAAAATTCAATTAAATTTTTCTTATTGTAATTTTATACTAAAAGTAAATTACACAGATTTTTAAAATTATCTTTTCAGGCTTTGATTTATTTTGTTGTTTTTAAAAAATAGGTTATTTTGTATAATAGGGACCTATAATGCAATTAACTAAAATCAATCATTATAGGGACCTATAGTGCAATTTTTGTATAATATAGTACCGTCTTTACAGGTTACATACCCATTGGATGTCCTTAGATTGAGATTAGCTGTTGAACCTGGATATAAAACAATGACTGAGGTAAATTAATTTGTTTTATTAATATATATTTCTAAAATAGTCCCTAAACTTTAAGCTATTCCCTGTTTCGGAACCTGAGCTTTAAATATCCCTCAACTTGTCCTTGAAATCAAATGTTAGTTCAAGGACCATTTGAGGGAATTTAAAAAGTCAGGTGCTAAAGTGAGGAGTGTCTTATAGTTCAGGGACTAGTTGAGAAAACTTTTATAAGTAATAATTTAACGATTAAATCATTTTAGATGGGTTTGAATATGCTGAAAGAAGAAGGATTTGCATCGTTTTATAAGGGTTTAGGACCTTCACTTATTGGAATAGCACCTTATATTGCTGTGAATTTTTGCGTTTTTGATTTGTAAGTTTACTTTTTTACCCCTTTGCATTATTTGTTAGTGTTAAGATATATGGTAAATTACACATATGATCCTTATATTTGGAACTTTGTTATTACTTTAGTCAGTTTTGACTTTTTTGTCCTTTGCTAATTTTGTGACTGAAAAAGGTTAAAAGGACTAACTTTATGACTACTTGGTCCCTATGTTTACCAAAATCGTCACTTCTAGTCCTTTTTGTCTTTTTGGTCACTTCTAGTCCTTCATAAATTTAGTGACTGAAAAAGGTCACAAAAACCAACTTTGGGAGTACTTGGTCCCTTATGTTTACCAAAATTGTCACTATTAGTCCTTTTTGTCTTTTTTATCCTTCGTAAATTTAGTGACTGAAAAAGGCGAAAAGGACCAATTTTGTGACTACTTGGTCCTATGTTTACAAAAATTGTTACTATTTAGTCCTTTTTGACTTTTTTATCCTTCGTAAATTTAGTGACTGTAAAAGGTCAAAAGGACCAACTTAGTGACTACTTTTTGGTCCCTTAGTTTTACCAAAATTGTCACTATTAGTCCTTTTTGACTTTTCTACCTTCATTAATTTTGTGACAGAAAAAGTCAAAAGGACTAATGGATGATACTATTGACAAACATAAGGGACCTAGTAGTCACAAAGTCCCAAAGATAAAGGACCAAGTAGTCAATGAATAGAATATAAAGGACCACATATGTTAAAAAGTGGCAAACTTATAAACACTTTAAAACATAGGGACCAAGTAGTTACAAAGTCTCAAACATAAGGATCATTTGTGTAATTTACATTGATAGATAATAATTTAGCATACAAGGTATTAATATATTTGATTATTATCAGGTTAAAGACATCTTTACCTGAGAAATACAGGAAAAGGACAGAAGCGTCTTTTGTTACAAGTTTATTAGCGGCTACTTTAGCGACACTTATGTGTTATCCTTTAGACACTGTTAGAAGGCAAATGCAATTAAAGGGTACACCATACAACACTATTATGGATGCTTTTCCAGGTAAAACATTAATTGCACTCTTGGTCCCTATTTTATGCAAGCATTGCTTTATAGGTCCTTATTTTATTGAATCAGTTGCATTATAGCCATGGGTCCCTAAATTATGCAAAACAATGTCTGAGATAATTTGAAAAACTTTTTGTGACCAAGTGAGGGTTTTAGAAAACTTAGGGGTTTAAATTTGTTTTCTTAAAACTCAGGGGTTAAAAGGAAAATAATAATTTAATGGGTATGACAGTAATATTAAGGTTAAAAATATATTCAAAATTGAGGAAATTCTTTAACAATTTATTTACTGAGAGTGAAATTGACCAAATTTTGGATGGTGGTAGGTTAGGGGTAAGAGTGTCATTTTACCAAACTATAGGGACTTGAAGGTATAAAAAAAAAGTCTAAATAATTACATGATTTGTATGTTCATTAATCAGGTATTATGGCACGCGATGGTTTAGTTGGACTATATAGAGGATTTGTGCCCAATGCTTTAAAGACACTACCTACTAGCAGGTCATATCTACTTTCTAATTCTTTTTAATTGCACTATAGGTCCTTATACATATTTTTATTAATTATTTACCTTTTTCTCATTGCAGTATAAGGCTTACAACGTTTGACTCGGTCAAACGCTTGATTGCAGCAAGTGAGATAGAATTGCAAAAGATTATTGAAGAAAATCGCAATAAACAAAAACCCAATTAATAAAGGACTTATAATGCAATTACAATTAGTGTAAGAGTAAAGGACCTATGGTGCAATTATGGAAATGTTACTTGGTGATCAACTAGTTTTGTTGCACGCTTTAATTAACCATTTAGTACGAAATATCTTGTATGCAATACTCTTTCGTAGTGTTGACTTATTTTGCAAGTTAATTGCACTATAGGACCTTATAGTATGAATGAATTGAACTTATGTATTGATATATTTATTTGGATTTATTACACTATAAGTTTATGTATTATGCAAAATCGCATATATTTTTTAATTGAATAACAAAATATTCATACAAATTAAAAATAAAATAAATTAAATTGAAGCTTAATAAGATCAAGTGAAAGTTTAAAGATTTGAATCTAATACGTATCAAAAAAAAAAAAAAAAAAAAAAAACTCATATCGATTCTTTTTGCGTCTAAATTTCTTCTTTAATCTACATATATATTAAATGTTTTTTTTTTGGACGAAACATATATATTAATTAAATGTTAGGTCCCGATCTATATTATATAATAGGACTTAACTAATTTTCCCTATCTTCCCTCATTCCCTCTTTTGCTCATAAATCCCCCATATAGCTCCTTATCCTTCTAAAAAATTAGGCTTCGTTTGGTTTGTAAATTTCTATATATTAATTCTCTTATTTTTCTCATTCTCTCATTTATTATATTCATATATGTATGATTTTAAAAAAAATTAAAAATTTATCTCACCAGATTTATATTATTTCTAAAATAAAGAATTATAAGTCTTATTTTTATTTTCTAAATTAAACAGAATGAAATATACTAATAATGCAAATAATATACAAAAATAATCTCATTTGAAACATGAACATTATGATAATGACAACGGGACGTGATATCTTTTTTATCTCCTATAATAATAATAATTTTTCAATTAATTTTTTTTTGTGACATGAAAACTCAATTAATAGAATATCTTTATCACCACAGATAAATAAAGGCTTATCATCTTTTGGTAAACCTTTTAAAATACAAAGATAGTCATTAAAAAAATAAAAAAATGAATAGAAAAGATTGAGCAATGTTTCCCTCGAGGGGTCTAATTTACAAAATGAGACTCCTTATGCAAAGATATTATAAATTGAAGACCCCTAAAAACATCAAAAAAGCAGAGGCCCGAAGCGGTCGCCTCTTCAACCTACCCTCAGGACCGGCCCTGGGTCTTCCCTGTATAATTTACTTACTATATGGATTCATGACTTGAATTGATAATATATTCTTTAGGATTAAGGGACCAAATGTTGAATATGATTAAAATGAACCTTAACCCTCAACCTATTAACCATAACCTCAACTTCTTAACTATTATTTCTTTAACCTTAACCCTAACCTTGACCTTAAATTTAACCTTAACCTTAATCTTAACCTAGACGTTAATCTTAACCTTAACTTTAACCTTACACCTTAAACCTTAAACCTTAAAACCTAATCTTCATCTTCATCTTAACCTTTAATTTAATCTTAACGTCTAAACATATATCCTTAAACCTTACATCTTAAACATTAAACCTTAAACCTTAATCTTCATCTTCACCTTAACCATGACTTTAAACTTAACCCTTAACCCTTAAACCTTTAACCTTAACCCTTAAACCGTAAACCTTAAACCTTAAACCTAAAGCCTTAACTTTTACCTTTACCTTCACATTTATCTTAACTTTAAACTTAACCTTAAGCATAACCTTAACCTTGATGTTATAACTTAACCTTAACCTTGAAACTTGAACCTTAAATCGTAAACCTTAACTTTAACCTTAAATCTTACACCTTAAACCTTAAACCCTAATCTTCATCTTCATTGTAACCTTAAATTTAATCTTAACACCTGAACATTTATCCTTAAACCTTACATCTTAAACATTAAACCTTAAACCTTAATCTTCATCTTCATCTTAACCTTAACTTTAAACTTAACCCTTAAACCCTAAAACTTAATCCTAAAACCCTAACTTTAACCTTTACCTTCACCTTTATCTTAACTTTAAACTTAACCTTAACCATAACCTTAACCTTGACGTTAATAATTAACCTTAAACTTGAGCCTTAAACCTTAAACCTTAACCTTAACTTCAACCATAACCTTGAACCTTAAACCTTAAATCTTAAACCTTAACCTTATGTCTTACACCTTAAACCTTAAACCTTAAACCCTAATCTTCATTTCCATCGTAACCTTAAATTTAATCTTAACGCCTAAACATTTATCCTTAAACCTTACATCTTAAACATTAAACATTAAACCTTAAACCTTAATCTTTATCTTCAACTTAACCTTAACTTTAAACTTAACCCTTAAATCTTTACACTTAACCCTTAAACCCTAAACCTTAAACCTTAAACCTTAACTTTTACCTTTAACTTCACCTTTATCTTAACTTTAACCTTAACCTTAAAAATAACCTTAACCTTGACGTTAAGACTTAACTTTAACCTTGAGCCTTAAACCTTAAACCTTAAACCTTAACATTAACTTTAACCATGACATTAACCTTAACATTTAACCTTAAACCTTACCTTAAAAATTTAACTTTAAACCTTAAACTTAACCTTAACCTTAACATTTAACCTTAAACTTTACCTTAAACTTTAACTTTTAAATCGTAAACTAACGTTAACCTTAACTGTAACCTTACCATTAAACTTAACCTTAAACTAATCCTTAACCTTAACCCTCAATCCATTATCATTTTGCTAGCAAAGCTCGGGCATGGAGAACTCTTATGTTTAGGAATATCTCAAGTTCCTCACTTCTACTAGAAAGTGAGTATTAGTACATTTTTTATTCTTTTGCTTTAGTCTTTTTCCTCACTAATTAAACGTGAAATCAACATGGAAGAGTTGAAAGGAATTAAGGGTATTAAAGTGAAGAGAGCTACTTATTTTCTTGAATTACGTGAAGATTCTTCTAATCCATTCAAGTCTGTAAGGTCTATATTTTTCTTTTGTATTGTGATGGATTATGGATGGTAGTTTTTGTTGTTTGTTTTTAACAGCTTGACGATTTGGAAAAAATTGGTAAATCTGCGAAGTAGGTATTATTTTAAACTTAGGTAGTTACTTTTTAACATTGTTAGTATCAAAACTGTTTACTTTTTAAGTGATGTTAAAAAAAGAATCTCTTAATGGTTACAAGTGAAAATTATGATGAAAATGATAGTTGGAGATCTTTTCAGTTTTTTGTAATAGTTTCATATGTTTTTTGTAACCAGGGATATATAAAGTAAGGACAGCCGGAGATTTTTTACTTTTTTGTAATAACTTCATACGTTTTTTGTAACTAAGGATATATGAAGTAAGGACAACTAGAAATCCTTTCAGATTTTTTTGTAATAGCTTCATATGTTTTTTGTACACAAGGATATATGAAGTGTTATTGTGATTAATTCATAAAATCACTTCATATATCTACAGTTTATCCCACAAAGGCCAAGGTGTATGATATGAATATCATGTAAATCTTTAATATTGCCTTTGGGAGGAAAATGCTTTTAATTGAAAAAAAAATTATATTATATATGTCTCAAAAGTTTTAATTCAACTATACACGCGGAAGTATTGTTCATCTCAACTGTAAAGAGCTAGATAAAAACTGGATTTTGCACTAAACTGTATTAGTTGAATGTTAATATTATGGTGATAATTTGCAGAAAGGAGGAGATGTAAATGCAGCGGATCATACAAGTCAAACAAAACACTGGCGTGCAGTTTGAGGTGTAGTTCAAGTTGCTGAGCTTTTAGTACAAGAAGGTGGCATGTAAGATTTGGGTTTGATTGATTAGTGTTTATAATTTCTTTCTAATTTTGGGTGAAATTCTTCATTGGTACATGTATTATGGGAAATGACCAAATATATTGCATCGTTGGTCCCCGTTCATATTCTTATTGTTGAAATGTGATAAACCGTTTTAACTGTCTCCGTTTTCAAATTTGATAATCTACAAGGATTAGTGGTACAACATAAATTGAATAATGTGTTTCATGTAGCACTACTTGAGGAATCAGGTTTCATTGGAATGATAAAGGATGTTCAAGTGGAGTCAAAATGGGGTTGCGGTTTCATCGTATTGTATTAAGAATGAGGTGAACCGAGGAGCAATTAAGTGCCAGATGAGATGGAGAATTCATAATTGAAAATAATGCTAGGTTTTTTAGCTGGTCATAGTGAATAAGTGATATATTTTTCAGTTGGTTATTCCACGGTAAAAAAAATTCATAATGTTTCATTAAGTTAGGGATGGCTTATGTTTCACTATTTTTGTTCATAGTAACTCTATGGGAAATTTTGTGGTTGTTATACTTTTTTTTTCTAATGTGGAATTGGATGGAAACTCACTAGAGAAAACTCAAAAAAGGTCATCTTTTGATTTGTTTGGTTTTTTTCTTAATTTCTAATTTTACAGTACTTCTAGACATATTTTATGTTATTTAAAATAGAAAATCTTTTTACATTTTGTAAAATGTCACATATATTCGTGGATTATTTAAAAATATTCTTAAATAAAATCTGAAAAAATGTAGGATCAAAGGTAAAATACGGTGGTTAAAGAAAATTTTCATGTTCTTCATATATCACTTAAGGGTTTGAGAATCGTCAATATTTTTTGTTTTATATGTAATTTTTTTTAGCTCAATTCAATCATCGAACTTTCTTATTATTGTGTAACTTTTTTCAAACATCGAAGTGCCTTAAGGCACAGGTAATACCTAGTACCTCTACAAGTTCAAACTCTCCCTCCATTTTCTAGCAAAATTCAAAAAAATAAAAAATTAAATAATGTTTTCCCTCCAACTATCGTTCCCACCTACCTCCTCCTCGCACGTGCGAACCAACACCATCAATCAACGCCCGCACGTGCGATCTCCTCCCTTAACCACCGTCAGTAACGCCACCATTTCCGTTACTCAAAACGGCGTCGTCGTTACTAACACAACCATACTAGAAGCTAACCAAGCAAAAGAAGAGCCTTTACCAGCTGGGCTTAGACGAGAGATGATACCGAACCACGTGGCAGTTATTATGGATGGTAATAGAAGATGGGCCGAAATGAGAGATATTTCAGTCGGGTCGGGCTATGAAGAAGGAATACGGGCTTTTAGAAAGCTTGTGGAGCTGTCTTGCAAGTGGGGGATTAGGGTTCTTACTGTGTTCGCTTTCTCAACTGAAAATTGGTTAAGACCCAAAGTATGTTCGATTCAAAGCATTTTATTTCGTAATTTGCATAAATGGTCCATGTGTTATGTGAAATAGTCAAATAGTCCTAGGAATTAATATCTGATCAGAAACATATTATCGTACATATTATTTTGCATAAATTGCATCATTGATCCCTGTATTATGAGAAATAGCTGAATAGTCCTATTAAACTAATGTTTGATTAGAAGCATTTTATTTTATAGTTTGTCAGATTTGCATATTATTTTGCTTAAATTGCATCACTGGTCCCCACTTTATGTGAAATCAAGTTTGTTATATGTGCATATTATTTTGTGTAAATTGCATCATTGATCCCTGTATTACGTGAAATAGTTAAATAGTCTTAGAAATTAATTTAATGTATGGTTTTAAATTTTGAAGACCGAGGTTGATTTCTTGATGGGATTACTCGAACAAGGATTAAAAGACGAGTTACAAAGTTTTGTGAGGTAAAATACTGTATTAGCCTTGGCATTATCTTTCAAAATGAAAATCGAAACACATTGAAATTTAAAATAGTTAATGACTTATCCGAAATAGCCAAATATACCCTTGGCTTCAAAACTTAGAAAATATACCTCAGTGTAATTCCAAAATGTTGCACTATTGGTCCATGTGTTATGTAACTTAATAACAATGGAAAAAATTAATAACAAGACCTGTAGTGCTATTTTTGCATAATATAGAGACCTATAGAGCAATTTTTGCATAAATTAGGGACCCATTATGCATCTTTGTATAATATAGGGACTTATGGTGTTATTAATTTCTTAAAATAATAATGTCAAGGTCTGCACTAATTTTCGCATAATACAGGGACCTATAGTGCAATTATTGCATAATATAGGGACCTATAATGCAATTGTTGGTTAAATACAGACCTATAATGCAATTCTTGCTTAAATAGGGACCTATAATGCAATTTCGTATAATTTATAGTGTAATTAATTTAAAAAACTAATTTCAAGGTCTTTGGTGCAATTTTTGCATAGTAGGGACCTATAATGCAATTTGGAATATTATTGGGACCTATAGGGAAATTAACTTTAATAAAAAAATCCTAGCTCCTCCCAGGGGTGTCCCATGCAATTTACCCTAACATTAGTCCTTTATATTGATACTAATATAATACTGGGTGTATTTACTTTAATTTTTTTTTGTAATGATATCTTTTTTTTATTATATATTTTACAGACAAGGAATACGAATTTCAATGATCGGAGATCCATCAAATCTCTCAGAGCCGTTGATTAAATTAATTAAAAATGCAGAAAAAGCGACACTAAACAACTCAAAGCTTCATCTAGTAATCGCATTTAATTATAGCGGACAATACGATATTACACAAGCTTGTAAAAAAATCTCTCAAAAAGTCAAAGACGGTCAACTGGAACCAGAAGATATTAACAATTATTTATTCGAGCAAGAATTAGAAACAAGTTGCACGGATTTTCCATGCCCCGATTTGCTTATTAGGACAAGTGGCGAACTTAGACTTAGTAATTTCTTGTTATGGCAATTAGCTTATACGGAAATGTTTTTTACGCGAGTTTATTGGCCGGATTTTGGTGAGGTGGAGTTTGTTCAAGCGTTATGTTCGTTTCAAGAGAGGAGGAGAAGTTATGGTGGGAGGGATTAAGGGAGTTAATTGCATGGTAGGTCGTTATATTATGCATAAAACATTATATATGTATTTGTATTGAAACATTACAAGTAGGTTTTTTTTTTTAATTTAATTTTTATGGGTTGTAAAAGAAAAATTATGCTTAGCTCTAACTTAGAAACATATAATGGTTTTGAGATAATAATGAAAATATATTAATTTTATAAGAGTAAATATATTTGTTACCCATGTATTATGAGTCGTTTGACAACTTACCCCAACTGGTTATCTCCCATTATTAGTTTTCGTGACTTGTTAACGCAAACCGTAAAAAATCGTCGTTAGTTGGTTATGTGCGTGTTTTTATTTTATTAAAAAATTTATTTGCTGATTTAATAAACATAACCTATTAATTGACAATGGTACATTTGGTACTTTTGAATCACCTAAACCATATATATACAAATTTAAAACAAAATTAATAAAACATAATTCACATAAAAATTCCAAAGGATTGGGGAAGCTTGAAGAATCCTAATTTCAGAATTTTTTTCAATCTTCCACGTTTTAGTCGATTCTAATCCTTTTTATAAATCGATTCTAAATTCTTGCAATCCTTCTCGTCTGTCAAATCAAATGCAGCTGGAACATGAGTATGATGAAAGACAATGTACATCATTTCTTTGATGCATACACTTTTCTTGTCCCAAAAAAAGCCAATCCTCTCCCATTACATCGAAGGGGAAAAAGGCTATTCTTTTCGAAGAGCGAGTGCTCATATTGAACAACCAACACTCAGATCTCTGGTTGGGTGTTTTCACTCCAATAATCCGTGTGTTTGAGATCTTGAATTAATTAGCACTTTGGATCAAACCCCAAGAAGTAACAACTATGCACTTCCTCATCAACGAATTTGTCTTGTGCAGGTTCTCTATGAAGCCTGAAAACTTCACGAGTGCTTGGATTGATAACAAAAGCAAAACAGTTTTGCTTCGTGAAGCCATTTTCGCCACGGAAAAGTACCAGGCCGTTGATGTGGTCTTTTTCAGTGTTTTATAGTTGATATTTTGGAGAGTCGGTAGGTGGGTTGTTGAGCCACCAAGGTATGATCCTGATAAGAAATGGCATCTTGAATTAGACTTATCATGGGCCACGATCAAGAGAGAATATCGACCGAGTGGGTGTTTAAGAGTATACGTGAGATGAGAGGTGACATATAATGAAGAACGAATTATGGAGTACCAATTTTTGGATAGACTCTTCATGGGGATGAGTGATTTTACTGATTTTACTTGGAGTCTTGAAAAAACTTCAAATATATTATCAACCCCGAGAGCAGATTTGATGGATTCGATGGATTGCAAGAAGGATTAGAACCGACTATAACGTGGAAGATTGGAAGAATTTCTAAATTTAGGGTTTCTTCAAGCTTCCCCAATCCGTTGGAATGATTTTGTGGATTATGTTTTGATTATTTTTGTTTTAATTTTGTGTATATAAGTTAGGTGATTAGGAAGTACCGATTTTACCCTTGTCAATTAATGAGTTTTGTTTATTAAATCCAAAAATCGATTTTATAATAATAAAAAAACGCGCACATGACTAGCTAACGACGATTTTTGACAATTTCCGTTAACAAGGGTAACGAGTCACCTAAACTAATAATGGGGGTAACGAGTACCAATTTAAACAATGGGGGGGATAAGTTGTCAAACAACCCATAATACAGGGGGTAACATATGTATTTACTCATTTTATATTGATTAAAAAATGTGTTGGATAAAAGTTATTTGAATTGAAAAATCATCGATAAAATACAAAATATCAATATTAAGACTTGGACCGAGATAAATACCATGAGTAATCAAAGTAATATTTACACAACAAATCTATCAAACTGAGACTCAACTAGGGATGACAATGGTTACAATTAAACTTCAAAATCAAATAATCAAAAGCCGTTTATTATCATATATATAATTTAATATTATTGGGTGATTAATCCAAAGCGTCTACGCAAAAGAATTGTTGCTTAAAATACACACAACCCGTTTAAATAGCACACAACTTGTTAAAAATTACACAACTCATTGGACAAAATAGTAACCCATTAAAAACAAAGATAACCTTTTAATTACTAGATCTTTTGGGGAAGAAAGAATAACACAACTATGATTTACTTAACTATTTGAGGACCATAGGGGTTTTTTTGGTAATAAATTAGGTATAAAAATAATTTCCCTAAAACATAAGGGACCAAGGCCCCTTAAGGTATTAGGTCGGGTTTGTTGTACTAATTTCTTTAAAATTGTAGTTTTTTCTTGTATTTTCTTGGATATGTATCAACCTCTTGTTTGTATAATTTTTTATTATTTTAAATCTAGTTAAAAAAGAAAACCATGTTTAGTTTTAAGAGAAGCTTCGTTTTTCAAACTATCTTTTTATAAATTAAAGAAATTTAATAAACACTACCAAAGTTATTTTAAATCCACATGGTTGTTGATGATTCAACGTGAGACCTAAAAGGACTTGATGAAGTAACATAAATGGAGAGTATGTACAATTTAACGATATATATAAATACCTTATCCCATTTCACATATGAGGCAAGTGGTTGTTAATGTGCAAACACTAACACAAACACCTCAATTTGTAGGCTATTAAGTTGAAAGGTCTATTAAGAGTTCAACTTATAACTTTATTGTGAGAACGCCATTTGTATCTAGCACATTGGTGTTTCTAACATTTTATCATACATGTGATTAAGGAGGTTAAAGATTTAATAATACCCTTAAGGAAGATTTTGGAGCTCAAAATTTGTACTCCCGTAACTGGTCAAGATGGATGTACTAGTTGTCAGGGATGGATGCAGTGGTCGGAGATACGCCATGTTACGCTCAAATGAAGATGACGAAGAAGAAAAGATAAAGAAGTATTATTTTTTTACTATGAAAAAGGGGGTATATATGTCTTTTTATATATATTTTTTAATTTTTGCATTACTTACAATGTTAAATAGTGTACAACTCTTCAAAAAATAACGACTTTTTAATATAAGGGAGTAATGAGCATATCTTTAAACATCAAGGAGAATATTAGTGACTTTTCAAAGTAGAGGGGAAGAATCAACTATTTGGAAATAGTTGAGAGATAATGTCATTTAACCTAGTTCATTGTATAAATGGGTCAATACCATATAAAAAGATGATGTAACTATGTTGGCCCAATAATATGTTTGGTCTTTAAGCGATAAAAGTCTGTATTTTAAGTGAAACCGAAATTTTATTATTTCCCTAAAAGTATATATAAAAGCTATATGCGAACTAAACCCTAGAAACATCCATAGCCGCATTCGCAACTCTTTTCGCCTCATTCTCCATCTCTTTCACCTTTTGTATATCGAACAATCTCATAACTAGCCCTCGCCATAGCTATACTTTCTTTGCAAAAATCGACCAATATACTCATCTTAATCTGTTAAACTTACATATATTGAGTTTGAATAAATTTCCCAAATTGATTTTTAGTTCAATGGGAGATCTAAAAGACTAATATCAACATCGACAATGAAATCTTTCGGTAAGAAATAAAAAATTGATGGGGTTTGTTATTGATTTTACATTGAGTATAAATATGAATGATTATTTTTTATTTTTGATATGTTTATAATTCTAGAGATAAACTACGAGTCTTTCCATTAATATTTGGTCAAATATGTAATTTTGATTATAAAATATATTATGTGTCACATGGAGGACAAATTTGATTTTTTTAAAAAATGCTTACCATTGTGTATTTATATATAATATTATTTTATTATGATTTTACAAAAATATGTTAGTAGTAACAATGTTGAAGATTTTACAAATTATAGTAGACTCGTTATATGATTAATCTATAATAAAACACTGAGAATTTGTTAAAAATTAGCATCTTACTCAATATTTTCTTAAAAAGTTCGTATTCACATTAAGTTTACTTATATGCTATATAATTGTGTACATGTCTATGTGTGTGTATATGATCAAACTAATCAATATATTACATATAAGGATTTGAACTAATTACTCACATTAGTTTACATACTGATGAAAAAAAGTTATGATACACACCAAATTTCATACCAACGATGATGTGGTGTGATCAGATTGAAAGTGGATTATAAATTTAATTATTTTTTCAGTTGGACTCTGTCTCTTCCTTAATTCACTTCTATTCTAATCCAATCTAATCACATAACGTCATGGTGGTAATCGAGTACTATGATTCATCAATCCAAGAGAAAAATATCACCAACATCGACTGAATGCTTCTTTAGTTGGAATAATGTACTTGTTACATAAAATAATAAAATTAATACCTGTTTTTGTCTTTTGCTCACAGATTCATCTACAAAGTTAAGAATGATTTTCATGTCAAGTATAAGATCGTTGACCATGTCATTTCAACCAACCACATAAATGGTAATATTCACTTCCTAGTTTACTAAGATATTTATTACGTGTCTAAATGTTTATATTGATCTAATATAACTGTAAGCAACATTACTACTTCATATTTCCACATACGATTGAATATTGTGTCAACAACAAATACCACTATATTCAAATAAAAATATTTAAACATACATGCAAATGGATAAAAAACCTCAATGGTGTTCTAGTATCAAATTGGTGATAGTTAAGATCAATAGTTAGTCTAGTGGTTAGACTACTCTGCAGTGACCAAGAGATCCCGAGATCGAATCATACTCAGAATCAAAATGATTCTGATTCCAAAGTGGCTCTTAGATGTATTAAAAAAATCATGACAATTTTTCAATGCGAGGTGATAACAAGTGTGGTGGTGGGAATATGGCACATAATGTAGTGAGATGGAAAGAATAGGAAATAAACATTAAAGTTTTTAAATATTACTGGAATCAAAATGATTCTGAATCCAAAGTGGCTCTTAGATGTATTTAAAAAAATCATGACTCATAGCGAGGTGATAACAAGTTTGTTGATGGGAATAGGGCACATAATGTAGTGGGATGGAAAGAATAGGAAAAAAACATTAAAGTTTAAATTTAAAAATATTTTATCAAAAAACAATTTTCACAAAAGTCTAATACCTTGTAGAAATTTTTAAAATGGATAAAGAACGAATATACAATATGAAAACTCAAGTTTTGATTTGTATATAATGAATAAATATATAATTTTTTTTACCTTATATTACACAAGAAATATAATAAAACATTTATTTTCAAAACTGACAACACAAACGCAATAAATAATATGTTCGAAAGAGCATTTTCTCATTGCATCACCATATATGTGGTCATAACTTATAATCCAATGCTAACATTCACTACATAAAAAATGATTAATGAAAGGATAAATCATCTTCATAGAATTTAGTGAGGACTTGTCCTTTCTAAGGGTTCGTCTTCATAACCCCTTGGCAGAAAATAACTATTTACAAAACATTTGGTTAAGTCCTCTCTACAAACTATTTTTTTCAATTATTATATCTTATATTTATTTATTTTATAGTTAACAATTAATTATGTATTTTAATTTGTAATCTGAAATAATTTTTTTAATTATAATTTTTTGTCTAAAAAAGAAATTAATATTGTAACCTATTACAAGAACACCGTGGTTGCAATAAAATTTTGATTTTTGTTTCAAAATAATCTACTGAAACGAAATTGTCCTTATAATAGATTTTTTTTCCATTTTCTTATTATAGTCCTATTACAAAGGCAAGATTGTTTAACTAGTTAATATATTTTTCTTAAATCATAAAAAACAATAAAATAAAATAGCCAAAAGGATAAATAATTTAGATTTAGTTTTTTCAAACCAATATATTAATAAATGGTTAACTAAAAAAATATAATCACAATCTTGATAAAATTAAAATACAATAATTTTCATTTAAACAAACTAAATTAAAAAATTAATAAATACTTAATTATTAAGAAAGATAATTTGAATCTTCATCATTGTGGGCATCCTTGTAATCTGACAAATATTAAGGAGACCTAATAGGTGGATGTGACACAACAAAATTAAAAGAGGGATGTAGCAGCATGAGTGTCTCTCCAAGTTGAGCCTTTAATCGTTCATTCTCACAAATAAAGATATCAAAATGATGGCATCATTTTATCACATATTTTCCTAAAAAAACTGATATATAGCTTGTTCTTGGTACACATCATTTTGTTTTTGTCTTCTTTTTTATAGTTGTATTGAACAACTATCTTTGCATGTCTTCCTAATTTTATGACCCATAGTTCGCTAATGCCCCCTATATATGTTTAAGGATGATGTGTTGGGTAGTACATATCTCATCTATTGTATACAGTTTCAAATAAATTTATACATCCCATATTTTGCTACCATATCGGCTGCAATATATTCCAAAATTAGATTGAGATTGTGTGTCTTAACTTTATAAATCACAATTAAAAAAATAAAAAAGTTAACTATCTTTTTAATTTCTTGTAATTATAATGTTGCAAGAACCCGGTGAAATAGAAATCCTACAACAAGACTATCTTATCAAACATCCCCCTTAGAATACCGAAATGATATACACTTTTATAAAAAAACTATACAATACTAATTTAGAAAACTAATGCCAAATATCCAAATAAGGAAATAACTACATTAGAAATGACCACAACATCAAAAAGACATATAATATCAATTTTTTTTATCAAACCCGCATGTATATCTAGCGAGACTGAATAGTGTAGAGGACGAACAAGTACAATATATAGAAAATATGAAGTATATGATTTGGTGTTGTAATCCTTACGTATTTACGGGTAGAACCAGACTTTCTCAAAACCAGCATATACCCACCAAAAACTAGATGACCCTTTTACTTATAACTCTTTTCATCTCACTTTATCTCAAACTCTCTCTAGCCCAACCCCTAAAGTAAATAAAATAGTAAGCAACAATCCAGTTGCTTAGTATGTTATTGTAATTATGTATGGAGATGTCTTTATAACTTTGTTTTTCTCTTGCTTTATCTTTCAGAATATATGCTACGTTGGAAGAGAAACACTTTAATAAAAGATTCATTTAGACTTTTGTCAAATCACGATAAATCTTTTGTGTTTTTTTTACTTTCTGTCTTGTATTTTTTCTTGAAACTATTTTCTAAAAAAACTCCTAAAATCAAAACTAAATCTAAAAGTTTTTGTAACAAAGTTCTTTTGGTAAATATACAAATTTATATGAATTAATGAAATCGTTTTGCATATAGATCAACTTTGTTTATAAGGCTTCTAGATGATAATTTAATGTGCATTTAATTTCTCTATGCTTATCTATTATTATATTTATATGTTTGTGTCTATAGGCTGACTCTGACTCTGCTTCTAAAATTACTGGAATGCTACTCGAGATGGATAACGCGGAGGTGCTACTTTTGTTGGAGTCACTAGAGGCATTGACCAAAAAGGTGGAGAAGACTATTCAGGTGTTCGAGATGACTGGAATGCTACTCGAGATGGATAACGCGGAGCTGCTACTGTTGTTGGAGTCTCCAGAGGCATTGACCAAAAAGGTGGAGAAGGCTATTCAGGTGTTCGAGATGACTAAGAAGAACGGGGCTCGCTCTAGCCAGAGTTATACCAATGAGTTCAAACTTAATTATATGCTTAAACCTATTTAGATAATTAGACTTTGTTTGTGTTTTGGAAAAGTACGCAACTCTTTGTAAAATTTCTTTTTGTATATAATAAATATCAAAATGTGTTATTGTGTATAAGATTTTGTGAACACACCATTTTGTAAATATGTTTTGGAAAAATTCTTATCAATAATTAGATGGAATTTGTTTACTTTTTTATAAATAATTTTACATTATATTATGTAGATTCAAAGGACTACACCATATATTTTCATTAGTAAATAATGCTTTGTACATTAAAGTTTAACTATATAAGGATAAAGGCTTGCATCAAATTTTGATTGTTTATAAAGGTGTATAGCCTTATTAACCAAATTTTTTCTTTTTCGAGTTCTTTTTCTTAATATTTTGGAAACCAAAATTGAAAAACATTAGTTTGCTGAAATTTCAGTAGCTAGGGAAGCGGTGTTCAGGTGCAGCTGGAAAGATAGGGGTTATTTTAAAATTTTCAAAAAATCCAGATTCCTTTTCAAAAACAGTTGAAGTTTCTCGGGACTTATTATTTTGTATAGGTCCTTACTTGGAGCAAAGCGATCAAGTAGGGAATGATTTTGGTTATCCTAATAATGAAATGGTTGATGCAAAACATTTAAGGGAGAATCTACAATACTTGCTGGTCTTGATATTTATTCAGGGACTAGTAGAAAAATATAATCAAATACAGGGCCAGACTAGCGAATTCTGCACAAAATCTCTCAAGACAATTTCCATGATTTTTGAAGAAAAATACATGTATGATTTTTCTCCATGGTGCTGGATACCCAACCACGTTTTTTACTCAAATGCATTTTTTTTATACAAATTAATTAAGCTTACTATTTATCCTGTTTCTTTATTACTTTTTGACAAAAATTTAAAAACTTAGTCTTTATAACATGTATATACAAAGAAATTAGAACATAAGTAATATTTTTATTACCTTTTTGTACATATGGGTTGCAAGTGAGGATGATCCACACAAACTCGATGTATTACTTTTTTTTCTATTTATTTATTCTAATAAATTTCATTAATAATAAAATGATTACAAAGTCAGCCTATCCCCGAAGGCATGTCATTAATAGCGATAGTCTCGCAAGTTGGTTAGGGATTGAGCCCCTCGTATATCCTAAATAATTGTCTAGAGTCGTATTTTAGCTATCCAATATGCGACTAAATTGTTTCTCTGGGAGTAAATATAAATATAGGATTACAAGACTCGTAAATAAAATATATACTACGAATAACATTACCAATACTAGGATTAAATACACATGAATTAAACGCTAGAGCCCTCATAATACCTTTACAATCATTTTCTATCAAACATCTTGTTTCCTTGAAGTCCTTGGACCACAAACATGCCTTCAATATCACTAAAGCTTTGACCTCAAATGCATTATTCACACATATCTCCCATGCTTTATATTTAATAATTACTCCTTTACTATACCTGGCAACACGCGCAATAGTATACTTGTTAATATTAACAAGGCATCACAATTTATCTTATATCAATTAAGTGGTGGGGGAATCCACGTACTCAGTTTTGAATTGCAGTTTATATTTCCAACAAAATATTGCTCATTCATAGTTATACTCACATGATTTTCATTCAAAAAATATTTCAGTACGTGATTAGAATTTACAACTTTCAGACATTCAATGTCATACTTAGGTTGTTTGGCTCGTATTTCCTTTCCTTTTCCATTCGACTGAATTTCAAGAATTTATTTGTTTCCCCTCAGACTAGTATACTCATCATAGGGGTATAAAATGATATTTTTTTACTTCCCATATGGAATGATCTTTCAAATTAGTACTTAAGGGACACGATTTAATGTTAATAGAAATATGTGCATTTATTTCCTTCCATATATTCCAAGCAATCAAAGCAACTTTTTCAATTAATAAATAATCTTTACCAGCTATTTTCCCTGCTCCCCTTATGACCTCATCCACCCAAGGTTCTAAGTTATTAGACCACTGGTTGCAAGTCTTAAAATTCAGGGGGAGGGGGAGGCTAGCCAAGTTGCCCTAACCTAGGGGCAATTTAGTAAAACATGTTCAACAATTTCCTCCTCAACACTACATGTACTGCACAACTCAGTTTTTTTTACTTTTCTATTATACAGATTCACATTTGCAGCTGGCATATTTTTTAGTGTCTTCCATATAATATTCCTCACCTTAGGTTGGGTTCTCTACTCTCTCTCTCTCTATCTCTCTCTCTCTCATATGAGAATCCATACCGTTACGAATCTCGTTCTATCTACTTGCAGAAGAATGTTGCAGAAGAGGCTAGAAGGAGGAGTGAGAAGAGAGAGTGTGGAGAACGAGTTTCATAACGGCTATGGATTTTCATTACAATAGAGAGAGAGAGAGAGAGAGAGAGAGAGAGAGAGAGAGAGAGAGAGAGAGAGAGAGAGAGAGAGAGAGAGAGAGAGAGAGAGAGAGAGAGAGAGAGAGAGAGAGAGAGAGAGAGAGAGAGAGAGAGAGAGAGAGAGAGAGAGAGAGAGAGAGAGAGAGTGAAAAGAACCCCATCTAAGGTGAGAAATTTTATGTGGAAGACACTAAAAAATATGCAACCTACAAATATAAATCTATATAATAGAAAAGTAAAAAAATACTAAGTTGTGTAGTATTTGCAATGTTGAGGAAGTAACTGTTGAACCTGTTTAACTAAATTGCCCCTGGGTTAGGGCAACTAGGCTAGCCTACCCCTAAATCTTAAAACTGGCAACCAGTGGTCTAGTAACTTAGATACTTGGATGGATGAGGTCATAAGGGGAGCAGGAAAAATAGCTGGTAAAATATCGTTTACTAATTGAAGAAGTTGTTTTAATTTCTTGGCATATATGTTTGGAAAGAAATGCATATATTTCAATAACATTAATTTGTGTCCCTTAAGTACTAATTTGAAAGCTCAATCAATGTGGGAAGAACAAAATACCATTTTATATCTCAAGGATGACTATACTAGTATGTGGGAAACAAAGTTGAATGAAAAAGGAAAGGAAATAAAAAATCAAACAACCTAAGGATGACATTAAATGTCTGAAGGCTGTAAACTCTAATCACGTACTGAAACATTGTTTGAATATCATCGAGGATAACTATGAATGAGCAAGATTATGTTGGAAATATAAACTGCAATACCATACAGATTAAATGGATTCCTCCACCACTTAATTGGTATAAGATAAACTGTGATGTCTTGTATAAAATTAATAAGTCTACTATTGCGTGTGTTGTCATGGATAGTAAATGAGTAATTATTAAATATAATGCATGGAAGATAGGTGTGGATAATCCATTGAAGGCCAAAATTTTAGGGATCTTGAAGGAATGTTTGTGGGCCAACGACTTTAAGGACACAAGATAGTTGATAAAGAATGATCGTAAAGGCATCATACAGGCTCTAGCGTTTAATCTTATGTATTTAATCCTAGTATTAGTAATTTTATTCGTAGTATCTATTTTATTTTCAAGTCTTGTAATCCTCTATTAAGATTTACTCACAGAGGAAACAAAATCGCATATTGGATAGCTAAAAATACGCTTCTAGACAATTATTTAGGCTATACTAAGGACTCCATCCCTAACCAACTTGCAAGACTTATTAGTTATCGATGTCATTCTTTCGGGTATAGGTTGATTTTTGTAATCATTTTTTTGCATACATGAGAGGCTTAAAAGCCGTTTAGAACAAAAAATTACACAGAACAGATGCCCTTATTGAGATGTAAGCACAATTCTAGCAGTTGCACGTTTGCTCCTATCTCGTAATAAAATCCCACAGATATTCCGGAGGGTCTTCGAAAGTCACTGGTTGCGCATTCATATTCGCTCCTTCTTTTGCTAATTTGTCCGCACAAAAATTTGCTTCTCGATAGATATATGATAGTTCAAGATTGCTATTATTATTCAATATTGTCCAATATTCCCGAGCAAGTGAAACACAGTGACTACTTGAGTTCCCACCGCCCTTCACTAGCCCATGGAACTCCCTCGAGTCCTGATCAAAGTGATGATTTGAACTCCCACCGCCCTTCACTAGCGCGTGGAGTTCCTCCGAATCCGTTTCAATACTTAAGTTGGTGTAGCCACGGTTAATAGTCCATCTAAGACCAAAATGGAGCGCAAAGATCTCCTAAATAAGAGGAGATGCAACCAAACAAGGACCAAAGAAACCAGCTATACATGGACCATTTATATCTCTTATTATACCTCCGATACCTGCAATTTTCGTAATCATTTTATTAAGGGTCAATTACCCAAGGGGTCTTGAGGAGAATCATAGTGCCATATAGGAACCAAGTGATTCCTCTATCCTACTTAGAGGCCTCAAAATTGACAAATATCATTACTTCCCTTATAGTTTATATAAGACAAAAAAAAATCTTCTCTCTCCTCTATTACCATTACTCTCTCTCCTCCATTACCATTAATCTCTCTCCTCATTTATTAATTTTTCTCTCACCTCCTTCATTAACTATCAATAATTTCCAGCTCCGACCTCCGACCACCGACCACCGCCGACCACCACCGACCACCGCCAGATAAATTACTGAGCATGGAAAAAGTACTGAGCATGGAAAAAGTACTGAGCATAAAGTACTGAGCATGGAAAAAGTACTGAGCGTGGGGGCTGCTGAGCATGAAAAAAGTTGCTGAGTATCGAAAAAAAGTTCTGAGTGTCGAAGATAGTTGTTGAGTATTTGAATTATTTTGTTGAATGACTTTACTGAGCATGCTCGTTTGCTCAGTAATTTGTTGAGCGTTTCTCGTATAATTAGTAAACTTGCTGAGTATTTCTCGTATAATCAGTAACTTACTGAGCATTTAAACAAAATTTCAAGGAAATTGTAACAAAAAGATAAAATAAAATTATGACATAGTTTAGCTTTAAATAACTAATTACTAAATTTTTAATTTACAGCAATAGTCTTGAGTCTTCGGGGAAAAGAAATAAGCATCACAATCATTAAATCAAAGCATCTACTGAGCTGCAGAAATTAAAAAAAATTTGAGTAAATCAATGAACCACAACTGGACTCAAATCATCATTTACTGAGCTTTATAAAGTTCAAATTTTGATAGATTACAAGTAAAAGAAATAAAGTAAAAGAAATGAAAAAAATTAAAAATACACTTTACATGAAAATTCATGATTCATCCTATTAATCAGAACAAAGAAAAAGTAATAAAAAGTGTTGACTAAAAGTAAGTGTTACACTTGACTTCACGTATTCAAAAAAATTGCTGCGTCCAAAAAAAAAAAGAAAACTACTAAACATTAAACTTGTTAACATTCATACCTCTCCCAGAAAGGCATCTTCTCACGTGATGCATATGGCTCATCTTCTCCGTTCACTGCTTTTTTCATACAAAGCCTCAGCGTCCCAAAGAAAATTAAATATTTGGATTATACTTTACAAATATTTACTTTCATCTCTTGTGACACCAGGAAGTGTGATACACGAAATAGGTAAGAATCATTAGACTCCCCAATATCCACGAGTCCCAATTCCCAAAACCGGACCTATTTGTCCAGTTGCAGCAGACCCGGTCAATGCATACCCACTCTTAGTGGCGGCAATAATGTTACTCCATTCTTCCTTAGAAGGCTGAGCAGGAAGGAATAACATACTCTGCTCGTGCTTGTAAGACTCCATAAATGATGGCTTTTTAAAACTCCCAATCTCAAGTGGGTTTGGTTCAACATAAACCGCCACATCATACAAAGCCTCACCGTCCACTAACGTGTGCATTCTAGCACTTTTTTCATCCAAATTAAGATGTTCTAATTGTGTTAGCCTCTTAAACCTTTCGATCTGAACTGTATGGTGGAAGGGCTTCGGCATATCTCTGCCACATTGATCTATGAGGCTCGTCCTTTAGATCACTGGTGGTTTGTATTTTCGCCGGAAAAGAGGGATTATCAATGCTTAGCATTTTCCGGCTACGGTTGAGCTTCAAAGAGGGGAGTCATTTTTTATTCTAGCTGCCTGACAAAAATTAATTGAGGCAGTAACGTAATTTTTTATTTATTTTCAAATATAGCAAGTCGCGTGCTGAGTCAGCGCGCGACTGTTGACGTGGCAATATAACTTAGCTGAATTAAAAAATAATTGTAGATTTTTTTTATTAATCTTAATATTTTATATTGTGTTATTTTGATTCAATTTTTTTTATTTAAACTCTATATTTTATATTTCATTTAATTATTTTTTCCACATTAATTCTTCCACCTTACTTTAAGTATATTTCTTATCAAGTTTAGTATTTTATTAAATTTAATTATTAATTTATATATATTCATTTATTAATTCGTTTTTTATTATTTGGTGTGAAAATAATCAAATGAAAGTTACATAAAATACACAATTTTATATTGAAAATAAATTGTGTGAAAAAATTTCAATAATATAATAATATAAATGAACATAACCTCAAGATTTATTGAAAATAAATAAATAAATTAAGTCAAAATCATGAAAGAATTGTATCTTATTCAATTTTGTGTGTAAATCTATGGTTTATCGACGATTTAGAATATTTAACACGGTATTATGTGTATCATATAATTATTATTTACCAAATAATTAAAAACTAATTAACCAATAGATATATATTACTTAATAATTAAATTAAAAAAATAATTGAGAAAGAAGTAAGGTGGAGAAGTTAATGTGATAAAAATATTAGATAAGTTGTAAAAAAAGATTTAAATAAAACTTTTGAATTAAAATAACACAATATATAATACTAGAGTCAATAAATTCATTTAAAAAGAAAAAGAAAAGAATTATACAAAAAAATTTCATTTTATTTAAATTGCAGTGCCACATCATTAGTCGCGCGCTGAGTCAGCGCGCGACTTGCTATATTTAGAAATAAAAAAAAATAAGCTACTGCACTAATTACTTTTGGTCAGAAGGTTAGAATTGAAAAAAACTCCAAAGAGGGAGAAAGAGATGAGAGAGGAGAGAGGAGAGAGGAAAGATTGAGCTGTGTTTTTTGTTTTGATTTTTATTTAACAAAAGATATTATATATAGGTAAATAAAAAACAAAAGAGGGTAAGAAGGTAATTGGATTTTTTGGCTTATAGTGTAAAAATCAGTTTGTGGCCTTTAGTAAGAAGAATCAATATAGCTAGTCTTGTTAGATCCTAAAGGTAGTGTTTTCAAGACTTTTTGGGTAATAATCTCTTTTATTAATAATGAAAGTTATTAGAAAAAAAAGTAATGAATAAAACTTAGGAAATATAATAAAAACTCTAGTAGAAAAAAATTTGAACATCGAGTAAAATAACAATAACTCGTTGTAGGAGACTTCATTTGATAAACTATTTGAAGCATTAAATTAAGGGTTTCACAACTATGTACACAGAATCCATGGCTTCAATTCATACGTAATCCATCCCCAAGGGGAGGTCCTATAACTATGGATGGCTCATGTCCCTTTTAACGCACTCCAATATTCGCAGGAAACATTGTCGGAGTACTATCAAATTCCGAGTTGTATTGTCCAGATGAGAAATCAGAATCATTAGTATGAGAGCTAAATTGAACCGTGTAAAGATCTCTTTCTTCACCTCCAATATCATAAAGATCTGCTCCTTCATTCTCAACTGTATTAGATTGCGGTTTTACCCAAGGTTTTTTATTGACTTTCCTTAAATTTTCAAGTTCCATTGTAACTTCTTTCATTGTAGGTCTATCTTCACCGTTTAAATTAAGACATCTTTCTACAAGTGTAGCGACTGCTTGGACTTGGTTAATAGACCCTTCCTTCACAACTCGAGGATCAAGAATTTGGAATAAACGATTCTCCTTCATGCACATGAGAATATATGAACCCAAATTTCTTTCTTCTTCAGATCTTTGCATATTGAGAGGTTTCATACCTGTCAATAATTCTGCAAGAACCACTCCAAAACTATATACATCGCTTTTATCTGTCAAATTACTCGTATGAAAATATGCAGGATCCAAATACCCTAATGTTCCTTGAACTAATGTGTTCACTTCAGCTTGATCCAAGGGGACTAATCTTGATGCTCCAAAATCCGCCATTTTTGCTGTGTAATTATCATCCAACAATATATTTGCTGACTTTACATCCCTGTGAATAATAGGTTTCGAAGTTGCTGAATGAAGATAAGCAAGTGCACCCGAAGCTTCAATAGCTATTTTTAAACGATTATCCCATGAAAGCCACGTAGTTGCACTATTGTGGATGTGATAATATAGAGTTCCATTAGATACATATTCGTACACTAACAATGGAACTTCGGCTTCTAAACAACACCCTAAAAGCTTCACAACATTTCGATGATTGACTTGTGTAAGAATAATCATTTCATTGACGAACTGTTCAATTTGACTTTTATTCAACATTTTAGATTTTTTAATTGCAACGATGCGTTTATCAGGCATAATTCCCTTGTAAACTGTACCATATCCACCTTCACCAAGAATCCTATCTTTCGCATAATTGTTAGTAGCTTTTTGTAGCTCCTCGGATGTATATATCTTTGTCGATTCTACACCACCTTCATTTGAGTCAATTTGTTGTTTGAGTAATAAACCTCCATTTTGCTGGAAAAAAGCTTCTCGCATTTTGATAAGCTTCCTCTTTTTAATCACAAAGTATAACCAACTTATCCCAATAAGTAGCGATAAAAAACCAAGTACAATACCTACAAGTCAGAATACATGACTTTAGTATCATATTAACTTATTAAATAATTCTTTACAATTTAAACTTTTGGATGATTTAATTAGTAACTTCCAAATAATCTGCAAAAACTCACCTATAGAGACCTTGATCACAGGAAATTCAGTTTTTTCACGATTGCAGCCTCGGTCATGATCTTTTCTCCCATCACCATAGTATCCATTTGGACAAGAACAATTGAAACCCCCCGGAGAATTTGTGCAAATTTCACATGGATTGTTAGGATTAGCACATTCATCAATATTTACCAAAAGAAGGGAAAGTTAAATAACGCAGAATAATCAATTAGTTAAATCAATTTTGTCATATATACAAGAAGGGTTGAATTTAGCTTTGCTTATATATTATATCTCTCCATGGGGTCTTATTTTATCTGAATTCTCCCTTTGACATCAAACTACACCAAACACATCTTAAAATTGGAAGGTATTTTATTCTCTAGATATTTATTTATAAAAAAATCTAACACTTACACTACTACTACATCAGGGTTCATGAGCGAAAGGGCTCTTTAATAGCAACAAGCGATTGTCACTAATAACTTATCATTAGCGACAAGTCTAAAGAGCTCGTCACTAATAGTTAATTTTTTTTTAAAAGGATAAATAAATAGCTTTAGTGATGACTTCGGTGATATTAAAATTCTTAGACAAAAAAATCAATCGAGGGTATTACCGACAAACATATAACCTCATTAGCGATGAACACGAATCGCCGCTAAAGAGTACCTGGACCGGGGTCTCATTTCACTTTTCACTTTTCCCTTTTTCGATTTTTTTCACAATCCCCTCCCGTCAGAAGCTACTATAGTGCTCCTTCGCCATCTACAAAGTACTCTCCTCGTCTCCTTGAAAACTAACCAGGTAATCTTCAACTTCTTAATTTTTTTGTTTATTTCATGTATATTATGTATAATATATATATGTTTGATGTATGTATAGATGTATATATGTATGAGTAGTTTGTCGTTTGAATGATAGAATATAGGTTATTTCGCATATTAAACGGACTTAGTTCAATTGATTGTGAAAATTATGATAGGGACCTAAAGTGCAATTTTGTCATTACATATATAATATCTTAAATATTAGTTTCAATTTGCTATATAAAAATTACTTGACATATTCTTGTGATTTATTTGCTTAAAATATAGTCCAACATGTAGGAGACTAATAATCCAGAGAAAAAAATAGTTAATAAATAAAGTAACGTGTTTGCATATATGTTCGAATTAAATAGACTAACCTTGACATCCCTGATCAAGATAAGGATTTCCCTCATAGCCATTACTGCAACTGCAACGATACCCTAACCCAGATTTCGAATCAACACAAACACTATTTGTTGTACACGCATAATCAACCGAGTTTTTAGCTTCTTCACAACTTAATGTACTAATTTGCCACTCTAATACAATTGGAACACTATCTATGATTCTATCATAAAACCCAGGATCAGTAAGATCTTTAGCTCCACCAAATTTAAACCTACTTTTTTCACCAACAAATGAATAACCACAACGATTAAATGAGTAAACCTCGGAATGGTTATTCGAACTAACTTGAACAGTTCTATAATACTTTGAACCTATTTCCAAAGATGATTGACAACAACCAATTCCAGAACATTTACCAGGTATAGCTTCTTCAGGTTTTGAGCAAGAAGCTGAACAACCAGTTGTGATTCTTACACTTTCTTTTCCAGCTGTTGCACCAAAATCATCGCATCCTATAACAGTATATACGTTTGCTTCTGAGAAGGTATAAGGGGTGTTGATTATATTAACCCATACATATCGTTCATCACTGAGTAAGCCTGATGAGTTGTAGCAGTTATAGCCGACAAAATTTGAGATTCGGAGTTGAGTGTCTGAGATATCATATATTCTGAGGTTATATACATATGGTCTTGGAGGATTAAAAGACGTATTGCATGTGATTTCAAAATCTGGGTTTAAAGCACAATCTGTTCCGATACCAATTCCAAAAGGGTATGGAACTGTTAGGTTTCCACATTTGCTTACACATTCAGGACGTTTTGTGATTGTAGGAGCTTTTAGTATAGTATAAGTGTCTGTATTATTTGTTGATATGGTGGTGGTGGTAGTGGTGGTGGTGGTGTTGGTCTCTGTTGCGACTAGCGTCAACGCTAGACTGCAGATACAAACCCAAGCAAGGTGTTTTAGCATGTTTCTTTGCATATAGTGGTGATTGAGAGAGATTAGATTACAATGTTTTGATGAGTTCTATAAGCAAGGTATTATTTAAAAGAAAATAGTGCGCGACTTTTTTTTGGTTGTAAAATATATAGTGCTTTACAGTGTTCTAAAAGGCGCTAGGCGCTAGGCGGGCGGTCGACCACCTTCGAGCGCCCAGGGTACTAGGCGGGCGCCTAGGCGGAGCCTAGGCGTTTTCTTGCTAGGTGGTTTTTATATTTATTTAAATATTTTTTTAAATTTATATAATTTTTAAAATAAATTTATATAATTTTTTGTGTTAAAAAATATTTTTTTTAATTTTTTTGTATTAAAAAATAGATTTTTTAAATTTTTTTAAGCTTCTGACCGCCTAGGCGCCGCCTGGGTCCGCCTAGGCGCCGCCTAAACCCGCCTAGGCCCGCCTAGGACCTTCTGGGACCGCCTGGAGACCGCCTGGGCCATTTCTGGAAGTTCAGCTACCTTCTAGCGCCTAGGCGCCGCCTAGGCGGCCGCCTAGGCCGATTTTTAGAACACTGGTGCTTTACCATTCTACAAGTGATTGTTTTATAATGTATATTCCGTAAGGAAGAATGTACGAAAAATTCAATGGGAGTAGATGGCTAAGCTTAGCTAAGCTTAGTTAGTAACGTTGACTTTATTAAGAAAAGAGAAGGCTGAAAAGAAAAAAAATTCTTTTAAGATTTTAATAATTTATTTTATAAAAAAATGTTTAATGAAATAAGTATTTACAAAAAATATATTTATTATATATTTTATACTTCTATTATCTTTATTATTAAATATATTATTTTATTTTTAATATAATATTTATTTTTAAATATTAAACAAATAATAGGATACTTTTACCACCACCATCACCACTATCATGTATTTAACCACCACTACAGCCACCGCAACCACAACCACCACCACATCTATCACACAACCACCACCACCACCTACTACTACTACTAATTCCATCACACACGCGCGCGTCTGTGATTTTTTTTTTAAATTGTTATAAATAATTCAAAAAAAGCAAAAAAAAATAAATCGTAAATATTAATTTGCTTTATCAAAATATGTAAATTTCTTATTTTTCTGATTTTTTCTGATTTTTTAAGAATTAGTTATAACGATTTAAAAAAAATCACGGACGCGCGTGTGTATCAGGGAATTAGTAGTAGGTGGTACTGGTGGTGGTGGTTGTAGGGGTGGTGGGTGGTGGGTGGTGGGATAGTTGTGGCGGAAAGTTGTAATAAGATGGCTAAATTTAAATGATAAATAATAGATTAGTATTAAAATAATTATATAAACGTATTTTTGTTAAGATATGTTTTTAATAAAAAAAAATTATTAAAGATATTTTTAACAAATAAATTTTTTAATAAGCATTTGTAAATAAATGGCTGAAAGAAAAATTGTACACTTTTCAAAAGTGTTAGATATTCTTTTAAAAAGGTTAATATTTTATATAAGATAATTTTTTTAACTGATCTTAAAATTTTCTCGTAAAAATCCAAACACCTCAATATCTTACAACAATTTTAGTAGAAACCAATTTGATTTAAAAGTAAACTTTAATTAAAATCTAGAATTTCCATACAGTTTTATTCCATATGTATCATGTTAAAGTGCTAAACTCTAAAATCATATTATTTATCTTATCTTTTTCCGAAATCCTCTTAACTCCCACCCTTTCTTTCTGTACTGGATATTTCTAAGAAGATGGTGGTTCAATGCCATGGAAGAGGAAGACAGAGATAGAGGTAGCGCTGGAGTTAGGTTCATGCGTAGAGACGAAAGGTGGTGCACGGTGGACTCAAGCTCAACAAGTTGATGGTTGTGCCTTTGCAGTTAAAAGGTGGTGCTACGGAGGGTGAAACAAATCGTGGCAGTAGTGGGGAGGTGTTAGCCTAATGAATGTTTTGATTGATTGATGGATTGAAAGACAAATCATAGCAATTAGTGGTCAAAATAAAGAAAAGGTCTTCCAACCCTCCTAAGTAAAGCAGCAACGGCCCCCGAAGAGCGCCAAGAAATCTTTAGCAAAAAGTGTTTACTCTCTGAAGAGATACAAGCAGCGGATTACCGAAGAGCGCCAGAGATTTTGCTAGCAAAGATCAATTCATCAGACTTTCAAAAAATACAACGGACAGCCAAAGAGTATCAGAATTTTTAGCAGAAGAACAACTTTGGACCTCCGATATCAATTTTTTGGATTTTGAAAATTTTAAAACTAAACCAATTAGGCCCCGTTTGGTTCATAAAAATAATGGGTATTTTCTGTTTTTATTTTTTATATTTTTTAAAATACTAATAAAATCTTGTTTGGCTAGAGAAAATGGAAACAGTTTTCTGAAAAATTAAATAAAAAAACTGTTATATTAGAGAACGTAAAATCTACGTTTTCCATATTTTCTGAAAATATTGAAAAAGAAAACAGAAATCATTTTCTAAAAATAGATTATGAAAACTAAAACAGTAAATGTTTTGGTTTTGGTTTTTATGGTTTAATTTTTCTAGATATTTTTGGTTCCATTTGATTTTTTTTTTTTTTTTGGACTATGGTTCCATTTGATTCTGAATATGATTTTCACAACCCAACCAGATATACACATAGTTGTAGAAGTTGAAAGTGGAATATTTACCAACCAATCACATTTTATCAATTTGATTATCAGGTGCAATGAGCCAATAAACAGAAAAGGAACGTGATTGACTTGACAAATTACATCTTCGTAGTTTATAAATGTTTAATGGGGTTTAAAAATGCTATTTGTTCGGGTAGTTTAATAATTTAATTTACTAAATTTAGTTTTATCAGCCAAAAGTATTGATCTTAGTTTTTAATATTATCATGATAAAAATTAAAAACAAACCTATGACTTTGTATTACCAAACATAATTAAGTCTTGTCTCTTCAGGTGAGGTGTTCTATATAATGTAAGATTTGTTCAGTTTTCCTTTTTTCATTTTCAGAGAACAGTTTTTAAATAATAGTTTTCTTTTTATTCCCAAATGAGAATAACTCCAAAAGAAGATCGTTGACTTCAAAATACTTTGAAATTATAGAACATAGTCCAAAGAATGTAACTTAAAAACAATTATTTATTAAGGTTTGCTTGATCGCATGAAACATATTTACAAGTAACATACAATAATTGTCAAAATTTTATCTTTGAATTCTACTCAAACCATAATCTTTTACACGAAATGATCACTTTGCTAGGCTTGAGATTTGTTCATTTGACAATGAAAGCTTTAAATTGACACCGTTTGCTTGGTCTGGCACAAATAGCCCCTGGTATACGAAGAAGCATGTCCTATAACAAAATAACACTATAGAACTAGTCCTTTAAGCTAATTAGAAGTTCCATCCTGCAAACTTTTGAGTTAATTGCACTATAAATCCTATAATATGCATTTACTATAGATCTATATCTTTTCAAAAAGTAATGCTAAATATGACTAATAATAGAGAAAATGATAAATTAGTTTATATTATTGATTAATTCAAGATACATTAAAGAAGTAATAAATGAATAATATAATGCATATATACCGCCCAAAATTGAAGCATTTGTTTCTTTCTTTGATAATTTTTTTTGGTACATAAGAGACCAAAAGGTCAGGAAGTAGAACTTTTCCTAATGATTATTGACTAGCTAAATGTGTCTTAGGATGCCCATTCACAATGATCTCGTGCAAGTAAGTTTCATAGTCCATCCGGAGAATCTTTATAGGATTGTGGACCCTTCGCACTTAATTCCCGTTCCTAGTTTAGCCATCTAATCCGTATATCTATTTGTTTCGCGAAAGCTGAGATTAGCTCAAAATGATTAGATGCCAAAATATCACGACAGACACCTATTATATTATTCGAACCGTCCTTTACTAGCGCGTGCAACTCACACGAGTCCATTTTGATGACAAGGGGAGTACTGTACCCACACTGTACCGCCATATATAACTCGAAGTGCAAGGCAAGAAACTCCTTTGATAATTTTTTGTGATAAGATTTTGATTACCATCTGCTTCTTCAATTGATAAATTAGTCAGTTAAATAAAAACCCACATCCATAAAAACAACTTCCTTTTCATTTTGAATTTTAATTCAAAAATAAATATAACTTCCAAATTGGTGGATAAAAAAAACAAATTATTTTTATTTATTTACTTCTTTCATTCTGCTACTTACCCATGAAGTTAACACATGCAGTGATAAAAAGTTTAGTACCAAAACAGGCTTCATCATCAACAACATAAAATCCTCAGTCAAAATACTCAATCAACTAAATGAAATCAAATCATAAATGTCACCACCACACTAGAGAGCTTACATGAAACGTCAAATCTTCAAAATTTAGCAACGAGGAAAAATAAAAGCACAACAGAGTCTAGAGATAATGAGAATCCACCCCAACATAACGCCTAATCATCGAATCCCTTGGTTTTTCCAGATGCTTTTATTGTGGGTTGTACATTTTCCCCAGGTACAGCTTTCTTAGCAAGCTCCTGTAATGTTAAAGTTAATAGAACAAGAAACAAGAACAGGGTTTTATACATAGTTAAAATATGAATTAAATTGCGATACATCATCAAATGATGAATCATCACTAGTATCATCATCAGAACTTTCTTCATCTAACTCATCTGAACTGGAAGAATCATCATCAGAGCTGCTAGAGATTTTTCTCTTTTTGGCAGGTACATTTTTCGTAGGAGGCTCCTGTAATGTTAATAAAAGGAGAAACAAGTTTTATACTTTTATACATGGTTAAAATATGAATTAAATTGCAGTACATACAATAGGCGCGTAAAGCCTGAGTTTATTTCCCATCAAACATTCACCATTCAACTCAAGAGCCTGAAATAATTTATTTAATTAAACAAGAAAACATGGAAGCAAAATAAAAGAGATTAAAAATAAAAATAAAAATAAACCTTTTGTGCTTCTTGTGGAGTAGTAAAGTCAACTTTACAAAAGCTACTGGTATTAATATCAGCATCTATAATAAAAGAAACATCAACAACAGTTCCAGCACCTTTGAAAAAATCCTCTCTGTCACATTTATTAATTAAACATGGTTAAAAGGCTTCATATACTGGGCTTCAAAAGCTAATAGTAATGTTTAACTTACACGTTAGCTCGTTTAACATTTAAAGGTAGATTTCCAACAAACAAAGTCTTAGTTGTTCCAGATTCTTCTACTTCATCCTCAGCTTCTCTTTTGCCTACACAGCGTAAAAATACTCATATAAATTCCTCTTCCTTGATATATTCAAGAAATGAATAATTTAATAAATAACAATACAATATTCAGCGTAACCCAGTAAAAACCTATATATAACCTAACTAATAACTTGTGGCAATTAATGAAACAGTATCATATGTATCTTAAGGTTAGTTTCCAGAAATAATAACTTTTATAATTAACAAGTTGAGTATTAAAAAATAGACAAAATGGGATAACAAAAAATTGTAACTTTCTTCAAGGGCTTACTTGGTACAAGAATAGGAGCAGGTGCTGTTTCAACCTATATTCCGACAGCAAAAACGTAAATAACAATTAAATTAATTACAAAAAAAATTCTTTCCTAATTATATAGAGGAAAAAATAAAAAATATGAATCGTTGTAGCTGCACTTTACTTTGATGGATGAATTCTTGTTGCCCATTTTTTTTTTGGGTTTAGTCGAAAGAAAACAATTGATTTACCGAGAGCAAATAATATATTTAGGATTGTTTCGAGAAAATATAGTGGATAAAAATAGGGATGTCAATGGGGCGCGGGTTTGCGGGTACCCGCCCCACCTCACTTTAAACGGGGCGGGTTTTAAGGTACTAAATGGGGCTTGGGGCGGGTTGTGGGGATGGATCTTCAAAACCCGCACGAGGCGGGGCGGGTTGTGGGGATAAGTATTTCCCACCCCGCAAACCCTCCCCGCATGTATATAATATATAATTAATATATTTCATTTATAATATATATTTTAATTTCAATAATTATTCAAATCAAAGTTTGTGTGCGTCTATTATAACACACAAAGTTTAAATTATTTAAATGAAAGTGCAACTCCAAGGGCAAAATTTGTTTAAAAATCAAAATACAAATGCAAATTCAGAAGAATGGAATATTTGAGAGTTCAAAAAATAGTAAAATTTGTAGTAATAAAAAAAATTGAACGATCAAATTGAAACCCGCGGGTAGAACCCACACCCCGCGAGGAATAGATGAGCGGGGCGGGGCGGAGTGTGGGGAAGAACAACGCGGGGGCGGGGGGGCGTGGGACTTCTATTTTTTTGTGGGACGGGGTGCGGGGATAGGTAAACCCGCCCCAAACCCGCCCCATTGACATCCCTAGATAAAAAACTTATCCTGTACATGGGCTTTTCTTTATTTTTTTCATGTAACCCATCTCTATCTGAACTTCCAAGTAACCTAATTAGTATCAAAAATGTTTTTTCCCTCTCTACTAATTCTTTTTTTTTTTTTTTCTCTTCTTCCATCGCCATTAAATCTTCTTCTCTTTCTTCTTCTTTCATCCTCATCTTTCACTTCCTTGCTCAAATATCTCTTTCTCATAATTCGGTGGTTATTTCTAACCTCTTTTTCAATTCCGATGGCTTTTCTAATCGTTTTTTCCTTTTCCTCTAAGTTTACAAGATGAACTTCTATGCTACATCTTACTCTAACAGAAACAATGGCAAAAATATCATCACAGCCAAAAAAGGTATCTACTATTGCATCAACTTATGAACATTAGGACCTTGTTAATGATAGGTACATTAATGACTCCTCCTTCATTCGTGTTTTCGTAATTATTCCAAAAATTATTTATTACTTTCATAATATCTAATTTAATAATATTTCAGGTTCTATAAAAAATTATATTAAATGAGTATATTAAGATCATGAGCTGATTTTTTATCAATTTTGTCATGGATGAGTCTAATGTGTTACTATAGTCCTTCTTTCCAAATGAAGAGAATTTATTATTAAAATAATTCACTATTTCTTTAAAAACTCCAATCCATTCCTACCTTTAGTAGTAAATGGGATTTTAATTTTATCCCCAAATGATAAAAACTCCAAAAGAGGATGTTGACTTTAAAATAATTTTGAAATTATAGAACATAGTCCAAGAATGTTAACTCAAACAAAGAACTTATTTATTAAGGTTTGCACTCTTCGATTACAATTAACATACAACACTTGTCAAAGGATTATCCTTAATTTTTACTCATACCATATATCTTTTACAGGAAATGATCACATTGCTAGGCTAGAGATTTGTTCATTTGACAATGAAAGCTTTAAATTGACACCGTTTGCTTGGTCCGGCACAAATGGCCCCTGATATACAAAGAAGCATGCCCCGATGACGAAATAACACAGTAGCAGAACTAGTCCTTTAAGATAATTAGAAGTTCCATCCTGCAAATTTTTGTGTTAATTGTACTATAAGTCCCTATATTATGAATCCACTATATATCTATATTTTCAAAAAGTAATGCTAGATATGACCAAAAATAAATTAGAAAAACAATTTTATATAATTGGCCTATTCAAGATCCACCTAGCTAAGAGTGATAAAGGATGATGTGATTTTAAGTACAGACGCAGTAAATCCTATCCTAAAAGGTAATTTTAAAAAGCTTGAGAGGCTTGACTGAAAATTCGTAAGGACCATAATGTAATAATATAATTGGGGTAAATAATATATTTGGTCCTTTATCTTTACATGTACTGATAATTTAGTCCCTTATCTTTCAAAAGTAACCTTTTAATCCCTTATTTTGCAATATTGTAATGTTAATCATTTATTTTGCAAACATAACATTTCAATCAATTTTATCTTTCAATTGTGGGACAAAGTTAGTCCTTTTTAGTGTTCACTTGTTTTTGTTATCATAACGTTATCAAAGAGTATTTTACGCTGACATATATATTTCACTCCGTCTATAATGTAATAAATATACATAAAGCGACTAACAATGTCACAGGACTAAAGTGTTACATTTACTAGATAAATGGACTAACTACATTGTCAAAAGGGTAAAAAATAAAGGGGTAAAAAACTTATTTACCTAATATAGTATATTTATTTACGGGCTAAACTAAGAATTTACCTGTAAAGTGTAGGCTGTGACTATTATCGACAAAGCGAAAGAGCCGGTTCCAATGAGATCAAAATCTAGATCCATCTTAAGACCCATGATCCAAGCGACAATTACAGTTAAGGGAACCTGAACATATTAAAATTTTAGTTTAATATCCTTATATTATGTAAAAATTGCACTTTAATTAGGTCAGGAAAAACATATCAACATATAACATTAAGTTTCCAATGATTTAAAGAAAAATACTCACCACAAACATTGCAATCTGATTTGCTGATCCCATAGCAACTCCCAAAGATATATCCTGCATTACACAAGTAATTTTTTTCCACTTAAGTTGTCCCTATATTGATTTTTGTGAGTTGGTTGCACTATAAGTCCATATATTTTTTTTTGAGTTAATTGCACTATATGTCCCTCGCTATATATATGGAATATGCACTATAGGTCCATATAATAAATTTTGAATCAATTGCACTATAGGTCCCTATATTATGCAATAATTGCACTACAAGTCCCTGTATTAATTTTTTGAGTTCATTACATTATAGGTTGCTACATTGATTTTTTTTAGTTAGTTGCACTAGTCTACATATTAAGTAATTTTATTAATTGCACTATAGGTCCCTATATTCTGCAAAAAATTTCACTATAGGTCTCTATATTCTGCAAAAATTTCACTATAGGTCCCTATATTCTGCAAAAAATTTCACTATAGGTCCCTATATTCTGCAAAAATTTCACTATAGGTCCCTAGTTTATAGCTAATTTCACTACAAGTCCCTAGATTAATTTTTTGAGTTAATTACATTATAGGTAGCTACATTATTATTTTTTTGAGTTAGTTGCACTATAATCCCCATATTACTATAGGTCCCTATATTCTACAAAAATTGCACTATAGGTCCTATATTCTACAAAAATTGCACTATATGTCCCTAATTTATAGTTAATTTCACTATAAGTCCTCATATTATTTTTTGAGTCAATTGCACGATAGGTCCCTGTATTAATTTTTTTTAGCTTGCATGTTGTACATATGTCTCTAATTTATTTTAATACACTATAGGTTCTATTTTTTGCAAATTTGAGTAAATAGCACTAAAACACTAATTTTCTTTTGTAATGGGGCTAATTTGAGTTATTACATTTAAATGGAGCCCTTAATATGTAAATATCATCAAGATTCATGACTTACCAACTTGTTCTTAAAAGCAAATATAATCGCGCCAGCATGTTCCGCAGCATTTCCCACAATTGGAAGCAAAATTACACTGATGAAACTAACAGATAGCCCCCAGGAATTCGATGCATCCTAAGTTATAACACACAAGATTAATGTTCGAAATGACAATACTGATAAAATAAAGGGACCTATAATGCAATTTACATCGATTGTTCCAACAACATATTCAGACAATATAGCTACGAACATAGTCATTCCGACCAACCAAGAAACTGCACTCCAGAATCCAATTACTGGTATATCTTCTGATAACACATCATCTTCTACCTGATTATATACTCAATATTAGCTCAATGATTTTAAACAAAATCTGTGATATAAATATTTAATTGTGTCCGCTAGAAGTGGGCCCATTTGGATCATCAGAAGACCAAAAAAGAAAATAAAGAGCAAATATGACCAAGAAGGGCCAGTGCACTTTTTGCAAAATATAGGAACCTATAGTGCAATTAACTTGGACATTCCAGTGGGAGTCATGAGTTTTTATTCGGGTCCAAGGAAGTTGCCCCAATTTTTTAGTTAATTACATTATAGATCCCTATAATTTTGCAAAGATGCACTATAGTTCCCTATATTGCAAAAAGTTCACTATATGTTACTATATTTTGCAAAAAATGCACTGTAAGTCTCTATATTTTGCGAAAAAAAATGCAATATAGGTTCTATAATTTAAAGAAAAAATGTAATATATGTCCCTATATTTTAAATTAAAAAAAAAAAACTATAGGTCCCTATATTTTGCAAAAAAATGCATTATATGTCCTTATATCTTGCAAGTACTATAGGTTCCTATAATTTGCAATAAATGCAGTATATATTGAGTATGTAAGTAATGGCTTGATTATCTATTATGGTATTAGAGCCAAAGACTAGTGAAGTCGCAGGTTAAAAGCTATTAAGAGAATTGATTATCTATCATTCAATATATATGACCCTATATTATATTTTTGAATTAATTGCATTATAGGACCTACATTATGCAAATAATAGATATTTAACAAAGATCAACACTTTAAATTCAGTTTTATTTACACAAAACAATTAACTTCATAAGTAAACATAACCAAACTTTTAAATGACTTGATCAAATACTATACAAACCACTGATGCTTGAAAAAGTTGACGGTGGGTCCACAATTGGAAAACGAGGTAACCAAAATACGCAATCAACATGAAAATGCAACTCAATCTAGACAACTGAATTGTCGTATCAGCATCCAAAACTTCGGGATATTCAGAGTATCGTAACATTAGAGGCAATGTGTAACACAATAATCCCAATAACAAAAGGAGTGTGTTCACATCAGCTTGTTTCTGTTAAAAAAATCAACACTGAGTTAATTATTTGAGTATAATTTTTACTAATTTATCAAAAAGTTCTTTTTCATTTTATTTCACAGTAATTTACAATAAGTGCGTGCTATATATCTCTTTCTCTGTAGTTTCAAAAGTGCAAGCTATCCGTGCGGCTAAAAATAATGCACACAAACAAAATAGTCATAAAAATAAAATAAATTATAGATTAATAAGTTAAATTTCAAAAGTTGGGAAACCAAGTGAAAAAATCTGAAAATTTGGGGGGCTATAAGGTAATATAGGATTTATAATACAATTAACTAAAAAAATAATATAAAGAATTATAGTACAAGTAACTCAAAGAATACAATACTGGGACCTATAGTGCAATTTTCATGGAAACAAAAAAATTAGCCAGGAGACTATAATTCTATTTTAGTCATGTTTTTCCCCAAAAAGAAAATGGGACAAATTTGTCTTGTACACTTGTATACTGGGCTGGGTGGAGCTGCAGCCCAGCCCAGCGCTCACTTTTGAAACTACACGGACCTTTAGTGGCGGTTATTGTACTTTTGAATCTAAAGGGAGTAACGTGCACTTATTGCAAACCAGTATAAAACACTGTGGCGGTTATTTTGATCTTTAGTGGTGGTTATTTTGACCTTTAGTGGTGGTTAGTACGTACTAGGAGGTAAAATGCAAAAAGAACTTTTTGAAAACGGTTTCTTACTGAGTCGAATTTTTGTTCCTGTTTTAGGTTAGCAATGCCGCCACATAGAAGAGAAGTTCCAAGAACAAGTAGAAGGTTTGAGAGTATAGAACCCAAGAGAGAATATTTCACAACATCAACTTTGTTCTCAATGAGGGCAAATATTGCAATTATGAGCTCGGTTGCATTCCCACATGTTGCATTTAAAAGGCCCCCAACTGCAAAATCATAACAATATTGGAGTTATATAAATCAACACTATTTAAAAAAATTATATAAATGCCTTATGTCCCTTAAATTTCACTATCTGGTCCCTAACCTTTTAAAATTGTCTTTGTAGATTTTGATTTATTTTATTTATATGAAAAACTTATGATAAGTTATATGTTTTGTTGTATAATATTTAATATAGGGTCTTATAGTGAGATCAAGTCAAAAACATAACTAGGGTCCTGTAGTACAATTTTTGCGTAGTACATTGACCTATAACGCATTTAATTGAAAAATAACTAGGGATATATATTGCAACTTTTGCATGATATAGGGATCTATAGTGCAATTTTATAAAATATAGTTACAGTGACGAAACCAGAATTTTATATTTGAGGGACCAAAGGAAGAGTTTCGAAAAATTTAGGAGCGCTTAATAATTTCTTCTTTTTTTTACAAGGGTGAAAATGTGGTTTTTAAAAAATTTGGGGAGGCCAGCCCCAATATCATAGGGTAGGTCCGTCTCTATATAGTTACCTATAGTACAATTTTTGCATGATACATGGACCTATAGTGCAATTAGCTACAATCTTTTGAGCCTATTTAAAGCAACAAATGACTCATTGTAATAAAGAATACTACAGCTCAAAATTAGAGTGAAAAGGATTAACCTGATGGACCTGTATAGAAGGCAATTTGTCTGCAATAAATTGATGCAAATTCAAAAATAAAAGAAATATGTTAGTAATTATTAAAGAAACAATTTAGAGATACTTTAGATTAGTAGTTAATTTGACGAAATTTGCGTTTCTTTTCTTACTCTGTTAGGAAACTAATACGTTCAGCGAGTGGCATGAGTCCGATCAAGCTCAAAGCGAAAATCCATGGCTGCATTAAGAGAAATGATAATAGTTAGCTAATTGCACTATAAATCCCTATATTATGCTCAAATTGCATACTTGGTCTATATCTTATGCAAAATAAAATATTATAGTTTTATATATTTAGCAAAAATTTCATTATATGTCCCTAATAACATAGAAATTCAATATAAGTCTTAATAATATGCAAGGTTTGCACTCGATATTATTTTTAATTTGTAACAATATAAATTCCTTTTGTTATATAAAATATCCTATATTAATTATGCAGGGTCGGCCAAAAAACCAAAATTTACTTGGTTACTTAAAGAAAGATTTTTTTTGGGCATTTTGTTAGTAAAAGAAAAGAATTGTTTTGATAAAACTAAGTCTTGTATTTATAAAAATAGAAAAATAGGACCTAAAACGGTGGTTTTGGTGACTTTGCCAAGGACGTCTCTGAATTATGTTAAAATATATTTAAACAAATAAAATAAATAAAAAACCTAATTAAATAAATTTAAAGAAATGGAGAGCCAAATGAAGATTTCAAGAAATTTTAAAAATTATAAGATGATACAATAATTCTTTTTGCACTAGGCGAAATTTTAGCTGGGACGAAATACAATTTCTTTTAAGGATTTTTCGATAATTAAAAAAAATCGGGAATTTTATCTTTTATTATATAATTAAGAATTCTTACCCGTCCGAAGTTGTAACACTGAGCAACAATGGCAAAAGGGACCGCTAAAAAGAGAACTGAAAGCTTAGTCCCGAAGATCACTTCTTGAAAGTTAATTAAAAAGTTTCTAACAAACCCTAGCTGAACTTTTGAGACGAGGGTTAAATCTGATTTCTTTCGAAGCGATGAAGATGACATGTTATGTGCTGTGCGGCCATGTTTTGTGTGATCTGAATTGCTCAATCCTTTAAGCTTTCCAGTTTCTAATAGCCATGGTTCGATTGATGAAGCCATGTTTTAATGGTAATTACAACTTCTATGTATACAACCTGTATTTTTTTCTCTGTATATATGGTCGTGACGGAATATTTAATACAATATTGGAAAACATTTAAAGGAAAAAGGCAAAAGACAAGCTCCCAAATTTTTTCGATGCTTATCTTTGCATTAAGTGTCACCGAATGGTTTTCTTGTTTTGTAGTGTTATTGTTTTTTTTTTTGAATTTTTCGTCAATGAGAAATCCATTTCACACTAAAACGAGTCTCAACATGTGTAATTCACGTGAACCATCACAGGGACCAAATTGCAAAAAAAAGAGCTACAGCAACCATTAGTGAAAAATAAATTAAGGACTAGTTCTCCAAACTGTTTGCTTGATGACTTGGTGTCTTACAATTTCAATCAACATGCGATTATCTGTTTACAATTTAATGATACTATATATATGTTTAATTTAGTAAATAATTCAATTATATAGGGTTAAAGATTTTCTAATTGAAAAATTCATCAATCAAAACCTTCATGAATTCTTATTAGTATTGCAATATGGGTTATTATAGTTATTACATATTATGAATGGGTTGTCTAAAAAATTATTTTACTTAAATTTATTACTAACTTACTATAACAGTACTATGTATGGATTTTTAAAAAATGATTGTACTAAAATTTATTACTCTACCCCAGAAGAAATAGCCAATTAAACATACAAAATAGAACATTCTAATTCTTGTGATCATATATATAATATAGAGATGCACGTATTTTTCTTCATCATAAGAACTGAAAGAACACATATATTAAACAAGAAATATAAGTACAAACATATTTTTCAGTCTTATTGGAAACTTCATTGAAGCTATATGGGCCATATAACCGTACAACCCCTGAGAATAACATATGGTTCGAATATTTTCTCATAATTGCAAGGGATGGTCCATGTAACCCAATTTCTACAAACTGCTGTGTTACCTTCGAGACTTGGTCTCTTTGGTTTGGAGGACAACTGAGACAACACTGTCCCTGAAGCTACTTCCATCCGCTGCTCAGGTCCATCCACCAGCCCGTGATTCCAGCTCGAAGACACCCCTAAAGTGCCGCTCCCATTCGCCCAGCCCCGCCAGATTTCTTTTTTGATCAAACTTCACACCTCTTTCACCATTCAATAGTCGCAGAATAAGTGTAACGCGCTTTCTTCGTCGATCTCACACCAATGAATTTGCTCGAAACGTCCATTCCTCTCCTCACCAAATTCTGAACTGTGGCTAACCGTTCTTGTATTGCCCACCAAATTAGTACCCTTACATTTTGCGGCACCCAAAGCTTGCAAACTTTTCCCCACTCCATCACCTCCTCAACCTCGAAAGTCGCCACCTCCTTAAAAGCTGACTTTACAGTATACACCCCGTTACGTTCTTTTTTTTTTTTTTTTTTTGTTCAGAGACCCCATTACGTTCATTTTGCCATGATAATTCATCTTCTTCACCTATACCTTTCGGAATGCTAATTTCTCTAATTTCTTGAATCTTTTGGGTTGATAACAAGGATCCGAATGTGTTCCAATCCCAGGCACCATTTTCAATCACATAATCACTCACCCTATCCAAAATTATATCCCTCCCAATCGGACCTATTGCATGATTTATCAACGTCTCATCTCCCATACATACATCAAGCCAAAATGTGATTCTATCTCCATTCTTGATTGTCCATCGGGATTCCCGTCTAACCACGACAATACCTTCCACGATGGCACGGCAAACCGGTGAGTCACGAGATTTTGTTGTATAGGGAAGCACATTTCTCTTGAAATACTTCTGCACTTAAGCTACCACCCACAAGATTGAATTATCGTGAACAAGCTTCCACCGGTCTACCTAATAATGCTCTATTCATGTCTCCTGCCATACGTAGTCCTAATCCCCCTTAATTCTTCGGTGTATAGACTTTGTCCCAAGCAGCCAAGCTGATTTTCTGCTGATCTTCCACCGAACCCCAAATGAAATTCCGAACAATTCGATCAATTTCTTCACAAACATATCAAAGTAATTTCTCCACTTGCATTATATATATTGGCATCGCACACAATACGGATTGTGCTAACGTAATCCGACCTGCCAAAGAATGAGACTTACTCTTCCAACCCGCTAGCTTTCCTCTAAGTACATTAGTCATCTCCCCATAAAAACCCTTAGGTCTCTTTCCAGAGAGAATCGGCACACCTAGGTACTTACCCAACCCTTCGCTTCGACTATATCCACTTCGGTTCGTGATACATTCAGCTAATTCTATATCTACATTTCTCGAAAAGTATACGAGGGACTTCCCTTTATTTATTGATTGCCCCGCGCTTGAAAAAAATCCATCTATCGCTTCATCCACAACATCAAAATTATAATCAGATGTATCCGAAAATAAAATAAGGTCATCTGCGAAGAAAATATGAGATATAGAAATCCCACTTGAACATAATTTAATTGCCTTCCATGCGTCCTCCTTGATTAAACGCTGAATGAGGATAAAGAATCTTTCCATAATAATAGCAAACAAATACGGAGAAACGGGATCCCCCTATCTATTCCCTCTCTGAGGTGCAAAAGGAGTCAATGTGGAACCATTTCATAGTACGATGAATTCATTCTCTTCCATACTTGATAATATAAGGGATATTCAACTAGACGGAATACACAGAGCTGCAAGTGATTCGCGAATAAATTTCCAACTAATCCTATCATTTGCTAGATCAATCTTGATAGCCATGTAAACGTAGAAGAAAATCAATTTCACTCACTAAGATCACATTATCGATTGTAGATTTTCTCGGAAAAAACTACTCTTGGTAGTAGGGTCCCATGGCTTTTGCAAGAAGAGGCCTAAACCGATTCACAATAAACTTCATACACAACTTGTAACACATGTTAATAAGACTGATAGGCCTAAAATCTGAAATGTATTCAGGGATTTTTGATTTGGGGATTAGATAAATAAGCGTTCCGAGTAGACCCCTAGGAAAAACACCCTGTTGGCATATAGCCTCCCTTAATAGGTTGTTTTAATGTGACAAATCCTCTTGTGTTTAGTGTGCTAATTACTATTGTTATATACATTCTATCTTGCACTCTAATTCATCAAAAAGCACATTCTTTATCATTTAGATCAAAGCTTTATTGTTTTATCTTAAGAAACTAATTCTCATACAAATAGTTTTAACCTTATCTTTGTGTACATTGAGAATTAGCTTTAGTGATCAACTACAAATTTTATAAGAATGATGTTCTCTACAACTCTCGTGAAAAAGGTTTTCTGATCCGAGCATCACAGTAAAAGATATACTCACTAGAAGGTGTTTTAGACCTTTGGTGCGGTAGCCGGAAAGGTATACCGGCGGATTGAGAGGTATACCGCCCGCAGCAAGTCAAATAAGCGAGAGTTCATGCGGTACACTGCACGAGACCCGCGGTGCACCGCAGATTAGGGTTTTCTGTAGCAAAATAAAGACAAAAATGCATATATCCGTTGGGGATATTAATATATCCGTTGGAGACAATTCTTATGACCGTTGGGAGCATTTTGCAGCTATATATTGAATGTCTTTTAAGGCTACAACTACACCTTCAACCCATATACACTAAGGGGCTTAATTGTTATCATCCAAGAAGGTGTCAAGAGCTATACATTGTTGTATCCACTCAATTAAGGAGTTAATCCAAGAAGCTTCAAAGTTATTATCTACTCAAGAGAAGTTTTAAGCTTATAGTTATATCATCTCTTTAGGAGTTCATTAGCAAAGTTGTTTCACCCTTTAAACACTTTGTATTTATCCTCTTAATTCTAGTTCTTGTAATAGATAGGTTAAGAGAGAATTTGAGTATCGGGAGTATACTCGGTGTCCTTGTGTTGTGATTACACAAGAGTTTCCTTCGTGGTTTCGAAGAGGTTGTCCTTCGTGTTATCGAAGAGGTTGTAAGGGTTATTGTGTTCTCGACCCGGTTAAGAGAGACACGGGAGCTTAGTGAAAAGCTTGAAATCCTAAGGAGGCTTCCTTAGGTAGTGGATGTAGGGAAACCGAATCACTATAAATCGTGTGTATCTTTCTATCCCTACGATATTTACTTTCCGCACTTAATATGTTTGATAATATGCCTACATGAATAGCTAGTATGAATATTGTGATATTGCTTATCTAATTTATCAAACTTTGGTCCTCTAAGTTAGTAAGAGAATAGATAGTCGATTTACTTGTTAAACTTTTATATCGAACCTCTAACTTATCCTTTGCATGATTCATAAGTGTTTGATATATTAGTTGACTTAGAAGTTTTCTCTTAAACTTATAATTGTCCAAAAGATTTTTAATTAGGCATTAATCTTATTAGTAATCCTATTCACCCCCCTCTAGGACTTTCACACCCTTCTGCCACTACCGCTCGGATCATACTACACATAGACGGTCCAACTGTCTCGCAACAGGTCTGGTAGTTACCCGCGGTCATCCCATCAGGCCATGTCGTCTTATGAGGATGCATTTGAAACAACGCGACCCGAATCTCCTCACCTGAAAGGTTTCCGTTAAACTCTCCCTTGTCTCCCGGCTGAACTTCACAAGATTCGAAATCTGAACAGGTGGCACCCCATCGTCATCCCATGAATAAAGAGTCCTGAAAAAATCTCTTACCTAGTTACTTTCATCACTGTCATTTGTGAGCACCTCATCATTTCGTAATGCGTTCCTTTGAATAAATCCAATCCATATTTGCTCTTTAAAACCTATCATCTTTATCTCTTCATTGTATTAATGATTAACTTAATCTTGAATACGCAGCTTATCCATACTTTGTCGCTATCCTTGACAAAATTGCGAGTTTCAATAATATTATTCTTAAAGAGATAAGTAAAACGCATGCTTTCCGATAAATTGGCTATTCAATTTACAGTCCGTTTGGGACTGATTATTTTAGAGCTAAAAGTGTTTTTCAGTTAAAATTTAAATACTTGTAAAAATATTAAAAATTATTTTGACATAAAAATTACTTTAAGTGAATATTTTAAAAAACCATACGAGCAGTTAATTTCTTTTACATTTCGACAAAATATACATGTGTACACCTTCAATGCAAAAACAAATTACCTTTGATAACAATCAAGATTCTTAAATAGAATAATCAGCACTAGCTGCAAACACAACAACGTGGGTAACTTATAATGGTGTTCGGCTCATCAAAGTTGATCTAAAAAGTTCTTCCTCATAAAACTAAAGTTTAATTTGGACTTTCCTAAAACTTTAAGTAATAACAATAAAATTAATGAAATATATACCTTCCCTAAGTAACATACTTTAACCTTTGAAGTATAATAATTCCGTCAACTAACATATCAATCCCAAATAACCCTTATTTCTTTTTGTCAAAGTCCCAAATAACCCAAATAACAAAAATTAATTATCCAGCTCGAGATTTGTTATAGCGATTAAAAATACTTTTGAATGTTCATGATTTCCTTGAATTAATTATTGAGTTGAATTAAAAAATGAGTAATGATATTTGTCACCCTTTTTGTATCACCTTTTTATCACCTCCTACGTGTATGTCTACATGTACCAATGAATGGATTTCTCTATCTTATTTAATTTTTCTCTATCTTCTATTCAAGGAAATCAGAACATATATATAGAAGGGTGATAAAAGGGTGACATGAAAAGGGGTGACAAATATCATTACTCTTAAAAAATTTGAGTTGATTATCTTTTAAATAAGAAAAAAAGGTGATGTGTAAAGTTACTTAATTAAAAAACATAATTAGTCATTGCAAATAACAGTTTTGAAATATAATGTGTTTACAAAAAAAGATATATTTGTTATTATAAAAAAAATATTACCTAAAAGGTCTTGAAAAAACCCTATATATCTAAGCACTTTCATTTAATTTTTTTTTTACTAAAACAAATTTTAAAATTGTATGTCAATTTTTCTAAAAGTTTCTCTATCTATTATATCTTTTTTTTTCTATATACTAATTTATTTATTTATTTTTAAACCCTAAAAAAATTCAAAAACTTCTCTCCCCTCTCCTCTGTGTTTCTTCCTTTTCCATTAAAGCTCACACCTCACTACATTCAGTGTTTGTCATTGAAGTCTTGTCGGGAGATGTCATTATAGAAGCACCAGCTATGGAAGGAGAATGGACAACAACATGCTCCGTTGGTGTTGTTCCATGGCGTGAAGAACTCCGGCGATGCGAAAGTTGAGAACTCGCGAGAAGAAGGCACCAGTTCGTGTGAAGACGAAGGACATATTTGTTCCGTTCGGCAAAGTTGTGTCGTTCGCTGGAGTTCGTGACGTTGTTTTGTTCGAAGAAATTGTCCCGTTCGCCAAAGTTCGTGAAGTTGCACTAGATATGTTCGGATCCCAGGTGAGCTCGTGAGGCTTCACTACTCAGAAGCATGACTCGTGATCATAAGCATTGTTCGTGAGGCTTCACTACTTAGAAGCATGATTCGCGAGCTCTTTGTGGAGTTTTCTTCATGCTTCGAAGGAAACTGCTCGTGAAGCATGGTCGAGGAAGATGCATGGCTCGTAGACCATGGAAAACCTTCGAATTCTAGCAGGTCAGATCTTCAAGCTTCGTTACTGTCAGTAGCTTTGTTTCTGCTAGCAACTTTGTTTCTCATGTACTCAGTTCATTTGGTTTTTTGGCCAGCAACTTTGTTTTGTTTTCTTTTTCTTATTTTTCATTTCTAGTTTATGTGGACGATATTAATTTTATTTTTCTTTGTCTTGTTAGCATGTTAGCAAAGATTTATTCAATATATATTGTAATTTTTTACTATAAATAAATTATTATTTTTGTTGCCTTATCTCTTTGTTTAATTTTTATTTTTCAATCTTACTCAGCAGTTTCTACCGAGCACTTAGTGTATTTGGACCATACTTAAGGAATTCATTGAGTATACTCAATGTTTTTCCCTGATACTCAGTAAAATTCTCATATTCTTAATTAATTTTTTCTATACTCAATGAAATTCTCAAATACTCAATGAATTCTCCCAATACTCAGTAAAATTTGTGAATACTTAATAAGTTTTCGGAGCAATAAATTTTTCGAGCACTCAGTAAAATCTCTGGCGGTGGTCGGCGGTGAACGATGGGTTGTGGTCGAAACTGGAAAGTATTGATACTCAGTGAGTTGATACTTACGACTCACTAATTTGGTGATTCATGTTTAATGTCATTTATTTTTTGTGTTTATGTGGTTTTTGTTTTATTTGAGGGTATTTTAGTATGTAATTTCTCATAAAATTGGTGGTGGTTTTTTTGAAAAAAAAAGATAGCCACATATTTTTTATAGGTCACAAAAATTGTCTCCAAAATTTCATAAGTAAATATAAAAAAAAAAAGATACTTAACTTTTGAAGATAAGGATAACCTTGAAATTTTTTTTTATTCTTTTTTTTAAATAAAACAAAACTGAACATATAATTTATATAACAAAAGTCTAAGAAATTAATAGATGTTGATAAAAAGATATTGATGAAAAAAAGAAGTTAAATTTTAAAGTTATGAATAAGTATCAGTTCAGCCTAGGTGGTTAATGGAAAAGAATTCCATTAAAGAAACATGATTATAAAGTAATTAGAGTTTTATTTAATAAAATAATTAAATAAAAAGAACAAAATTCAAATTTCATTTTTAATAATCAAAAGTTATTTTTATATGATAAAAAAACATTTAAAGTCTAAAGTTTAATAGACTCAAAAAAATAGGCTAGATTAGAAATTCTAAAGAGAATAATAGAACAATATTAAAAAAGTCCCAAAACACAACACACTTAAAAACCATCTATCATTTGTAAATCCTAAATTGTATACGTACGATTTAACAAAGCACATCACGAGAATCATTAGAAACTTTTAAATTTAATTTTTGATAGTGTAATAATTTAACGAGAACACTATAAAAAATAGGGGAAGATAAATACATTAAAATAAAAATACTGTTTTTTATTAGGCCGGTGAGGTAGGTGGAGAAAAAACAAATCGTTAGTTTGATAGGTTTGATAGACAACTCACTTCATTAGGTTTAGGGCTGTAAACGAACCAAGCCGCTCGCGAGCCGCTCGAGCTCGGCTCGGTAATAAGCTCGTTCGAACTCGTTCGTTTACATAAATGGAAAAAATAAGTTCGTTCGAACTCGTTCGTTAAAAAAACGTGTTCGTTCGAGCTCGTTCGTTAACTCGTTAAAAATTTACAATATGTAAATTAATGGTTTAGTTATCAATAATTATATTGGTAAACCTATAAAAAAACAAATTATTCGTTAATAACTCGAGATCGGCTCGAAAAAAGCTCGTTCGATATGATAACAAGCCTTAAAATTTGAGTTCGGCTCGACTCGTTAAAAATTGAGCTCGACTCGACTCGGCTCGTAAATCTTATCAAACAAGCTTGCACATCTATTATTCGACTCGACTCGGTTCGTTTACAGCCCTAATTAGGTTGCACATTATGACCAAATGAAGACTAGCCGATGTACACATATGCTATATATATGTGTAACTTAGTGTCAATATTGAAGTACTCATCCCAAGTATAATAATGGCAGATACTAATCGTCCACAATTTGTTATGTTCGGTTCTTCCATTGTCCAATTCAATTACCATCTCCAAGGATGGGGTGCCATACTTGCCGACCTTTACTCTCGCAGGGTATTATTTCTCTTATTTCTAACACTCATTTATGTTCTCTTTAGTATCTTGGATATAACATTGTCAAAAAAAGAAGAGTAACTAGAATGTAACTTATCCCCCTTTGCTCTCCAATTACTTGAAAACCAACTTGTTTAAATTGGGATCATCTGATTTTTCTATGGTCGTTCCTTTGGTTAATTTTTAGTAGTCATGTTTCTTTTTAGTTGTTTTTTCTTTTGACTTAGTTTGGTTGTTTGATGTGAGAGCCACTAGACTTGGAGTAAATGACTTCAATGAGATTCGATCCCACGACCTCTTGGTCTCTGTTTTTTTCAGTATATTAAACTGATTAAAAAGTTATATGTTGCAATAAGATTGTTTTAAAAAAATTGATCTAATACCTTATAATTCTTTCAAATTTTCAGAACCTTCATTTGCCTTTATAATTTTTAAAATTTATCATATTAAATATTGATTTATTTTATTTATTTGAATATTTTGTGTTTCTAATAATAAAATATAAATAATTATGTATAATATAAAGACTTTTGTCGTAATTAATCTAAATAATAAATAAAAAAACCTGTATTGTAATTTTTATTAATATATGAATTTACAATGTAACAAATTTAAAAGTAAAGGACATTATTCTCGTATCTCTAGTTACAAAATATGACGTGTTTGGGCCGGGCTGGCTGATGTAAAATCTATAAAAGGTTTGTTTATTGTTTTATTATAAATATAGGCGGATTTTGTATTGCGTGGATATGCTAGTTGGAATACAACTCGTGCAGTTGATATTTTGGACAAGGTTTTTCCAAAGGTAATTTCAACATTTAGAAAGATTAAAATTTTAAATAAGGTTCAAGATGATCATTAAATTTTAAAATTGTTTGATATATATTTTAGGATGCAGTTGAGCAACCATCACTAGTTATATTATATTTTGGTGGTAATGATTCAACTGGGCCTCACCCATCTCGTCTAGGTCCATATGTTCCTCTTGGGCTTTATGTCCAAAACATGGAACGGATTATTACGCATATTAAGGTAAATTTAGAGTTGAGCCCATTTTAATTTATACTACTTTATCAATGTTTTTTTCTGTTTATTAGAAGTTTGGTTATAAAAATATTTGTTTATTTGAGAGTTTTTTTTTTTTTTTTTTTTGGACATGTTTATTTGAGAGTTAAATGACATGAATAATGTTAAAGTTGGGATAACTGTATAATATTATTTGAGCAACTACACACGATTAGAAATAGATATCATTTGCAAGGTTGAAATTAAAGATTTTTTTACTAGTTAGAAGGATGAATTAAGTTGACCTTAATATTAGAATTTGGACTTTTTTGACGCTAATATATGAATTTGGTCGGGAGCACTTATCCAATTTATTTTGGGTTGATTTGTATAGGTCACAAATAGAGGCTAAAAATCATAAAAACAGTTTATGTTTTTTAGAAAAATTAAATATTTGTTAAACAAAGTAATTTTTTTATCAAACAATGATATATATCACCAATAATATGGTATGATTTGAATATAAATAAATTGTCAATTAAAATTAAGAAAATAAATAAATTTATTTCTATTTAAAACACGATGTTATAGATGGATGAATTTAAATGGTATATATCATTTTTTTTAACTCATCTTCTTTTCAACAAATATATAACAAGTTCGCAATACAACCCCGTCTACTTGGGTAATGTGTATTGAATAACTTGTTAAATCTATACACAAAACAACCGTAAATTATTAAAATAACTTTGGTAAAAGAATATCTTTTAGTAAAAGTAAAATAATCGCTTGTTAAAGATTATTTTTAAATAATAAAAAAATCTTATTTAGACTATAATCATATCTTTACGTATGATCTTTTCAAAAATAGTGTTTTAATACATCATCCTAAGGGTCTAATTGGTACGTGGTAATAAATTTGGATAGGAATGGAATAACTCAAGTATTAGAATTACCACGGTAATACAATAAATTTGATAGTTATTATATCATACTTCGTATGTTATAAGAATAGAAATAAAAGAAATTAATTGATTATTATCTTATACTCGATATAATATAACATTGTATTATAATTTAGAATACATCGTATAACAATCATAAAAAAAACCTTATAATTTTACCTATTAATGATGGATGTCAATTTAAAAAAGTAATTAACACTATTAATTAAGAATTGAATATTGCTTGTTGATAAAGCTAATATATTGTAGATAAAATTTGACGTTTTAAAAAATATATATCGCATGTATTATTTTTAGGTGATTATATGTAAGAATTTATCAATAACGAACTGAGTTTTGCTTCTTTACTAATTCATAATAATGTTAATTAATATTATTACATGTTGTCAAGATTTATAGGTTTAAGATAAAATTGTCAATTAAATCAAATTTCATTCCTAATGTAACTGGAATGTCTAATACCATGGGGGTTGGATGAAATGGATATTACCATATATATGGGATTAAGATTACTATGGTAATAAATGTCTCATCCTTTTTAACTCCTACCAAGTATAGGACTAAAATTCATTAAGGATTGTTATGCGATTCCTAATTTCATTACTGCGTAGCAGTCACACCCTAAGTGTTAATAATATTGTCAATATTATAAGTGGTGTTGAATTATATGTTAAAACAATGTGGTATAATACTATTTTTAATGAGATTATGTCACGATATAAAATGTTGTAAACTTGTTGTGCTAACTTGTTTGAATATTTTTGAAAAGATATTAGTATTTTTATCGCGCTTCAACCAATTCAGTCCATTTCGTCAAAGGATATTATTTTTATGGATATTAAACCTCCAACTGAAAATTCTAGATTAGTGTTTGAAATCACGCATATTTATGTTTTGTTGAAAAATCTAGGCGAATCTCGTGTCCGAGGGCATTATACAATAAATTCTGAAAAATAAATTATACATGACATAAATTATAACATGACATAATTTATAGCGCTCTTTATATGCAATATCATATTGTATGTCCTAACACATCTTCTTCTCCCTTGCCAGGATCTTTCAACAAAAACACGTATAATAGTTCTTACTACTCCTCCCGTGAATGAAAAACAAATACTTGAAGTTTTTGGGTGCTTAGATCCAACACTATACTTAAATTTATGTTCTTTCTTATATTTCCTAAGACACAGATTCTAATCCCTATCTAATAATCCATCTCCATTTTGTTCTTAATTGAAATCAAAATCAGCAATAACCTACGTCGTTCGAACAAGGCTTGTGAAGAGTATTCAGACGCTTGTGTAGAGTTGTGTCAACGGTTAGGTGTGAAAGTTATTGATCTCTATCGTGCAATTCAAGAACCCAAGGACTGGTTGTCTACTAGTTTTACGTGAGTCATTTTCCTTAACTATAAGTCCCTATATAAAGCCAAAATAGAACTATATGTCCCTATATTATGTAAAATATAGAGTGTAAGTCCCTAAATTGTATTAATTATACTATAAATACCTATAATCTACCAAATAACCTGTATTAGTCCTATAAACAATTGTATATTGATACAAACAAAATACATCAAAGACTAAAAAAATAAAAAAAATTAGGGCAGACTAAGTGAACGTTCATGCCCAAGTCTTAGGAGTCTGAAGGTCGGGGCAAAGCTACACCTTAGCTAGGAAGGGTCATGGTCCCACTAGATTTTTCACTTCTTTTTACTATATTAAAAGAAATTATATTAATACCTTATGACTCCCCAAATTTTTAGAATATTCATTGACCTCTTCAAATTTTTAAGATTTATCATATGTTTTGATTTATTTTATTTGTATGATTTTTTTGTTAATAAAATGAAGCTTGTTTTGATATATGTAATCTTGATGGTACTCATATAAAAATTAAACATTATAACATGTAATAAGATTTTCGAATAATATAGGACTTGTAGTGCAATTAACTAAAAAAATAAGGCAACCTCAACAAAAACTCACGACTCGACCCCTTAATGATAAATTATTTGTGTTTATGTGGATTGTGTATTTAGGGATGGTTTGCATTTCACTCATGAAGCAAGTAAAATTGTGGTGAAAAAGATCTTGACGGTCACTAAAGAAGCTGATTGGGAGCCAAGTGTTTATTGGAAATCAATGCCAGTTGAAAATTCTGAAGATTCACCGTATGATCCTGTTAATTCCGATGGTACAGCAACGGAAAACTCTGCCAATGTTATTTGGCCTTGGCAAGCACAATGGGACTTACCATAAGGGTCAGTCCTCCTGGAAAAAACTATCTAGCAATTAAAGGGATGTTTGAACCAAAATAAAATTGCTTGGAGTAGAAAAAGACTTTTCTAAATAATTTATTTTCTTTGTAATGAATTTAAAATGTAATTTGGAAACTCTTGGCATTTTATACTGGGTCTTAGTTCACTATTAATCTATTTTAAGTTTATGCTTGGGTAATGACATTCAATTAATGGACCCGAAATAACATTTAAATTATCAAAGATAATAGGAATTCTTGGACTTACCTAAAAGTGGGAGTTTTAAAGGTGAAAGTCCCCTACTTCCACACACTTGGAAATGTAGGGAGCGTAAATTATAGTAGTGTTCAATAATTGTCATCACCCAATATATATATATATATATATATATATATATATATATATATATATATATATATATATATATATATAAGGATAGCAAGATCAAGTCAGAGGTTAGGACAAAAGATCTCTAAAGACAACATTTTTTGTGCCTCCACCATTACAAAACCGAAATTAACCAGAGACATCGTGTCTCCCTGGAATATGCCATGAAACCACCAGACCCACCATTAGCACCCACATTCAGCGACATAACCCCGTTGGAACAATCCCAACTCGTACTTCAACCCTACCCACTAAATCGAGGTTTTGAACATGAAATTAGTTCCAAAATTGAATGATATTTGGAAGCATGCGCCCACCCTACTATTTTCTAGTAACTCCATCAAAAACCGACGTGATTTGAGGGAACCACAAGCAAAAATGGGCAAAAACGGAGTTTCTGCATAAGCCAATCACGATCTCGATTTCAAAACAGGGAGTCCGGTTTGTGATGCACACAAAGTTAGGTTGTTTTTGGAAATCTGCAGCTTTCCAAGTTGTTTCTGGGCCCATATTAGGTTGGTTTTATGACTAGAATAATCACATTACCTCTAAATATTTCTTATCTTTCCAGCAGCTTGGAGGTTTAATTTGTGTGAGTACTGCGGTATAATCAGTTTCGTTGTTGTAGAAGGGGTCATATTGCAGCTCCAACTACTATTGCTAAAACATTTATCTATTGGATATAAGTAGCTGCAATTTATTTATTTTTTGCCATTGTAGTTACCTCATCTAAGGTCCCAGTTTCCCTAGCTACAATAGGCCCGCTAGAAGGGGGATTTAGCTTGGCATGTTCGTCCATTTTCCCAAATTCGATTTGATCAAAGAGATGCTCTGACTATTTCTCGGATGGGTTTTGCAATTGTAGAATTGTTAATAACAGATGTAGTTTTCCCCTCTAAAGTCCCAACTCTCCTAGATGCAAAAGATCTACAAGTCGCACCAATTTGCACACTTATCAAGCTTATTAAGCCCATTTGAATCCCAACCAATTTCCTTATGCCTCGAATTCGTTCTCTTCTAAATTTGACTTGGTTCTTTCATCTACGTAAAAGCGATTTTTTGTGTAGAGTGTCCTATCTCCTTACAAAGTTCACAACATATAATAAATTTCTCATATGTGATATTTAACGCATACGGCATACTAAATCCCCTTCACCGACTTAATCTCCACTACATAATCTTAGTCTTACTTAATATCTCCCTCAACTAAAATAGGTGTAAAAAAAACATCCACGTTAACCTCTGTCGGGACATCTGTTTTTAACGGTCTCCCCATTGCTCTGGGATGTTTTACATAATAATCCATGTAGGAACTTTTGTAATCTTGTTATTTTAAAAATCGAATAATTTTGGGATCTCTTCTAGAAGAAGTGGTCTCCCATAAGAGTAATAGGGGCCTTTAGAGAGTATAAGTTGCCACTCATCCTCACATTCTAATTAAAATAAACTAACCACTTGGGGTGCTTCTTCCACTTTCATTTGTCTTCCCATTCTAGGACAATCCTCTCTATTTTCCTCAAATCTAGCTTTTTCTTGACAACATGTTGATGTCTCGCCTTTTGGCATCATATTTAATAGTCCGAGACATCTATTCTTGGGGGTTTTCAGTCTAAAGTTGGGATTTTGTCCTCTTATTTGATATATTTCGAGTCTTAAACTAATGTTAACGAGTCTTGTGCATTTTGAGATGTTTTGTACTTTATAGGTGAAACTCATAATACACATGAGCTCTTACAACTTATGATTTAGAAAGGGATTTGGAAAAGTGAAGATAAACATCCAAGGAAGTGAAAAGACACAAAAAGGTAACCGGGGAAATCAAGAGTTGACTTAATGTTCAAGAAAAGAATGTTTTACGGTTATGTCGAAATACTAGAATTGACTCCCAGGATGATACGAGAAGAGTTTGGAGCTGATTTATAGACCGTTAGAAAGCTATCAGAAAGACGGGCACGTGAAAAAAAACCAAGCGCGATTCAGAGTCTGGAAGGTCGAGTTATAATCGTTGTAGTGACTCATAGGTGACATACATGCACAAAACTGGGAATGATCCACAATTTAAGTACTTTTAGCCCATGGAGCAAGCCCATCTAGTATAGGTCACAAATTTAGAAGCTATAAAATATTTTTCTTTCAATACTTCTACAACAACTCATAACAACAAGTCAAATGGAGCAAAAGCTTGAGAAGAGGAGATTAGGAATATGGCTTCAACACATTGATCAAGTTTCATTATGTTTCACCAGAAATATTGTAAATTCATTTATCTCTATTTCTTTTAGTTATTTCATGCTAGATTATTTTATTTAGTTGTTAGAAGTATGAGCCAAATATGTAATTGAGTTTGGGGATTGATGAAACCCTAATTTACTTTTGGGCATTTTACTTTAATTAGGGGTAAATTAGCTTAATTACGATTTATGCCTTATATTGAGTTGTGATTGATTAATTTGGCCAAATGATTGATTATATTTTATCCTTGAATTACACACATGGGGGGGGGGGGTAAGGGTAGATCTAGGTAAATTGAGAGTGTATTAAATTATTGAATCGGGAGATCTTAGATGATGCATAGCCGCGATGTAGGTATGAATTTTCAGCACTTTATAGGGTATCTTGGTCCACCCGAGAGGGATTCCATATCCTTGAGAGTAGAACAATAATCACCTGGGAGGGGTTTATTTTGAAGGTTGAATCCGGTTAATGTACACTTATCAATCTCTCCCTTATTAGATAGAATTGCCTAATTAGTGAAATTTAGGTTAATTCAATTGTCTCAAACTCAATTTCTCACCTTATAATCTAGTTTTTGCATATTTAGCCCTTTACTTTTGTAGTAGTTAAGTATAATTCAATCCATATTTCCTATTTAGTTTTTTTCGCATAACGAATTATTCTAACCAATCTAAAGCACAAGATTAACATTCCTAATCCCTTGGGACGCGAATCTCGATCTTTCGAAGTACTACTTGGTAAATATCCGTACAATTTCGGATTGACAATAATTTTTTCAATCCACAAGTGTACGGAATTTAACATAAAACAAAATAAAATAATCTAGCATAATATAATTTAAGAAATAAAGAGAAAGGAATTTACAATATTTTTGGTGAAAATAATGAATCTTGAAGATGAAGATGAATATTTGAAGCCCTCTTACTAATCTCCTCCTCAAGCCTTAGCTCCCATTTGATTTGTTGTAATGAGTTATGTTAGAAGAAATGAAAGAAAAAAGCTTTTATAACTCCTAATTTTGCTTTGAACAAAAAAAAAATCCTAATTTCGTAACCTTACGTATATGTGTTTGTCCATGGGTTAAAAGCACTTAAATTGTAGAGTATTCCCGTTTTCGGGCATGTGTCACTTTGGGGTCACTAAAACGATCATAACTCGACTTTTCGGGCTCTGAATCGCGCTTGGTTTTTTTCCACACGTTCGTCTTTCCGAGAGCTTTTCAACGGTCTATATATCAGCTCCATATTCTTCTCGGATCATCAAGGACGTCAATTCCAATATTTCAGCCTTATCATAAAACCTTCCTTTCTTAAGCATTAAGTCAACTCTTGATTTCTCGGGTTACATTTTGGTCTCTTGTCACTTACTTGGAGGTTTGTCTTCACTTTTTCGAATCCTTTTTCCAATCCATAAGTTGTAACCCCTCATGTGTTCTTATGAGTTTCACTATAAAGCACAAAATACCTCAAAATGCTCCAAAAACACGAGAATCAAACATTAGCCTAAGTCTTGAAATATATCAAATAAGGGGACCAATTTTAGACTAAAAAACCCTCCAAGAATAGATGTCTCGAACTATTAAATATAATGCCAAAAGGCGAGACATCATATCCTATAAACGAGATGTCAAAAGCTTGTTCAATCGTGTCGTGTTCAATCCCTAATAGCCTTGATTCCTCAGTATTGTCACGCAAATGAAGTCGTGAAACACCTGCACAATTTATGTTTCTAGAATTTATAAAAAATTGAACACGATTGATAGAAATTTTTATCATTATAATTTAAATATTAAAAATAATTTCTAATATTTTTTAATATATATAAATTATAAATAATCGGAATGCATAAAGATTTAAAAATATTAATAATTAAAACTAAAATAGAAACACAATTGAAATAAAGTTAATTTATAAAAATTTAAATTGGGGTTTTGAAATAGAGAAGGTGTTGAAACAAATCTATTATAGGAAGTTAAAATATGAGATAAAGTAAATGTTGACCCGATTGTAGCTAAATATATGACAAGCGGTTAAAGTTAGCCTAAGATTGTAGGCACATAGAAATGATTGAGAAAATCAATCGTATACTACTATATATATCATCTCTATAAAACGTAATCATACTCGGATTTGTTTGAGATTTCAACCTCGATTAGTAAGTCAGGTCTTACCCTAATTTTTAACCAAATAAACTACTCTTAGTCTTTGCCATATAAATTTCTTCCCAAAGCTACTTTTTCTTTTAAAACAATAAAGACCATTCAATTTCCTACACACGCCGAAAAAGAAGTGACACTGACTCAGAAATACATGTTACATAAATGATAAATCCTAGTTAATGATCTTGTCTAGATTTTGTACCCGATAGTATATACTCTGTCACATAAACACACATAGTGAACACAAACTCACGTGTGTAAAAGATAGGAAAAAATGGCTTATCTCGGTCGTCCACAAATCGTTCTCTTCGGATCATCCATCGTTCAGTTCAGCTATGGCCGCGAAGGATGGGGCGCAATCCTCGCTGATCTCTATTGTCGCAAGGTATCTCTATTCTCGAGCTGGGCCCACCTGTAAATATGAACACCTGTCCCCTCCATTAAGATCGAAACGCAGTATGAATCAAATACAAATTGTTTTCATTTGTAATTTTAAACATTTCTTTAAATTGCGTCTTTGATCTATTATATTAAAAAATTTACGTGTAAATTTAATCATCCCCTAGTAAAAATATTAACAAACACGTGTTTAAGTAAAAAAAAATTAAGAATTTGAATGGTTGAAAGATTAAGATACATGTTTTATGAAAATATTTTTGAATCGGTCCTGGACCTACTGGTTGTTCTTTTGTTTGTTTTAGACGACACTTAAGGTTTTAGATAACGCTTAGTGGTAGGTGACCGTGACATATTTATGAATGCATTTAATTTTTTTTTTCTTTTTGGAATTTATATAAAAAAAAATTGGAAAGTTTATATTTCATTAATATAATGAGTAGGCGGATATTTTATTGCGTGGATATGCTGGTTGGAATTCGCGGCGTGCGGTGCAAGTTCTGGACAAGGTTTTCCCAAAGGTAATTTAATTGCATTATAGCTCCCTATATTAAGCAATAATTGCACGAAAAGTCCCTTGTTAATGTTTGTATGACAGGGTGCGATAGTCCAACCGTCGTTAGTTATAGTATATTTCGGGGGTAATGATTCAGTACCGGCTCACCCTTCGGGTCTAGGCCCGCATGTTCCTCTTGATGAATATGTAGAAAATATGAGGAAAATTGCTCTACATCTCAAGGTAAATGTGTAAAGATTGGTTAATTGCACGTATAGTCCCTAGTAGTCTCCAAAATAGAAATCCTATAATAACGTCAAAAAAAAAAAAAATCCTATAGACTATGCCTTTATGGTAAAAAATGCCATAAGAAGTTTGAAATCCCATTTTTGTGCACCACTTGTTCTTCCATCTATTTTTATGTTATGCTGGGGTAACATGTGCTTCAGGAACTTAGGGGTGAGTGAGATGTAATTTTTTAATGACGAAAATACCCTTGATTCACAGGGGATTCTAGGTGCAATTAACCGATTAAAGAATATATTTTTTTGGTTTGAGGGTAGATAGCAGTAGAAGTGTAATTTTTGCTATGACCTCAATTTTAAACAACAAGGGGGTAGGGTGCAATTTTGTAACTTAAAGGGGGTTGGGTGCAATTTTACCAAATCATGAGGTAAATTGAAAAAAAAAATGAGTACTAACGAAATACTCCTTCTTTACTAGAGTCTTTCGGAGAAGACGCGGATTATATTTCTTACTACTCCACCCGTGAATGAAACAAAAGCTCGTGAGATTTACGGGTAATTCAACGTTGTAATTATTTATTTATTTCAGAAAATCCCTTGTAAAATTCGTGTTTTACTAATTAACCCTTGATTTGTTGTGGTCATTAGGAATAAAAGGACAAATGAAGTTGGCCGAATGTATTCAAATGCTTGTATAGAGCTTTGCCGAGAGTTGAACGTGAAAGTCGTTGATATGTGGAGTGCACTTCAGCAAGGCAAAGATTGGGCGAGTGCATATTTTTGGTATGTGTTAGGGGTACTTTAGTCATTATGCAGTATTTAGTTTGACTAGCATTGTTAGTCTTAGGGACTGCGGGTACTCATAAATATCGACCATAAGGACCTTTTGTGGCATTCTTTTAGCACTTGGACTATAGGACTACTATCTTGGAACCCACCAGGACTAATGGCGCAATTAAACCCTTTCAAAATTATATTTTTAGGCTTTGAAAATTATTAACTTGTATGTAGGGCTGCAAATGAACCGATACTCTCACCAAGGGCTCGAGTTTGAGTTCGCTAAGACTTTGTTTGAGTTCGGCTCGTTACTTAAACAAGCCAAGCTCAAGCTTTAAATTCAGGCTCGTTTACTAAACGAGACAAACTCAAACCTATATAAGCTCGACTCGTTAAGCTCGTGAACAGTTTGGTAAGGGTTCGGTAAGAGCTCGTTAATAGTCTTGGTAGATATATTCAATTAAAAGTTATATATATACACACAAAAAGTCAAAACAACGTAAAACTTTTGTATATGTAATTAATCGTAAGTAAAATATTTTATATTTAATAAGTATATTTATTTTTTATATCTAATGAATATACTTCTAGTATCTAGGACTGCAAATGAACCGATACTCTCACCAAGGGCTCGAGTTTGAGTTCGATAAGGGTTTGTTTGAGTTCGGCTCGTTAGTTAACAAACCAAGCTCAAGAAAGCTAAAGTTCGGTTCGGCTCGGTTCTTATCAAACTCAAACCAAGCTCAAGCTCACTAAAATATTAGCAAACAAACTCAAGAAAGCCAAAGTTCGGCTCGGTTCGGTTCGTTTGCAGCCCTACTTGTATGTATATTTTGTTGTTTCCATGATAATATATAAGTTACTTCCTATAATATAGGGCAATTCATTCAAAAATATAGAGGGACCTATAATGCAATCGAACCAAAAAATCATCCCTTTGCCTCCCCTAACAAAAATTTCTCCGTATTATCCTACCCTACCCGCGAAAGTTGGGTTTGTGGCCCTCCAAATTTCATAATTTCCACTTAGCCCCTATATAAGCTTTGAATTATTTGTTTGTATGAATATTTCTTTCCATGATAAAATATTACTCACTTTGAATGATATAGGGACTAATAGGACAATTCTAATAAAAACGAACCTTTAGTGCATTTTTTGTATAATATAGGGACCTATAGTGCAATTAACTAAAAAAACACCCCAATCCCCTTGACCTCCGCCAACAAAAATTCCTACCCTTAAAAAGTATGAGTGGTCGCAACTCATACTTTTCCGGATTAGTTAGGAAGATTTAACAATAACGTAGGGACCTATAGTGCAATTATTAATACGGAATGATCCTCTTTGCAGGGATGGGATCCATTTGACATCTGAAGGAAGTAAAATCGTGGCAAGGGAGATTTTAAAGACAATCCAAGAGGCAAATTGGGAACCAAGCCTTTACTACAAAAGAATGCCGAATGAATTTTCCGAAGAATCGCCATATGACCCTATTGCCCCTGGTGGTAATAATACTATGAACGTATCTGATATAGAGCCTAGTTGGCAGGTTCAATGGTCTCGGTTCTGAGTAATCGATCTATTGATATTCCAGAGTTAGTGTGTTTTGTGACTTTGTTCCAGTTTGTTTAATAGTTCAGACATTCATTCCCTTTTCATTTTGGAGGTACCTGTGTCACAAATTTTGCATATTATAGGGATTTATAGTGGAATTTTTATATAACATTTGGACATAACATGCAATTTACTTTAAAAAAAATTATGAGGTCCTTCTCCCTACACTTTGACTCCATATACATTTGTTTTTTTTCTGACATGGTGGACTAGGAACAGAACTGTGTTATACAAATTGGGACCCAGGTTTTTCCAAAATTTTCAATAAACAATATTTTGACTTTTATAAAAAAAACTTATAAATATTATAAGGGTATAACCCCCCAAATTTTTCATAATCCATGCCTCCATGGTTCCGTCCCTGGGTGGACCCCACCCCTTCATAAGCGACATATATCAAAGAGCTGCGGCGGAGATGGAGCCATTGCCCCTAGCTTTCTAGAAAATCTTTTTGACCCTTATAAAATAATTATATTATTTACCTTTATAATTTTCAAAATATTCAAAATTTGTATTTGATCGATCAACTTTTAATATTTAATTTTATAAGTTGTAATTTGTTTATTTATTTGTATGAATATTTGTTATTTCTATAATAAAATCTAAATTAATATTGTAATAATATAATTAATGAATTTTTTTAATCGAGATCCCTGGTGCAATATTCACATAAAAACTGAGACTTGTAATAGAGTTTCTGCATATAATATTGAGACTTGTAGTAGAGTTTCTGCATATTATAAATACTTATAGTGCAATCAGTAGAATTTTTTTTTCAAACAAAAACCCCTTGCCCAAGAACATGCTAAATTATAAACACGCCCTTTACTACTACTATACTATGTACTATCTTTGTGGATAATTAAAATAACAAAATTTACCGAAATTTTAATATATATTTATAATATCAATAGCAATATACTCCACACAACAAATTCATACACTAAGTCTAGCACGATCCGCACGATCGATCCAATTTGTGTGATTAAATCGGAAGAGTATAGTACTACATTGTTAAAGAAGCCCGAAAAGCACAAAGATCCCAAGAGTAATGAGCCAAATAATATGAACTAACAATAAAGCCTGGCCCGAAAATGGACCCGACCCTGGCCCATTTCTCAGTTCACAGAAACCTAGTTTCGCCACTTGAGTCCCAGCACAATGTGCATCGGCACATCCACACCAATACGTGACACCATTTGACCCGCAAACTGGGTTGGGTCGAAAACATGTAACCGGGCAAGAACTTGTTGTTACAGGACAAATGGAGACATCATCGTACATGGGTCGATCAGACGGTAGAAGAAGCGGGTTAGGATCCGATTTGATGGAGGGTAAATCAGAGATGAGAATGATCATGAGAAGAAGAATAATGATCTTAAGGAGTTGATATTTAGGAGATAAATTAACATCCATTATTAAAAAAAATTGAAGAGCTTAGTGTTCTTGCAAGAATAAATTTGTTTGTACTAAATAAATAGTTTTGAATTTTGACATGAAAATTATTTTTTTATTTGATGGAGGGAAAGGTTGGCGGGATAGTAGTGATAGTAGTAGTTAATGTTGTGGATGAACAATAAATTTTAATTTCATAATTTATCTTATTGAATTACTTAGTACGCGTTAATGTTATTTTAGGCAATATTGTACGCGTTAAGGACATAATTTTATAGACAAGATATGGTTTGTTTTGGGCCAATAAAAAAAATAACATCTTCATCAATTAAAATACATATAGTTAAAAATAGGGACATTTTTAGGAAAATTGAACGTTATTATGGGATATTTATCATAATTGAGAAAGTTTATAAAATAATTAAGAGATAAAATAGAATACGTCAATTAAATTTTATCTATTTAAGATATTAGACAATTTTATTTTGATCCGGTCATGGTCATGCTTTATATAGATTTTGATTTGAAAGATACCAAACCTGTTCCTTTAAGATCACAAAGAAAGAATATATAATTTGGGCTAGAGACCTATATTATTATAAAGAGTTAAAGATTAGATTTCCAATAAATTTACCCAAATGTTCACTATATATAAAAAAATATCACACTGTTAACGGTATATCGTAAAAACACATATTAAAATACATACACATAAATATGAAAACATTCTTCCCTATAAGCTATAAGTTCTATGTTCAAGAATTGCAACAGTGTCTGGGAGTTGTTGAGTTGTATGAGATTGAGTGGTGGTTGTCGATCATGACAACGACGGAAGAGGTTGGGGGCTTGGCGCTTTGGTTTTTGGCGGTAACTACATTTCGCTACATCTGTTCTTATGCAAGAATTGGAATATATACAAACCGCAAAAGTAGCTTCTCAATCCTGGTGTTTTCATGCTATAGTACGAAAATCGGTAATAAAAATTGTCTGTGTATGGGGCAAGAGCGGGATGGTGGTTTATTTTCTCAAAAGAGAGCGCACTTCTGAGATAAACCAAGCCTATATCGGGGGTAAAACTTAATATAGATGAATGCTACGATCCTATCCCACAGAAAGCATGTATTGGTAGAGTATTTAGAGATTCCAATGGATAAACTCTAAAATTGTTTTTCAGGAACTTGCAATGTAGTCTCAAATTTCAATTTGAGGCATATCGTCTACCATATGGCCTTAGATTGGCAGTTGATCGTGGTTTCGAGATGGTATTTATTGCGACAGACTCGTTTTAACTACACATACTAGTGAAGAATGGTGAGCGTTCAGGGGGTTGTCTGATACAGTATTTAATATTTGCAAGACAATGATTAGTAATCATGAGTTTTAGGAAATCAACCACATACATCGCAAGACAAATATGAGCCCAAATGGGTTGGCAAAGGAAGCTGCGACTTCGACGGAGAAACCAATTTTGCTTTTGAATCCTTTAGATGGGCTATTTTGACACATTACCAGAGATAAGATTGGATGGTCTACACCCAGGATTATGTTGAGTAACCCGTAAAAGGGTTTTTTGTAAAATGTCTCTCATCAGACAATATATCTTAGATGAATGTATGTGAATGGATTATGCACGTGTCATCTATGTGAATGTAAGTTGCCCGTAAAAAATCAAAACGAAAAAAATCATTTTAACATAACTCTGAGAATAAAGTCTAACATGACGGACTTAAATATTATTTTTGAGAACCAGAAAACCGCGACCGATAGCCAGGTTGAATAAAGCGCCATAGTTATAGGATCGAGTGTGTAAAATAAATTACGTACTATTTTTAGGACTAAAAGAAAAAAATCTTAATTAATTACCATTGATTAACTATTTTCAACTCTTTGCTTTTTTGAGGGGAATAAAAGCTAATAAACAAAGATTGAACTAGCAATGCAAATGCCCGATGTGTTAAAATAAGGGTAAACCATATGCCATATCAGATTGTAGAGCTTGTTTTTTTATTTAGATCGATATATCAAATATTTTATTAATGGAAGAAAACAGTATTACGATAAGGCCAAAAACTAAGTACAAAAAAAAACAAGATTAAACTAAAATAATTTGGTGTTCAATTATGATAAAGGTTCTGAAATTACGTTTACCAGAGTTAGTATTTTGATTGAGCTAACCTTCAAAAACATGTAGGTGAAGTTGAAATAAAGAAGACAAAAGTCTAGTAGAGATTTTAAGTACATATAATTAATAATAAATCATTTATACATTGTTTGGATATAATTATCTTATTTCTTCCATTAATGGCATCTCTTTACCTTTGCGTTGAGCAAATTAAAGCAATATAAATTTAACAATTTTTGAATGTAAACAAATTGCTACAATAATTACAGGATAAAAAAGAAATACATAACTTTCTTTTGAGGATAGAATAGATAGAATGGATATATTTCAATGCAAAGTTATAACATCTTGCGTTTCAAATATTCCGATACAGTTTGAGAAATCAAGATTATAATTTCAAATGACGACGAAGATTATACCATTTTCTCTTGATAAACCCAACGACAATCCATGTTTTTTCCTTGGAGATATTTGTTAGCAGATAAATTCTTTCCATTGCCTTAAGTTGATCTCAAATTTCTTGAGCAAGATAATATTTCAGAGCAGAGATTCTCATATTGAATTTTTCGTCACCATATAAATCAAATATTATCTCAGTTCCTAAAACAACTAACTTATTCTCAACTTGGAAAATCAGCCATATTGTTTTCTGTTAAATCTGTTTTCCATTTCTTTTAGGACTTTATGCACCATCTGTTTTAATAAAATTTTGTTTAATATTATTTTGATACAAGTTTGGACAATATAAATTTCTGTTTTTAGTATTATATTAGACGTTATTTTGGTTTTTGGATAAGATTCTCTCAATATTACAATCAGTTTAAAGACTCATAATAATAGTAACAAACAATGTCCTATCTTGTAATATCAAGTTTGGTAACTGGTCAATCATGATGTAGAAATCCTCCAACATTCAAATATATTTTGGCTTTGACTTTTAAAAAAATAAAAAAAACATATTTTGGTTGAAATACATTTTGTGCTTCAATTAAAAAACTTGTTTGTTGAAACATTAAAATTATCAACGTCCAAAAAATAAATATCTAATCACGATATAATGGCAAACTAATACATCAAAATTACTAAAAAATAATCAATTATTTTATCAATTAGTTATTGGAGATTGGTAATTATTAATTGAATATACAAAGATATTTAGATTTTTTCGAATCCCTTTGGAATAGTTTATACAACGCTGGTACAGTTAATCGGTCTTACACAATTATTAAAGTTTTGTACCGAAGATTGCATCTCTATAGTTAAGGAAGCATTTTGCAAATATTGATTCGAGCGATAAATAAGAATGTCACGATTATACATTAAGCCAACCATATCCATGGCGAAAAAAGTCAAACTCGTGTTAAGTGAGCGCTATGCATCAAATGATGATCTTTTGTTGGGCATGAGCAGGTGGCACCTTCGAAATTACAAGGAATATAGAGCGAGTAGATTGAACACGAAATACGTAGCATGCGTTTGTGTACATGCCAAATACGATTGCGAGTTTTATGTTCATGGTGTTTTTTCCCGAAACAAAAATATGTGAGAGATTACAAGGTTAGAGAAACATAAATGTCAAGTCGGAATTCTTATAAAAAACACCGGTAAATGACTTCGAAATTTGTGAGGGATGAAGTTTTCACTATGGTGAACACCGATATAGATATGAAAATTGTATTGATTCAAACTCAATTGCATAAAGATTAGGGTCACAATATTTCATATGGTAAGACAGGGTGTGATAAACAGAAAGTTCTTGAAAAACTATACGGGACACATGAAGCTGTATTTACGGCTTTACCGAAACTTTTTGGTGCTTTAAGAATGACTACCCGAGGAACAGTTTACGAATTTGAGTACAAGCGAGTTGTGGATAAGAAAAACACTTTTAATATGGCATGTTGGGCATTTAGAGCTAGTATCGAAGAGTTCAAACATATGATGCCAGTAGTTAGTGTGGAACAAACTTGTTCGTGTGGAAGATGGCAAATGTATCATCATCCATGTGGCCATTTGATAGTATTATTCAATATATCGGCAAACCATACTATCCGTATGTTTGTGATTTTTTAACTCTCTCGAAGTACATGAAGACATATGTTGAAAAGTTATGCCCCTTATGGATGTACTTGACTTTCCAAATTACAAAAGTACTAAAGTTGTGGCATGCAAATCGAGATTAATTACAAGGAGTGGACGAAGAGGTTCATATGCCCATTCACAACAAAATGGATGACAATTACAAAAAGTAACTACAAGTGAAGATGACAATTACCTTTAAGATGTAATACACAAAGAACTATTAAAAATTTAATGTTAAAATGGATAATTTTGAACAAGTTTTTTGGTTGGTGGGGGTAAAAAGGTGATAAGAGGTAAAGAGATAGGTTTAAATGAGGAGAGTTTACCATGTTTATCGTATCAGTTAAATATGGTCATCTATAGCCGCCTTTACTTCAAACTGTATTTACAAAGAAAACGACCGCTTATAGAAAAACCTAATTTACAAAAAAAAAATGAAAATCCGCATCGCTTAAGATATGTGTATTGAAAGAAAGGCGGTTATTTGATCACCGGCTTTATATTAAAATAGATTATTAGCAAAAAACGGTGATGAGATGACCGCCTTTTCAATTAGAAGTGGTTAAACCGCATATCTTAAATTACTTTCTAACAAAGTGTCAGATCTCCAATTACTTTCTAATAGAAGTTTATTTGTCCATTATTTGTGAAGATAATGCCATGGTTAAAAAAACTCAGATTTTATGCAAAATTTAATGATGTAAAGGTCAAGTTAATAATATGTCACAAAATATTTTTCTACCACTTATATCAGGGTTTTTAAAGTATAATAGTATTTGGATATAAAAAACTTACAAGTAAGCACCTCTATAAAAGATATTTGGACTCTAAATATCTGGCCGCGATTCAACCACTGCCTCTTTGAAAGACGGTTATTACATGAACGTCTTTCCTTAATAATATATTAACGAAAGAAATACGGTAATCGATGACCGTCTTTTACTTAATTCGTATTTTAAGAAAAGACGGTCAATGACTCTCATTATTTAAAACACATAATTTATATTTATTGTGATATCCTATTAATTTTTTTATTATATATAATTATAGTTTCTATATATAATTTATTTATTTTTTACATATAATATATATTAATTTATTTCCATATTTCATTCTTTTTATGAAAAAATTGTAATTTAATCCATAGATTAGTAGGGATTTTAAGTAAAGTCCTTTACTTAAAATATAGATTTTTTTATTGTAAAGACCTAATAAATTTGTTTTTATATATAATTATAGTCTTTATATAATTAATTCATTTCTTTATGTATAATATATATTAATTTATTTCCATATTCCATTTTTTATAAAAAGAATTGTAATTTAAGATAATTAGGAATTTTACTTAAAATAAAATAATAAATCAATTATATATTAACACAATTAATGGCAAAAGAGAAGAATTATTAGTTTTTTGGTGTAATTATTATACGTAAATATTTTTAAAAAAAAAAATTGATAAACGTGAAGAATTATTAACCATGAAAATTTATTTTTCTTTTTTCTTTTAGATAAACGTAAATATTTCAAAAAAAATATGATAACTTATATATTGAATAGCATTATATGAGATAAAAAAAATTCAATTACTTTATATGATATAAGAAAGAGAATTTATACTTTCTGTAGTTAAGTTTTTTTGTCTTTTTTTCAAGGAAGGTAAAGAATTTGATTTTTGGAAAAAAAAAATGCGGATAACCTCTATTTCTTAGTGATTGAAAAACTAGCTAAATATCTAGCATTTTAAAATTCCCTAACTATCCTTTGAACTGAGTAGTTTTTGTAATCGAAACTCTAATCGACAAATCTTCCGATCACTAAGAAGTGAAAACCAGTCACAATTAACTGTCTAGAGCTAGTACGACGAGTCTCATTCTTGAGGATAGGTTCTGGTGTGTCCAGGGTATTCACAAGGTTCTGAAAGAAAGGAAAGGCCCATATTATCCCACAAAAGTTTGTCCAACGAACCATATCAAGTTGGTCACAATGAACCAGAAAACCTTACGGAAAACATAACCAAACCTGAAAGGGTAGTGGACAGATGCCAGCGATAAAAGTATGACGAAACTAATTATAATTGATTATTGTCGGCTTAGAAGAATAACTTCTATAACTGGCGCTCTCAATTACTATGTAAATGAATTAATATATATTATATCATATAAAGCTACTCAATATATAAGTTATTTTTGACAAAAAAAATATATAAGTTATTAATTTTTATTAATTATTTGAGTTATCTAAAAAAGGAAAAAAAATTCTTCATAGTAAGACCTCATATAATAATTTCTCCACCAACTAATAATTCTTCGCTCTTGTATTTAAAGCTAAGTCTGAGAGGTACCAAATTTTAGCACAAAGTTAAAATTAGGAGTTGAATAATGAAAAACCAGCTCCAAAAATTTTCAAATTCTAGCTAAAATTTAAATAGGGAACCCAATTATTAAAAAAATGTTAGCTACATGTGGCTAGCCCAATCTCATCCTTAGTTTAACTTTTTAATATTTTATGCTATCTTCATAAATCAAAACAACTTATTTCCAACAACATATTTATTAAATTAACTTATCTTTCTATTAAGATGCCACAATGGATCAACTCATATTATTAATTTATTTTATTATTTGAATATTAATGAGTTCGATTACATTTTGTGATAAAATTAAAAACTAATATTTTAGAGATTCTCGTATAAAATAAATAATAGACATATTATTATAAAAAATTATTATGATAAACAATAACTATATTTAATTCCTCTTAGTAACTTTGGATAAACAAACATTAATATTTAATATTTTAATATCAATTTTGAATATTTGTGTATAAATTTTAAAATAGGGATAATTTCCAATTAATTATAATTCCACACTTTTCATTCCAAAAAAAAAGGAAGGAGCAAATTACTTCCTACTTACTCATAAATTATCAACTTATAGCCCGTTTGGGATTGATTATTTTGAAGCTAAAAGCCCTTTTTGATTAAAATTAAAATATTTATAAAAATTATTAAAAAATATTTTGATATCGAAAATCACTTTAAGTGATTATTTTAATAATCACTAATCTAGTGGTTTTCCTAAAAGTGATTTTAAGAGTCTAAAATATTACTATGGATCTAAAATCACTTTAAGTGATTATTTTGAAAAGCAATCTCAAAGGGGCACTTAATTCCTAATTAAACATATTGTCATATTTACCTACCATCATTGCACTTATATGATTTTTTTATTTGTTTTAGTTTTTTTATTTTTTTTATTTTCTTTTGAATTTTTTTGTTCGAATTTTTTTACCCAATTTTTTAAATTTTTTTAAATATTTTTCTTTAATTTTTTTTTGAAATTCCGGGTTACATGTTGCTATAACATACAAATATAGATTTATGTGTTCATGTAACACACAAACTCATAAAATCGATCTAAATAGTTCCCTTATTTAACAAAATTGTTTTTTCTCTTTATTAATCGTATATACCTTATTTTTACTCGTTTTTAACTATCTTGATATATTAGCTTTTTGTCCAACACTTTTTTGTTATTTTTGTGTGTTTATATTTTAGGGTTTTGTGTGGTTCAAGTTACACAAAACTTGATTTTGTTTATTTCAATTCTGTGTATTCTTGGAACACACAAATCTCAAAATTGCGTATTCTTATAACGCACAAATACCAGATTTGTGTATTCATGGAACACATAAAACTCAAATTTATGTATTCCAGGAATACACAAAACTTGATTTTATTTGTACCAATTCTGTATTCGTGAAACACACAAAACTCATAACTGTGTATTCTTGGAACGCATAAATCTCATATTTGTGTGTTTATGGAACACATAAAACTCAAATTTGTGTATTTTTGAAACACATAAAACTCGAATTTATGTATTTCTCTAATACACAAAACTTGATTTTGTTTGTTCTAATTCTAGTAATTCCTAAAACACACAAATATCAGATTTGTGTATTCATGGAACACATAAAACTCAAATTTATGTATTCATAGAACACATAAACTCAAATTTCTGTATTCATGGACACATAAAATTCAAATTTATGTATTCATGGAACACATAAAACTCAAATTTGTGTATTCATTGAACACATAAAACTTGAATTTATGTATTCCTGGAATACACAAAACTTGATTTTCTTTATTCCAATTATGTGTATTCGTGAACATACAAATCTCAGATTTTTGTATTCCCTGCAACACACAAATCTTTGTGTATTCTTGGAACGCACAAATCCCAGATTCGTGTATTCATGGAACACATAAAACTTGATTTTGTGTATTTATGGAACACATCAAACTCGGATTTATGTATTCTTGAAATACACAAAACTTGATTTTGTTTGTTCCAATTCTGTGTGTTCCTGCAACACACAAATCTCAAGTATTGCGTATTCATGGAACACATTAAAAAAATCAAAAAAAAATTCGAATTTTTAAAAATAAAATAAAAATGAAAATAAACAAACAAACAAATATTATTATTATAAATGGCCATGCCCATGGATATTTTTGTAATCTTCCAATTTTTTGTGCTTAAGTGGGAATTAAGTTAAAATTGTAATTAATTGAGAATTTTTACGCTCTCCGTGTAATTAACCGGGTATTGTCCCTTAAAAATAAACATATATATAATGAAAAGATATAGATATAGATTAATTAAAATAGAAATTTTGTTAAAATTAATTTAAAATAAATCTAGAAGGTTGAAATTGGAAAGTTGTTGGAGTAAAGTTGTTATTTGAAAGAAAAACCATGTTTGACTCCCAATTCTAGCTATTCAACCAGGTAACTGTTGGCTTACCCTAATCTTGTTAATACATAATTGGTTTATTATTTTCTTTTAAGTAAAATCCCTAACTATCTATGAATTAAATTACAATTCCTTTTATAAAAGAAATAAATTAATATTATATATATACACTAGGGTGATTTACACATGAAGTCCATAATTAATCAATTTCGGCCAAGAAGGTATAATCCGAACAAATGTCTAAAATATCCTTTTTTAACTAAATTATTCCATAAAAATATTTACATTCCATATTTAAAAAATTATATAATTAAAACATTCACATATTGCAGAATTATAAAACCGAAATATTTCTATAATTACAACATTTTCTATTCTAAAACTAAACTATTCATAATTTTTTCTATTATATAACATAGAATCAAATCACTTTTTTGAATCGTCAAACCTGAATATGCATACAAACAAAATAAAAAACAATAAAAAATCAAGGGTTAAAAGCATAAATAAAACATAGTGTGTTGACTGTACAAAAATATGTGGGCCACACTGCAAAAACTATGGGTTGACAATGCAAAAACAATGGGGTGACACCACAAAATCGTGGGTTGACGCCACAAAATCGTAGACTGAGAGTGCAAAAATAGTGCAATATAAAAGTAGTGGGTTCACAGTACGAAAACAATGAGGTGATAATACAAAACAGTGGGTTGATAATACCCTTTAAATTTTCATATAAACACATTTTCACATAAATGGGCTATGCAAAGTAGGGAACACACTTAAGGCTATCGAGTGGCTTGGGGTATTAGAAAAAAAGAATATTAAACCGGATTCGGTTTCATTTATAATTCGTTGATCCAAGGCTTGTGCAATTTTGGTCAGTGGGAAGAGACTAATATGTTATTGACTGAGTTGTTTGATTGTCGAGTTTTTCCCGATTGTAATACATTCACTATATTTTTTGATTCATATGATAAGAAAGGTAGTAAAAGATGCAGAGAGAGAGTAATGGATACCATGAATAAAAAGGAATCAAGCCTGATATTGTTACCCCCAAATGTTGTCACTTATAATTCGCTAGTCCAAGGTTTGTGTAATTTTGGTCAGTGGGAAGAGGCTAATATGTTATTGACTGAGATGTTTAATTGTCAAGATTTTCCAGATTGTCATACATTCACTATATTTGTTGATTCATATGGTAAAAAGGATTGGTGGAGTATGAAGGTTTGAAGTTTTGAGGTTTTGAAGAATTAAAGTTTGAAGGTTTGAAGATTTGAAACTTGAAGGTTTGAAGAGTTGAAGGTTCGAAGGTTCAAAGGATTTTAGGGTTGAAGATATGAAGCTTTGAAGGTTTGAATATGTGGAAATACCAATTTTGCTCTTGTTAAAAAAGTTATTTAATTAAGTAATTCAGAAAAATGAGTTTTTAATTTTAAAAGAAAAATTGACCACATGATCGGCACATGAAACTGAACGGCCAAAATTGACGAAATCCGTTAAAAAGGGGCAACAAGTCAAGAAAATGAAGTTTAAGGGCATCCAGTCTCAAAAAATCTAGTAGGGAGTAAACTGTCAAAACATGCAAAGTTTAGGGGGTAATGGAGGCAATTACTCTACTTAAATTAGAGAATTTTGAAAAATTGTAAAAATGATGAGATTAGGTTAAAAATAATTCAATATTTTAGAATTTTAATTGTAAAAATTATTTTTTATCTTGAATTGGGTTCATTGATTGTTGATGGCGTAGCCAAGTTAGGTTGATGATGGTGGAGAATAGTTCACAAGTGGCGGCAATTTTAGTGTGCAGGTGAACGGCTTGGATTATGTTTCTTGTGCAGGAGAATGGTTCTTCGATTACGTTTTTTTTCAACCTTTACCTTTTCATTTCATTTTTCATTATGAAATTTTTCAACGTTTCTTGTTGTATACTTTTTTTTACTCGTAAACTTTATAGTTTTATTTTGTAAGGTATATTAGTTATATCATAAGTCTAAAATAATATTTTGGACCTTATTTATCCAAAATTTTGGGTTGGACTTCTTAAGACATGATTTGTTCGGTTACGGGCCTAATTAGCAATCGTCTCTTATTTTAATAAAAAACAGTTTAAATCGGAACATTAATTTTTTTACGGCCCCATAGCCATACACAATCCTAATAAAAGCCCTCGACTAACTACACCTTTGGATCCCAACTAGAAAGAGAATAAAGACCAAATAACCCTACCTCTCTATGTCTTCACAGTGAAATTGCTTTATCAGAAATAGAAACTTAATAGGAGTCCCAAAATCATACCAAACCACTTTTTCTGTTCTCTTTCTTCTTCCACTCTCTTCTCTCTTCACACTCAGATCTCACCTTTGCACCTTTGCACCAAACTGCTCTCCTACACAAGAAAATCGTCGTCTCTCACCTTCGCACCAAGCCACTCTCCACCGCCAAGAAAACCGCTGCCACTTGTGGACCATTCTCCTCCATCATCAAGCCCACTTGTAAAGAACCCGAATGAAGGTAAAAAAAGTTGAATCATTTTTAATCCAAGCCCATCACCATTTTATGACCGTTGGAAGGCTTTTACCGAATGAGAAATGATTCGCTGAAAATAACGTATATAGGGAGGGGATGCCATGTGAGTTTTGTGGGTCTTGTGTGAAGAGACTTTTTGTTTTGTTTTTTGTTCCCGTGCGAGTGTGAAGAGATTATCATGTTTCATAATTTTTTAACATAAAACAAATATTTCATTGTTTGTAAACATTTACTTTTTCTTTACTTTTTAATTTTTTTTTAACGTTGACCATATGAGAAGTGATGCGCTTAGTGTGAAGAGATTTTCTTTTTGTTTTTTGTTCCAATGCGAGTGGGAAGAGTTTTTTTTTTGTTTTTTGTTCAATTATGAGTGTGAAGTAATTTTCTTTTTGTTTTGTTTTCTTTTACTTATAATGTTTCTTTGAATTGGATACGTACCTAGTGGAGCTGTATAGGTACGTACCCAGTGGATCTGTATAGATACATACCAAGTGGATCTGAATGAGTACGTAATTTTAGATTTTTGTAAAGACAAAAGGTACGAGCTCCAACGTTTGGTATACAATGTTATTGTGGGCACAAACCCGTTAGTCCGATTGCTTGTGATATTTTTTGGGTTTATAGTTGTTGGATTAGTATATGTACCCATCTCGTCTGTATGGCATGATTATAGACCGGCCCAGATACGTACCTAGTGGATATGTACGAGTGTAAAGAGATTTTTCTTTTTGCTTTTTGTTCCCGTGCGAGTGTGAAGCAATGTGTATTCGGTTTTATCATGTTTCATTGTTCTCTTTTTTTTAACATTTTGAGGTTCAAGCTAAAGAATGGGGTAAGTAAGTACCCACCGGGAGAGTAAAAACACGTTTTGAAAAATCATAGGTATTTTTTATAATTACCTATAAAAGTGAGGACCATTTCAATAATTATCCTACAATGTTTCTCCTTATCTAACCGTCACTTCCCAACTTCTAGTCGGAAACAGCGCCGGAGCTAAAACAAACGACGATAAATCATCAAAGTCCAAATTAACAAAATTAAAAATCCACAAAAAGCAAAAGAAATTAACATTACTTATAATAAATCCTCATAATCTTAAAAGCTTATTTAAATCCTCAATTGTTATCACTTTTTAATTTCTATATTTCAATTTAGTTTCCTCAAAAATGGAGCAATCATCAGGTACACCATTCGCATCAACCTCCGCTTCACAGGTGTACAGTGCAGCTGATATAGATGATGACCTGCCGGCTCAACCATTTCCGGCCAGGACCGGTTTTTCTCACCGTTCGCATTTTCCGGGGACGGAAGATGAATACGAGACGCAGAGACGGTTTGCGACGGCACCGGGAAACGATGAATCGCGAGGTGCAGCGGTGGATGATGGTTGGTCGTGCATTATCGTCATCATCACCTTCTGGTTATTCGGTAATTTTCCGTTAGTTTATGAGTTCAATTATACATGAATTTGTGTATTAAATAATGCAAATTATGTTATACGAACAAAATTATATTAGTTCCATACGTATCTTTTCAAACACAAGAGTAAATTTGTCTGTTTCACATAAAACAAGGACTAATGATGCAATTTACCTTAAATTTTCTGCTTGATAGTGTTTTAGCTAGTAATGAACTATTTTGCGTTTAATTTCAGTATCCATGACTATGATTTTCGGAATTTATGGACCTGAAACCCTATGGCTTGGATCAAATTCCTCTATTCTAATGAATCCTCATCCATTATTTGTGGACAATGTGAAGGTAATTGGATATATTAATGAGTTTTTTTTTTTTTGCATTTTACCCTGTTATTTACAATAAGTACACATCACACCCTTGTAGTTTCAAAAGTGCACACTATTTACTCAATTATAATTTTTTCTTAAAATCTTTTACCATATAGTAGTACCTTTTGGTCCCCCAAACTTCTACAACTAATTTTATTAGGCTTTGACTTATCTTAATTTGGACGATAATTTTGGTTTTATATAATAAAATACAGGTTATTTTGTAAAGTGGAGGGACTTATAGTGTAATGAATTTTTTCAAAAATAAATTGTGAAGGCTTATAATGTAATATTTTCATAATATAGGGACCTATAGTGCAATTTTTTTCATAATATAAGGACCTATATTGCAATTAATTCAATTTTTTTACATGGAGGTGAAAAGAATCTTTTCTATAATAAAATACTGGTTATTTTGCATAATATACGGACGTATAGTGTAAAAAGTTAAAAAAAAGGGCTATATTGCAATATATACATATTATAGGGACCTAAATTGCAATTAATTCATGACTATGCTAGGTGGAAAGATTAGATGCTGTAAATAACGGACCAATACTATATGGTATTTACGAAACTCCACCTCTTGATGTTGTAACAAACTGGTCTGAAAATCGTAAAGCTACTCTTCCTATTAATACTCATAAGGTAAAAGTAATTTACTTTTTCAGTAAATTCTGACTTTAAAATACCAATTTTACCCCTGTAATTTGACAAAAGGTTAAAGGTCAAAAAAACCGCAAAAAACCATTGGGTTTTTGTGACCTTTTGTAATAATATAGGGGGTATTTGGTAATTTTTTTAACACTTTAGATAATGAATTTCTTTTTAGTGGTACAGGAATGGATGTATTATTTAAATTCAGGATCTGAAATAGAAGTTTCGTATAATATTACTTCAACTAGATCATCTTCATTAATTCTTGTAATTGCTCAAGGTATGTTTAAGTTATTAGTGCTTACTTTTTCAATGCATAATTATGGGGTTCTATAATATTTCCCAAAATGGTCCCTGAACTATCCCTTTTTTAAGATTTGGTCCTTGAATGTCAAAATCTGACAGAGTTACACCCGGGGACTAAGCAGGGGAAAAAAATGAAGTTCGAGGATTATTCAGAGAATGGCTTATAGTTCAAGGACCAAAAAGGAAATTTGCTCTTCTCTAAATGTGTGCCCGTTTGAATAACAAAACTTGAAGATGGGTGGATACAAATATTTATTAATTGGGGGGTAAATAATAAATATATATATATATATATATATATATATATATTTGGGATTTATAACCCAAATGGTCGTTGAACTATACGCCATTTGCCAGTTTAGTCTCAAACTTCAGAAGTTATCCAAATGGTCCTCGAACTTCATTTTTTGTCCTCCTTATGTCTAACTTTGTCAGATTTATATCATTGTGCCACGTGGCAAAGACGCTAGAGGACAAAACCAGTAAAAGAAGGATAGTTCAGGGACCATTTGGGAATTTTCCCCTATTAATAATTACGAAAATACCTGCTCCCGTGTAGACTTTATGGTAAAAATGAAAAATATTATATTTACTTTATTACCCTTTTATGTTCAACCTCTACAGGGAGTGAAGGACTTGCTCAGTGGCTAGAGGATCCAGCTTATCCTAATACCACCTTATCATGGGGTATTATTCACGGTATGATAAAAAATAAAAGGACTAAATAGTTAAATTACTTTAATACCCTTTTATGTTCACTCCTTTGCTTCTTTTACAGGGGCAGGGATGATTAGTCAAGATATAGTGAAATCCTCGTCTTACTATATTGCTGTGGGTAACTTAAACACTGGCTTAGTTGAGGTAAATATCGAAACTATACTTGATTTATAGTTCACTTTACAATTTCTGGATGATTCCTCAAATGGTCCCTGAACTATAGGCCATTCACCTGTTTGGTCCTCAGACTTTAAAGCTACTCAAATATTCCACGAACTTTATTTTTTTACCACTATTCAAATTCCGTCCAGTTTTACCATTAAGTCCTATTAATAGTGAAAATTCCCCAAATGGTCCCTGAACTATCGCTTTTTACCGGTTTGGTCCTTGGACGTCTTTGCCACGTGGCACTTAATGGTGAAAATTTGATGGAGTTAGGTGTGAGGACTTTAGGGGGAGAAGAATGAAGTTCGGGGACCATTTTGATAACTTTTAATTTTCATATCGGTAAATGACCTATAATTCAGGGACCACTTGTGATTTTTTTTTCCAATTTTTAAAATTACCTATTAGATGGAAAATTTTGGGCTCAAACATTTTGACAGTTTAGTCCCTTATCCTATATTGGTTCTGCGACAATTTAGTCCTTTTCTTTTTCTTTTTTTTCTCCATATTTTATCTGTTATTTTATAACATAAATGACATAAGGATTTAACGCCTATAGTGTATGAAAATACAAAAAAGAATTACAATTGTCGCAAAATCAACTGTAACATTTACAAGAAAATGGTCTAAAGTGCAAAAAGATCAGAGATAAAGGACCAAATAAGTTATTATTTACCCTTTTGATTATAATTTTCTCTCACATGAAAAAAAAACAATATTAATCTGTCTTGTTATATTATTTCTAACTCTTGTTTGATATTTGACTTAATGTAAACAGATACAGTTAAATATTAGGATAAGGGCTATTCTATATAATACAAGTAATGCTTATTCAAAGTGTAATGTTGGTCAAAGTCAATGTAGTGTGAAAATATTTCTGCAAGGTGGCAATTCTGCTCTCTTAGAGACCCCTATTTTAAAGCCGGTAAGTTTTTTTATTTATTATTATTAAGTCTCTTTTAGCCCCCTAGGACTTTCGGAACTTTCACTTCCCCCCACCCCCAAACTTTTAGATTGTGAGATTTAGGTTGTTTTGCATAATATAGGGACCTATAGTGCAATTATTGTAAAAATATAGGTGATTTTGCTTAATATAGGGACCTATAGTGCAATTATCTTAATATATAGGGACTTGTAGTGCTGTTTGATTCCCCCCAACTTTTGAAATTTATGTATTAGGCTTATGTTTATTTTATGTGTATGAATACTTTGTTTTGTCTATAATGAAATGTAGGTTATTTTGTATAATATAGGGACTTAAAAGTGTAATTTATTCAAAAAAAAAATTAATATCAAGGACTATAGTGCTATTTTTGCATAAATATTAGAACTTCTAGTGCAATTTTCTTATAATATAGGGATGTATAGTGTAGTTCATATAAATAAACTGAATTTTTTGCATAATATAGGGACCTATAGTGCAATTACATATAATATATAGGTACCTATAGTGCAATTACATATAATATATAAGTACCTATAGTGCAATTTTTGCATAAATATTAGGGACCTATAGTGCAATTTTCTTATAATATAGGGACCTATAATGTAGTTTCATGTATAATATACGGACCTATGACACAATTTTCTCATAAAATAGGGACATAAAGTGCAATTTTGCTTAATATAAGACATATAGTGAATTTTCCGCATAATATAGGGACCTATAGTGCAATTGAGTATAATATATAGGGACCTATAGTGCAATTATTTTCTAATCAAACCTTTAGAGTTGAACTAATGTAGGCTATTTTTCTTCCTCAAGGGTGAAGTAAGTGGCAAATGGCATGTGAAATTTACTTATGGACCTCGATGGATCACATATCTCGGTAGCATAGGTATATTATTACCTTATTACCCCTCTAAAATTTATATTATTACCTTATTGCCCCCCTAAATTTTCAGACTCTTCACTTTTGCTCATCTCCCCAGTTTTTAAAGTTTATCTAATTAGGCTTTGATTTATTTTATTTGCGACTATAATGCACGTTGTTGCATAATGTAGGGATCTATAATGTAATTTTTTGCGTAAAATGAAATTGAACCTGTAAAAGAAAACTATATTATTATTTTATGACCCCCTAAAATTTTCAGTTTTCACTTGGCCTCCCTTACTTTTTAAATTTATCTTATTGTGCTTTCGTTTATTTTATTTGCATGAATATATTGTTTTTCTTATTATGAAATATAAGTTATGTTGTATAATATTGGAATTTATATTGTGATTAATTCAAAAAAACTAATTCAGGGACCTACCTGCAATTTTTGCATAATATAGGGACCTATAATCCAATTAATTCAAATTCCTGGTCTACCCTTGCTTGTGGTGCAATTTTGTCATAATATAAGGATCTATCATGCAACTTTTCATAATATAGGGATCTATAGTGCAATTAACTCGAAAAAAGAATTTTGGGATATCTGACTTTTCCCCTGCATATAGTGCAATATTTGCATAATATAGGGACCTATAGTATAGTTTTTGCATAAGATAGGGGACAGATAACACAATTTTTCCATAATATACGGACCTATAGTGCTATTAACTCGAAAAAAGAATTTCGGAATATCTGACTTTTCCTCTGCATATAGTGCAATAGTTGCGTAATATAGGGACCTATAGTATAATTTTTGCATAATATAGGGGACAAATAATGCAATTATTGCTAACATAGGGGACTATATTGTTATTAACTCGAAAAAAGAATTTTGGGGGCAACCTCTGACAAAAAATATCTGGCTTTTCCTCTGCATGCAAATAGTGCAATATTTGCATAATATAAGGACCTATAGTGCAATTAACTCAAAAAAGGTACAGGTGGAATAACTATCCTTATGATACTATCACGTCGTTTCTTCAACAATTCCGGGTGCATGAATAGAAACGAAAGTAATAATAGAGATACACAATCTCAACGGGCCCCACTTATTTCACGTAAAGATGATGACCTGTCAAGTTTAGGCTCCTCTTATGACTCGGTCTCACAAGATGATGAATGTGATGGGCCCACTTCTGGTTCAGGCGAAGGGAATATGACTAATGATATGAGACGTCTTTGTGCTATATGTTTTGATGCTCCCAGGGATTCTTTTTTTCTTCCGTGTGGACATTGTGTTGCTTGTTATGCCTGTGGAATGAGGTAATTTTTGTATAATATAAGGACTTATTGTGCAATTAACTAAAATAGCATATAGTGGGGAACTTATTTCATTTATTTTGTTGTTGTTTTGATAGAATATAGGCTATTTTGCATAGTATAGGGACTTATACTGCAATTAACTGAAAAACATATAGAGTAAACTTATCTTTTAAAGTTTAATTTGTTTTTTTGATAGAATATAGGCTATTTTGCATCATATAGGGACCTATAGTGCAATTAATACAGAACCACCTTGGCCCCAAATTTTTACAATTATTATTAAGACTTTCAATAATTTTGTTGTTTCTATGATAAAATGGAGTTTTTTTTTGCATAATATAGGGACTTATAGTGCAATCAACTGAAAAATATAGGGACTTATAGTGCACTTAACTGAAAAACATATAGAGGGAACTTATCTGTTAAGGTTTCATTTATTTTGTTGTTTTTATGATAGAATATAGGCTATTTTGTATAATATAGAGACTTATAGTGCAATTAATTAAATAAGATAAGGACCTATAGTGCAATTACTACAGAACCACCTTGGCCCCCAACTTTTTACAAGTATTATTTAAGACTTTCAATTATTTGTTGTTTCTATGATAAAATAGAGGTTATTTGCATAATATAGGGACCTAAAGTGCAATCAATCAAAAAATATAGGGACCTATAGTGCAATTAATTTGACTAAAAAAAACAGTGCAATTAAAAAAGAACCCTGGCCCCCAACTCCTTTTAAATTATCTTTTTAGCCCTTGTATTTTGTTGTTTTTATGATAATTTTGCATTATAGAGAGACTTAGTGCAATCGACTAATAAATATAGGGACTTATAGTGCAATTAATTTGACTAAAAGAAAATAGTGCAATTAAAAGTTTAAAACAGAATTACCCTGGCCCGCCAACTCTGTTTAAATTATCTTTTTAGGCCTTAATATATTCTGTTGTTTTTATGATACTTTTGCATTATATAGGGACTTATAGTGCAAATAACTAAAAAAACTATAGGGACCTATAGTGCGATTAACACAGAACCATCTTCGCCCTCCAAACTTTTTAAAATTATCTTCTTAAGCTTTCATTTATTTTAAGGGGGAATATTTATTTAAAGCCCCCACAACCTTATATTACCAAACTAAAGCCCAACCCCAAACTAGTAGTTACAACCCAACTAGTATATAGGAAAATACCCAAAAAACCCCTTCTATATACTACTCTAATCCATTCCATACAGTGAGAAACCAAAATCATAAACAAAAGACCCATATAGGGATCCGTTTTCTGAAAACCCTCCCCTCTATACTCTCTCTCTATCATCACTGCCGACACCCTCCATCCAGCCACCTTCCACCGAGCCACCTTCCAGATCTGAGCTTCCACCACCACTGCTGCTGATACCACGAAGATCTGTTGCTGCTGCTGATACCACGAGCCACCATCTAACCTTCTTTCTCTCTCGCTGCTGCTGATACCACGAAGATCTGTTGCTGCATCGCTGCTTCGAGTCGCCACTGTTGCTGCATCGCTGTTGCTGCATCACTGCTTCCAGCCACCATCCAGCCCAGATCCTTTCTTCTCGCGCCTCCACCACTGTGTTGCAGATCTGACGAAGCCACCCAACGCTGCACTACCACGGCGAATCCACCACCACTAACCACTGCACTGCACAATACGGCGAATCCACCACCGCTCTTTATCTGACCTTCCAACGATGCACCACCATCGTTCTCCCACTGACGCAGCTGCAGTCGATCCACCTATTACGCCACCGCTGCTGCAGATTCCAATCTCACCACCACCACCTCCGGCAGAGTCAAGACGCTGGATCCACCACGAACCAGTCATCCAGATCTCGTCTTCGTCTTCCCACCACCACGCACCAGTCCTCCCTCTTCTCACCCACCACCAGCGACAACAGTCCCACCACCACGCTCAGTTACAGTTGTGTCCAGACATTAGGGCCAGACATTAGGGCCAGACAGTTGTGTCCAGACATTAGGGCCAGACATTAAACAATTATAAAACATTAATTAAACACTATTGTGAACCTTTTAAAACCTAAGACATGGACAATCCTTGACAAAACGGGTTTGGGTACAGCCCTATGGACATATACTTGGACAGCCTTTGACAAAAATGGGTTTGGGTACAGCCCTAATGTACAAAATTTGACATGATATACATGGATGTATACAAAAAAACGAAAATTATGTACAGCCCTAAGTGTTAAAAAGTCTGTACCTATGTGTACGGATCTACCCGCACAGTAGAAATAATAAAAAACAAAGTGCTGGAAAAAAAAAGGAAAAGGGTAGAATTGAGAAAAATCCAACCATATTTTAAAACTAGGCTTTATTTAGAACAATTTTGTAACTAGGCTTTAAAATGGGGTTGAGGTTGGATTTGGGCTGGTTTTTGAAGTTTCCTCGTGTTTCCATGAATATTTTGTTGTGTGTATGATTAAATATATGCTATTTTGCATAATATAAGGACTTATAGTGCAATTAATTTCACAGGATATTAGAGGCAGCAGGTACTTGTCCGATATGTCGTAGGCACATGAAGAAAGTGAGGAAGATTTATACTGTTTGATAAGCTTCTTAGTAACAAGTTAAATTTTTGTATATTAATTTATAAAGTTTAATTTGTAATTAATTTCAATTGAATATGGATTTAATAAAATATATAGTGTTTAAATGTTTAGTGATAAGGTGTATGTTCGGATTATTTATTTATATATATATATGAACCTATTAAAGTAAATGTTGAGTTGTTAAAATTTGTTAGGAATATTATTAAATGGTTATGTAATATTGTGATCGACTAAGTATTATATTAATTATATATTTATGCGAGTAATAAAAATATAAAATAAAAAGTAAATGAAGATAACATTTTCAAATGATCATTCTATATCCTAATTTAGTTTTACTCTAATTATTTAATCCTTCAATGATTTTTTATAAAGGTAGACAAAATACTCACTGTTGTCCAAAAAAAAAAGGAAAAGACAAAATACTCACTTGTATTTTTTATTTATTTTTGACAATAAGACACCAGGTTTTAAAGTAGCTATTTTTTTATTTTGGTCAAAGGATTTAAAGTAGCCGAATCTCGCTTATTTTTATGTTGGCCTTCTCACGATATGTTCAACTTTTATGATGAGGGTTTTTGGATTGTTCACTTTATCGACTAGTTCCTGCTTTTTATAGTTCGAAAGATAGATTGATTGATTACAAAAATTGCCAGGCTAAATCAATAATGGTTCATTAGATATGAGTCTATATTCCTTTGGTCTCATAACTATGTTTAAATGCATGTATGATTTGAATTTTGAAAAATATATAAAAAGAATAACGAGTTGTTCTCAAACTGATTTTGATCATATTTATATATGAGAAGTTATGACAATATCATTGAAATTGTTGTAAATTTTGGATTTAAAACATAACTCAATCTAGAAAGATTAACTTTATAAGAGAATTTATTTTTGAATTTAATCGGGATAGGAGTCTACAATATCGCACCATGCACACACATATGGTAGGTTGAGTTGAATCGTGAGTTTCATGCATTTTAGTAGAAAAACTCAAAAAAAAAAAATTCTCTTTTTTCAATTTTTTCTAAATTTATAGTTTATTGAAAATGAAACATTTCATGATATAGCAAAAAGATTCAAAGTTAATTACATATTTTTGGAGTTAAGGTAAAGGATAGCTTACGACTCTCTTTTTATCTTCCTATACTTATTGTCCAAAAGCAAAAATCTTCCTATTATTGAGCATGGTGAAAGTGATTGGTAACACTCTTTCAAGTGTGATTGTTGAGGGAGAAAATTATTAGGCTAGCTGTCTAACATAACAATTAATGGTATGATTCTCATCCGTTAGTCAATACAATTATTAGTTTCTTATGACATGTAGCACCATAAAATCACCATGACCACTAGTTAGACATAATCTTTACATATTGGAATAGATTTATCATAAACTCTTCTCATTTTCTCACCAGTTAGTCAACATAATAGTTAATTTCTCTATACACATATAGCACCAAAAAACCCACCATGACTTTATCTATATCAAGTTATCAACACATTCACGTAACATCCCATTATCCATAAATCTAGAGTGTATCGTCTTGTATTTGACTATAGTGAATTCATTTCATTGCACAAAAATGTCACACACCGCCCAAAGTAATTCTAAATCCATATGTAAGGTAAACAACTTTGATAAAAAACGAATCACTACACAAGGCCTGCACATCCACGTATAACAATATTATTAATAATTTATAATTAACCTTACAGATATAATTATTTTAATTCACAAAATAATTTATTCAAAGTAGTTAAACGGTCATTGTCACTTAATTCTTTTTTATTGACTTTCATTTCGCTATATATTTATACCCTATCTCCCCGCTAGGGGTGAGCAAAATTTTAACAAAACCGAAAAACCGTGTTAATTTTAACCAAACCGATTCAAAATATATGTTAATTTTACCTTAACCAATCTTACCTATCGGGTTACCTTATGATATTTCGGGTCCATGTATTTTACCTATATATTACCCAAGCTATTGGGTTGGGGTTACCTAAACCGAAAAACCGTGTAAATAAAAAAAAATACAAAACATGTATATTTAGGAAGTCATTTCCTTTGGCTTCTCGGATATTCCAAACATGCATAATTTAATTTGAAGTATTCGATTCACGATTTTTTGGTTTTATAATGTCAAGATTGTATCTTTGATCTTTCGAATTATAATGATATAAGTGTTTTCAAATTTTCTCATTTATTTAATTTTTTCGTGCGTTAAAAAAGAGTTTGACTAATGTTGACTAACGAGGGTAAACCGAGGGTAACCGAAGGGTAAACCGAATTAACCCGAGGGTAAACTTTTTTTTACCCTACCCTTGGGTTACCCTAACAATTCTTTAAACCGAAATATATTACCCTTGGTTTACCCTAACCCCAAAACCGGGTAAAACCGACCCATGCTCTCCCCTACTCCCCGCATTAGGTAAGAGGTTGTTTTCAATTTATAATGGTTACTATTATGTATCATTATTTAACTCCAACCATCTCCTCTTATATCCATGTGTCACATTACATTTCAGTGGCCACCTCTTGAGGTTACGTTCATTAAGAGATTTATAATTTTCTTTTGAAGAGTAGAGATTTATTCAATGGCATTTAATGTCATAATGGACTTATAAAGGGTCACTTGTCCTACTACTTTTTTTTTTGGTTCAAAAACTTGCCCTGCTACTTATCCAAGGCAGATAATTAATAGTGACATTACTAATCGATTTGTGATTTGTCCCACATCGATTTGTCATGAATAAAACACTATTGAACAACGCACACCTTACAAATATGCGCCGACAATGTAGGAATAGTTTATAATTGTGTTTCAAAAAGAGTTTCAAGTAAAAAGCACCAAAGATTTATAATTTATCTAATAACCTTTTTATATTCAAAGAATATTAGTAAATTGTTCCACGAATTCAAATACTTGAATGAGCTACAAATATAACCTCATCATGACATGGATGCCGAAATTTTCAACTAGTAATGGAGACAATTCCCCTATAACTAAAGATGCTAGGTTGATAAGTCGATTATATAATTATGTTGAGATACTTTATGAAAATGAATACGTATATAAATAATAAATGACAAAATGGAGGGTGGACAAGTTAGAAGGACTAGTTTAGTATGCGGATTAGCAAAATTAATTGTGAAAATGTATCATGGACAGTAATAATTTGACTATACCTAATTTTTTTTTTTTTACATAGAAGAGTCTTTTTGATTCGGTTTCATTGACACGATTCAAACCTGTAACGTTTCAATGGATAACCAAGGTACTGGCCAATTGACTAACCCCAACTGGTTATTATACTTAAATTTATGATAAAAGTAAAGTTTTATTTTGAACTATTATCTTTTTACTAGTTCTTTTTAGAATTTTGCTACATCTTTTATTTTTTTTCCAATTTAGACCATATGTTTTGTTTTTTATAATTTTGATCATAATTTTTTTTAATACTTATCAAAATTTATGGTCTAAATTTCAAAAATAATGAAAAGTATAGCTTCAATTAAAAAGTAAAAATAAAAACATGACTAAATTTTAAAAAACTAGGAAAGATAATAGTTTATAATAAAATTTTACTCGTGAGGATAATATCCTAAAAAAAGTTTAGTAAAGATTTTTTATTCGTTCCTTGGAAAAAATCATTCCTGAAATTGAAGATGATGACTTTTAATTTTATAAAATTATTTATTTTCTGTAAAAATGTATTAATAATTTATATCTTCCCTCCTTATATTTCCACAATGTTTAAAATTTCTTAACACTTGATTTTTTCAATTTATAAATTTATCTATTAAATTTTGGTTTAATAAATTTAGGTTATTTTGTATAATATACTGATATAGATTTATAGTTTAACTAATTTAAAATGGTAGATTAAGACTTGTATTGTAATTATTGAAATTTTTGTTTGAGAAACTTGATTTCCCAACAAAAACTTATATCTTTTGCTTAGGTTGGTTTTGACTATTATAGAAAGAAGAACTCTCATTATGAATTTAGAATGTTGAAATAAGAAAATAATATATTAGTAATAAGAGAGCCATTGAGGTTAGAGAACAAGAAGGTAATAAAGACTACATTGTGAATATTAAGTTGTTATCCAACACAATGGAATGTAACCCTTTCTATAAAACTTATAACTTGGTGAACAAGAAAATTAAGATTAAAGTAATTAAGAAATAAATACGATATGGAGACAAACTAGTCTAATAAGGAAATGTTATATTATGGTTATAATGTAATTTAACACCCCCCTTCAAACTCAAGTAGGCCGTCAAAGAACGACTTGAGAAGAAGTCTGAAACGAGATGGCGCGTCTTGAGTGTTGTTGATTGAGAAGTGGCGTGGTGAAAATGATGATGTGGTGGCGTGACAATGAGGTGGAGTGACGAGTCGAGCGTTGAGAACCGTGAACCAAGTACCGAATGTTGAGCGAATTATCGAGATGAGACTTTTGGGTGGCCTAACGAGAATTTTGAATCCTACGAGAGGATTAAGATTTCGATTTTTACGAGAGGATTAATATTTCGATTCCTATAAGAGAAATGATCGAAACGAGTTTTTTTTAAGTTTGTGAGGAAGCGATTGAAACAATAACGAAATATCACCATAAAACAATGACAAGAAACCATTTGAATTAGTGGCTATGATATCATGTTAAAATTGTCAACTCAAATAAAAATTCGAACCGTTAGGAGATTTATATTTCAACACGTCGCCTTACGTGCAGGTTTATTAAAATGGGTGGTTGTGAAGAGATTCAAAGCCAAGACCTCAAGTACTGTAGAGCTCTAATACTATGTTAAAATTAAAAGGAACAAATAGAGATAATATAAATAAGAAGTAATATACATTAATAATAAGAAAGTCATTATGGCTAGAGAACAAAAAAATTGTAAAAACTACATTAGGGAAATTAGGTTGTTATTTAATATAATAGAATGCAATCTTATGTATACGATTAATAATTTGGTGAATAAGAGTCAAAAAAGTTTAATGAGAGTGTAAAAATATCCTCTGCCTTCTCTTTATAATTAGCAGGTACATTTTTAGTTTCTCTCTCCTAAAACACCTTTCTCCTCTGCCTCCTTTCTACATTTAGCTTTTCTCCTCCGTGAATCTTCCTAGGGTTCATAGAGGAAGCCTCCGGAATTAGATTTCCTGCTCCCGTTTTTCTTTTATTTTCCTTCTTAGCCATCCCAAATACTCACCCAACCCAGATTACCTCACAGATCTAGTAAAATTCCATCTTGAGAGAACAATCGGAGAAAGAACCTAAAAACTGTTAGTTTGGAAGAACTTGTGAATACACCAAGTGTGAAAATACCTACACCTTTAGCAGGCTATAAATCAGTTGGAGTAGGTATAGGAAAACTATGGAATACCTGAAAAACAAAGAAAATGCGAGTAACAATCAGCAAAAAGTAGTAAACATTGAGAACAAAGGTTTAAGGCTACATGGATATGGAAACAGAGCTAAAGAACAGAAGAGCCTAAATGATGTTGTAGACTTTCCTACATTAGTTGAGGAAGAAGATAACACAATACCAAATGTTAAGGAACCAGATCCGGTGAAACAAGGATCCTGCTCAGAAAATATGTGATCATCGCAGGAGGTACCACAAACCAGGGCTACTGCACAAAGCGAGCCTCCTTCTAAGTCTTGGTCAAAATTGTTTGATTTCAACATTAAAGAAGATATGAAACTCGACTTTGTACCACCAACTGTTGTCAATGGGAGAATAAAAGTAATACCCTCTTAGAAGATCATTGAGGATGGATGCAAGACATGGAGTACATGCATAGTGGGCCAGTTCATAGATAAGCCTCCACCATTTTATGTAGTGAAATATATGGTAGACACACTCTAGAAACCGTTTGGTAAGGTGAAAATGAGTACATCAGATCAGGGATTATTCGTTTTTTATAACGGAGTCTGAATAGGCCTATTTCAAAGTGTTAGGTTAATTATGACATGTAAGTAATAAGCCTTTTATTCTTAGGAGATGGAAACCACAGACTCATTTCGAACAATTAAAGGTAGACAAGATACATGTGTGGGTGAAGTTAAAGAAGGTACCAGGAGAGTTGTGGTCCAAAGAGGGTCTTAGTGTAGTAGCTAGTGCACTAGGTAAACCACTACAAATGGATGAATAACAACTCAACATACCAAATTGAGCTTTGCCAAAGTATGCATTGAAATGGACCTCTATAAAAGGATTATTGAATCTTTTGATATAGAGATGAATGATCATCTACATAAGGTGATTGTAGTATACAACTGGAGTCCAGTTATCTGCAAGACATGTAATGTTTTAGGTCATGATATAAAGGACTGTAGGAAAATGAAACAGGCATGTAGAGAAAAAGTAAAAGAGGTTAGTGTATTACCCAATTATGAAAGACCAGTAGGAGGAAAGGTTGGGCATAAGGTGCAGGCTCAACCTAAAACTCAAGTCCAGAAATGGATTCAAGTATCTCAAAAGAAGAGCACAGGGTTTCCTACCCAACAGGTTGAGGGAAACTCAAGTGCTACAACTTCCAATAGTATTAGTATTCTTGAAGAAACCAATAATTTAGAAGAAATGGTTATTTACTTAGTTAATGAACAAATGGGCTCATGAGAAACCACATAACCCCAAAACTTTATAATAGTGACCTGGAATGTAAGAGGCGTAAATAAAATCTTGAAGCGAGTTAATTGCCTCAGGCATGTCTTAAATAATGATGTGTGTATGTTTAGCCTCTTAGAAACAAAAGTAAGTAGGACTAGAGCTCAACATATATGGGCTTCTAATTTCAATAAATGGCAAGTTGCTAGTAATTATGATCAAGATAATCATGGGTGGATAATGGATGTTACAATAGTTGAAAGGATTGACCAAGCCATATTTTTCAAGGCTATGCATATCCCTTCAAAGATAATTTTGTATTACTCTCTAGTTTATGCTTTAAATCATCCAAATCAGAGAGAAACACTATGGTCAATAATAAGAGACTGGGGTGTTATTACAAAAGATATACATTGGGTGGTATAAGGGGACTTTAATAAAGTCACAAGTGTATATGAGAGACTTAACTGTATATCTCTTTCAAGGGGATCAGTAGATATGATATCATGTATTGAGGATATAAAACTCATTATTCACCTGGACAAACAAATTAGTTGTGGATGAGATAAGGGCTAGTAGAATAGACAGAACTCTAGTCAATGAGATGTGGCTTGACAGGACGAAAATAGAAGTCAAATGAGAGTCAACACAAAGAAAAATCCTCTCTAGCCATTCATCTCACCTAATTTTTATTCCACAATTTTTTTCTCTTTTCACACCTCTTTATCCGCTTTTCATCCCCTTTTTTGCTTTTTCTTTTTGTTGATTTGGTGTTTATCCCAATATCTGGGATCTATATTCAAAGTCAACAATAAAAAATAATCCATTCACTTATCCTTTCAACCGACCACCACCTCCAAATATACCACACCCTCACCCTTTAACCGCTACATCGTGTTCATCTCTCAAAAATGACAAAAGTGTTAAAATCAAGCAAAGTCAATCAAGAGAATAGTTCAAATCCTAGAGCCAGAACGAAATATAGAAACATAACAAGAGAAATGTTAACTCCGAGCCCGAGCCCTAATCTTCTTAATACACCGGAGTCATACAAAGGCGAAGAACAACAAAGAGAGACTAATATTGTTGTAGAAGAACCAGTGATGGAAGTAGAAGAAGAAGTGATTGAAGTAGATCGAGGGTTTATAGGTGAATCAGAAAGGGTTTCTACTGAGAAGAAAGCAGTTCCGTGGTCTAACTTGTTTGGCAGTTGTGCAAGTAGATCTATGAAGTTAGAACACCACAATCCTTCAAGTTTTAAAGGTAAGAAGCTAATAAAACCTCCTCAAGATGTATTAGATGAAGGAGCGGAACAATGGTCAAACAGCTTAGTGGGTCAATTTCTCGATAATCCTCCGCCGTTCTATGCTGTCACAAATTTTGTGAAATTTCAATGGAGTAAGTTTGGGAAAGTAGACATAAAATCGAGTTCTAAAGGTATTGTAATTTTTCGATTTGAAAATCAACAATATTATAATAAAGCGCTTGAGCAGATATGGAATATAAATGGAAAGCCACTTTTACTGAGACCATGGAAGCCTGAGATGCAGTTTGATAAAATTGATGTTTCAAAGGTTCCAATATGGGTTAAGTTAATAAATGTTCCAATGAACTTATGGACACAGCGAGGACTTGGGTATGTAGCAAGTGGTATTGGAATTCCCTTACAAATGGATTCCATCACTGAATCAAAGACAAGGCTGGGATATGCTAGAGTATGTGTTGAAGTAGACACAAATGAAGAGTTACCAGATGACCTATTAGTGGATAATGGATTAGAAGAGTTACAAACTGTTAAGATTGAATATGAGTGGAAGCCTATAATATGCACTAAGTGCAAGAGGTTTGGACATTTAGAGAGTAAATGTAATAATATTCAAAAAGTATGGGTACCAAAGAGGAGTAATAACACAGAAGCAGAAGGTACTAAAAATGATAAAGGGAAAAAGGTTGTTGAAGAGTGGAATGTTGTTAGAGGAAGTAATAAAGGTAACAGGCATAATGGAGAATCAAGCTCAGTTACAAAAAATAATCAGTTTAATGAGTTGAATAGAATTAATGAAGATGTGATCAATCAAGATGTAATGCAATTTATTACTGATCACAATGGAGGAGAAGAGATAACAAGGCCTCCAAACATATGAATTGTCTTGCTTGGAATGTCAGAGGTTTTAATAATGTAATAAGGCAGTTAGATGTCAAGAATTTTATTATTGATAATAAGATCAGGGTAGTTGGATTACTTGAAACAAAAGTTAGAGTAAATAACTATTCTGAGATAGTAAATAAACATTTCTCTAATATGGAAATGAGTCATAATTATAGTTATGATGCTAGTGGAAGAATATGGCTGTTATGGGATAATAAGTGGGTAGATATTAAAGTTATTTCTCAATCTTCTCAGGCTATACTGGTGCAGATGAGGGTCATTGAAAGTCAAGAAGAATTATATTTAGCAATGGTGTACGCAAGTAATGATAGTGCAGAAAGAAGGGAATTATGGCATAATATGAAAATTTGGAGTAAAACATATGAGAAGAACAGATTATGCATAATTGGTGATTTCAATGAAATACTCAAAATACAAGACAGATTAAATTGTACAGTTTTGGATAAAGGAGCTACTGAATTTAATGAGTGTATAGAAGAAACTGAATTATTGGAGCATGGATATGGAGGACACTATTATACTTGGACAAATAAGAGTGATTCACTTAACATAAGAGCAAGCAAGATAGATAGGGTCTTTATAAATGCAAAGTGGTTAGATACCCTAACCACTACTGTAATGATACACTCTCCTTCAACATCTGATCATTGTCCAATCAAGCTAAGCTTAGCAGGTAAAAAGAGAATGGTTGCAAGTCAATTCAAGTTTTTTGATGCTTGGGTTCAACATGATAAATACCCTGATACTGTGAAACAAGCATGGAGTATTAGAGTAGAAGGGAATCATATGTATTCATTATGTATGAAACAAAAAAATACAAAAGCTGCTCTAAAGAAATTCAATAATATGTATTTTCGAAGAAATTCAACAAATATTGAACTTATTAAAAATCAGCTGGATACAGTACAAAAGAAGATAATGAGTGGAATATTTGATACAAGTACTATTAATGAAGAAAGAATACTCAATACTGAACTAGAGGAAGCTATGATGACTCAGCATAAAATCTTGAGACAAAAAGCTAAAGTTATATTTAATAATGAGATGGATAGCAATACCTCCTATTATCATAGACTCATTAAAGGAAGAATTGCGAAGAATAATATATCATTTTTGATCAATGATAATGGTGAGACTATTGAGGATCCAAATCAGATCAAAGAAGAATTTGTTAATTTTTACAAGCAATTATTGGGAACAAAAGATGAGAAGGAAGAAGTTTGTTCAAGTGAAATACTTAATTTAGTAATTGGAAAACAACTCAAGGAAGATCAGCAAGAACTGCTTATAGCTCCTATTACTGATTTAGAAATAAAGAAGGCCTTATTTTCAATTAATCCAAAAAAGAGTCCAGGACCTGATGGTCTAAACTCTACTTTTTACAAAGAATCTTGGGAAACAGTAGGGGAAGATTTTACTAAAGCAATAAAACAATGTTTTGAGAATTGCAAGTTGCTTAAGCAGGTCAATACAACAAACATAGTGTTGATACCTAAAGAAAAAAAACCTTCAAATGTAAGAAAGTTCAGGCCTATATCTTGTACCAACACAACTTATAAGACTTTGGCAAAGATACTAAGTAAAAGATTAAAGAAGATTATGAGCTCTATCATCTCCTTAAATCAAGCAGCCTATGTGGAAGGGAGATATATAGGAGATAACATTCTAGTTGCGCAAGATGTTATGTTAGGATATGAGAAGAGAAATACCAACTCAAATTGCACTATCAATTTAGACCTTCAGAAGGCCTATGATAGTGTAAACTGGAATTTTTTAATCAATGTTCTTGAAGCTTTTAAATTTCCACCAAAGTTTATTAAATGGATCAAAATGTGTGTTCTTACACCTACTTATTCAGTGTGTGTAAATGGTGAAGCTTGTGGGTTTTTTGAAGGGAAGAGGGGGTTGAGACAGGGGGACCCCCTCTCACCCTACTTATTTGCAATGTGTATGGAGGTTTTTACAGGTTTATTTACACACATGGCAAAGAAGGAAGGTTTTAATTATCATCAGAAGTGTGAGAAAATGAAGCTTAATCATATCATCTTCGCTGATGATCTGTTAGTGTTTTTCAAGGCTAAGATTGAAACTGCAGAGATTGTAAGAGAAGCACTTAATTTGTTCTCTAGAATTTCAGGGCTACAAATTAACTATCAAAAAAGTGAAATCTATGTAAGTGGAGGTAATACAAGACTTGAAGAAAAAATATCTCAATTTCTAAATATCAAAATTGGCAAATTGCCAGTTAGGTATTTAGGAGTACCATTACACTCTAAAAAACTAAGTGTTGAAGAGGGTAATAAATTAGTGGACAAGATATACAGTACAATTGATCAGTGGACTTCTAAAAAACTGTCTTACTCAGGTAGAATTGAGTTAATAAGAAGTATTATTGTCAGCAAAATTCTCTACTGGTGTAGAGTTTTTCTATTACCCAAACAGGTAATTTATAAGTTAAATCAGCTTATGAACAGCTTTCTCTGGAAAGGTAATATGGAAGGGGCACAAGGTGCCAAAATTGCGTGGGAAAATGTTTGTAAAAGCAAGGAAAAAGGAGGCTTAGGCATACCTAACTTGGAGAATCTAAATTTGGTATGTCTCTTATTTACATTCTGGAGAATGTATTCACAAGAAAATAATCTGTGGAGTATGTGGGTGAAGTATAACATAGTCAAAAGTAAATGTATATGGAGTATGGATGAAAAACAAGGCTATACATGGATTTGGAAAAAATTAATGAAAGTAAGAAGTCTTGCGTATGATTTTATTAAGCATAAAGTATATAATGGTAAGAATACTTATCTGATATGGGATAAATGGCTTAATGGAAAGAGTATCCAAGAAATTTTAAGTATACAGTTGGAGAAAGATAATATAAATAGTGATAAAACAATTTATGATTGCTATGGAAAAGATAGGTGGAGATTACCACCATGTGTTGGTAAGATTTTACCTCAATTAAATGATTTTAAACTCAGAAATGGAAATGATCAGAAAGTTTGGAGTGAAAGTGATAAAAATGGTTTTTCCTTTAGAAAAACTCTATCTCATATCAACAACATGACAGGTACAGAAGATGTGAAATGGAGTAGAATGATTTGGAGTAAAGCAAATATACCAAGGTGTGCTTTCATCTCTTGGTTAGCCATACAAAATAGGCTTAATACTAAGTACAGGATGCTTGAATGGGGATGTCCAGTAAATTCATTATGTTGCTTATGTAGAGCAGGTACTGAAGACAATATACATTTATTCTTCTTATGTTCTTTTTCTAGTAGAATACTTAGAAGAATCTTGAGTACTTGTGAAATTAAATGGCTGCCGAGGGAGTTTGATGAACTTAATGATAACCTGATGAAAATAAAGTGTAAAGAAAAAAGAATGCTGCTCAGCCTACTAATCACCACCTTTATTTATAATATATGGTGGCTTCGAAATGAAATTGAACATGGAGGGGCTGTTTTAAATGAAGAACAAATTATTGGGAGAATATATGATATGACAAAAATGAAGGTTCAAGATAAAAGATTGAAGAAAAGTGTAGTTAGTGAGATAGTTGAGAAATTAGCTTAATATGTACTCAATTAGATTTATCTTTGTAATAGCTGAATAGGAGTAATCCACTAGTGTGGGCCAAAGTGTTTTAATGTTTTTGTAATGTTAAGTAGGGTAATGTGCTTACAAGGTATAAGTTACCCATGTTGGGCCTTATGCTTGTATATGCCTTAAATGTTTGTAATGACTAAGAAGTTGGGTTTTTAATGAAAAGTTTGATTTGATGATCAAAAAAAAAGAGATGTGGCTTGACTGTTTTAAAAGGACTTCACTAAGTTTAAGAAACCCTGGTCTTTCGGACCATTGCAGTCACCACCTACATATAATGAATGATGGGAGGAAGAAAAAGACACCATTCAAGTTTTTCAACATATGGCTTGAACATAAAAAATTTCTACCTCTTGTTCAGGAAGTGTGAGACAGCTATAAAGAGGGTTCAACTATGTATAAGGTCACCATGAAGATCAAGCTTCATAAATCTAAACTGAGAGATTTCAACACTACTTTAAATATAACAATGAGCATATCATCCAGCTTCTAACACAATCTGCAAAAGGTTCAACTTATGAGGATGGTAGGTATGAAAAGTAAAAGTATGTTAAATGAGGAGAATAATTAGTCATCTTGATAAAGCTTTAAGTATTGAAGAGTCAACAATGAAACAGAAGTCTAGAGATATGTGGGTTGACCTTGGAGATCAAAATATTTCTTACTTCAATAAAGTTACGAAAGGTAGAAACACTATGAACAAGATCTCTAGTATCATGACAATCAGGGCAACTTAGTGGAGGATGGAGATCAAGTAGCTCAAGTTTTCATACATTATTATACTAAAGTGTTGGGACCTATTAACCCAAACATAAGGAAGTATGATACTCAGTTGATTAAGTGTATATGCAGTTGGCCATCTCAAATCAGGATAACAGCTTCTCCAATCACTGATGAGGAAATTAAAGGGGCAATGTGTTCAATTGACAGCTCAAAGAGCCCAGACTCTGATGGTTTATCCTCATCTTTTTTCAAAAAATGTTGGGGACATCATTAGAGCAGATATCTGTGAAGCAATAAAGAGCTTATTTAGAGATAATCAAATTTTAAGGGAGGTCAATGCAGCTAACATAACACTTATTCCAAAAGTTCATAATCCTAGTACAACCAAGGACTATAGACCCATTGCATGTTGCAATGTGTTATGCAAATGTATCTCAAAGATTTTAGTCAATAGATTGAAGGGTGTGCTTCATAACTTGATATCAGTTAACCAATCATCTTTTGTTCCTAAAAGGCAGATAGGGGAAAATATTCTTATTGCATAAGAGTTGGTTAGGGTCTACTTAAGGAAGAATATGACTACTAGATGTACCTTGAAGTTAGTCCTGATGAAGACATATAATTCAGTAGAGTATGACTTTGTGCTACAAACATTAAAAGCCTTCAATTTTCCAAATCAGTTCATTGAATGGTAAAGATGTGCCTCACAATAACCTCATATTATATCATGTTAAATGGAGGGCCAATGTGTTTTTTTAAAAGGGCTAATGGGCTTAGACAGGGGGACCAAATCTCCCCTTATCTATTTGTTATTTGTTTGGAGGTGCTTACACGGATTCTGAAACATATAGGTAACAAAGAAGGATTTACGTGGCATCCCAAATATGAAACTAAAACTAAACCATCTCATGTTTGCTGATGACCTGCTGGTGTTCTTTAAGCCATTAGAATAATCAACTAAGCTACTTTAAGACAGTCTAATTTTCTACTAGATTTCAGGGTTACAGATAAGTGATAGTAAAAGCAACATTTTTATGGGGGTTGTTTTAATAGATTGAAGTGTGACATCAATATAATCTTGAATATACCTGAAGGATGCCTCCCAAATAAATATTTGGGAGTACCTCTTATTACATGCAAACTTAGTTACAATGATTGCCAACCTTTAATTGATAAGATCACTAGTAAATCTGATCATTGAAGTACTAGACATATTTCTTATGCAGGAAGACAACTATTAATCAAAGTTGTTTTAAATGGAGCAACTAGTCACTGGTGTAGGGTATTTACCATACCAAACAAAGCTATTAAAGAGATCAATAGAAGAATGTTGGCCTTCTTATGGAAAGGGCAGAGTGATTATAAAGGAGGGGCCAAAGTAGCTTGGGAAAGTGTGTGTAAACCATATTTAGAGGGTGGTCATGGAATTAAAGATACATTAACTCAAAACCAGGTATCAAGCTTAAAGGTGCTTTAGGGTTGCTGCCTTCCTAGAAAGTCCTTATGGTCTCAATGGATGCAAGCCATCCTCCTAAAGAAGAAGTCCATCTGGCAGATAGAGTTCCTTAAGACTCCTCCTGTGGGTGGAGAAAGATATTGAAAGTTAGAGCCCTTGCAAAGAAATTATTTTTTTATTAACTAGGTAATGGTAAGCATATATCTTTATAGTGGGACAATTGGTTATTAAATATGAAGTGTCTGAATGATATACAAGAGATCTGTATGGCTTCTAGATATTTTATAAACAACAAAGTAGCAATATTTATCGATGTGGGCGGGTAGAAATGGTCACCAATGCTTAAATTCATGTTGAAAATCATAAAAGGTATTAGCACATCACGTAATAGTGATAAAATCACTTGTGTTGCCTCTAAAAAGGTAAACTTATTACCCGTGATGTATATGAGCATATCGGAGAGAAAGGAGCAGATAAAGCATAGAGTAAATTCATCTGGAAAACAAAGCGTCAACTAAAATATCAATTCAATTTGTGGTTAGTTCATCTAGACAGATTATCCACGAAACAGAGGCTACTTACTTGGGGTGTTATATCAAACCCGATTTGTGAGTTTTGCAAGATTTCGAGTGAAGATCTTAATCACTTGTATCGGGGGTGCTCGCTTGTAAGGTGTATCTGGAACAAATGTAAGATGAAAGCGAGAATTAAGCCAATAGATACCTCGTGGGACGCGATTATCGATTGGGTAATCGTTGAAACGAGAACAAAATCACTCAAGAATGAAGTAATGAAAATTGTAATTGCTGTTGTAGCCTATTGGATTTAGATTGAGCGGAACAATCGTGTTTTTAGCAGGTTGCGAAGGATGAGGATACGTTATTTAACCTTAGCTCAAGCTCTATAGCTGATAACTTAAGAAGGTTGAGGAAGTACAAAGAAGATAAGATAAGAGCGCTGCAAAAGTATTGGAGGAGTTAGGGTTGTATTTTCTTTTTACTTTGTTTTGTCGATTGTTGTCTCTTTTAGTTTATTTTGGACCTTTACATAGTTATGTTGACTAATGTATTAATGGGGCTTTAGTTGAACTTGGGCTTTATGTATCAAAATCCACCATGTAACTTTATTTGTTATGATATAAAATACTTGCTTGCCGACAAAAATAAAATAAAATTTGGTGATTAAGAAAATTAAGATTAAATTATTTAAAAAATAGATATGATGTAGAAATAAATTAGTTTAATAAAAGAATATTATGTCATAATAATAATATAATTATAGGTGGCACAAAACATTTTTAACTTTGTCCATGTAGGTACAACTGACTTGTTTGGTAATGAATGGGATGAGACACCGATACCTACTATAATACCCTAGACCAGGAACAACTCAAACGCATGGACATCAAATGAGTTAAATGGGGCTCATACAATCTTCACTTGTGATGCATCTTTCAAAAATAAAACGGAACACAGCGGTGTCAGAATTATAAAACGCGACACACAAACTGGCAATATAAATTCTCGAAACCGTTCTACTCGACTCATCAGTTGAACGAGAAGCGATAGCCGTTTGGGAAGCTGTGAAGATGTGCCACCATGACACTAGAAATAAAATCATCATTTGCTCGAACAACCTTGATGTTATTTAAGGTATCAGGTCACTACCTGCTAGCAGCGTGGTGGAAAGTCAAACCCTACGTCAAACGGATTAAGCTTATTGCGGAAGAATATGTAAACATGCACTTCAAACATTTCCTGCGGTGTTTAAACGCGACGACGGTCCATACTGCGCTTATAGCTAGGCAGTTTTCATGACTTGGGATCGGCTAATTTATTAGGATATTTTTTTTACGGTTTACATTGTAAAAATAAAATAATATAAAAAATAATATATAATATATATATAATCATACATAATCATAGAAAGGTCTAGATATTTTAATTTTTGAAATTGACACACGAAACTATTGAAATTAATTTTAAGTGTGAATCGACCATACTTTGATGATCATGATAAAGTGACTTCTTGCGTGACAAACACATTTATGGCTATAGAATAAGATAGGTGTTATTGATTAGTGAGGGTGGTCGAATATTATATGTATGGGTCCAACAATGAAAGTATGACAAAAAAAAAAAAAAAAAACAATGAAAGGTTTTCTCCTTTTGTGTCGACTAAAAATAAAATAAAACAAATGGATCGTTGTTGTTAATGCTTAAAAATAACCAGTATATCTTATTATTTACGCTAAACGATCATATGATAAGTTGGCTCTATGCTAACGAAAAGTCTTTTTTGTTGTTTTTTTGTTTTGCTAAAAAAATTTAATACATATAAAGTTTTGCTAAAATTAAAGTCCATTAGTTATTTCATTAATTAGAATATTTTAAATAACATGAGATAACCAAAGTTAATCAATCTTCTAATATAATAGGAGGAAAATGATAAAACAACCTTATCTTTAAGTATGTAATTATAATTTAGATGATTTTATAAAATATTTTGACCAAAAAAAGGTTACGAATTAGGTTTAATACAAAAGATAAAATAGTATATATAAATTTGGATTCTCTTTGTGACTTATGTGGAATAATTTATTCTTTTAATATATTTTTATTAAATCTATTTAGAGGGAGATGAGAAAGTGATTATGCATTTAGAAAAAAATAACTCTAGAATTCAGTTAAATATCTTAACAAACTTAAAGTTCATAAAAATGGAAGAGAGAAGTTTATAAAATTGTTTTTACTACTAAAATTTATCACATTGGTTAATTAGAAATTATCTTAATACAAGAGGTGTATTTTTTGCATACATGAGAGGCTTACAAAGCCGTTAAGAAAAGTAAATTACAGAAAAAAAACAAACGTTCTTATTGAGACTCTAGTACAACTCTAGGAGTCGCACATTCACTTTTATCTTTCGTAATGCTATTCCATAAGTATTCTGGGGGATCAACAAAATCAACTGGTTCGGCACACATACTCGCTCCTTCTTTCGCTAACTTATCTGCACAAAAGTTTGCTTCACGGAAAATACAAGAGGTGTATTGCTTTCGAGAAAGACAAGTCTTAAGAAGATTAGATTGTATATTTTTTTTTACGTACTTTTATGGATGGTAATAAATTTTCAACTGAAACTTATTGAAATATTAGTTAATAAACAGATAATTACTATTTTAAATTCCGAATCTAGAAAACTTTGTAATTTATACAATGTACAATATTTCATATTTTAATAAAAATGATTACTAAACCAAAAAAGATATACATAATTTTGAGGGACAATAAAATTTATTACCTCTTAATTTCGAGATGGAGTGTAAATCAATCAAAAAAACTAGTTAAAAAGTAAAAACTAAAGTATACATAAATATTAATTTTTACTAGAAAAATATTAATCCTATATGAGGTATGATTGTTTTTTGTGTGATTTATAATCTTTAATAAATAAAAATATATAAGAAAAAGATTTTTTTCATAAATAAGAGTTATCAAACTTATAATTTTTTTGCAGAAAAAAGAGAAAATACATTCGGAGGTACCTAACGTTTTAAAATTGACTTCTAGATGTTTAAAGTTTTAAAAGCGACAAATCAATACCTAAGATTTCAATTTGTGTGTTCCGTTAGTACTCACCATCAAATTATTTATTAAGTGTCACATGGTATCTACGTGACATTTAACGGATAACTAATGGTGGGTACTAACGGAATACGCAAATTAAAACATTGAGTACTGATTTGTCACTTTTAAAACTTTTGACACCTAAAAGACAAATATCGGATCCGATGGGTACCCTAGGGAATTATCCCGAATCTAAAACAACTCTAAGGGCAGAATAAATATTTTATTTTCGTGATATTTTTCCAAAAGTATTTAGATAGATATTCAAACATAAGTGAAAATTTTAAACTCATAGTTTAAATAAAAGAATTCCTTTTTTGGATATCTACTATTTCACGATTTGGATAAATAAGTACTTAAGTATACAAAAGTATACATATAGGTACCCAATGTTTTGTTTTTAGACTTACATTAGCATCTTTCGTGAATTCTGACGTTAAATACCACGTGTCAATAAATAACATCAGGGTTCTTTTTGCAAATAAAGAATGTAAATATCTGTCTGTCCACTTTAATAAAATTTGGTACTTTATTTTAGAAAAATGAATAATCACATTATTAACACGTAGTATTTAACAGCAAAATTATAGACATATACTAACAAAAACCTAACAACAAAAATTAGATATATGTTTATCCACTTTTATATATTTAGGTAATTATTTTCTTAAAATTTGAAATTATAAGTATCCCATAAAATTTTCTTTTTAAATATATAATTAACTTTCTTAATATTTAGTTTTTTAAAAATATTTGGACACGTTCGGAATAGATTTTTTTATCTTCAAATAAAAAACATTGCTAGATAACTTAGATATAAGTGACAAACACGTACTCAAATGTGATTAGTTGTCTACTCTACTTTATCTATTTTTCATGATGAAGAAGATCTAAAAGGATCAACTTAAAGAATTTATATATATCCTCTCTTTTTGTATTATTATTGGCTCCGTTCTAATACTACCAAGGATCAACTGAGATAATAGGAAAAACTTCTCAGAGATATCCTCTATTTCGCGATCCAGACAGATAAATATCTAAGTTAAAATTTATTACGTAACAAAAATGCAGAAAAGCATGAGCCGCCGTTTGAGTATTGGAAAAATACTTAGATAATAGGATTAACATTTTGCTTTTTTTTTTTGTTTTCTGTTAAGTTCTACATTAAATACCACTTGTCAATAAATAAGATTGGAACTTTATTAATAAATAAAAAACATTGGATATTTTTTTTTCACTTTTATAAACTTAGATACCTCATTTTGGAAAGAACAGGTAGCCACAGTCACTGAGACCTGACATTTAACGACAAATTTTACAACAAGTACTGACTGAAGAAAAAAACAAAACATTAAGTATATATTTGTCATTTTTATAAACTTAGATATTTATTTATTAAAATTTAAAACATTGAATATCTATAGAAAAATTTCCCTCAGATAATATTACTAAGGTTTTAAAAGCATTAGACACTAAATGAACTACCAAGTATCTTCAAACACCTTGATTTTTTTTTTTCAAATTTGAAATTGTATTGCTAATTCATTCATTTTTAAAACATTATATATATTTCAAGTAAGCTAATAATATATAAAAAATTGTTTTATCTAATGTTGATTGTCCAAATAAAATCATCGAATATTTTGAAGAGTTAATGCTCAATAAATCTCTATAACTTTGTCCACTATCCCGTAAAAGGTATTGTCTTTTTTACCTTCCTAAGATATCTTGAATTCGCTTTCAGTTGACAGTAACCAATTAGTTTAAACGGATACGTCAAGAAATTATACAAAAATATCATAAAAAACGAGTCATTAATTATTTTAAATACAAAACACTGCAATTATATGCATCAGATAATTTTTTTTTGTAAGAAAATAGCAGTTTGAGTTTTGAGAAAATTTTCAAAATTCAAAAAATTGAGTTCTTGGAATTTTTTCAAACTCAAACAACTCATCCTTTTACTGCAGTTTTTGTTATGTAATCCACAAACATATGGTATATATCATATTTTATGATATATACTTATTGTTGGTTATTCACAATACTAAAAAAGAACTAAAATATATCAAGAATGTAAAAATAAAGTCAAAAGGATGAACAGTTTGAGTTATGGAAAAATTCATAGAACTCAAAATTCGAGGTCTGTAAATTTTGCAATAACTCAATCTGCTCTTCTTTTTGCTACGTTTTTTTTCTATATTCCACAAATATATGGTAAATATCATATTTTATGATATATATTTATTGTTTTTTACTCACAGACACTAAAAAGTAAGAAAAATATATCAATAATGCAAATAAAAGTAAAAAAAAAAAGAACTGTTTGAGTTATGAGAAAATTCCCAGAACTCAGAATCTGAGTTCTGAAAAGTTTTCCATAACTCAAACTGTTTTTTTTCTTGCTGCATTTTTGTTTAGTAATCCACAAACATATGGTGTATATATATATATACACACACACACACACCCACTTATTGTTTGTTATTCACAAACACTAAAAATGAACTAAAGTATATCACGAATGCAAAATAAAGCAAAAAAAGAAAATAACAGTCTATGTCAAAATATAATAGGAACCTATAGTGCAAATTTTATAATTAATTAGATACATATATATTAAGAAATATCATGATTAATTTTTAGGCAGTTATATTATAATTTTTCTTTCACTTTTATAATGATGTTTACAGTTACAGTAGTACAAATGGTTTAGAACATGGAAGCTGTTTGGAAAATATAGAGAAGATCGACATTGGTTGTGGTAAAAAAGGACAAAAAATCAAAATGTATGGTGCCTTTTATGGGCAAATAAATGACGGTGTGGTGAGAGGGACTAAAACTAGTGCGAGAGATTTTTTTGGGCATTAATTCTATTTTTAAAGATAAATAATTAACAAAAATTATGTTTAAATTGTAAAAATGATTATTCAAGAATGATCCAAGTACTATTTTCCCCATTTCTCAAATATTAAAGAATATTATAATATTTAAGAATTTTTCTTTAAAACATTCCAAAATTCTAAAATGAGATTTTAAGTTTTATATGAATATGAATATCGATCCTGAAAACCTCAAAAATAAAATATTTAGTGTGATTCGGGGGCATCCAGGAAAAGGTTTTGGGATTTTTCACTAATAAGAGATGTGCTAAAAGTCTTTAAAATTTAGTTTGGGAAGATTTAAACCAGGAGCTAGTATATTATTTTTACTAATGTATACCTTAAAAAAAGTACAATTTTCCACTATAACACCTAATACCTATACTGGTAATGTACAACTTCTCTATCTCTCTCTAGAAATGTTCCTCTCTTCTCTCTCTTAGGGTTTCAACATTTTCTTTGAAATCTCATCAACAGTTTTACATTGAACTCCTATGCTAGTGATTTTATACCATTCTATTCATTCAGCTAGTGTCTGGTATCCCTATTGGTCCTAAATTCCACATATCTTCACCTAATTGGTGTTCTCATCAAATATGAACAATTGAATTGTTGGGTTGGGAAGGGTTTGTGCCCAGGTCTTGATTAACAAAGGTTAATCATTTCACTTAATATCTGGTGTGTTCTTTTTCTTATTTGGAAGTGTGGAGGTTGTATGCATGTTATTCCGTCTAAAATTACTCCTGATATGAATATATATTTAACTAGAGCTCCGGACCTTGATGAACTTAGAAGTGCGGTGTTCAGTATGTCAGGTTCAAAAGCTCCGGGGCCGGATGGGCTACCAGGTAAATTTTATCATGAATTTTGGGAGATTCTTAAAGACGATATTTTTTAAAATGTTTTTCGATTTCTTTAATGGTAATATATTTATGAACCTATTAATACCACGCTTATCACGCTATTCCCGTAAGGAGACAAACAAGATACTATCAAAGATTTTAGACCAATTTCTTACGTTAACTTCTGCTACAAAATTATTTCAATTTTTTTGGCAACACGTCTGCAACCTTTAATGAACAATATTGTTTCGCCTACTCAATCAGCTTTTATCAAAGGGAGGAGTATTCAAGATAACATTATTATTGCTCAAGAAGTTTCCTATTTTCTTAATACTAAGAGGAAGTCAAAAATTAATTACGCAACTGCCAAAGTGGATATGGAGAAAGCTTATGATAAATTTAACTGGGATTTCCTTATTAAAACCTTGGAAAGCCTTGGTTTTTGTGAAAAATGGAATAATTGGATCTATAACTGTATATCTTCTGTAACAACGCAAATTAAATTTAATAGTCAATGTATGAAGAAATTCGCGCCAAGTCAAGGTTTACGGCAAGGAGACCACTTTTCTCCTCTCATTTTTTCGATTCTTACCGAGAGTTTAATTGGACTCATTAATTTAAAATGACGCGAAGGTCTTATTAAGGGAGTTTCTATTGTTAGGCAATGTCCAAAACTGACTCATTTGTTATTTGAGGATGATGCACTTTTCTTCATTAGGATTTGTAACGAAGAGATTGAAGCTTTTAAGAAGTGAATCGAATGAATTGTCATGCTTCTAGACAAAAAATTAATCTTTACAGATCCAAGATTCTGTTTAGCAAAAAATAATCCTACAAATCTTCGTGATAGAGTTACAACTACTCTTGGAATTAATGAAGCTAAATCACTTGGAAAATATCTTGAATTCCGTTGATCCTTTAAAGATCCAAAACAGAAAATCTTAATTATATTAAAGATCGTGTTCTCAAGAAGTTTGCGAGTTGGATCTCAACAATCCTTTCAGAAGGTGGTAAGGAAATACTTATTAAGGCAGTGCTTAAGGCGATTCCTAATTATGCAATGTCTATATTTGAGTTTCCTAAGACCCTTTGCAAATTATTGTCTAGTCTTATTGTAAATTTTTGGTGGCATTCAGGAGATAAGAAACGTATAAACTGGATTTCGTGGAAGAAAATTGCTCGGGCAAAGAAATTAGGAGGTATCGGGTTCAGAGACTTCCAGAAAATGAATTTAGCCATGTTAGCTAAACAAGCTTGGCGAATTATTAATGATCTAGATTCTCTTGTTTACAAAGTTCTTAAAGGAATTTAGTCTCCTAGGAATGAGATTTGGGAAGATAAATTAGTTTAAAAAATGTCATGGAGTTGGGTTAGTTTTCATAAGGGCATCCAATTTTTAAAAGAGAACTCGATCATAGAAATCCGGAATGGTCTTAATACGAACATTTGGGAGCATCGTTGCATTGGAAATAGAAGCAAAGTTGAAAAACCTATTAATTGCAATGTTAACCTTGTAGCTCAACTTTTTAATGACAATTTTAACGGATGGAATTGCGACTTACTTGATCGGCTGTTTTCAGCCAATATTGCTCTTGAAATTAGAAAAATTATGATTATGCTAGTTCCTTCTGATGATAAAGATATTTGGCCATTTACGAAAGATGGTTGTTATACAAGTTGGTAAGGAGATTGAGATGGAAGCTCAATCCTCCAGGCAAGGCGAAGCAAATGACCGGGTTTCGTGGAATACAATCTGGCATACAAACGTAACTGCAAAGATTAAGAATTTTTGCTGGAGAATTTGCAATAATGCAATTCCTACGAAAGAAAATTTATAAAATAAAAAATGTTTAGGGGAAGAAACGTGTGAGTGGTGTGACATGGGCAAAGAAGATGTTGATCATATAATTTTATATTGTCCTTTCAGTATTCAGGATTGAGCTGATTTGAATATGCAAATAAAGATTGATTGAGAATCCAAGATCCGCTTCTCTGACTGGTTATTAAATACGATTAATGCTTACGAGGCTAATGACTGGGATAAGAGAAAAATTACGTCTAACATTCTTATTACATGCTGAAACATCTGGAACAAAGAATGGAAGGCTTCTCTAAAAAACAAAAATGATCTATCAATATGATTACTCGCGAAACAAATCTTTTAATGGACAAGTTGTTTGGTTCTAGAATCCAAAATAATGAAAGCATCATTGACAATATCAATTTCAAAAAAATGGTGGTAGATAATCCAACTATTACCGATGATGCAGATTTGGTTTGGTGTAGTGATACGTCGTTTGTTAAAGAATGGGAACCGACTGAAATTGTGGCTATCGGGATTGATACTTTTGGAAATATTGCTCATAGGAAGGCAGACAGATGTAATGTTAGGAGTGCGCTCGAAGGGGAAGATTGGGCGCTATTTCTCGCTTTGAGATCCGCTGGGAATCTCAATTGTTAGAGTAGCTTTTTCTACTCTGATAACCTTGAGCTTGTTCAAGAAATTTCCAATCACAGTGGCTATCACTAGTATATTAGGTCAATTCTTATGGAGATTTGGTTTTGGTTTAAAAGATTTCTGCTTTGGAAAATGTCATAAATTAATAGGGGGTTATTGTTGAAAACATCCTCCTTAAACTCTCTAATTGTTTTTTTATGCCTTCAATAATCTTATTTATAAAAAAATGCCTAATGAAATAATTATTTATAGAAAACATCCCCTTTATATTTTCTATACCTTTATTAATTCCATCACATGCGCGCGTCCGTGAAATTTTTTTAAAATCGTCATAACTAATTCAAAAAAAATCAGAAAATTAAAAAAAAAATATTTTTGAATAAATCTAATTAATATTTACGTCTATGAATTTTTTTGATTTTTTTTGAATTTTTTTGGTTTTTTCGAATTTTTTTAATTTTTTTTTCGCAGACACGGAATTCCATGTTTTAAACATGGAATTCCATGTTTTAAACCGTGAAATAAACATGGAATTCCATGTTTTAAACATGAAATTCCATGTGTTCAAACATGAAATTCCATGTTTTAAACATGGAATTTCGTGTCTGTGAAAAAAAAAATTAAAAAAAAAAAAAAAATCAAAAAATTCAGAAAATTCCGAAAAAAATCATAGACGTAAATATTAATTTGATTTATCCAAATATAATTTTTTTTGATTTTTTTGATTTTTTTTGAATTAGTTATGACGATTTTAAAAAATTTCCACGGACGCGCGCGCGTGTTTATTAGTTTTTTTCTTATTTTTTAATTGTTAATTATAAGGGGGCTGTTTTCAATAAATATTTTTTTCTAGGCACCTTTTTCTAAATAAGTTTTTTAATAGGCATCAATCAACAATTGGCTCAATTAATAGAGTATATAATGAAATAGGCTTGCCAAGTGCATTAGAAAAAATGCAAATTTATCTACTTGGAGGGATATGTCTACTACTAGCTCTTTTAATTTTCTCAATCGAACATGTAATAGCTCTTTGATGAAAAAAAAAAAAAAACAACACCTAATACCTCCATGCCATGATAGAGACTGAGATTTTAAAACGTGAATACATATACTCTTCAAACACGGATGTGATTTGTCGTCTACGTACTCTACTTTTTTCTTTTTCTATCTATTTTTCATGATACCTCACTACTTATACATATTCTTCGAGACATATATATAAAGTAACACCATTGAGTGTTTGTCTAGCGTCTTCTTTGCATAGCTAGCCTAGACATGACATAACATCTCAATATCTCATTCATTACAACTTTAACAAACATTATATATATAATTGCATATCTAGTCCTCTATTTCCTCCCTCACCACTAATCCTACTACAATCATGTCAAAGCAAAACTACACAGTTTGTTGTTTTTTCAATAGAAAATTCAAGCATAAAGAAGCTGAAATTCCTATTGAGATTAAAACTTTATTCGACAGCTACTCCGAAAATGGTTATATGAATGTCGAAAATCTCGAAAAGTTTTTGAATGAAGTTCAAGGTGATCGATGTAGTAAAGAAGAAAGTGAATTGGTAATGGATTCTATTCTTAAGGATCATAAACACATTCATATCTTTCATCGGAGACATCTTAATCTTGATGTCTTCTCTCGCTATCTTTTTAGCGACGCAAATTCGCCTCTACCCTCACCGGAGAAGGTACTGTCCTGAAGGTTGAAAGTTGTTCTTATAGTTAAACGCATTTTATTTTTTAGTTTAATCGATATTTTTTTAGTGAGTATGAATTACTGTTCTATAATCATACAAAAAAAACTAGGCATTAGCGACCTTCAGCCTTTTAGGTGACACTTTCGTGTGTTGTTTTTACCAATGGTGACGCCTAGAAAGTGTTGACTATGGAGATATTGGTTTTATATATACATTAGTGACACCATGAGAAGGCATCTCTATTCAATTCGTTAAAACCAACTCTTTTTTTGAAATATAGCCTATTGACGAAGTGTCGCCAAATATGATGTATGTTTACCTGACACTTCTATAGAAGTTGGGAAATATGTAAAATAGGTTTTAAGTGCTTTAATTTCTTTAGCTATTTCATGGATTTGATTTTTGATCAGGTGGAACATGATATGAGTGCTCCATTGTCTCATTATTTCATCTTTACAAGTCACAATACGTATCTAACTGGAAATCAACTCAGTAGTGACAGTAGTGATGTTCCTATTATAGAAGCTCTTCGTCAAGGTGTAAGAGTTATTGAACTTGATATGTGGCCAAATTCAACAAAAGACAACATTGATATTCTTCATGGAAGGTATGTTTTCTCACTCCCCTGTAAAAGTTAGGTATTGTAGGTTTAAGAATATATTTATTTGATTTTTTTCTAGGAGAGTTGAAAAAGGGGTAAATTAGTAAAGAGTCGCAAATAGATGTTTTCTTAAATTTATGATCGTGCCTTCATTCCCGAGTCAAAATCCCGCATATAAGAAATAATTCTGCTTTACCTTTCCAAATTTACAACATTGCAGGACACTAACTAGTCCAGTTGAACTCATCAAATGCTTGAAATCGATCAAGGAAAACGCCTTCATCACATCCGAATATCCCGTCGTGTTAACTCTAGAAGACCATCTCGAGTCAAAACTTCAAGCTAAAGTAGCCGAGGTAACTTAACTCTTCCTTGTAATTTCGAGTTTTTTGCATTCCACCCCCTAAGTTTTACATAAGTCGCATTCTACCCCGTATAGTTTTTATTTACCATTCTACTCCCTTAGGTTTAATTTTATGAGCATATTACCCTGGAGGGGTAGTATGCGCATGAAACATGAAATTGAACATCAAGGGTAGAACACGAGTTAAAGATTATAGGAAATAAAGCGCGACTTATGTAAGCGGAATGCAAAAAAAAAAAAAAAAAAAAAAAAATCTGTAATCTCCTCATTAACCGTAATTACGCGCAATGATAGATGGTCACTCAAGAATTTGGAGATATACTCTTTTCAAATGGAACAAAATGTTTTTCCGAGTTTCCATCACCGGAGTCTTTGAAGAGAAAGATAATCATTTCCACAAAACCGCCCAAAGAGTATCTTGAAAGTAAGAGCATGAAGGGTAAAGATGATAAGGATCAAGAAGTTAAGGTATCGTCAGAGGAGATGGCTTGGGGAAGAGAAGTTTCGGATATTTCGGATAAGCTTAAGATTGTTAATGAGGTACTTTTACTTTTATATACTATTTGCACTATTAGTCCTTATTGTATGAAAAATAGGCAAATAGTATATATTTATTTGTGTGTATTACGAAACACATGTACATGATATATGGTCCTGCGGTATTAAAGAATGTTGAGAAAATTCAAAATACCCCTGAGTTTTTGGTCTTGGGAGTATTGCCTTTGAAGGACATTTTTGCGTCATTCTTTAGTACCAACATGGGCATATACCGAGTCTTTCGTTGGGGCGAAGCTAGAAAGTTTTGTTTGAGGAACCTGAAATATTTGTTTTGTGTTAATTGCACTATAAGTCCCTTCATTACAAAATTGCACCATATATTTATATAAAATTGAACTATAGGTCCTGCATTGTTAAGAATGTTGCAAAAATACCCCTAAAGTTTGCGGTCTTTTGATTAATGCCTTTAAGGGACATTTTTCTGTCACTCTTAAATTTACATGGGCATGAGTCCTTCATCAATGGCAGCCAAAAAATTGTTTACATTAGGCAAAAATTGCACTATAGGTCCATATTAATACGAATATTGCACTATAGGTTCCTATATGTGGCATAAATTGTACTATGTATTTCTATAATTAAACAAAATAGCACTATAGTACCTATCTATTACCAAATAGGCTGTGGCTCTGCCACTGTGCATAGGCATATACCTAGTCTTTCATAGCACGTGTAAATTTGTCTACATAGAGTAACACAAGGACTAAAGGTGCAATTTACTCTCAAGAAAATCTGTTGAAACCTTCCCTTGTACTAACAATTGTAACATACATTACCAGAATGAATCGGAGAATACAAAATATCAAGAAGATGAGAATCGCGATTCTCAGCAAGAAGCGGGCTCGGAATACAAACATTTAATCGCAATCCAAGCTCGAAAACTAAGAGGTGAAATCCAAGAATGGCTAGTCTCGGATCCCGAGAAAGCTCAACGGATCAGCTTGAACGAAGAAAAGTTAGAAAAAACTATCATATCTCATGGAACTGAGATGATCAGGTAGAGTTTTATTTCACTTTCTTAACTTGTATAATGAGACCATAAGATCAGAGCCATGGTTCCATGAGCTTTGGAAAAAAAAAATTACCCCTGTTTTTTTATACGAATACCTTGTGGTCCCAACTTTTCAGAACTTCCACTTCCCTTTCCCCAGTTCATTAATATTATCTTTTTAGTCTTTGATTTATTTTGTTGTTTATATGATATATTTTGTATAATATAGGACCTATAGTGCAATTAATTAAAAATATATACATAATCTATTGTGCAATTTTTGCATTATATAGGGATTTATAGTGTATATTTTGCATAATATAGGGACCTATAGTGCTATTCTTCATAATATAGGGACCTATTTTGCAATTTTTGTATAATATAAGGATTTATGTTGAATTTTTTGCATAATATAGGAATCTATAATACAATTTTGCATAATATAGTTACCCGAGTATAATTTTGCATAGTGACCTATATTACATTTTTTGCATAATATAGCGGACCTATAGTGCAATTTTTTCATGAAAAAGGGATCTATAATACAATTTTGGATAAAATGGGGACCTATATTGTAATTAATTCCCCTTGCCCCAACAAAAGTCCTGATCTCCCCTGCCCAAGCACTTTCGAGATCTCATTATGTTCATTTGCTTATAGGTTTACCCAGAGAAATTTGGTGAGAGTGTACCCCAAGGCTACAAGGGTTGACTCGTCAAACTATAATCCGTTTATAGGATGGATGTATGGAGTTCAGATGGTTGCCTTTAACATGCAGGTTCGATATAGAATCTTTTATATTTTCATCTAAGTTAATATTTACAATTTTACAATTTTCTCGTCAATAATTTTAAAGTTAATATACACATTTCTCAATTTTCAATCTCATTGCCTCTTACATATTAATCATTATTATTAAATTTATTTAGTATACATGTATATGCGAAAAATAAATTTTAAGTGGCAGATGTATACAAAAAAATATTTTATATTTTATATAAATTATATTTTTTATTGATTTATCACTGATTAATATATACTTTTATAATAAATTGTTCTATTAAAATTATATTATTTTACATAATTTTTAGTCATAAGTTTGTGCATTTAGAACAATTAAACTTTATTTTAAATAAAAATGAGATGTTATGTTATGTGTCATTTAATTGTTCATCACATAATTATAAATTCAAATCTAAATAATAAAGAAAAATATCTTAATAAATAATTATGACATGAAGGTGTTAATTTGAAATTTAAGAGATTTTTTATTTGTCCTTTTTATTAATTTACTCCATCATTTAACTAAAATTTAAAATAAAAAATCATTCATATATATTTTAAGTGTTTTTTAAGAATTCAACTAAATTTTTGCTCAGAATTTTCAAAAATTTAACTAAACATTGCTATCTTTATATGTTTTGATAACTAAATCCTAATTGTAATGGAAGTCAAGATAAAACCTTATATGAAAAACCTTTCTCCAATAATAAAAAGAAAGGGACTTTTTAACTTTTAAGTATGAGAATTTTTTGACTTTGCTCTATTTAGATGGTCGGGGCACTAACCCTATTTCTTTAGCGTTAAATGTATCATAGGTTCTTATGTCATGAAAAATTGCACTATATGTTTTTATATTATTTTTTGTAATTTTTTTACACTATAAGTCCCTATAGGAAAAAAAAACATAAACCTATACTTTATCATGAAAACAACAAGATATTCATATAAACAATATAAACGAAAGCCTCAAAAAGATAATTTAAAAAACTAAGGGGATCAAGGAATATTTAAAAATTTATGGAATCATAAGATATTAAATTTTATTTTATAATTATGTAAAAGAGAAAATTTCAAAACTTAGAGATGCCATGGCCAGGGGCGGATCCAGAAGATAAAATAAGTGGGGAGGGGGGCTTGATATATATGCGGGTTCAGAGTTATTATTTCCAATTCTTTTTAAGGTAAATATAAAAAAACATAAATTTATAATTACTAACGTCTAAATATAGATATGGACATGCAACACTATTGTGATTCTTGTTCGTTCAACAAAAAGAATTTATAAGTTAGAATTTACCTGAAAATGATGCAAAATAACACCATTAACACTATATTTTGGAAGAAAAACACCATCACACCTATTTTATATAATATCACTAAAATTTTATTAATATTTTATAATGTTATATTCATATTCTAATTATCTAAAAGGGTTTTATCAAGCAATGTATAAAAGCAATGCTAGCCTAAATTCAAAATAAAGACTAATAACAAATTACAATATTCTTATAAGTCGGTGAAATTTGACAAAATTATGACTTAAATTTAGTATATTAGTTAAAATATTGAAAATATTAAAATATAAGAATAAAGTAAAGTCATAAAAAATAGTTATGAAATTTAATTAAATAGTTAGACAAAATATAAGATTTTCTATTTTATGTGCATTTAAGAAAAAAAATAAAGCAATTGTTATGTTTCGAACACACGACATCTAATCTAAATCTTAAAAACCAAGCATAGCATCCGCTAAGATATAACATCTTATGTGTACTTTAGTGTAAGAATATATAATATATACGTTCATAAAGGATTAATTATTTTTCGAACGAAAATTACAATTGCATATCATAAAATTAAGGGGTAAGGGGGGCAAGTAGATCCGCCCCTGGCCATGGCCCCTACAACACACTAAAGCATCCCGCCCCCTTTGAACAATAGAAATAAAGCTCTATCACATATAAGAAAATGATAAACGTTGTTACTGAATGAAAAAATAGAGTAATGATATATGTCACCCCTTTTCATGTCACCCTTTTATCACCATTCTATATATATGTTTTGATTTCCTAGAATAGAAGATAGAGAAAAATTAAAGAGGATAGAGAAATCAATTCATTGGTACATGTAGGCATACACGTAGAAGGTGATAAAAGGGTGATACAAAAAGGGTGACAAATATCATTACTCGAAAAAGTAAGGGACTAGAAATCTAAAATGTTACATTTATGAGACTTAAAAGAATACAAAAATTAAGGAACAAAAAAATTAATTACCATAACTTTCTTTGAAACAGAAATTTCCAGCTTACGCGTTTCACTACTAACGATTCTCGTGTTTTATTAGGGGTGTGATCGGTACCTTTGGTTAATGCAAGGACTGTTCCGAGCTAATGGAGGACGAGGTTACGTGAAAAAGCCCGATATTCTACTGAAAGCTGGCCCAAACAATGCGATCTTTGACCCAAAAAAGTCTTTATCAGTTAAAAAGATCTTAAAGGTAATTTAATGATTTTTCTAAGTATTTGGGTTTCTTGATTATCTAGACAATATTCATATTATTTGGTTTTCTAATGTTTTGCTATTTCAGGCGAAAGTTTACATGGGAGAAGGATGGAATCAAGATTTCGGTCGCACGCACTTTGATGCATATTCTCCGCCTGACTTCTATGTGAAGGTAACTTAATAGTGGATGGAGGTAGAAATTTTTGTTGGGGAGTCAAGGGGGTTCGGGATTAACAAATGAGATTGTTTTTAGTTAATTGCATTATAGGTCCCTATATTATGAAACATTGCACTATAGGTCCCTACATTGTGAAACATTGTATTATAGGTCCCTATACTCGATCGACTTCTATATGAAGGTTACTTTTAAGGGTAAGGAGGCTTAGGGGCTTAGGGGAATGGACTCTTTTTTTATTTAATTGCAGTATAAGTCCTTACATTATATAGATTGCAATATAGGACCCTATATTAATCTTTTTGAATTAACTGATCTATGAATTTTTTATTATGCAAAATTTGCATTATAGGTCCCTATATGAATCTTTTTGAACTAATTGCACTATAAGTCCTATGTTACAAATAAAACCTATATTTTATCACAGAACAACAAAATAAATAGAATCTTAAAAATTGGGAGAGGGACACAAGTAAAGCTTTTGAAAATTTAGGGTACCATAATGTAATGCCAAGTCTTTTTATGTGGTTAATTTTCCCCTTTTTGAAAACCTAGTGGGGACCATGCCTTCGCTAGGCTATAGCTCCCTAGTCCCTCCACCCATAAATATAAGGACCTATCGCAACTAATTCCAAAAAAAAAAACTTCAGGAGGCAACTAAGCTAACAAAAAAATCTCGATGCCAAAATCTTGTAACGCTAAACTATTCCGAATCAGGATTTTCTTGAATATTTTCCTTTCGTGTTATTTGCATCATAGGTCCCTATGTAATGCAAAACTATATTATAGGACCTTACATTATGCAAAAGTTGCATTTTAGGTCTCCCTATATTAGGCAAAAATGCATTAATGGTCCCTATATTATGCAGAAATTGCATCATAGGCCCCTGTATTATGCAAAATATGCATTGTTAGTCTCAATATTATTATTTTTAACATATTGGACTTCTCATTTATGCAGATTGGAATTGCCGGAATTCCAGACGATTCAATTATGAAGAAAACGAAAATAATAGAAGACCATTGGCTACCCACATGGGACGAAGAGTTCGAGTTTCCCTTAACACTTCCTGAACTTGCATTGGTTCGAATTGAAGTTCATGAATATGATGTATCCGAAAAAGATGATTTTGGAGGGCAAACTTGTCTTCCGGTTTCCGAGTTAAAAACCGGGATCCGAGCTGTGCCTTTGCATGACAAGAAAGGAGAAAAGTACAATCATGTGAAACTACTTATCCGGTTCGACTTTGTGGAACCAAACTAGGATCTAGTAATGTCATTGGAGTTCTTTAGGTTCTGTGTTGTAAACCGGCAAACTATTTAATTTGGGTGTATTGTATATCAGCTATTCGATTTGTTGAGAATATATTAAAGTAGAAGGAAGATATTCCTTCCAGTTTTCAAATTTTTGTAGTGTTAAGGGTTAAAAGGTCAATAGTTTTTCTAGTGGTACTTGAATTTGCCCCATTTTTTTTAGAAGAACATGAGTAAAAGAAACTATAGCCCCTAGTTAAAAACCATAGGGATAGAACATGTCTTATGTAAAACTGAGGGGATGGAATGCAAAAAATGCATGATACCCGTAATCTCCCCATTAACCAAAACTATCAATTACACGCAATGATAGATGGTCACTCAAGAATTCGAAGATGTACTTTTTTCAAACGGAACCAATGTTATTCTGAATTTCCATCACCCGAGTCTTTGAAGAGAAAGATAATCATTTCCACAAAACCGCCCAAAGAGTATCTCGAAATTAGGAGCATAAAGGTAAAGATGATAAGAATCAAGTAAAGGCATAGATGGCTTGAGGAATAGAAGTTTCAGATATTTTGGATAAGCTTAAACTTGTTCATGAGCTACTTTTGCATACTATTTGCACTATAAGTCCTTGTTGTATGCAAAATAGGCAACGAGTATATCCATTGTGTATTATAAAAGTCATGTTATATCGTTCTGTGGTATTAGGAATGGTGCACAAATACCCCTGAGTTTTCCGCTCTTTTGAGTAATGCCTTCAAGGGATATTTTTGCGTCATTTTTTACTACCAATATGGGCATATATACCGACTTTTACATCAAGACGGAACCCTATATTTTTTGTTAAAGGTCCTGATATTTTGGGAGTTAATTGCACTACAGGTCCCTATGTTATACAAAGTCACAATACGTCCCTACATTATGCAATAATGCACAGCAGGCCCCTACATCATAAAAAATCACTACAAGTCACTATACTATACAAAAACTGCACTATAGGTCCCTATATTAAATTGTTGAGTTAATTGCATTATAAGTCCCTACATTATACATAGTATCCTATATATTATCATAGAAACAACAAAATATTCCTAGAAATAAAGTAAATTAAGCCTAAAAAGATAATAAAGATGGTCCAAGTGAATTTGGGGGACCATATGGGGTCAAAATTTTGAAGGCATGTGGCTCCTCCACTACAATGGCATATACCTAGTCTTCCATAACACAGGTGTAAATCTGTTTATTAGAGTAACAAAAGTACTAATGGTGAAATTTACGGACAATTGTTTTGGAAGCCTTCCCTTGTATTAACAGATTAGCAAAATGAGAATACAAAATATAGAGAAGATGAAAACTCTCAGGCCGAGTCACAATTTGCAGCAAAATGCAGGCTTGGAATACAAACATTTAATTGCAATCCAAACTCGAAAACTAAATATAAAAAATACGAAGGAAATAATTCAAAAAAACAACGTGTATTTCAAATTATTATTTGATCAAACGTCAAGTTTTTGCAATATAGGCACACTAGACCCCTAGTACAAACTTGTGAAGCGACCCTAAATTAAAATTATTAGGCTAAGCAATACTAGGTTGCATGAAAGGACTTGAAACGGGACTTTGAACCGGAAATGAAGCTTCGGCATCACAATATCCTCTCAAGATGTTGATTTGCTCCATAGTGAAACCAATGGTAGTCATAATATTTGGCCAACAATCATGTGTTATCTTTGTAATAGCTTTGCAACAAAGAGGACTAACATCAATTGTGCCATTAGAAAAGTAAGCTGTTATTTCATTTGAACATGATTTGATCTCTGATAATGCATTAAAACATTCAACTGAGTTAACTCCACTTTTTTTATTGTTTTCTTCAGATTTTGCTATTTCTCTAGCTGATGATGAATTTGAATATGTCAAGAGATAAACAATTGTTATAAAAGTAAACAAACATTTGAGAGCCATGATATATTGGTTGAGTGAGGAGTGATGAAAAATATGGAAGTTGAAGTAGAATATTTATAGAGGACTTAGGGAGATGAGAGAGCTCGTATTATATATTAATTCGGAGATGAGAGGGCTCTTATTATTTATTAATTCGTTAATATGGTGTTATTACAATTTACATGCCCAACTCAAGAGTCGTATGGACGAAAAAACTGTTAATTTAATAAATTTATAATTACTAAGTACACCTAAGGTTGAAACTAGAAAATTAATGGAAGTGATCCAATTTCTCCCTAACTTTTACTACTTTCTTAATCCCTATCAAATGTATCATTCTATCACCAACTAAAATAAATTATCTTGGATACAGCATCATTTATATATATATATATTTCGAAGTTTTTTCTACGGTCTTGATTTACTCATATAATATATATATATATAACCTTGCTATTTTATAATTATTTTTATTGTTCTTAAGCTACCATGACAAAATTATCCTGCATTTCGTCTCAACAGTCATCAATCATATGTGCGTCCATCTCTTGTGATTAGATAACAAGAATGCTCGAAACAAGGTGTTGAACGTATATAAAATTTAGTTGACTGAACCAAACCATGACTATTTTGAACAGGCTCGAAAGGATACTATCTAATAAAGTTTCTCGTCTTAAATCAAAAAATAGATTTGGCTACTTTTAGAGTAAATTTCCTTAATTTGTATGCAGTATTATCTAGCAACAAGGAATTTTTTCTCAACAACTCAAGAAAGTAAGAACTAATATTAGTAAATATATATTCCACTTTCTTTTAATAATTGACTGTTACATATAGCTGAGAGGTTCTTCCATGCAGTAACTTTTTTTAATAATAAAATAATAAAATACCATTTTACCCTTTTTAGGAACCAAAGTGCAATTTCGTAGCCGTATTCTCGTATAAAGATGGCCAAAAATATAGAATTTTACAGAATCTCGTACAAAGTGTTGAACGTGGTTTTTTTTTTAATTACTTTTTGTCTTGAGTATAAATACCAACCTACCTCCCCCAGATCCCACTTTATTTTCTTTTTCTCTTTCTTCTTCGTCCCCTTCACCGCTCCCGCCAGTTTCAAAGTCCGTGCTTCGATTCTACAGCCACGTAGAGGAACCCAAGTAGCTTGATTTCTTCACCAAACTCTATAGAAAAGCTTGCTTATCAAATGGTGTAAATCTTGGAGGTTATTGTTAACATTTTTTTTTTCGAAAATCTTGCTGGTAATCCACCATCTCCACCGCCGGAAGTAGCTTGATTTCTTCACCAAAGTCTTTAGAAAATCTAGGTTATCAAATGGTGTAAATCCTGGAGGTTTTCGTCACCCTTTTTTTTCGTAAATCGTGCTCGTACACCTCAATCTACACCGCCGGATTACTCTTAAGTGGTCTGATTTATTCACCAAACCGTTTAGAACATCTTGGTTATCAAATGGTGTAAAAGTCGTAGTTTATCGGGATCTTTTTTTTTCGAAAATCGTGTTCGTAAACCTCCATCTCCACCGCCGGAGTATTACAGTAATTGTCGTTATACTCTCAACCACAACCAAAATGGTGAAGGATAGAGTTCAAAAAAGGTTAGTACTTCAAATGGGTCATTTTACTCGATAGTGGGTCGAAATTAGAATTTATAATTTTGGAATGTATTGATAAGAAAAGGGTGCATATGGTTGTTTCGTTTGAGTAATTTTGTGTTATTCGTATGGGGTATTAATTGACCTGGTGAATGTATTAGTAGCTTGTTGTATCCCGTGTGTGTTTGTTGTAAAGAGTAAACGAGTGTCAAAATTGCATCCCGGACCCTGAATTGGAAGTATTCTTACATTAGATTCTGCAATTTTAATAAATAGCATTGTCGAACTTGATTTTAATGGACACGTTTGTTGTACATTGGAAACGTTTAAATTGTACATGAGTTTTTGAATCATGCACAAATTACATTCGGGACCCTGTTTTTTGATTTAAATGCAATTTTTGGATGAAGAATTACATTGCGCTGCCCTTGAAAAGTTTTATAATGTAAGTGGAACCTTGAGTTTAGGAAAAATCAAATATGGCCCCTTAATTATGACATAGTTGTTCTATTGACCATGATGTTTGTTAATATTGCGTTGTCAAATATAGTTAAAATTGAAATACGGGAACCTGTCATATGTTAAACACACAATATGGACAATGAGTTTGAAGTAAATTGCATCTTTAGTCCCTATATGAGCTGTATTTTGCAATATCGTTTACTAAAATTAGTTAATTTGTCGTTGCTTCGTAGAAAGATCGAGGACGAGGATGACGAAATGGACGAAATGGTATCTAAGAAACCAAAGAAGCCAACATGCGGTTTATCTTGTTATGTGTAAGTTATGTTGTATGTGTATTGGAAGATGAATATATTGGAAATATTTCTTATCTTGTGTAATATTTTTCTTGTGATGTAGTTCTGTTGTAGTTGAGGCTAGAAAAAAGGGATATAAAAAGAAGGACCGTCAAGTCAAACTCTTAAGGGACTTGGCTGCAGAATATGAAGCTCTTCCACACTAACATTTTCCAAACCCCTGTCATAATCTTTGCAAAAGGCGAACAAAGACCTATCGTTACCGAGGTACCGGTTGAGTGTAGCATTTAGTCCCTCACAACGTTGGGTAGTCCTCACGGACCCAAAAAAATGCCCCCTCAAATACGCCTCTGCCCACAAATATTTCCGCCCATGTGTGAAAATGATCCACGGTCTAGCTGCAATACCTTGGGTGTTCACCATCTGAGTCCATTTCTCTTCAAATTGTTCTTCCGTGCAATCTAGCCGCATTAAATAACCAAATATATCGTTAAACCCCCTAATGTTTACGTTGGTGGCCGCATTCCTGCAAAGATGCCAACTACACAACCTATGCCGTGCTCGAGGGAACACCGTTCCTATCGCAGCTTGCATCGCCTGGTCGCCGTCAGTGACCACTGAAACGGGGGGAACATTATTGGTTGCAGTCATCAATTGTTCTAGTACCCATTTGTAACTAACAATTGTTTCGTTTTTCACCAGAGCTGCACCGAATATACACGTTTGCCTATGGTTGTTAACACCGGCTAGAAGGATCAAAGGAAATCTATACGAATTTGTCTTGTAAGTTGCATAAAAAATTAGTACGCTACCAAAAGCCGTCCACTCTTTCCTTGATCTACCGTCAGTCCAAAACATCCTATCTAGACGGTTCTCATCGTCCAAGGTGAAATCAAAATAGAACGTCGCATCTTTTGTTTGTTTATCTTTCATGTACTTCAATGCCGTGTTAGCGTCTCCTGAGCTGATCTCAGCACATCGTACCCGATCCAAGATGTTATACAATTTTTTTTAACGAACCCAACCGCCTTGTAACCACCGTCGGTGGAATTAAAAATATCCATAATCTGGATAGTGCTGACACCCGCTTCACGCAAGATTAGAGCTCTTTCAAGATGTATTGGATCTACTTTCCTGTGAGACCTTAAATACGGAACACAATACTCTGGAACAAGTGGATGATTATGGACAACCTCTACTCTTGAGACAGTATAACACGAAATATCCTCGTTATATATAATCCTCATACCCGCCTGGCATTCACACCTGGTGACGGCCTTATGTTCATATACTCTACCTACCATGTTGGTGTATTTATCTGAGCGTGTACCTTCATTTGAACATGAGAACAGTCTATACACTATCAAATCGCCTATCTTCTTAGTACTGTTCTTCCTTATGCTAAACCCATTCATCCTAGCGTAGAACTTATAGAAACTATACGCTTCCTCATCAGTTTTGAATCTCAAACTCAATAACTCATCCTTCGTAATATGATGCAATGAGTCGATTAAATCGGCAAAACCATTCATTTTACCTATATTCCAAAATAAATATATTACTTGTTTCATATTTCTTCTAATGCTATTTATCTATATTTCCCATGATAATAACATTCTATTACATATCTACTATCTTAAAGATATAATTTTGTATGCTACTCTTAATTTTTTATTTGCAATGATAAATACAAAAATATTTTTTAAGTTAGTTCATTAAAATATATCTATTTTATTTTCGAAAGTTACATAAAATAAAATAAAAACCATACAATTAATTTACTCATATACCTTTAATGCTAATACAAATTATATTTTATAAAATTGAAATTAATATTTATATAACGTTTTAATTTTTTTAAATACGTTTAAATTTATTCATTACTAAATAAAAAAATTAGTAAACTTATTTCATAATTTTTATTCCAAAATAACAATAATTATTTTTTTAAAATATTAATATTACTTGAAGTAATAGTAATTTGTTTTCGATAATTAAAGACATTTTTCTTTTCCATTCATAATATGCTCAAATATATTTACTTTTTAACTATAATTATTTATGTTAGTAATACACGTTATTAAAATTGCTATTCTTATAATAAGCTAATATTTTCTTTTTTTATTCTATTTATTAAAATTTCGTTAATACCGTTTTAAATAAATAATACATAACCTTTTAATAATTTATACATTACAAAATTCAATCTATTTTTTCCCCTCGTAAATATCATCTAAATAAGGATATTAAATTTCTTTGAAAATATAATTTCATTTACAATAATCATTAGGTTAAAAAATATTAATCTTTTAGTTAAAAATACTTCCATTATCTACTAAATATTTTCCTAACACATTAATCTCCAAAATAATTATCCTAACAATTTCGTAAATCTACAACAAACATAATATAATCCCAATAAAATTATTTCTATACATACAATCTATTATTTTCCTACAAAAAATCTCGATTCTTTATATATACATTATATCTATCATTACTATAATTCCTACAAATAAAAATCATTACTATTAATATATTAAACAATTACCTTGCTTATATTTTATAAAATAAAATACGAAAATAAGTAAAATGTAAATAAATACTCAAGAATTGATAAGAAGACATACCTTGATAGATTGCTACTCCTTGAACATATATATAAATTAGAAAATGATGTAATTATTTGTAATGAAATATTTATATCTAGGAAATATTTATAAACTAGAAGAGATACCTTGGGATATTTGCATATGTTTCAAACTAATATATATAGCCAAATTCTAGAAATGTTTGTTGAAATTAGAATTAATTTTCATTAATGTTGTTATTTAATCTCAACCACTACAAATTTTAATATTTTTCCAACTAAAATGCTAATTAAAAAATTAATTTTCGCAAAGACACGTTTTTTATATTGCAATTACAAAATTTAAATTAGGTTTAATACAAAATATACATTTGCAAATTAACTTTTTCATTAATTTAATTACAAATTTACATTTACATATACTAATTTCCATTTACATATACTAATTTCCATTGATAAACGAAATTATCACCTACTTAAAATTAATTATTAAATTATTTATCAGTATAAACATATTATTTAGTAAAAAATAATTATCATGCACTAATTAAAACAATTTAATTAAAATAAATAGCTAATTATTTAATACATAATCTATTTAATTATTATTATTACTCTACGAGAATAAGCCTATAAGGGACTTAAAGTGCAATTAATTCGGTTAGGTGACCACGTGGCAACACCCCATTGAATGCGCGTGCCACTTTTCGCCTTCTGATTGGTCCGTCGTCAACTTTATGAAAATATGCCTCGCAGGGGTAGTTGAGTAAATGCATTAAATGGGGTGGTTGGTAATAAATGAAACTTGGCCACGTGTCGAAATCGGAACGGTGAGCTGGTCATTTTCTTCCACGTGTCGTCATCCTGTTGGTCAACGCGTCACATCCACTTTATGAGAATATGTCTATTACCGCATGGAAGATAAATCCCATATAGCTTATTTGTTGTATTCATTTTGCATACACCAAAAGTCTCGCCTACTTGTTCACAATTTACCACTTACCAATTCTGACGTCCTCTAAAAATGATTAAGTAAATGCCAAGTTAGTCTTTCTGCAATTTAAAGAATTTTTTTTTTTTTTTTACCAAATTTAAAGAAAAATTTACTAGGCCATTATTTAGCAACTAAAACTGACATCTTATGTCTTATGGTTATTACAAATATTACATTTTAGTTTTACACAAATTTGAGTGTTTTCTACTACCAGTAAATCCATGATATGTATTTCGAATCACTTTTTTTTTTATCATCAAATAACCAATTTCATTAATCAACTCCCAAAAAACATTACAATTTTGAGATTACAGTTACAAACCTATCAGAAATAGAATTAATCATAACATATAACAACTACACTCAGCTATTTGTAAGAATTTAGAATTCACCATTGGAGATCAGATTTTGAGCTTGAAAATTGCAGAAAGTGAAGGAAGAAGAAGAAGAAACCGCGAGAGAGAATGAGAAAATTAACTCATTTCTTATTTATTACTTGTTCTTTACATGTTTCAGAGCCGGCAATTTGGAGGTCCTGTGCGAAATTTTAAATTAGGGCCTAAACAGCTAATTTAGAAACCGACACTTTCAATTTACTTACTACGTAATTTTTATGATAGATATTAAATTTATAAGAAATAATTAAATTTACATCAATTTTATTTACTTCTCGTGGAACATTAAAAATAAAAAATATATAGGATTCTTAATATATGACAAGTTTATAGTGTAACTTGAGGACAATTTTACTCATGATTTGAACTTTATAATAGTAAAATAAATATGAAACTAAATATTACAAGATATTAATCTTATATGGGTGAACAATAAAAATGTAACTAGTTGGGTTATCTCAAGTCTAATGTTTCACTATCTCTTCTACACTTAAAGTGTAAACTGAGAGGTACATAACTTGAATTCCCTTTCTAAATACGGGTATCTGATTTATCTAAAAATATTAATGGAAAGACGCGTATATTTTTTGTCAGATTAGTGCGCGTAACTTGGCCTGTATCACCATTTACCAAAAAAAACAATAAAAATGTGATCCAAGTTTTATACATTCAAATACAAACATGTTCTAACATAATTAAATGAATTTTTATATAATGTAATATAAAATATATTAATCAATAGCAAAATAAATTTTAAATAATAATTTATAGTCTATTAATATTTTTATTATTCACTAAATAATTTCACAATGCTTTAGTTAATTATAAATTTAATAGATAAAATAAGTTAATTTAATTTAAATTATGATATTATATGAATTAATTACATTTATGTTCTTGATTTTTAAATTTTTCTTGAGATTAAAAGAATTCTTAAATTGTGAAAAAAATAGACACATGGAACTAAAAGAAAAAAAGAATGAGATTATATGAATTAATTATATTTATGTTCTTAATTTTTAAATTTTTCTTGAGATTAAAAAAAATCTTAAATAGTGAAAAAAATAGGCACATGGAACTAAAAGAAAAATAGAATGAGAAGGTGGGATTTTAAATTTTTCTTGAGATTAAAAAAAATCTTAAATTGTGAAAAAAATAGGCACATGGAACTAAAAGAAAATTAGAATGAGAAGGTGGGAAACAAACACTGGGACTTGAACCTGGGTCCTCAAGACTTTAGAACAAACCCACTACCAACCGAGCAAAGAAGCTACATCGTATGTTCTACTAAACAATTACTAATTATTTTTTCAAATAGATATATAAACATATATAGCAAATTTTGGGCCCCGATTAGTTTGGGGTCCTGTGCGGTCGCCCTAATTGCACTTGCCCAGGTCTGGCCCTAACATGTTTATGTATATATACAAGTATTGAAAGCATGAATTCAATCTACATTCTAGTCTAAGTTCATTTACAGCTACTCTAACAACTTTGTAACTAACTTTTGACTTGGTTGACTTGAGTTTCATTATTTGCAGCTGCAAGTCCTTGCAGCAATACTTTTTATTTCTTTGTTCTCTATTGTTTTTGTTATATTCCAAGACTATTACTTCTCTATTACATTTAAACAAAAGAAATCAAAGCTAAACACTAGCTTTCCATCTAATTTGGTCCTTCCTATTTGAAAGTTAAGGAAAAAGATTAGCAATCCCACTCAGCGTTGGAGGTATATTCCATCTACCTCTTATATAACACTTATCCACAGTCTTATTCAGCCAAAAAGCATGTCCTTGTATATCCCTATTCAAGATAGTCCAACTATCCCAATAAATATAAGTATTTGCCTCATCACCAAATTCATGTGTTATGAACTGGTAAGCGCAACTTCTTAATTTCAATATTTTCTTCCCGATCCAAATGAGGTCCGGTCTAACCTTAATCCCCCAAATGCAACACCCTCTCATAACATTTTTGTGTGCCCATAAACTAAGCAAATTTGTATTGACTTGGTACATTCTCCAAAATGTACTAAGTAGGCACACTTTGTTAAGGTTCTCCCGATTTGGTATATTCATTACTCATAAAAAACATATGGTGAGAAAAGAAAGAATCTATAAAAATTATTGTTTGATTTGTTCATATTTTCTATAATTTTTATTCAGAATTTTACCCAATAGATCTGGAAGACATCCTCTTATATCTTTCCCCAACCTTCACTTACCTACTTTTATTACTAAAGACCTCAAATAAGATTTTATACTATAATCTATAAATCCAATCACATTTTTACCCTATTTTTTCCTATATATATATATATATATATATATATATATATATATATATATATATATATACTTATTATTTTTTAAACTCTAAAAATTCTTTTCTCTCTCCTTTCTTCCATTTTTCGTCGACCCACTTACCTTTCCTCTCTCTTCTTACTCTCATTCTCTCTCTTTATTCCTCACCCAAGAAAGCTCCATGAAATCTCCCATTATATCCGGACATAAGCTCAGCAATGTTACATATCACATATATCATATCTACTGCACAAGAAACCCGTAGGAGAAATCCGAACAAAAATCTCAGCAAACAAACAAACAAAAAGCTCGAACGGAGCTTCGAGGATGCAACATGGCCGGAGAAATCTGATATACTGCACAAGAAATCCGCCGCCACTCTACACCCAGATCCATGGCCGAAGAAGCTCGAACAGAGTTACAAGGATGCACTCGGGTTCGTCTTCTTCACCACATCAGGCGAAACTCGGGAATTTCTTTCTCCATTTGCTAAAGAAACTCAAGGTTAAGCATGGTAATGTAGAATTTTAAGTAAAGATATGAATATTTTGTATATTGATTGTTGTGATAATAGTATAGTTTATATAGAAAGAGAGTGAGGTGATTACAGCATGAATCACACACCTCACTTGTACTATTATTCTGTTACAACTATTTTGTCCTCTAGTCTAACAACCTAACTAGATACATGAGTTAATTAACTAGACAGCTGTGTTATACTTATCATCCCCCTTAAGCTGAGCTCGCCTAAGAAGAGGAAGCTTGCTAATAAGTGAAGAGAAAAGAGTTGACAACAATCCCTTAGTAAAAACATCAGCTGTCTGAGCTATTGTAGGTACAAATGTCAACTTAAGTTACGTTGAACCTGTTCTCAAACAAAATAAAAGTCTATATCAATATGTCTTGTGCGAGTATGAAAAACAGGGTTTGAAGCCAAAGCAATAGCAGACAAATTGTCACAAGAGATGAGAGGAATGACAATTGGAATCTTCAAGCTTGTGAGCATAAACGTCAGCCATTTAATTTCCGTAGAAACATAGGCAAGAGCACGATATTCTGCCTCAATCGAAGAGCATGACACAGTAGTTTGACGTTTTGAACCCCAAGAAATTAGATTATCACCTAAGAATATACAATATCCCATTGTAGAACGCCTATTACAAGCATTACTTGCCCAATCTGAATCAGAGAAGGCTCAAATGGAAGATGATGAAGCAGTAAACGATAGGCCATAGTGAATTGTACCTTTAATATATCGTAATAGCTTCTTCAAAGCTGCATAATCCAAATTAGTAGGTTTGTGCATAGTTTGGCAAACTCGATTAACATCATAAGTAATGTCAGGACGTGTAATCGTTAAATATTGCAGAGCACCTGTTATGCTACGAAAATGAGATGAATTTTCATAAGGTAATAAAGCATGTTCAGTTTTAATCGTATATTTACTCGGAGAAGGAGTTGAGCTTTCTTTGCAATCACTTAAACATGCCTTCTTGAGAATCGACAAGGCATAAGATGACTGATTGACACAAATTGCCATATTGGGTCGTGTAATTTCAAGACCCAAAAAATAAGAAAGATTACCAAGATCCTTCATCATAAACAAGATTTTAGAGCAGTAATGATGGTGGATATATCATTATTATCTGCTCCTGTGACAAGAATATCATCCACATAAACAAGAATAATAGTTAATGAAGAATTTGAACCTTTTACAAACACAGAAGTGTCTGCAGAACTTGATTGAAAACCATGTGAAATCAAGAAATTAGCAAGTAATTGGTACCAAGCTCTTGGAGCTTGTTTTAAACCATACAAAGAGCGTTTCAATTTGCAGACATAGTTAGGATATTGATCATTAATAAAACTAGGAGGTTGACTCATAAAAACCTACTCTTCAAGTGTACCATGCAAAAAAGCATTCGAAACATCCAATTGTTTAATATCCAATCATAAGAAGCAGCTAATGAAAAAATAACTCTAACAGTTTGATGCTTAACGACAGGGCTGAAAGTTTCAGTATAGTCCAACCCATATTCTTGCAAAAAACCACGAGCCACAAGTCTAGCTTTATAACGAGCAATTGAACCATCAACTTTTCGTTTAATCTTATACACCCACTTACAAGAGATAGGTGTCCTACCATGAGGTGGAGGAACCAAAGACCAAGTTTTCTGATCACTTAATGCATTATATTCACTCTGCATATCAGATTGCCAACAAGATAACATAGAAGCCTCCTTATACGTATTTGGCTCGACAAGAGAAGGAGACTCAAGAACATTTTGACACTTATAAGAAGGTTTTAAAGAACCTGTTTGCTTGCGAGTGATCATAGGATGTCTTATAGGTGGTGGAGGTGGTGAAGGTGGTGGAGGTGGTGGATTTATATGAGAAGAGGGTGGAGATAATGTGGATGACTCAGAAGGAACCTCAGAAGATGAGACAAAGGGGACAAAAGGATGAGATAAAGAGTGATGGTTAATAGTGAAGTTAAATAAATCAAAGAAAGGTGTAGGTACACTGTCATGAGAAGGAATAGGTAGATTTGATGAAGGAGCAAAAGGAAAGGATAGTTCATTGAATAGAACATGCCTAGATATAAACAATTTTTGAGAGGCTAAATCTAAGCATTTGTAACCTTTAGAGAAGTTACAATACCCTATAAAAACACAAGGAATTGATTTTGGAGCAAGTTTATTTGAAGCATAAGGTTTCAGCCAAAACAAAGACAGCCAAAAACCTTAAGGTGATTATATGATGGAGAAATTTTATACAACATTTCATAAGGACTGAGGTTTGAAAGATTTGGAGTAGGTAAAATGTTGATAAATATTGTTGAAGAGGCTAAAGCTTCAAGACAATATTTAGAATGCATTGAACTATGACTAAGAAGAGCTCGAGTGGTTTCAAGCAAATGTCTATGCTTCCTCTCAGAGACTCCATTTTGCTCAGGAGTGTGAGGACAGCTAGTTTGATGAATGATACCATGAGATTGAAGAAATAAAGAGAAAGTAGTGCTTAAATACTTACCACCATTATCTTTACACAAAGTTTGAATATATGTACAAAATTGAGTTTGAATCATTTTATAAAAAGCTTGAAAGACTAAAAATACATCTGATTTTAATTTCAAGGATAAACCCAAGAGAATTTGCTAAAATCATCAATGAAAATAACATAGTACTTAAATGAAGAACAATAATTTACAAGGGAAGTACCCCATACATATGAATGAACAAGTGCAAATGGAACTAAACTCTTAGTTACATAAGGTGTGAAAGGTAACTTATGAGCTTTTGAAACAGAACAAGCTACACAACTAACACCATGAAAATTGAGTTTAGTAAGAAGCATTTGCTGAAGGATGACCCAGCCAAAAATGCAAATCATAGCTGAAGAAACTTGAGACTTTGAAGACAAACAAAGAAGACTTGAAGTAGATGAAGACATTGAATCAGCAGGAAAGGAAATAGGATATAAACCATCCTTACAAGGGCCCTGAAACCAGTTGTTGTTAGTTTGATTATCAATAATAGAGACTGAGGTAGCATTGAAGGATATGGAAAAATTATTATCAAGAGTAAAACGAGAGATAGACAGAAGATTTGAAGAAATTTGAGGTACGTGAAGTATGGAATTTAGAGTAAAAGTAGAAGATGGAGTTAGAAGCTTACTATGACCTGTGTTGGCAATATCCAATGCAGTTCCATTACCAACTGATACAACATTACCTCCTTGATAGGGTGATGAATGTTGAATAAGATTCAAATCGTTTGTAATGCGACTATTAGCACCTGAATCCAAAAACCAATATTCTGCATCATAAGAACTAGAAGTAGAAGAATGATGTGGTTGAGGATGATTAGAAAGCTGGGATGAGGTCTGATTATGCACATTAGACTGAGAAGCTAAAGAAATTCGATTAGCTCTAGGAGAGGGAAAACTTACAAAGTCCGTACGATACCAGCAATCCAAAGCATTATGACCAATCTTAGTGAATACCAGATTGAGATGCAGAAGATTGATTAACCAAATTTGAAGGTGTATAAGAAGTAAGACCACGACCTCTGCCAGTAAAACCACGACCGCGACCACTTTGATTAGAACCATGACCTCGATTACTTGAAGAAGAAGTCGAATTTGAATAAAGTGCAGTATGAGATTGAGGATGAGATTCAAATAAATTAGCCATATGCATATGTAGCTCTTCAGAAACTAACAAACTACCCAAAGAGTGAAAACTAATAAGAGTAGATTGAGCGTTAGTGGTTCGTATACTCGATTTAAATTGGTTGTACTCACTTGGTAAACCTTTAAGAGTATACATAATAATATCCTCCAATGGAAGTGATGCAGAAGCAGTTTCAAGTCCCTCGTAGATTGATTGAATCGAAGCCAAATAGTCACTCATCTTTTGATCACCCTTTTTGATGTTGCAGAGTTTCATCTTCAATTGATGAACATGAGTACTACATTGAGTAATAAATATCTCTTCTAATTTACTCTAAACATCACCAGCATGAGCTAAACGAACCACCTGAGCCAAAATCGATGGAATCATCGATGATAATAAAGAGACCTTGAGTTGTTGGTCCTCAATCAACCATGTCGCAAAAAGCGGATCAGAAGAAGAAGGTTGAGTAACAACACCATTTAAATTACCCAAGTAGCCATGAGCATCGAGAACAGCCTCGATTTGAGAACGCCAAAGCACGTAATTCGAAAAATCTAGTTTGACTTGAACTAAGCTACTCCAATTTTGTCGAAGAAGGAGCAGCCCAACAGGTATGGAAGCACTAGAAGTAATATGAGGAGAAGAAAATGGGGATGACGATAAAGACGCCATAACAAAAATAAATGTAGCGGAAGAGGATCGAAAATGAGCGCAGAAATGAAGCTGCTAAAATAAAATCGCCATTAATGGCGGAAAAATTGAGCTTCATTGAAGCTTCTCCTTGGCTCTCATGCCATGTAGTATATTAAGTACAGATAAGAATATTTTTTATATTGATTGTTGTGATAATAGTACAGTTTATATAGAAATAGAGTGAGGTGTTTATGGCATGAATCACACACCTCACTTGTACTATGATTCTGGTACAACTATTTTGTCCTCTAGTCTAACAACCTAACTAGATAGGTGAGTTAATTAACTAGACAGCTGTGTTATACTTATCAGGTAAACTTTTGACCAGTCCATAAACCAATATAACCAAAGATGAACCCATTTATTGAGCAATGTTATGGGGCCCATCCATCATCCTAGACAAACAATGGCACGTGCAATGAACAAGAAACACGTGCCTTTTCCCATTCCAACTCGGGCCTAATATCTAAAAGCCTTCGGTTTCCATAGCTGAGATTTCTTCTCTCCGTGGTATAGGACGGACAATTCCTAATTGTATAAGTTGCTGAGCATTTCTCAGAGCCTATGCCTGAGCCTGGGCCTGAGCCTGAGTCTAAGTTCGATACTGCATTGATTTTTTGAGTTGTTGAGCGTTGAGAATTATTGGAGAAAGATAGTTTTTGATATCTCCAATTGGTTGACGATGCTTGGAGAAGATGGTTTAATAGACCCGCCATAGATAAGTTTTCCTCCCTCCTTTAGTTTTTTACGGTCATCTTTCAACAATTAATGATTAAATTTGGAGTAATGATATATACCACTCAAATATCACGTAATGACTAATGACGTGGCGTGAATTGCGTGAATCGGTTGGTAATAGATCGTTAATTAGATCAAGAAAATAAATAGACTAACGATTTATAACCAACCAATTCATACCACGTTATTACTCTTAAATTTGCAAGATATAATTTTAAGTGTGTTATGAAATATTATATTAGTGTGTATTATTCTAGAGTAGTGGAGAGACTTTGTAACTTCTCTAATTTATTCTTTGTAACTCTCCTATTTAATCCTATATAATTGTGTAGTTAGTAGGCTAGTCCAAGGGACTTGTATTCCCTATATAAAGGCTAGTTGATCATTGTTCCTAACACACTTTCGATTGCATAAGATGAATAAAACCCCTCCATTATCTCTATACTTTTCTTCTTGTTTTACAGCACGTTATCAGCACGACTTTACCAGCCGAGCTAATATGATTTGAGACTCTTCATATTTTTTTTTTTGTTATATAAAGGTAAGTAATTCTTGAGGTAAGATATATTCTTTTAATTTTTCATGTTATATTATAATATAATTTATTACTTGATCTCTATTTGAAAATATATTCCAAAAGAGTAAAGAATCATCAACAACTATTACCTCTTCAAATCTAAAATTTATGAAAGAGAAGATTCAACTTGATATTGTACAAGTTTGCTTCAAGAAAAGCAATTACAATCATTGAAAAAAAATGACGAGAATAAGCAACTGAATGTTTGCTTCAATTTATAAATTATAATTGCTTAAAAGCAATGTGAAACTCGTCTTGTTTATGAAAAAAATAACTTTCGAATTGTTTATAAACAAAAAAAAAATATTTCAATGAACTTATCAAGAAAAAATTTGAATATTGATGAGAAACAATTGATGAAACCATTATGAAATGTCCAACTTGATAATAATTCATGGTGAAATTATTCAAAGCCTAGTTGTTACAAAAGTATGATTCATGAAAATGAGTCTAACGCAATAAATTTTCGTTCATATATTGAGCAATATTTATTTCATATATCTTGACTTTGAAATAAAGTGAGAAAATAAGGCTTATATTGAAAAAATTGGACATGTAATCCAAATACACCACAATAAAAAAAATGTGGATTGAGATTGCGAAAGCATCTATGAAAATTATGAAATTTATTTATCATAATCTTGTTAATTATAGACTTAAAGTCTCAATATTTCATGAAAAAATGATTTATGGAATCATGCAAATAAGTATTGAGATGAATTCTCTTAAATTCTCAAATACATCTTGATGACATGAAAAAAATACATTCTATTATCATTTCTATAAAATATTGAAAGTTAAAATGTTTGTTTGACATGACCTTGAAAGCCATATGAATGTCACATATGATAGTGAAAATAATCATTTGGGAAGAAAGTAACGCATCTAAGAACGATTGCGTAGAAAAAAATTACATTTCTTCAATATTATCTCCAACGAGGCTTAAAGTCTAATCCCGTGATTTGTATAGTTATCATGAATCAGAAATTCATTTGATATAATGAAAAATTATACATTATATTAGTCACTGACTTTGAAAATCATACGTGGTTGGAGAAATAATTACGTATTCCCGAAAAGATCACGTTATCATAAAAAAAATCGTGAACTTGAAATTGCGAAAGATTATTTGACATGATTATTGAATCATGAAAACAAAAAGAATGATAAATTCTGAAATGGATCCTTATAGGAGGACATTTTAATAAAAAGATAATTAAATGTTAGAAGTGGGATTTGAACCACCACCCTCTTGCAAAGAGGATACTTGAATATGTTGTTTTAGACCAACCGATCATCATGTCATTTTTGTATTTGACCGAAACAAAAATCATCATGTCATAAGTGAAAAAATTTACTCGACAAAATTATGTGACATAATTATTTTATGATGAATGTCATTTGGATAAATTCAATATTAAATCAATTACGAGAGGATAAACTTATACTTCTATGAAGGATACTAAATCTTTATCGTATCTTCTCAAAGGATAATACATGAGCGAGTCCAACTCGATTAAATTTCAAAGAAAGAATGACAAAATATCTTGTATTGAGATATTTCATATGCTCGATATGCACAAAAAAAGTTGATATTACTCTTTAATAAAAACTCATCAACATGACCAATCAGTCAAAACCATCACATGAAGTGATATAAATTTGATGACCCTAATCTTTTGCTATGTTAGGCTTTTTCGTCATGTTTATTAATATAAATTCATTATCATGAATATAATCATGATTATAACCACAATCACTAATACAATATTTATCAATATTGTTTAAATCCTAAAATAAATATTACTAGGATATCTCCTTTTTGTTTGTACTATTTGAAGTAAATAACCAAATTCAGGGGGAGAAATATATGATCTAGCAGAATATATATTTTCTTAAAATAGAAAATTGCTAGACAATTGGATGTGAATTCGTCTAATATGACTTATCGACATACAACTTTATACATATATACGGTCATATTGAAAAAAGTCCAACTAAAAATCATGAATACCCTATTGGTCAAAGACCTAAAGTATCCATCTATATACTGTTAGTTGTGCAACATAAGATATAAATGTTCCACCATTATGCACAAAGATGAGATCACGAACAAATATGAGAATTTATTTCAATCTACAATGATTGATCTGTATCTTGAGTTTGCCACATGAAAAATATGTATACTGGAATACTATGCATAAAGCAAGATTCTCATGATAAAAGGGGGAGATGAAAAATATTTTATAAGATGCATCCTCATCCTCGCAAATAAATTATGAGCTCAGTGTAATAATAAGATGCATTCATAAGTGACTAAGTCACGTATCCAGCTTGAAAAGATCATGCTCAAATTAATTTCATTTGAAAAAATACATTGCAACGCGTAAAGTGTGGTCGACATGTCGGTTCCAAAAATATCATAAAATTGAGCAGTATGAGCAAGTTGGCACTTCTAAAATTATCACGAGATAATGTAGAAAATATAACTAAAGAATAGTACTCTAAAAAGAGTACCAAGTACCTGAATATTTTCTCAGTATTGAGAAATTGAGATAAAAGAATCTCATTCAATTATATTACCACGGAAATATATGGAATCGAAAAACAACTTGATCATGGTCAAATAATATGTGCAAATGATCATGTAAAAGTTACTAAACGAAAACGAGGATCTTGAATCTAAGTCCATTCTATGATGTCGTTTAGAAAAAATAGTTGGCCAAATATAACAAAGACGCAGTCAGGCATAATCATACTCACACCGTCAATGTGAATAAATGACGTACTCCTTTGGGAGAAAATATTTACCTGAAAGTTTCATATAGGACTTCATGTGAGTCTTATGGTAAAACAAAATTTATGTGAAAGTCTTTAGAAGACTAAAAACGCGTATACATAAATCCCGGGATATATTAGAATGATATTTGTATTACTTTTGTTGTCTTTAACAATCTTTATTTGTCGGATATATTGTCATGTAATCTGCCATATATTTGTTTTATATTTCATAAGTAGAATATGTGTTTATTTATGATTACATGCATGAATATTTATTACTCTAAATTGCACATGATTGTGTTTGTGGATCATTCCAGTATTATATGACGATATGACTTCATATATTGTTTAATTTGAAATTATAGTTACTATTATAAAAATGTGTAAGATACTGAATATAGAGATTATATTCGAAATTGAAGATCATCACATATATGTTTACATGAGGGGGAGAACAACACGTATTGCACTCTTTATTCCTTCGTCAAGGTTTTTTCCCACAGGGTTTTCCTGACAAAGTTTTCAACGAGGAAAATTAAAAGTGTATTGATAACGATTATGTACTCTTTTTCCTTCACTCGGTTTTTGTCCCACAGGGTTTTCCTACTAAGGTTTTAACGAGGCATATCAATAAAAATTTGGTGGATATTCAACTCGACTTGGTCAAATTTAAGTTCACAAGAAAAGCCCAAGATGTAAATTTCAAGATGAATTTCATGTCAATATAATTTATGGCTGCACTTGATAATTTTATGCAAAGATACTTCCATTACATGAGACAAGTCAATAATACTAATGATCAAGATACTTTGTCCACACATATATGGGAAGATGAATACGCGTTGCACTTTTTCCCTTGACTAGTTTTTTCCCATTGGGTTTTACTAGCTAGGTTTTTAACGAGACAACATCATATGCGTATATAAATAATACCCAAGGGGGAGTGTTATGAAATATTATATTAGTGTGTATTATTCTAGAGTAGTGGAGAGACTTTGTAACTTCTCTAATTTATTCTTTGTAACTCTCCTATTTAATCCTATATAATTGTGTAGTTAGTAGGCTAGTCCAAGGGACTTGTATTCCCTATATAAAGGCTAGTTGATCATTGTTCCTAACACACTTTCGATTGCATAAGATGAATAAAACCCCTCCATTATCTCTATACTTTTCTTCTTGTTTTACAACAAAGTGGTATATATCATTATTTTTAAATTTGCAAGATATGATTTTAAGTGGTAAATATCATTACTCTTAATTTTACAAGATATCATTTTTCAATAACAATCATAAGTTAAATACAGCCTCTCACATTTATAGATTTTATATATGATTTTCTCTTACCATACAAATCTAATTATTATAGGTTTTATCGCTAATTTATCGTAAAATATAACTTATTTATATTCTTGATACAATCTATAACTATAATAGTTAATAGAATATTACATAATTAAAAAATAGGGGTCAGTTCTATAAACATTATATTATTTTTTGTAAACTTTAACTGAATTATAAGTTGGGAAAATGACCCAAAAAATCAAAATAATATTATTTTCAGCCCAATAACATCAATGACAAAATTTCTTCCCAATAACATCATTAACTAAATTTTGTCCTTGATGGGAATCGTCCTTGACGGGAATCGTCCTTGACGGGAATCGTCCTTGATGGGAATCGTCCTTGACGGGAATCGTCCTTGATGGGAATCGTCCTTGACGGGAATCGTCCTTGACGGGTAAACATGTAATCTTATAATAGTAAGTTAATGGATGATTCTTTGGGGCAAGTATAATATTATTTTGATTTTTTGGGTCATTGACCCTTATAAGTTTGGACAAATTAAATTTTTGTTTTTAAACTATATATTAAGAAAAAGTTTAATTTTTTTTCGAACACGTTTTTAAATTTTCATAGACATTAAGTACTTACAATTTTCTAGATTAGTCATTGATTCTAGTATTTAATTATCATTTACTACTCAACTAAACGAAGTCTCTTTTAATTAATTTGTTTTGACATTTTATATCGATTTTTAATATTATTTTTATTAGAGACATACTTAAATTTTCACTCAAAATCTTCAAAATTGATCGATCCTACCTATCTTTATCTTTATAAATCTTGACAGTTTTGTCCTATATTTTACAAAAGTAGAGAATAATGGCCCGCTCAGTTTTTTGGGGTACCTAAGACAGAAAAGAAAGTGAAGTTTTTTATAGTATAATAAAAACAATTGTTTGACCAAATAAATCATATATAAAAAAAGGGTGAATTACCCAAGAGGTCTTGAGAAAAATTAGTGTGCCACATAGAAGCTACTAAATTTCTCTCTCCTACTTAGAGGCCACAAAAATGTTAAAAGTCATTATTACCCTTACAATTTAAAAATCATAAAATATTATAGAGACTCTTCGTTACCCGCTCAAAACACTTCTAACATTACACTCTCTCTCCTCTCTCTTTCTGCAACTTTCTCTCTCTGATTAACACGACACTGAAGCGACACTCAGCACTCCGGTGACCACTGTAACCGCCGCTCAGAACTCCGTTAACATCTCTAAAACAACAACCGATCAACGTTCGATCAAAACTCAGAACTGTAACCGACATTTTGAGGAAAAACAGAGCACCGATCAACAATACAGCGGCGATAGACGGTCGATTACTGATTAAATCGACGAGTTACTGATTAAACTCAGAAAAATGGCTAGGTCATCGCGCGCAAGGAGTTCGAAGAAGGATAAAAAGGTATTAAAGACCTTTTTGCTGTGTTTTTCGTATTTTGTTGAGCATTAATACGAACCTTAGGATTATGTTAGGTTTTGATTAATGCTCAGCAAAATAAGAATGTTTAATTTCTGTGCATGTTACGTTTTATGTTTAGATTGTGATTATTAGGCTTTGCATGTTCTGATTATGTTAGATTTTCTTATGAACTGTTAGATTTTGTTTTTAATCTGAGTATATTTTAGGAAATTCTATTGAAAATTACCTATTTTGGTCGTACTCAGTGAAATTGAATAGTTTAGTTGATAACAGTAAGATTAAAAGCTCAGAAAGATTGAAATTGTATGATGTTTGGTTGATAATACTAGTTAGAATGTTATGAAAGATGATAATTATGCTCAATATGTTGTTTATGAGATCATAGATGCAAATACTCAGAACTTTTTGCGCATACTCAGTACTTTTGGCAAAAAACTCAGAACTTTTTGTGCATACTCAGAACTTTTGCGCATATACTCAGAACTTTCCCCCGCATACTCAGAACTTTTTACACATGCTCATTACTTTTGCTCATACTCAGAACTTTTGTTCATATTCACCATGCTTTATTCATAGTGTTATGCCCAGAAATGTTATGTTAAAGTATTGCTCAGAACTTTAATGCTCAGAAACTGTTATGCTCACTAAAATTTGCTCTGCTATATGTTTTTGCAGGAAAAGCAACCCAAGGAAAAGACTGATCTACAATATAGATCAACACTTGTTGGATTGTTCACTATAATAAAGAATGACAAATTCAAGGTAGAGTTTCTCGGGAAAGCCAACAAGACACCCTTCCACCGACTGTGGATGGGTTTATTCGAGAAAAGACAAGAGTACCAGGTTTTTAAGAAATCCGATCTTGTTACTAGACAAGTTATAGAAACTTTCGACAGAGAACAACAAAGATTCATCATTGCGGGTAAGCGATTGAAAATGACTGCGAAAGAAGTCAAGATTATTATGGGGATAGAGTGTGGGAAGGTTGAGTTGCCTGATTTCACAGAAGATGAACTAAACGAAAACAGTCAATGGTACACAAGAAACTTTGGTGATCTGAAAAAGGGAAAATTAAACCTGAAGAAGCTGGAAGAAAGAATAGAAGTGATACTAGATGGGCCGGTTACTGAGCAAGCTCAGGAGGATATGGCGATATTACTGAGCTTGTACACAGTAACGGCTCTTTTGTTTGCAACTAGAAATTATAATATTAGGAAGCCCTTCTTAAAGTTGTGTGAAGACCTACACAACATGAGGAAGTACGATTGGGCTAAGGGTGTTGTGGAGGATACGATGACGGGGATAAATACTTTCGAGGACGTGCATTCCGTTATGGGTGGATTGTGTGTACTTATGGTAAGTAGTACTTTGATATAAATTTGTCCTTGCTCAGAACATTGTTCAAACACTCTGAACCTTTTTGCCTATACTCAGTACTTTATCTTTAAACCTTGCAGGCATGGTACTATGAGCATGTTGAGGTCGGTTGTTTGAGGGATGCAGGTGCGAAACCCAGAATTTTAAAATGGGATTACTTCACTGGCTTTAGAAAGGCAGACCCACTTCGGGTCACCGAGGACAAGGTAAACAAAGTATAGTATGTTTTTTTAATTTTACTGAGTATGAAAATATTAGTGGTTAATTTTGTTGTGTAAATGTTTATAGGTGCATAGAAGGAAACTAGAGCCAACTGAGGAAGAAGAACAATGGCTTGTAGTACCCATAATACCCGAAGCTGAAGTACAGAATCAGGACAATGCTGAGGATAATCAAGCTGTTGATGGTGGTAATGAAGGTGTTGAGCTTGAGGGTGGTAATCAAGTTGTTGATGGTGGTAATGAAGGTGTTGAGCTTGAGGGTGGTAATCAAGCTGTTGATGGTGGTAATGAAGGTGTTGAGGCTGCTAATGAAGGTGTTGGTGTTGGTGTTGGTGTTAATAATCAAGATGTTGGTGTTGTTAATCAAGGTGTTGAGTGTGGTAATGTAAATGTAGATGATGTTGTTCTTAATCAAGAACTTGAGGATATAAATGAAGATGAGGGTGCTGATAAAGATGCTGTTGAGGTTGATAACGATAAAAATGACGATGATAATGAAGTTATTGGAGAAGGTGGGAATGATGAGCGTGAGGATTGGAATGATGAGCCTGTGGATGATTGGCTTAACTCTCATGGGGATGGTGAAGAAATTGATAGGGAAGAGATGGTTAATAATGAGATGGTTGAAGAGGAAGAGCGACAAACGGATGTATCGAGTGATCCAGAGGAGATGGTAGTGGAGGACTCGTTAGAAGATGGTCCACCAAAAGGAGGTGAAGACGAGAAGATGGAAAGTGCTGAGTTGTCTGAGAAAGCCAACACAGATGAGCCTGAGGGAGTTAAAACAGGCAAAATGGCGGAAAACAAGGAGGTGGACTCTTCAAAATACACATCCTGTGGCGCAAAAGAGATGGGATCGGGGTCGAAGAATCCTTTAGTGTTGAGCATGCGTGAGAGAATAAATGATGCCGTGTGTGAAATTGAAAGATTGACAGAGGAGATTCAGAGACTAGAGAATGAGAATATGTTGTTAAAGGTGTTTGAGAATAAAAATGTTGAACTTAAGAAAAATAACAAACAACTGAGCAGGAGGCTGGAATCAGTTGTAGAAGAATTGAAGGAGACTAAAAACAAGTGTGAATCACAGGAAACGGAGAACCTTAATCTGAAAAAAGAAAAAAATAGACTCGTTGAAGAGAACAAGAATCTGAGCAATAGACTCGGACAAATAGAAAATGAATATAAAATAATGGAGGATGGACAGGAATCTATTGTGAATGGAGCTTTGGAGATAGAAGAACAAAATAAAAAACTCAAACAAGAGATCGCATCGCTCCAAGAAATTAACAAGATGGTGATAAGAGGGGAGGTTGAAGTGGAAGAAGAAGATGAGGAGAAAAAAGACGGGGAGGGAGATCAGGTTATGAGTCGGGAGGAGGAGGTTAAACTCGATGGTGTGGTGAAGATGGCGTGTGAAGAAAACCAGGGGACCGCGAGTCAGACAGTTGCGGGACCAAGCAACAAACAAGAGACAAGGAAAGAATATCGAAAATATACTCCGGGATCGATTACCCGGAATGTAAAGTTAAATAAGCGATCTGTAAAAATCGCTTACACTGATATTGTGGAAGATGAACCGGCTAAAGTAGCAGAGAAAAGGAAGAGAATAACATTACGAGAGAAAAAACCTGCGAAACTTGTCAAGACTAGAACAAAGCCTGAAGAAATCGGATCATCGCAACCACGATTCGATCTTCTGAGTGCATCACAGGACGATGATGAACAGCCAAATCAGACAAAAATGGAGAAGCCACTCGAGAAGCAGGACAAGGGCAAGCAGGTCATGGTAGAAGAGTATAAAGGTCCGAAATGGTTCTATAAGAGTGTTGCAAACAAAGCAGATCATGATTGGTTGATCAAAAAGACGAAAAAGCAGCGAATTGACGCAGTATGGGCGAAAGATGCAATTGCTGTATCAGGAAACGAAGCACTGAATGTTGCACACAGATGTGCATTGCCATCTGAGGTATGAATTCTCACCAAGTTAAACAAAACAACACTCAACAAAAAGTTCTGAGTATTTCATATATACTCAGCAGAACCATGGGTATAGTTGAAAACTCAGAACTATTGTTGAGTGCAAACTCAGGACTTTTGTCATGCAAACTCAGAACCTTTTGTAAAAATCTCAGGTACTTGAAGCTATGCTTTTCATGATAGATGAAGATTTTGGTGATGGAAAGACAGGTCTTCTACACAGAGTTACGTATCAAAACACAGAATGCTACGTAAGTGAATCATATGCAATTACATAAAAAGAATAGTTTTAATAAAGTAAACTACTATAATTGATAATTGTATTGTTTTTTTTAATTTTTTTAACAGCAATACATTGAACGGGATATGGAAGAGTCAAAGAATATATTGGTAAAGGAAGCTTTTGCTAGGAACTGCAAGGAGTTCGATTATACGCTTCTGCCAATTTTCGTAAAAGACGGTCAGAGTGGAAGCCATTGGAGCTTGATGGTGTATGACAGGCAGTATTGTACCTTCAACCACTACAACTCGATATGCAATAAAGGCGAAGGGTCGATAGGTTTAAAGACAGAAATGGCTGCAAAAAGATATCGAGATTACCTAGTGGATTCGGTGCTCAAGGCGAATAATCAAAACCCAGGAGAAGTATACAAACTATTTCACATGGAATCGCCTCAGCAACAACAGGGAAGTTTAGATTGTGGTGTCTTTGTTCTAATATGGGCAAAGAAATTCTATAAGGAAGGAAAATTCTCGAGCCACCCAATCAAACAGAGTGTGGTAAATTCAATGAGGGCCGAGATTGTGGGTAAATTGTTACGCCATAATCAGTTTTCTCAGAGGATCAGTTGCGGTTGAAAATCACTACTTTTTAATCTTTTCATGTAAACTCAAAACTTTAATCATGCTAACTCAGTACTTTTGTCATTCACTAAAAACTTTTATCAGAAACTTTTGTCATTCACTATAAACTTTTGTTGGAGACTTTTGTCATCCAAAACTCAGTACTTTGATGATGTAATATTTTGTTTGAACTAATCTTTATCGTATTTTATCGTACTTGTATGTTTATGGTTAAATTGATGTTTATCGTATTTGAATGTTTAGAGCAGATTAATGTTTATTGTTTAATTGATGCTATTAGAACTCTAAATCAACAAAGTATAGAAAATGTAATCAACAAAAAAAGCAAAGTATAGGATAAAACTCAGGAAAAGTCTTAACAAGCGACAAAAACGCAATAAAATCAATAAAAAATGCTAAGTAAAAAGTTCTGAGCATAAGCCATAAACTCAGAAATGTTCTGAGTATGTATATCAGAAAAATGTAAAAAAAGTTCATTGTATAAACCCCCTAAGTAAAAAGTTCTGAGCATAAAGTCAAGAACTCAGAAATGTTCTGAGTATGTATATCAGACTATGAAAAGTTCATTGTAAAAAACCCTAAGTAAAGAGTTCTGAGCATGTGCCATGGACTCAGAAAGAGTTCTGAGCAAAAGCCATGGACTCAGAAAAAGTTCTGAGCATTGACTGCATATAACAAAAAAAAACACTATAAGTACTTCGTAAATGAACCAATCAAAAAGTACTAAAGCTTAATACATGATAAAAACAAAAGTTCATTACAAAAGAATCATATGGCAGCCCTGCATGTTGAGCGGTTGTGAGTTCCAATCTTGTGACACCTTCCACATCGCATGAGCCTAACTGGTTTCTCGGTAAATGAACGATGACGCTTGGACTGAGGCCTGCCAGGTGGAACTCTACATGGAGGAGGATGGATAATCACGGAATCATCTAGTGGGACGGCTACCTCAAAAGTCGACATGGGAGGAATATTCTTTGCATAAGATTTTCTGTAGGAATCAACATGAAAATATGACTCAACGTATTCAAAAGGGTTAACAACTCCAGCAGACGACAACGCACATATCGCGTGTTGGCAAGGGAAACCGAGTTCTTGCCATGAACAACAAGAACATGTCCGAGCTACGATGTCTACAACCATAACGGGATTTGACCCGACCTGGTAAAGATTAAGAGTTGACTGTTTAACTGCCCATGTGGAGCTAAGTCCAACATTTGTATTGTAAAGTGTCATAATAGACGGACATAGTGGCGTGGTCCACTTAGATGAGGTTAGCGAACGATCGTGGTACCATTGCATCAGTTTAACTCGCAACGCATCGATAAGCTGTGAAATGGGAAGACTCCTTTGCTCTAATATCCAATAATTGAAAGATTCAACTGCGTTTGAGGTCATCTCACCGTAACGTCGCCCAGGGAAGTGAGCATTAGCATAGTTCTCCTTCGGTAATGAACTGAGAAAATCGATAATCTTTTGTTTACCTTCAAGAATCCATATTGCCATAAAGTGGTCATAGTGTTGAGTCGTTGGAGCGCGTGCAACTGTGTTCATAAGATGAACCATTCGATCCTTGAAAAACGTTGAACCCTTCACCGAGACACGAATATTTTTCTCTATATGTTTTGTACAGAAACTATGGCTTTCGTTCGGGAAAACAGATTTCACGGCGTTTAATAGTCCCTTATTACGGTCAGATATTAAAGTAAGTGGTCGACCGCTTACGAGAGGTTTCAAGAATTCCAGGAATCCGGTCCAGCTAACTGTATCTTCACCGGGGACTACACCAAAAGCAACAGGAAATAACCCTGTGTACATAAAAAAAAGAACTGAGTATGGTCAAAAAAAGTTCTGAGCATGTGCAATTGGCTCAGAAGAGTTCTGAGCAAAGAGCCATGAAAAGTTACTGAGTATAAGTTGAATACTCAACAAGTTACTGAGTATAAGTTGAATACTCATGAAAGTTGAATACAAAAAGTAAAGTGCTAACCTTGGTTACCATCTTTAGCGGTAGCAACAACTAACATTCCCTTGTATTTGGATTTCAGGAAAGTGCCATCCAAAAATAACATCGGACGACATGATCCAAAACCAGCTAGGGATCCACCAAAAGCAAAAAAACAACGATGAAATACACGAGAAACGGGATCACACTCGACCGAAAACGCTGTATCCGGGTCAAGCGCTTTAAGCTTCTCAAAATAAGTCTGCAAACGATTAAACGAGGAATCGATATCGCCGAATAGATGGTCCTTCGCCTTGTTGACCGTGCCCCAAGAAGTTTTGTAAGAAATATCAAAACCGTAGCTCTCCTTTAGAATAAATTGAATTTCTCTTGGCCTAAGAGAAGGATTCGCATGAACCTCGTCTGAAATAACATGAGATAACACGCTAGAGTCCAACCTATCGCTAGACATCTTCTTGTAAACGTGTCCGCATGTATGAGTAGGCCTATAAGTCCTCACGTACCAAAAACCGTTAAATTTCTCTGGAGAAACATAGACGTACCATTTGCAGCCCTTGCTAACCTTATAAAAGCATTGTGCGCTAATACGACTCTTATTGTTATGAATAAAGTCAAACTCAAAACCTTCAACTGCGGCTTGTTTACAAAGAGTTAAGCGAAATTGTTCGGCACCGCCCATAAAACACTGCCCATTATATTGTAAACCAGATTTCCACGAGTCGCTTCTTAAATCCTTTACTTCATGTGTGAAAAAGGATGGAGGGGGGTCGGATATGAAAGGTTCGGGACTAGATTGTATAGGCGCGGGTTGAATGAGTTGAACAGCTGAACGGGAGGAAACGGTGTAAGGTAAACAAGCTCGTTTGTCGGAAACACAAATATCCATCTTATCGTATTTGCCACGCTCCAAAATCCACTTGATCGTGGTGAAATCAGATTCATTATCTAGTCTGGAATCTTTGTAATCACCAATAGTATACGATAAACTAACAGAACCGTCAAACGAACCCCATCTTTTGACTGCAAAATCCTTTATCGAATTGAAGTCGACCAACTTGTTGAAAGGCAAAAAGACATGGTCTATACCAGCCTTGAACACAACAAGAACATCGAAATCCATATCACCTGGAAAATGAGAACTCAGTAAAACAAACAAAAAGTTCTGAGCATAGGCATAAAAGTACTGAGCAAAAGAGTAACTAGTGCTGAGCATAGGCATAACACAACAAAAGGTACTGAGTATAGTCATGACTAGTACTGAGCGTAAAACAACGCAAAAAAGAAAGTGCTGAGCATAGGCCTAAAATAAAACAAAAAGTACTGAGCATAACACTTATAGAGTAACTATAGTACTGAGCATAGACATAACACAAAAAGTTCTGAGCATAGACATAACACAAAAAGTTCTGAGCATACGCATATAGTACTGAGCATAGGAGTATAAACAAAAAAACAGAGCATAGGCGTAAGATAGTACTGAGCATAGGCATAACACACCAGAAAAGTACTGAGTATATGATAACAATAGAAAATGCTGAGTGTATGTATAAGATAGTACTGAACATAGGCATAACTATTGCACGAGCACAGAAAAACCTATTGTGTTGAGCATACGCATGACACAACAGAAAAGTACTGAGTATATGATAACTAGTGCTGAGCGTAAAACAACACGAATAGAAAAGTACTGAGTATTAAATAAAAAACATGTAATTACTGAGCATGAATGCATGCAAGTACATAAACACGTATTATAATCATAAACGAGCAAAAATCTGCTGAGAGTGTGCAATAAACAGAAGATTGGTGAGATACAACGCATATCGATGAACACAAAGGATGAATAACGATAAACAACTACTCAAACACGAAACAAGTAACAAAATAAACAATTCTAGCAAAAAAAAACACAGAATCATAGAAAAAACAAAAAAACCCAGCTAAAACAAGCAAAAAGGAAGAATACAGTAACTTACGTGAGCGCGAGAGGGAGAATAATAGCGAGAGAGAGAGAAGAATAACGCGAGAGAGAGCAGATGAAAATTATGAGCGAAAGAGAGAATAACCAAGCGAGACGACGAAGATGAAGATAGAGAGCGAGAGAGAGAAAGACCGGAGCTTTAGTGTCTTAGCATGGATAGAGAGAGAAACGTGTTAATATGTGTTAGTTATGTGATAGTTATGTGGGAGAGTGTGTTAGGGTTTATAATTTATTATATATAGTGTCCAAAAAACAAAGAAAAACATTTGAGGGTAGAAAGGTAATTGCAAAATTAGGGTTCTAGTGTTAAAATTAGTTTGTGGCCTTTAGTAAGAAGAGCCAAAATAGCCGGTCTTGTTGGGTCACGGTGTAGTGATTTCAAGACCCTTTGGGTAATAATCTCATAAAAAAATTTACAAATAAATTTCATGACATAAACCATTATTAAAAAAATTTGTACAAAAAATGTGTTAAAAACATTTTTAAAAAATACCAAATTCACTTTAAAAACGCCTTCTTTGTTTATTGTAATACAAAAATATTGATTAAATTTTCGTGTTTAAATTCTTTAATCATATTTTGCTTAATCGCCAATATAGCATGACCAAATTCTTGTTTGTGAATAATGATAATTTAACCATAAGATATTAAATTTTATTTTATAATTATGTCAAAATTAATTTTCAAAACTTAGAGGGTGCCATAAACCTTACAACACCGGTGCATCCGCCCCTGTTTGAACCGTATAAGTACAGATGTATTACATATAAGGAAATGATTAACGTTATCGGGTGGAGCACAAGCCAAGGATGGTATAAAGTTTGGATTTTGATGTCGGGTTTGACTCATAGATAGTGCGTATGTACCCTGGTCTTTGGAATAAAAGAAAATGATTAATGTTGTGGCAAAATGAAATAATAAGGACTAAAAATCTAGAATGTTACTGTCAAAAAAACAAAATTAAGGACCAAAAAAGTTATTTACCATAACTTTCTTCGAAACAGAATCAGGAATCCCGAGAATCTGCCAACTTATGCTTTTTACTAACGATTTCCATGTTTTATTAGGGGTGTGACCGGTACCTTTGGTTAATGCAAGGATTGTTCCGAGCTAATGGCGGACGAGGCTACGTGAAAAAACCCGATATTCTATTGAAATCCGGCCCGAACAATGAGATTTTTTACTAGAAAAAGTTTTTATCGGTGAAAAAGGTCTTAAAGGTAATTTTATAATATTTCCAAGTATTCGGGTTTCTTGATTATCTAGCCAATATTCATATTATTTGGTATTCTAATGTTTTTCTATTTCAGGTGAAAGTCTGCATAGGAGAAGGATGGAACCAAGATTTCGGCCGCACACACTGTGATGCATATTCTCCGCCTGACTTCTATGTGAAGGTAACTTAATGATGCACGGAGTTAGAAATGTTTGTTGGGGAGTGAAGGGGGTTCGGGATAAACGAATGAGATTTTTTAGTTAATTGCATTAATGGTCCCTATATTATGAAACATTGCACTATAGGTCCCTACATTGTGATACATTGCGTTATAGGTCCTTATACTCGATCGACTTCTATGTGAAGGTTACTTTTAAGGGTAAGGAGGCTTAGGGGCTTAGGGGTATGGACCTTTTTTTTATTTAATTGCAGTATAACTCCTTACATATATAGATTGCAATATAGGACCCTATATTAATCTTTGTGAATTAACTAACCTATGAATTTTTTATGAGTAAATACTATTTTCTCTCCCTGGGTTTTGACCCGATTGACAGTTTGCCCCCTAAGTCTTAAAATGCGCCTTCTTGCCCCCTAAGTTTTACTCTTGTGCCCCGTTACCCCCTGGTCATGTTTTCCGTCCATTTTTTCTGTTAACTATGACGTGACATTTCCATGTCAGTTTTTTTTTTTAAATCTTAATTCTAATTAATCATTTAATTAAATAAAACCAAGGGTAAAATAGGGTTTTGATAATAGTGTTAATATTATTAATAAAAATAAAAAAATAAAACCCTCCCCCACCCCCTACCCCCCTCCCCCCTCTCTTCCCCTTATTCTTCTTCCCCGTTCTTTTTCCTCTCTCTATGGCCACCACCACAGAACCCATTAACGGTTCTTGCTTATACCACAAAAAATTCACCAAGTTTTATCTATTACAGAAACATGAACCATCAGTGCCACTAATTGATAATAACATAAATTAATCAATTAATAACCAAAAATTTCACGAAAATAAATGAAATTTAAAAAAATGGTCAAAATGGATAAGCTTTTTGCAACACCGCTGCACCTGAAATTGCCTTTACACAATCTGTTATCATTTCAAAACTATTTACCAGACCAGTACATGTCTCTCTCAGCAAGCCAGAACCTGCCGGACCTGGACTCCTGGAGCTGTTCCTGCCGATGTTGTACCTGTGCCTGGCGCTGCAACTGAATCCACCAGAATCTGTTGTTGTTTTTCCGAAAATGCTGAACTTCTACAACTAAGTTTTACCATTGTACCTCATCGATTAAAAAGCTGCTTCTGCTGCAAAAAAACAGCAGTATTCTGCCGCCTTTTCCAAAAAACTGGACCTGTAATTCTAGAAAATTGCGTACCCAGTCCCTGCACAATTTTATCACCACTACCCTTGTCTATTGTTCTCGACTTATTTAAATTACCATTACGTTCATTCACCTCATTGACATAGAAGCATTTACTCTACGAATTGCCAAACTCTTTGTACTTGGGGCAACACGCGAGTAAATATTCATACTACACTTTAATACGAAATTTCTTCGTATTGTACATTCCAAATTGAAGTACCTTGAATTTGCTTGAAATGATGTCCATTTTCATAAACTCGATTTCAGCGAATCTGAGATTCTCGAAACCCTAAATGAAGAAAACGATCGGAAAAAGAAGAAGATGTGATGGATATGATGAAGAAGATGAAGCTGCTGCTTAGAATGGTTGATTTTTTTTAGAAGAACCAGAAAGGTGTCGTCGGGGAAGAAGAAGAAGGGGAATAGAGGGGGTGGGGGTGGGGGTGGGGGTGGGGTGGGGGTGGGGTTTTATTTTATCATTTTTATTATAATATAAAAACTATTAATAAAAAACCTATTATACACTTGTCTTAAGTTAATTAAATGATTAATTAGAATTAGGATTAAAAAAACAAAAAAAAAGGTGACATGGAAATGCCACGTCAGATTTAACGGCAAAAATGAACGGAAAACACGACCAGGGGGTAACGGGGCACAAGAGTAAATCTTAGGGGGCAAGAAGGCGCATTTTAAGACTTAAGGGGCAACCTGTCAATCGGGTATAAATCCATAGGGCAAAAATAGTATTTACTCATTTTTTATTATGCAAAATTTGCATTATAGGTCCCTATATGATTCGTTTTGAACTAATTGCACTATAAGTACTATGTTATAAATAAAACCTTTATTTTATCACATAAACAACAAAATAAATAAAAGTCTAGAAACATATTCTTAAAAATTGGGAGAGGGACACAAGTAAAGCTTTTGAAAATTTAGGGTACCATAATGTAATAGCAAGTCTTTTTATGGGGTTAATTTTCCCCTTTTTGAAAACCTAGTGCGGACCATGCCTTCCCTAGGCTATAGCTCCCTAGTCCCTCCACCCATATATATAAGGACCTAACGCAATTAACTCCAAAAAAAAAATACTCCCGGAGGCAATTAACCTAACAAAAAAATCTCGATGCCAAAATCCTGTAACGCTCAATTATTCCGAACCAGGATTTTCTCGAATTTTTTCCTTTCGTGTTATTTGCATCATAGGTTCCTATATTATGCAAAATATGCATTGTTTGGCTAAGTCCAATTAAGGGTTAAACAATAAAAAAACCAACTTCAACAGGTTTCCAATTCTGGTTAAAGCCAGAATAGGGATCCCAATTTTAAAGAAATGTTAGACACATGTGGCTAACCCCAATTCAACTTTGCTACATTTATTTATTTTTTATTTTAATTTAAATATGTTTTTTATATATATAATTAAGTTTTAAAAAATAAATTATTCAAATTTCAATATGATGTATGTAAATATTTTTATTGTAAGTTAAAAAAATTAAATAAAAAATTTATAATTATTAGAAAAATTATTAATTAAGAAATTTTAAAGAAGTTAATAATCAAATTAATTGAAAAATAATTATATCTTCATAATTTATTAAATAATATTAATATAATTTAATCTTATTGGACGATGAAAAAAACTCGTTTCAATTGAAAAAGAAAAATAAAAGATAAATCGTTTGATTATTCTTTTGAGAATTATAATTTAAATATTAACATTATATTTTTTTTGTTTCGAATATTTTTTACAAATATAAAAGTAAAATAGTAAATAAATAATTGTATGAAAATTTTAAAAATTAATTAATTTATTTATTTAAGAAATTTTTTAAATAAAATTAAAGTAGAGTTTTTTGAAATTGGGGGTTAAAATTGGGAAGCTGTTGGAGTAGAGTTGTTTTATAAGGTTAATATTTGATAGGGAATATGTGTTTGACTCCCAATTATGGCAAAATTATTGGATAGCTGTTGGACTTAGCTTTATTCTCAATATTATTATTTTTACATATTGGACTTCTCATTTATGCAGATTGGAATTGCTAGAATACCAGACGATTCAATCATGAAGAAAACGAAAATAATAGAAGACCATTGGCTACCCATATGGGACGAAGAGTTTGAGTTTCCTTTCCTGAACTTGCATTGATTCGAATTAGAGTTCATGAATATGATGTATCCGAAAAAGATGATTTTGGAGGGCAAACTTGTCTTCCGGTTTCCGAGTTAAAAACCGGGATCCGAGCTGTGCCTCATGACAAGAAAGGAGAAAAGTACAATCATGTGAAACTCCTTATCCGGTTCGACTTTGTGGAACCGAATTAGGCAGGGCCGGACCTGGGCAGGTGCAACCAGGGCGACCGCACATGACCCCGAACTGATCGGGGCCCGAAATTTGCTATATATGTTTATATATCTGTTTAAAACAATAATTAGTAATTGTTTAGTAGAACGTACAACATAGCTTCTTGGCTCGGTTTGTAGTGGATTTTTTCTAAAGTCTTGAGGACCCAGGTTCGAGTCCCCAGCAGTTTTTATCTCACATCTTTGAAACTCTTTCTTTCAGAGTCGTCTTTTTTCTTTTGTTGGCAGTGTTTGTTTCCCACCTTCTCATTCTATCCATGTGCCTATTTTTTTTAATCTCAAGACAGAATTAAAAATCAGGAACATAAATATAATTAATTTATATAATCTCATTTTTTTTTCGTTTAGTTCCATGTGCCTATTTCTTTCACAATTTAAGAATTCTTTTAATCTCAAGAAAAATTTAAAAATCAGGAACATAAATATAATTAATTCATATAATATCATAATTTAAATTAAATTAACTTATTTTATCTATTAAAATATATAATTAACTAAAGCATTGTGAAATTATTTAATGAATGATAAAAATATTAATAGACTATAAATTATTATTTAAAATTTACTTTGCTATTGATTAATATATTTTATATTACATTATATAAAAATTCATTTAATTATGTTAGAACATGTTTGTATTTGAATGTATAAAACTTGGATCCTATTTTTATTGTTTTTTTGTTAAATGGTGATACAGGCCAAGTTACGCGCACTAATCTGACGAAAAATATACGCGTCTTTCCATTAATATTTTTAGATAAATCAGATACCCATATTAAGAAAGGGGATTCAAGTCATGTACCTCTCAGTTCACACTTTAAGCGTAAAAGAAATAGTGAAACATTAGACTTAAGATAACCCAACTAGTTACATTTTTATTGTTCACCCATATAAGATTCAATATTTCGTATCTTGTAATATTTAGTTTCATATTTATTTTACTATTATAAAGTTCAAATCATGAGTAAAATTGTCCTCAAGTTACACTATGAACTTGTCATATATTAAGAATCCTATATATTTTTTATTTTTAATGTTCCACGAGAAGTAAATAAAATTGATGTAAATTTAATTATTTCTCATAAATTTAATATCTATCATAAAAATTACGTAGTAAGTAAATTGAAAGTGTCGGTTTCATAAAAAAACTGCACCTTAATTTTTTTCTAAATTAGCTGTTTAGGCCCTAATTTAAAATTTCGCACAGGACCTCCAAATTGCCAGAACCGGCTCTGGAATTAGGATCTAGTAATGTTATTGGAGTTCTTTAGGTACTATGTTGTAAACCGGCAAACTATTTATTTTTGGTGTATTGTATATCAGCTATTCGATTTGTTGAGAATATATTAAAGTAGAAGGAAGATATTCCTTCCAGTTTTCAAATTTTTGTAGTGTGAAGTAGGGATGGCAATGGTTACGGTTAAAAACCGAAACCGATGATAACCGAACCGATTAAAAATCGAATTATATAACCGTGGTTAAAACCATTAGGTTATGGTTTTGAAAAGTGTAACCGATGGTTAAAACCGTTAGGTTATGGTTTTTCATAAAAATAAAACCGAAAAACCGAAAACCGTTTATTATCATATATATTTTCAAATTTTATAATAGTTTAAGTTAAATTAGATATATTGAAATTCTAAAAGTAAAACAAAAATACCAAATTTAACCAATTAAATAATAAATATGCAATTTAATCAAATACCAACACAATTTATTATAAACCTTGTAGTTTTCTTTTATATGTGTGGTTTTATTTTATGAAATTTTATATATTTATTAAGTTATCATTTGAATATGGTTAAAACCCGCAAAACCGTTAAAAAAACCGAAACCGAATAATACGGTTGTGGTTTTGAAAAATGTAACCGATGGTTAAAACCGTTAGGATATGGTTTATAATTGTAAAAACGGTTATGGTTATGGTTTTTGAAAATTTTACAAAAAACCGATCCGTTGCCATCCCTAGTGTGAAGGGTTAAAAGGTCAATATTTGTTCTAGTGGTACTTAAATTTATCCCTCTTTTTTTTTCAAAAGAAAACGATAGCCCCCTAGTTAATTTATTTTGGATGAGTAAATTATGGATTTGCCCCCATAGAAGTCCTTACCCCCGAGTCAAATTACTGAATGTTTTGGATTTGCAGTTCTATATTAAGGTTGTATATGGTCATGAGGCGTTAGAAGTTCGCACACAAGGGTGGAGCTAGGATTGTTTGTATGTGGTTCTCTGGAATTTGTTTTTCGAATTAATTGTACAATAGGTCCCTATGTTATGCAAAAGTTGTGCAATTGGTACCTATATTTTGCAGAAAATTATATTATAGATCTTAATGTTAATACTAAATTAAATTATACTACAAGTCCTTATATTATACAAAATGGTAAAAGTTTTCGGGAGGACGAAACTATCACCCAGAAATCCTGATTAAACCACTTAATAAATTAAGGTTCTAAACAAACATTTTTATATAACCAAAGCGGCCTTTTTGTCCGTCACCCATTATAACTGTTTGGAAAATGAGTTATATTTGTTAAAACAGTTAGGAATTTTGTGAAATTAAAAATATTTTTGGTGGTAAACATATAAATTTTTACTGAGGCATAAGTAGTCATCATTATACCCTCATATATGCGATTATGTCATTTGTCCGTTTAACAGTATTTTTCGGCAATTAACTAATAGAATAATAGACTAGTGGGAAAATATCTTAGTGGATACCAATTGGGTGTTCAAGGTTTCAAAAGTGACAACAAGTACCTAAGTTTTTATTTTATGTATTTTGTTAGTACCACCGTTACTTTTGACGTTTAGTATCATGTGACGATTGCGTTATGTCTTCTGTTAGTACCCAAGTTTTCAAAATTTGACAACTAAGTGCCCAAGTTTTAATTAAAATGTTTGAAATTTTGAAAAACTTGGGGAAATAAAGTTTCGAATATTTCAAATAAGCTTAAAATTGTTAATGGGGTACTTTTACATACTATTTGCACTCTTAGTCCTTATTGTATGCAAAATTGGCAAATAGTACATATTTGTGTGTATTACGAAAGACATGGTTTATGGTCTTGCGTTATTAAAGAATGTTATGAAGATACCCCTGAGTTTTTGGTCTTAGGATTTATGCCTTTGAGGGACATTTTCGGCGTCATTCTTTAGTACCAACATGGGCAGGGGCAGATCCAGGATTTCGAATCGAGTTGAGCTATTATTTAGTATTTAGTAAAATTAATATATAAATTTTGAGTTGGGAGAGCTAATTTTCTAAATTAAGGGAATGTAATTTTTTTATTCATGTTTTTATCTATTTTTTTAAAAAAATGGACTAAATTATACTGGTATCTTATAGGCTGAGGTGGGATGCAGCCCACTTCAGCCTACCCCTGCCTCCGCCACTGAACATGGGCATATACCGAGTCTCTCATTGGGGCAAAGGTAGAAATATTTGTTTGAGGAACCTAAAATATTTGTTTTGAGTTAATTTCACTATAAGTCCCTTCCTTACAAAATTATACCATATATTATATAAAGTTGCATTATAGGTATATAAAGTTGCATTATAGGTCCTGTAGTATTAAGATTGTTGCAAAAATACCCTGAATTTTGCGGTCTTTTGATTAATTCCTTTTGGGGACATCTTTTTGTCACTCTTAAATTAACTTAGGCATGAGTCTTTCATCAATGGCAGCCATATAATTGTCCACATTAGGCAAAAGTTGCACTATAGGTCCATATTAATGCGAATATTGCATTATAGGTTGCTATATTTGGCAATTTTCACTATATATTTCTATATTAAAAAAGTAGCACTATAGTACCTGTATATTACAAAATAGGTTGTGGATTGCCACTGTGCATAGGCATATACCTAGTCTTTTATAGTGATATCTCCTCATTTGTGATAGATTTATGTTAAGATGAGACATCATTTTAGTGATTTAGAAGTCTTTCTAATCGATTTTCTTGAGAAATAGTGCACTTTTCTATTTTGAGTCTTGATTTAGTAAAATAATATTTTTAGAGCAGATTGGGTTTAATTATTTATTGAGCAAATACACTGTTTACCCCCTGAACTTTGGCCCGATTGACAGACTGCCCCCCAAAGTTTAAAATGCGACTAGTTGCCCCCTAAACTTTAACTTCGTGACTCGATGCCCCTTGTGACCATTTTCCGTCAATTTTTTCCGTTAACTCGCAGCATGGGTGCCACGCGCCGTTAACTCGTGACTCATTGCCCCCTGAACTTTTTTTTTCAGAATTATTTTGACTCGTTGCCCCTTGAACTTTTTTTTTCAGAATTAATTATTTAAAAAATCATTTTAACAGGGGCAAATTTGGTATTTCAAATCTTCTTCTCCATGATCTTCTTCTCCAAAGCTTCTTCTCCATGATTAAAGCTTCAAAACTTCAAAGCTTTAAATCTTCAAATCTTTAAATCTTCAAATCTTCAAATCTTCAAATCTTCAAATCTTTAAATCTTTAAATCTTCAAATCTTCAAATCTTTAAATCTTCAAATCTTCAAACCTTAGATCACCACTACGAGCTTCTAAATTAAGCTATAATTAATACAAAAATCCAGTCTCATCTTCTTCCTTTCTCCCTGTCGGTCTTCCTGGCGCACGTTAGCAACAACTACCCCATTTTCTTTGCTTCGTGATCTCTCATATTCATTGTCGCCAGGTACGGTTTTGTAACAATACCCAACATCGAAAGTTTTCCATTTTCGCACTTAGATCTATAATTTTTCTACTTTTCTTCTTTAATTTTTGTATATTTTTCTTGAATATATCATTCATTTAATTGAAAATCAATACCAGAAAGAATATATTAAAAATTTGATAAAAATCGTGACTTTTTTTGGGTCTCCCATTGGTTTACGAAAATTGATATAATGAAACATAACATGTCCACGTTTAGGTTGACAATATCAAGAATCAATACCAACTGTACAATGTATTGTAGCAAAAACCTTGACTCGAATTACAAAAGAAAACGAAAAGATCTTGCGTTTTGAATATTGGATGTCAAGTTTAATGAATATTGGAAGAAGAATTTAAAGAAAGAAGGGTATGAAATTAATAAAGAGTTTATTCATGAAGATTTTTTTTATCAAACTTTCTCCATTAAAGAAGAAGAAGTGTAAAATACCCAAAATACCCATCTTTAAAAAAAGGATATAATTAACAATTTTAAAAAAAAAACTGGGGGGCAACTAGCCACGAAATTAAAACTTTAGGGGGCAAAAAGTAGGGGGCAACTAGTCCACGCGCGCGTGTAATGCATGCTGCGACTTAACGGAAAATTTGGACGGAAAACAGCAAAAAGGACTAACGAGTCACGAAGTTAAAGTTTAGGGGGCAACTAGTCGCATTTTAAACTTTGGGGGGCAGTCTGTCAATCGGGCCAAAGTTCAGGGGGTAAACAGTGTATTTACTCTTATTTATTTAGTGTGAAGTTTTAAAGATAATTATGGAGATTAATTAGAGTCCAAGTCAAAGACTACAAGATATGGAAAAAGATAAGCATGGAAATTGGAGATAAGGAAACAAAAGCTAAAAACATGGAAAAGGAAAATCTCCTTAAATCTGAATTTCTGCACCGACGACCACAAATCAGCTTATATCTCAATATTGGTGTGGAATTTGGAGAAACGGTCAAGAGAAAGGTTGAATATCTTTCCGAGACGATGAATTTGGTGTACTCATACGCATCAAACGGATGAATATTGAAGCTGCTAGGACCAAAACAAAAACGGTCCTGATTTCATGTTTTAGGTTTACGAATTTGAGTTGGGCTTGGAGTCCATTACTTACCTTCTCCTTCAAGAAAATGAATTAGGTCTTCTAAACACCTATAAATACACCCTTATATCACTTGTAAATCATCCTTGCCTCATAGTAATTAGTTCTTAAGGTTTTATTCTTCAAAGTTATTGTAGAGAGCAAGATGATGTCTTTTATTATTTCTTTTAGTTTATTTCCTTCAGGTATGAACTAAACTTCCCATAGCTTGGGTTTTGCATCATGTATAATCTATGAATTCTAATTTCTTTCTATCTAAGTTTCTTTGGGAATTACATGTTTTAATCTGATATTAGCTTCTTACCTTTATATTTGTTTATGTGTTTTGATTTATTGCCTGTCCCAGAACTGATCACTTTAGGCTTTCTTAATAGTAGTTCACCTTAGCTGGGTGTCTAATTATTGAAACACCACATAACGTCTACTGTCTATATTGGTCCTGACAACACTAATTCTAACTAGATAGTCATTAGGGTATGAATCAATCACTATCACCATGTATGGAAATTGATTGCTTAGGGCCTTGGTAGCGCATGTAAACCCTATTTGAACCAGCCTCGTGGTGTGTCCGTACCCCCCTTAGTCGCTCTCAAGGTCTAAGGTATGGGAATTTAGAATCCCATACCTTAGACCTCGATGGCTTCCACGGCCTCCCAAGAGTCAACCTCTATCTCAAGTTCACGTATCCCCAAACCCTCAGCCATCTTAAGTCATTCGCTTAAAGCTATTAGCTCTATCACCACCGGAAACGTGTGATTAATTCCTATGGTGAATCCGCACACCCAATCTCCGTTTCTATCTCTGATCACACCACCTCCGCCACCCTTATTATACCTTTTACTAAAGCTCTCGTCCGTATTAAGCTTGAATTCTTTCCTTGGTTTCGTCCACCCTAAAAGAGACACTCTTGACTTGCTCGAATGCATCTTCCCCGGTAAGCGACCCCACGCCTTACTATAAGTAACCGCCAGATATTTTGCTCTCCTAACGATTCCCAACACATTGGGCGGCTCCCCTCCATTAAAGACTATTCGATTCCTCTCACTTCAGATGGTTTCGATAATTGCTCTGAAAAGAATGTTCCAGCTAATCCTGGCAAATAACTTATTAACTGAAATGTCTCGCATCCACCATTGCATATTGCTGAGTTCGCTGTTGCGTAAGTTTCCTGCTGAATCCTCACGCTGTACCTGAGTAACACGACTGCCAATGTCCGTTCCTTGCTGAAGCACTGAAGCGCGCGAGCCAAGAACCTGATCACGACGTCCCTGTAGCTCACCTGCTCTTCAGGCCTGATTCTGTAGAAAACCAGGGACCTGCTGTTGCAATAAAAAAAACCGTGGCTCTGCTGTACTCCCTGTCCAAAAATTCGCAGCTGCACTTCCCTCTCCCCACCTGTTACAAAATTATCCCATCTATCCTCGTTCACTCCCTGTACCGCCCTCCTACCCATACATCCCTCTCCTTCGCTAATTACCTCCATCCTACATATCTGCCATATTCCCTTAATAACAGCACAGGTCCGAAAAATGTGACTAGCCGTTTCTTCCTCACACCCACAGAATACACAAAGTCCCGACACTTCTACTCCCCTCTACATATCTGCCATATTTTATCTAAGTTAATATTAACATTTTTACAATTTTCTCATGATATGCTTAGGATTCATTTTCTCGTCAATAATTTTATAAAAAGGAATATAAATCTCATGTTTCTCAATTTTCAATTTCATTACCTCTTACATATATAACATCATTATTAATAATAATTTTAATTTTATTTAGTACATGTATGCTAAACTAAATTTCAAAATGAATTTTATATTTGTATATAAATTATAATTTTTATTGATTTTGATTAATATATACATTCAAAATTATATATATTCAGTTAAAATTATATTATTTTACATAGTTTTTAATAAGTTTGTGAATTTAGAACATCACACTTTATTTTAAATAAATATGAGATGTTATCTTATGAGCCATTTAATTTATTCATTACATTGATAAAATATAAATAATAAAAGAATTATTAAAATCATTCTTAATAAATATTTATGGACATCAAGTTGTTTGTTTGAAATTTTGGAGATTTTTTATTTGTTTGTTTCTTTAATTTTCATTTCACTATTAAATTAAATTATAGAAAAAATCAATCTTTTTGACATATTTTATATTAAAATTTCATACCAAATTTAAGTATTATTTCTTTTAAAGATCCAACTTAAAATTTTGCTCAGAACTTTTAAAGTCTTAACCGATCTTTACTATCTTTATATATTATGATAACTGGAAAGTAACTATAGAACAAGATTAGATAAAAACCATATGTTGTTATTTGATCCAATATCCTAAAAATCTACTGTTCTTTCAATATTGGAGAAATATTAAACAATGAAAAAGAAAAGATCTTTTACTATTTTGAGTTTGAGAATCTCTCAACGATCTCGGAATATGGAGTGCACCGTTCCAAATATTTTTTGTTTGGATGGTCGGGGCACCAACCCTAATTTTTTAACGTTAAATGTATAATAGGTTTTTATATTATTAAAAATTGCACTATCATAGTATTATGTTTCTGTATTAATTTTTTAAATACTTTAACCCTATAAGTCCATATATTATACAAAATAACGTATACTTTATTATGGAAACAACAAAATATTGAACAAAAAAAAAATGAAAGCCCTAAAAGATAATTTAAAAAACTAAGGGGATCATGGAAAATTTAAAATTTATGGAATCATAAGATATTAAATTTTATTTTATAATTATGTCAAAAATTATTTTCAAACTTAGAGGGTGTCATGGCCCCTACAATAGTAGTGCATCAGCCCCCGTTTGAACTGTAGAATTAAAGCTTTATTATTTACTTATTACATATAAGGAAATGATTAACGTTTTCACCGAATGATAAAATAAGGGACTACAAATCTAGAATGTTACAGTTATTAGATAAGGGACTAAACTATTAAAAAAATACGAAATGAAGGACAATAACTTTCTTCGAAACAGATTTGGGAATATCATGAATTTGCCAGCTTACGCTTTTCACTGCTAATAATTCTCGTGTTTTATTAGGGGCAGGGGTGGATCTATAGAGGGCCCAGGGGGGCTCAAGCCCCCCTAAACCCGTAAATTTTATGATATGCATGTGTAATTTTTGTCCGGAAAATAATTAACGTCCTATGAACGTTTATATAATATATTCGTGTTGTAAAATACACATAAGATGTGTAGCTTAGTGGATGTTGTGCTTTGTTTTTAGAACCTTTTGAATAGAAGTCATGTGTTCGAAACATAGCAATTGCTTTGTTTTTTTTAAATGCACGTAAAATAGAAAATCTTATATTTTACATAACTATTTAATAAAAATTCATATCTATTTTATGACTTGCCTTTATTCTTATATTTTAACATTTTCAATAATTCTTTATTTAATATACTAAATTGAAGTCATAACTTGTCAAATTTCACCGACTTATAAGAATATTGTAATTCATTATACTAGCCTCTGTTTTAATTTTAGTCTAGTAATGCTTTTATACATTACATAATAAAATTATAATATTTATCCTTTTAGATAATTAGAATATGAATATAAAAAGATAAGAGACTATGTTATGTTTACTAAAGGGGCTATACTATAAAAATGTCAAAATTAAAGGACCAAACAAGTCATTTACATTAACTTTCATCTAAATAAAATCGAGAACACTTCCTTTATGACGATTCCCGTGTTTTGTTAGGGTAGTGACCGGTACTTTCGGTTAATGCAAGGAATGCGGCAAGCTAACGGTGGTCGTGGCTACGTGAAAAGACCCAACATTGACCTAATATGAGGCCCAAATAATGTGATCTTTTACCCAAAAATGTCTTTATTCGTGAAATAGGTCTTAAAGGTAATTTAATGATTTTTCCAAGTACTTGACTATAATATTGATTATAATAGGTCTTAATAATCTAGAGACGATTCATATTACTTAGTATTTTGATGTCTTCGTATTTCATGTGAAAGTGTACATGGAAGAAGGATAGAATCAAGATTTTGGTCGTACACACTTCGATGCATATTCTTCGCCTGACTTGTACGTGGAAGTAACTTAATTAGGGTAATTTGAGGTGTAGAAATTTTTGTTTGGGCGCTAAGGGGATTACAGAGAAACTTTCAGGATATTTTCAATTAATTGCAATAAGACCCTATATTATGGGGAAAAAAGCAATATAGGTTCATATATTGAGTTGCTTATATTAATAGAACTCTAAGGGTGTGATTGGTACGTAGTAATAAATTTAGGAAGGAATAGAACAAATTAAGTAATAGAATTACTGTGGGAATAAATAGACATTGGTAATTATTATACCACACTTGGTATGTCGTAGGAATAGAGATGAAAAAAAACTTTTTTATCTCAAAGTTGATATAAAATTTTGTTGTTTCAGAATTAAAAATAAATTCATAAATCATAAATATACCATTATTATATTTAGGTTTAACAAATTAATTTATTTTATACTACTTTAATCATGAATTATGCCATGTAAATATCATTTAAAAATATAAATATTTTGGAAAAACATTTAGGTTTGAATTTTTGTGAATTGAATTCATGAAATTTTTTAGTAAAGTAAAAAAATTGTAGAATATCATTTGAAAAACATTAGAAAAAATAATTTTTTTTACTTGTATTTTTTTTTGTAATTTATTTTAATCTAGATGTATTTAAAATTATTAAAAAGACATATATTTATAATTTTATTTCTCACACTAACAATTTTGTTAATAAAGTATGAATTATCAAAGTTATTTATAAGCTAGTATTTTTATTTATTGAAATTAAAATCTCATTCCTAATGTAACTGGAATGGTTAATACCATGTGGGGATTGATGGAATGACTATTATCATATTTGTGGGATTAAGTTTCCTATGGTAGTTAAAATCCCACTTCTTTAGACTCCTACCAAACATAGGAATAAAACACCCCCAATATTTATATTCCATTCCAAAGTTTTTATATTATGCGAAAATTTTATTATAAGGTCCCTTATATAAATCTTTTTGAACTAATTGCACAATAAAATCCTATATTATACAAAATACCTTTATTTTATCAAAATAAATCGAAGTCTAAAAATAGTTTTCTTAAAGTTGGGGTGAAAAACAAGTGATCCTGAAAATTTGGTGAACTAAGTATAAGATATTACTTATTAGTAATTCTTTTTAATGGGTTAGGTTTCTCTTGAAAATCTAGGGGAGCCATCGCCTCTCTAGGCTATACCTCCCTCCAACACTAACAATGGATAAGAAATATAAGTTATTTTGTGAATATAAGGACCTATATTGCAATTAACTCCAAAAAAATTCTGACTCCGTCCTTCTCGATACCAATTCCATTAATTGTCAACCATTTGGAACAAGGGACAGAGCCAGGACTTCCCCAATTTTTTTCTTTCATGTTAATTGCACTATAGGTCCCTATAATATGCAAAAATGTATTGTAGGTCCTTATATTATGCAAAAAATGCATTTTAGGTTGCTAAGGCAAAAATGAATTATGATCCCTATCTTATGCAAAAAATGCATCATAAGTCCCTATATTAAGTAAAACGTAAACTATAGGTCTCGATATTATTATTATTTCCAATGAATCTGCCAACTTAACAAACCGGACGTCTCATTTGTGCAAATCGGAATTGCCGGAATTCTGGACGATTCAACCATGAAGAAAACAAATATAATAGAAGACAATTTGGCCACTCGCATGGGATGAAGAGTTCGAATTTCCCTTAACGCTTCCTTATCTTGCATTGATTCGAATAGAAGTTCATGAATATAGTTGCGTAGTTTGATTTGTTGTGATCGTATAGTTTCTCAAATTCAATTAAACCGTAAATTTAAAACTTTACAATAAATACAAGTACGAAAATAAACACACCCTTTTGTCGTGTCCGAATCAATTTTCCTTTCCAACAGCTTGAAATAAAATCAACAACTTAAGAAAGTAGTATGAGGTGCCACCTATTGTAGCATACTGCAACTTTTCATCCCCTTCTACGACCGGGAAATCAGTATCCGAGGCACGATTGAATCCTCCGGCTAACCATCCTAAGTTTTTATATCCTCCTTTGTGTAGTCTTGAAATTGCCATCATTGACCTGCAGATTTGAGTTAAAGAAATATAATGTTTAGTTTTGGCAAGATTATTATTTTAAGAATATTTATTAAATTATGGAACTAGATGATTTTACATAGACTTATGATCATAGGTTGTTCATAAACCATAGTTTATGGATTCGGTGTCACATTGGTCTGATATTGTAGGTTTAAAAAATATCTATTTGAACCTTTTTCAAAGACTAGAAGATATTGGCTATATTCACCAAATTAGAGACGGATCTAGGATATTTACCTGGGTTAATATTCATCAAAAAAATATTTAGTCGATTTTGGATAAATGCTTATGGGATCACTAAACTATCATAAATGTTGTTTGGATCACTTAACTAATAAAGATTCCAAACAAACCATTAATTTATTAAAATGGTTTCAAATCGCTCATTTAGTCACTCCTATTAAAACTGATGGGAAAATTGTTTATATTTTTAAAAAACGGTTGGAAGTCTTGTGTAAGCAAATTTTAGTGGTAAAAAATACTAACAAAATTTTAGGTGTAAATTGATTTAGACATCTTATTTTAAGATTGAACTAATGGTTTAGTTGAAAATTCTATTAGTTTTGGACAAAAAAAAATTCTATTAGTTAAATGGTCCATACAAGAAAATTTAGTGGTCCTTAAAAACATATACCCTATTTTTTTACTCAAATAAAAAAATAAAAAGCTCTTCTCTAAAATAATTCACTGTATACCTTACCTTTCATGTACCCAAAGCAACTCATTGTCTAGTTCAAGTTGGAACCAAAATAAAACATTGTCTAGTTCAAGAATAATTACCTCAATCCTTCACCACACGATACAAGAACTTTACTATTCTTATCAGGAATTTCTTTCTCCACTTGCTGAAGAAACTCAGGATTAAACATGGTAAACTTTTGACCAGTCCATAAACCAATATAACCAAGATGAACCCATTTCTTGAGCAATGTTATAGGGCCCATATCATCGTCTGAGACAAACAATGGCACGTGTAATGACCCAGAAACACGTGCCTTTTCCCATTCCCACTCGGGTCTAATATCTAGTAACTTATAGCCTTCGGTTTCCATAGCTGAGATTGCTTCTTTCGGTGCTATAGGACGGACAATTCCTGATTGTATAAGTTGCTGAGCATTGCCTGAACCGGGGCCTGAGCCCGAGACTGCATTGATTTTTAAAGTTGTTGAGCGTTGAGAATCATTGAAGATAGATGGTTTTTGATATCTCCACGTGGTTGATGATGCTTGAAGAAGATGGTTTAGTGGAATTGTCATAGCTCTGTTTTTTATTTTCTCCTTATCTTGATTGAAATAACTTTTAATGGTATAAAAATTGAAATAACTTGTTTGGGATATTGTAAATTACTCATTTAGTCCCTTATCTTTGGATATTTTGATAGTTTAGTCATTTGTTTTATGAAAATAACATTTTAGTCCTTATCTTTAGATTTTATGACAACTTCAAACGTAACAATTTATCCCTTACTTTCCAATTTTCAATTTTGTGAAAACTTTAGTAAAATTTCGAGAAAATACATCCATGGGTACTCAGCGTTTCAAATTTGGGTGTCCAATGTTTAAAAAGTGACAAATCAGTACCCAATATTTCATTTTTGTGACTCCGTTTGTACCTGCCGTCGGTTTCTCCGTTAAGTGTCACGTGGTGCCTACGTGGCGCATACGTGGCGCTTGCGTGTCAGATTTTTCTCGCGCCACGTAGACGTGACATGGCATTTAACAGAGAAACTAACGGTGGGTACTAAAGGCGTCACAAAAATGAAGTCTTGGGTACTGATTTGTCACTTTTAAAACCTTGGACACGCAGAATTCAAAAACCGGATCCGGTGGGTATCCCCAAAGGAATTATCTCTAAAAAAATCTTATTTACATTTATCTTATAAGGTTGTCGTCATTTATGATTATGTGGAGTCATATTTCGAATTAATTGTATTATAGATACTCATAATATAAAAAAAATTGCATTATAAGTTATTTGTCCTTAGATTATACAAAATAATCTATATTTTCTGATAATAACACAAAATATTCGTAAAAAATAAATAAATCAAAGTTTAATACAATAAAGTTTAAAAGATGAAGGGATCAAGTGTATTTCATTTAAAAATATAAGAGGGGTTTTTACAGTATACCAGGTTGGGTTTTGATGTATTTTGTGTTGCAGGGAACTTAGGAATGTATTTTGTGTTGCAGGGAACTTAGGAAGCAATCCTCGATATATTATCGAGATAGGGTTTACTTCCTCGGAAGTCTACTTAGAATTTTCTCATAATCGACTATGTAATATAAACATGGATCACCTAATCGGTTGAGAATCTGATATGATCATTTGACTTGATATGTCATGGTCGAGTTTATTAGCCTGAATTCGAAGGAACTTTCCTGAGCATTGTTAAGGGTTTGAACCAAGAATTTATCCAACCTCTACGATACATTGACGCATATGGTGGTTATATTTTGTATCTTAGTGTAATCGTAGGACATGTGGCAGTTCAGGATTGGTCGATTAGTCATAATTACTTTGACCTTTTCGAGGAAAGTGTGTGCCTCGCCAGGTAAGATGCGAGGCGTCATGCCATTATTACCTTGGGGAGGTGAACAATCAACGTCTTCTTATATATACGTGAAGTTCTTGTCATATACCGTCATTCTTGCTTGTCAAATTCCTAGATAGTTTTTCCAATTGAGTATTCGATCAATCCGCAATTCTTAAGACAACTTGGTTTCTATATTCCCTCATTAATATGAAGAAGTCATCTAACTTGAAGCACCGCCTTAACGTAGAGGCACCAAAGGATATGATTGCCTATACTATTGCATCAGCTCATTAATCTCGAATAAACCCTCGCTAAATTCGACCCCTTACTCCTTCGTCTACCAGACGAGGAAAATCGGTCCGGGGTAGTCGGGGAACTAATGTTGTGACCCAACTCAAGGGAAAAGAGACGAAGGATCTATTAAAATGTTTCTTTGGAACTCGGTACCTTGATCCATACTGAGGCTCCCATTATCCTGTTGACCCTTACTATTTTGACGGTACCCTGATTGGGTAGCCTCCCGTTCTCCCTATCGACACGATGCAACTGATTGATATAAGTATCACGTTACGTTCGATGAGTTATGTCGTCAACTTTGTAAGTCACTTTTTTTTATCTCTTTTATTAATTTGTTTGTTCCTTTTTTGTCACGTGTTGCACATTTGGAACTTCCTTGTTAGCCTGAACGCCAACCCTACTAAGGCATGTTGCCTTTGCACGGAGAGGGTCAAGGCTCAAAGGGAGGTGTCCAGCTTTAGGAGGAACATTTAGGAGACCAAAAACAAAATTGGTCGGATAAATACCCTTTATGAGGGTTGTAGGGTGCACTACTGAGAGGCGTCATATCTTTCGGATAAGGCGTGGGGCAAAGCTATTCAGTCTCACGAGGAGGCTAACAATGTCAAGGGAAATTCAACTGGTTACTTGGATTGGATTAAAGAGCTGGCTTTCAAGTTGTGGTGGCATACTACTCTTTGGTTGAATGTGACAACGAGTTGGAGCAGCATTGCGTGCCACTGAACAACAATGCTACGCGAGATAATGCATTTAGTAAATTGTGTCCCTGTTATCCAAAATTGGAGTTAAAGGTCACTGAACATCTTTAACTTGTTCCAAAGGCACCATACCTTGATGAGGTAACACAATTGAGGATATTTTTGTCGATAAGGTGTCTTCATATTTGCAAGCACGTGGCCATCAAGTCGTCTTGTGGCTTCAACCAATTTATTTGCAATAAGCCTTCTCAGGGCCATGGCCCCATCCACTTATGTCCTCCTAAGTTCAAACAATAAGACCTATCATAAATTTTTTCTTGTCTATATGTATTATGTAATAGGTTTTTAGTCATGGTCCTAAGGCCATAACTATGATACTATGACATGTAGTATTAATGGTGATTCTTGTGTTATCTTTGTAACTTGGAGCATAATTTTTTTTTTTATGTATGATGTGATTAGATTGGAAAATAGTGTGGCCATCATAGCTTATGAATCTTAGGAGATCATGGTCGTGGTTTCTATTCACACTGTCGATGCCAATTGATAGAGCGTGAATTGCCCGATTAATAAAAATGTGAATTATAGATTTTTAGTGTTGGTTGTTGAGGGTCTTTGAGTAGGACAACAAGGAGATGGCACTTCGATATTAGGTCAGTAGTGGGATCAAGGGTCGAAGATAATATATGGAATTAGATCTAATTGTATTAATGACCAATAAATATATTTGTGATACTTTTTAGGCATATGGTACTGGTATTTAGATATAGCAAAAGCCCAGTGTACCAGGTTAGGCTTTTGCCTTTTGTTGTACGGGGAGCTTGAGAGACAGTTCTCTATTAATTGGCCGAATAGGGCTCACTTCCTTCGACATCTTTTTAGAGGCTTTATCAAACTCGCTCGTGTAATATAAACCCTTGTAATCTAATCATCCATGGTTGGGATATGACCATTAGGCTTGACGTGGCATGGTCGAGCCTATCACCATAAGTCTTAAACACAAAGCCCATATCGCTCTTCAATAACTCGTGCAACTCTAGTAGGTTCGACTCAATGAGCAACCTAGTAGCCTCTTGTTTTTTCGTCATTCTAGATCCAATGAAGTGCATTGATTTTTGACATAAGTGTCGATTCCACCATGCATGCTTTTGTTATACCACTAAAGGGCATTTGATTTGTATAACGAGATAAACCCTATATACCCGTTAAGGGTGAACGCGCTTAAATAAACACTACATTGATTTAAATGCATTAATGATTTACAACACATTTCTAACTTTGATTTTTGGTACTTAAGCCTAATCATTAAATGTCAGATATCTTTTTTCAGAATATGAAATTTGTATTTAATTGTGCACGTCTTCCAACAAATATTGAAGTGCATAAACTTTTTTTCTTTTACATATAAAGTCATTAATCAGATCATAACTTTATACACAATCATTCAGTGTTAACTATAACCAAATTTTTGTCATCAATTCAAACTTCATGCATTCCATAACTACATATCATCCAATAATTTTGTCACCACTAGGGATGTACGTAGATTATTTCTCATTTTCAGACAAAGTCGTGAATCATATCATAACTTCATTCACGACCATTCATTTAATACTGACTTGAACGATTCACAACAACAAATCCTTCAACCGCCTGTGAATAAATATTTCCCTCATTTGATGAACCCCGTTTCAATCATATCATAACTTCAATAACAATCATTAATTTCAATGTTGGATATAAAGAAGTTCTTATCAATTTATCATCAACCGAAGTACATGTCATCCACAACAAGAAACCCTCGAATCTTTGACCACCACATGCAAAAAACCCTAGCAAGATTAATTCTAACACTTCTCATGTAATAACTATCAACCTAATACATACAATATTTTATTTAGATGTGATTTAAGTCCGCTTTCAATAATCTTGCTAACTATTTTTCAAGTAACAATATCGAATAAACAAAGCCAACATATCTACCTAAAAAAATACACTTTACTTACTGCAACATCCAGTTTAAAATTATCGTTAACACTAATATCGTATTCTACAATCACCAAAATCGATAATTTTTATCTCTCAGTATCTCGTTCGCTTTTACTATTCATCGTAATATTCAACTCAAATTCGACATGCTAAAAAACTTCTTTATTCATTCGTTCAGATTATATAGCTAAGAGTTCCCCAAAATGTGTATCTTCATTATGTAACAACATTTCCACGTAAATTAATTATTTAATTTTTTCTACAATTTTATTTCCAAATGATAATTGAAATTATGTTCAATAAATTAGGCTCATTGGACCATAAAAAACCTATTTACAAATCAAATTACCCAAAAACCAATGGTACTAGTTTTTCAAGGATAAAGAATAGTGAAGTTGCAAAAGAATAGGAGAGAGAGGTGAGAACAAGAAGCATGTGTATAGACTTTTAAAAGGTTCTTCAAGTGGATCGTAACTATTTTATATAACAGGCCATAAACTCAAATGTATATATATATATATTAATTTTTTTTGGCGTATATCTATTTTTTTTAAATCCCGTGCCACTCTCAATGTTAGGCCCTAGGCCATTGCCTAGTTCGCCTTACCATTAACCTAACCCTGGTCATGATCGTCAAGTCTTTTGTGGCTTCATCCATTTTCTTCGCAATCGGGTAAACACTAAGCCTTCTTATGGCCATGTCCCCATCCACTTATGTTCTCCTTATAAGATCAAACACTAAGACTACTTATATATATTTTCATGTCTAAATATATTATTTTATAGGTTTTTAGTATGGTCCTAAATCCATAACTATGATACTGTGACTCGTACTTTTGATGGCGATCCTTGCGTTATTTTTTAACCTGGAGGTGGAGCGTCAATAATTATTTTATTTTTTGAGTTATGTTTGCATATTTTTCTTACTATTTATATTAATCAGTGTAAATTGGTGACTTTTCCTACAATATTCTAATTTTTTTGCATAATGACTTACTCAAAATAAAACAAAACTGACCTCGTACGCGATTGGTTCTGAATTCTCTTGTTTCTAAAGTAATATATAGGTGTATATTATCATTCCCTTTGCTTCAAAAACGAGAGAAATAGGTTATTGGTTTGTGTTTTTAGCTGAGTTATCCCTGGTCAGTTGATTTCAGTTGGCGATAAGAAAAGGCAATGTGATGATAATAATAGTTGTAAACAAAATGATAATAAGATGATGATGGAAGTTGAGCTCCATTTGGGAGATCGAGGAAATTGTGATTAATGACATACCTATATTGACAAATAATTTTGACTGATCCCTTAGCATCTAAGAAGATAGATTTGATCTACGATGTGCTTAGGTCGACGAATAATTTGGCCGACCTTTAGCCTATGAATCTTAAAATATTGGGGTCAGTTTTGTACTACGACATGCTTAGATCAACAATAAATTTGGTCGATAACATAGCTTATGGATCTGAAGAGACCAATGCCATTTTTAATCTACGATGTGTTTAGATTAATGAGTAATTTAGCCGATCCCCTATGAATATTATGAAAACAGGACAATTTTATTCTATGTCGTTCTTATATTGGTGAATAGCGTGGTTGGTCCTAAATTATGATTCTTACGATATTGTGGTCGTGTTTCGTCTCATAGTTAATGTCAACTGATCAAGCGTGAATTTACTGATTAATAAAAATGTGAATTATGGAGCTATAATGTTGGTTGTCTAGGGTTTTTGACCTGGTTATTTGCCTTTGGGTGAGCGTAATGGCCTGCAATCAAATAAAGTGTAGGACAACAAGGCAACGTGACTCCCAATTACACTCCGATGTCAAGTCAGTATTGGGACCGAGGACCAAAGATTATATATGAAATTAGATCTAATTGTATTAATGACCAATAAATATATTTGTGATGCTTTTCAAGCATATTCCATGAAATTTATAAATAGCGAAAACCCAGTATACCAGGTTGGGATTTTGCCGTATTTTGTTGTACATGGTGCTCGAGAGACAATTCTCGATTATTTGGCGGAACATGTATCACTTCCTTGGACATCTACTTAGAGGCTTTATCAAAATTGGTCGTGTAATATAAACCCATGTAATATAATCGTCCAGGGTTGGGACATGACCATTAGGCTCGACGTGGCATGGCCGAGCCTATCACCATAGTTTTGAAACACAAAGCCTGTATCACTCTCCAATAACTCGTGCAACTTTATCGAGTCGGACTCAATCATTAACCCAGTAGTGTTTCGCTTTTCTGTCATTCTAAATCCAAATGAAGAGAACCGAGTTTTGACATAAGTGTCGATTCCACCATGCATTCCTTTGTTAAACCACTGGAGGACATTCAATTTGTATCACGAGATAAGCCCTATATACCCATTAAAGGGAACACACTTAAATAACACTACATTGATTTAAATACATTAATGATTAACACCACATCTCTAACTTTGACTTTTGGTACTTAAACCTAATCAGTGAATGTCAGCTATCTATTTTTAGAATATGAAATTTGTACTTTATTGTGCACGTCTTCCAACAAATTTGAAGTGCATAAACTTTATTTCTTTTACAGATAAAGTCGTTAACTTTATCCACAACCACAATTATTCCATGTTAAATATAATCAAACTTTTGTCATCAATTCAAACTTTAAGCATTCCATAACTACATATCCTTCAATTATTTGGTCACCCCTTGGGAGGTACAAAGACTATTTATCCTTTTCAGACGAAGTCGTAAATCCTATCATAACTTCATTCACGATCATTCATTTAATATTGGGTACAAAATATCTATCATCATCTACTCAACTGTACACAATTCAAAACAACAAATTCTCCAACTGCCTATGCATAATCAGTTTTCTGCTTTTTAGGAAACCCATTTCAATCATATCATAACTTCACTAATAATCATTTATTTCACTATTGTCTATAAAGAAATTCATATTATCAACCCAAGTACATGTCATCCACAACAACAAATCCTCGAATCCTTTGACTACAACATGTAGAAAACCCTTGCATGATTACTTCTAACACTTCTCTGGTAAATAATAACAACCTAATACATACAATATTCTATTTACATATGATTTAAGACCGCTAATCAATAACCTCACTAATCATTTTCCCTGTAACAATATCAAACAAACAAAACCTACGTATCTACTCAGAACAATACACTTTACTGCAACATCCAGATTAACAGTATCATTAACACTAATAATGTATTTCACGATCATTAACTTCGATAATTTTTATCTTCCAGTATCTCTTTCGTTTTTACTTTTCATAGTAATATTCAACATGCTAAATAACTTCTTCATTCCGTCAAATCGAATAGCTACTCATATTCTTAAACATGTATCTCTATTCTAAAACAACATTTCCTCGTAAATTAATTATTTAATTTTTTTAATATTATTTCCAAACAATAATAGAAATTATGCTCAATATACTGGGCCCATTGGACCATAAAAAACCCGCCTACAAATCAAATAACCCGAAAACAATATATTACTTTATTAGGGATAAACAATAGTGAAGCTGCAGAAGAATAGGAGAGAGAGAGTGAGATAAACAAAGATATAGAGAGAGAAAGTGAGAACACAGAAGCATGGGTGTAGACTACTACAAGGTTCTTCAAGTGGACCGTAACGCTAAAGACGATGACCTGAAGAAAGCTTATCGTAAGCTCGCTATGAAATGGCACCCAGACAAAAACCCTAATAGCAAAAAAGAAGCCGAAGCCAAATTCAAACAAATCTCCGAAGCTTATGATGTAATCATTCTTTAATCCCTGTTTAATTTTATTAAAGTTTTGATTTTTTTCATTTCAATTGATTAAATTATTGAATTTGAATTTGGCCAGGTATTGAGTGATCAGAATAAAAGGGCAGTTTACGATCAATACGGAGAAGAAGGTTTAAAAGGGCAAGTGCCACCACCAGGTGCCGGTGGGTTTCCCGGCGCATCAGAAGGAGGATTCGGAGCAAGTGGTGGCGCTGGGTCACACTCTTACCGCTTTAACACCCGTAACGCTGATGACATATTTACTGAATTTTTCGGGTTTTCAAGCCCATTTGGAGGATCAATGGGTGATATGTTGGGCTCACGGGCTGGAAGTTCGGGCTTTGATAGAGGAGGTATGTTTGGTGATGATCTCTTTGCTTCGTTAAGAAACGCCGGAGTTGATGCTGGTGGTGCCGGTGGTTATATATATTTTCTTGTCTAGATGCATTATTTAATAGGTTTTTAGTATGGTCCTAAAGACATAACTATGATATTGTGACTCGTAGTTTCGATGGTTATTTTTGTAACCTGGAGGTGGAGCGTCAATAAATATTTTATTTTTCAGTTATGTTTGAATATTCTTCTTGATATTTCGATTACTAAGGGTCTGTTTGGATTGAGGGTTTTGGAAAGAAAGAAAAAGAAGGGAGGTGATTTTTTAATTTTTTCTAACGTTTGAATTAAAAGATTTCTTAAAGGAAAGTAATTACGATGATTATAAAAATCACCTATCTACCTCATTTTATTATTACTCCAAATCGGAGTCAAATGAAAGGAAAATATTTTGATAAATCATAAAAAACAAAAATAATACTAATTTTCTTTTATCTTTTTTTTAAATTGATAATTTATTTTAAAATATTAATATAAATACCAATTAAACGTATACAATTCTAAGAACCTGCAAATTTGATCAATTTTTTTATAATCTTAATTTTGATATCAATTGAAAATTTATAAAATATGAAGATAAAATATTTTTTAACTCGTTTCATTGCCTTTGAAAGATATTCTAGATTTCATGACACCTTCATATCTTGTTAACTAAAATATTTTTCATGAAGGGTCCCTATTATTTAACGTTGTTTAACATACAAAGTTATAAAATAGTGTACAACGACCTTTCAGCGACATAATTAGTTAAATACAAATTTATAAATTATATATTGTTGCCGATTTATTTTTAAAAATAGAATTACTGGGAAAATGAATTGTTATTATCAAGTGGTTGACAGTAAAATCGTGAAAGTTAAAATTGACAATAATCTGTTATAACTCTTTACGTATTCACACATACGATGAAAAAATCAATTAATTCGAGATTTTAGCACCAACAAGGAGTTTGTTTTTATTATTCATAATATATAGACTTTCATCGAACCACAAAAAGAATTCAAAATACGAGAATTCCCAAATCATATCCGACTTTTTGTTTAATGAAAGGTGTGAAAATATACCTCAAGTTAAAATCACTGAACTTTGTTCAGATAAAGGTGTGAAAAATTTCTTTAAATTATATCTCATGAGCTCTTATGTCAACAAGGGTAAAAAATGTTATAAATTAAAGAAAGAAACGATACAAAGAGAGAATATTCTTGTATTTCCAATATCAACTCTAGTACTATTACAATGAAACAAGTCCTATATTTATAGGAAATAAGTGACTCTTCACATGCCCTATTTACAAGAAATAAGTAGAAGACCTTTGGCCTTTGGACATCCACATAATAAACAATTTATTCATAACACTCCCCCTTGGATGTCCATCCATTAGAAAATATGCCTCGTTAAAACCTTGCCAAGAAAACCCTGGGATAAAAACTTGGTCGAAGGGAAAAGAGTACATATAGATATGGAAACAGTTATATTGAAAATGCTGCCTCGTTAAAACCTTGCCAAGAAAACCCATTAGGACAAAACTTGGACGAAGGAAAAAGAGTACAGTCTTGTTTATGCTCCCCCTGATGTTGGCAAGAGGTCTCTGAGTTGCCGTATATCAATATTGTGGAACTACTTCTTGAATATTGTGGTTGACAATGATTTCATCAGGAAAATCTACAAAATTATTGCGTGATTGTATCTGTCGAGTGTCAATATCCACATTCTTATGTAGGTCGTTTGTGTAAAAGACTTTGGTGAAATATGTTTTGTTTTGTCTCCTTGATGTAGCCATTCTAATTATGTGTAATACAAGCAATAATATCCTCATACAATACCATCAATATGTTTATGTTGAAGATATACCACAATTCTTTTAAGTATGTTGAATAATCCACTTAAATAAATATTGCATACCTCTCCCCCTTGGATATTCAGTGAAAGATATGCCTCATTAAAACCTTATCAAGAAAACCCATTGGGAAAAACTTGATGAAGGAAAAAGAGTACATTAATCCGTAAGGGCTATGACACGTATTCAGTCTGCCTTGTTAAAACCTTACCAGGAAAACCCAATGGGAAAAACCGTGGTGAAGGAAAAAGAATGCAGAATTCAATGTTCTCCCCCTCATTACGACATTACATATTTTTAAATATATTTTTACCTTGATGTCGTCGTTAATGAATCTTTAATTAGTAAATCTTCTGGATTTTTACTTGAGGGTATTTAGTGATAGTAATATCATTTTCTTGATCAATAAAAGAGTTTATACTTCCTATGACAAAGAATATTTGCATGCCTCGTTAAAACCTTACTAGGAAAAACCCAGTGGGAAAAAACCTTAGTGAAGGAAAAAGAGTACAATACGCAAATATCACATCATTCTCATTATGACAATAATTACCGAGTATCCTTTTAAAATTCATACACTTTTCTCTTGTGCTTTAAATAAATTACGTTCTTCAAGAACTTTTATACTCTAGGAAATTTTATATCTCAGGAACTTCTCAATCTTCGATAATTTCATATTTAAACGCTCTAAGTACTTCAAGTACCTACCTTGCCTCAGGCACTTGTTGTGCTTTCAAACACCTTTCTTGTTTGGGCACATGTTATGCTTCTAGCACCTATTTTGTTTATTAAAAACTTTAATATCCATCTAATAATCACTACACTGTATCGATAACATAAGAATGAGGACGTCTCCCCATAGTTAATTCTAGGTTTCTGCAGGAACCTTCGTGATACAAGTAGTGTTTTAGATTTCAAAATTCACTATTACACTTTCTATTGTAGTCGACATATTTCACCACTTTTTGGTTTAGGATCCTTATTATTTACTTCAAGAGCTATATTAAAGGAAAATATATTAATCCCATAAACTATTCTAACCGTTTTATATATTTTCAGTAGACTAATAATCTACATAAATTTTCTCGTATTTAGGTACCTAGATCCTTTCATGACCATTACTTTCTTTAAGAGAAACGCATGTGCCAACATTAGTTGGCTTAATAATTCCTGTCGTATCATGTGGAGTGCACATCCCACATTTTTTACCATTTAATCATTTACTCATGAGATTTTCTTCTTTGGGGCATGGTATACTTTAAACTGACAGGCTTACCACGCTTCATGCGTTGATTTGATACATTCGCTGGTATTTTTGTTATGTGTCTAATATCGGACAATAACCTATGTTGGAGCGTTTACAACATATTTTGGGATTGTGAAATATTCTACTTGCGAATGTATTAGGTATATTATTTGCTATACTTTGCACATAGATATTCCTTTTAACATCAAGTTCCTATTATTTAGTTTGTGGATATAAATGATATAATAAATTGTATTCCACCATGTGTTAGCAACTTCAGGTTGCCTGGTCTATACGTCATGCAACTTCAGGTTGCCTAATCTATACGTCACACAACTTCAGGTTGACTTGTCTCTCCCCCTAATAAGGGGGTAGTCACTTGGTAAAATGAATCTTCTGGTTCTTTTAAGTAGAGACCAAGTGAATAATCTATTAGTCGACATATCATTACTATCAGTAGTTGACCAAATCAGTCATTTAAAAATACAAAGCTCTTTGGATTATGACATCTTTTCTTTTGCACAATGAGTGTTTCAACTGCTCGAATCTGTATATTATATAACCCCAAAGAAATAGCATATTTTATTTTCATACACACTTCTGGTGAGACTTTTAGTAAATAATGCAAAAGATATACATTGTTACGGACACTTGTGGCTTATACAAATACTAATTTTGGATATTATCCTTTAAATTTAGTAAATTTCTTCGGGATTTACTTTTAACATAATTTACCAATTTTGTGCCACAAGGTAACATAACTTTTGGGCATCCAAAAACTTTTAATTAGATCAACTACATGTGATAGTATACCACGAGTACACGAACACTATATAATTCCACTTTATCGATAATATTCATACTTATCATTTCGTGATGGCTTATTTACCGTGACCTTTTACTTTCAAGATATTCCTTATTATTCCACTTCTGGTGGTAATGATTATTTTTCTTACCTTAACCTCGTCTCGAGTTTGGGTCACCAAGATGTCAATTTCAGACACATTGAAAGACATCGCATTTTCTTCCAGAAACGCACTTCTATTCACTTCAAGGAATGGTTTTTAGCTACGAAAAACAGTATTTAAGTCATTCCAGGTCAGTTTTTGTAGAAGCTTGGAATAATGAATTTGCTTAAGAGAATTTGATTCTATATCTCCAGGGGAATAATTTCCAATTAGGGAATACAACATTAATTCACTTGTTTTGTCATCTACACATCTATTTATTTAGATAATTAAAATAGTTACATTCACTTTAGAGAGTGTATCTCCATTCACTTCGAGGAATGAAACGTTATAGTTTACAAGAATATAGAATGTTAAACCCTAATATTGGGATAAAACTCTACTTATGATATTACTACTTCAGGAGTACTTTCATGACATGAAATCTGTAAGAGGTCTTGACATATCTTTTTTTTTTCTTTTCAAAATACTTCTAGCTACAATAATATCTACTTCTGGAGCATAATTATGTAACCTTGAAGTTTGGAAGTATAGCAAAGATATTCCATTTTTCCTTTGTATTCTCATGATTTAATTAGCCTCCTCTTTTTTCTCTTTGCTTTGCTTCTAATTTTTTTTTCACGGTAAATATTGTTCATCGCCTTATTAGTAAAAACAATCATATATGTCTACATAAAAATCATATATACTTTACAAAAACATACCAACAAAGCAAACTCTGAAACACTATCATGATTTTCAACTCGGGTGGAGTTATGATCCCCACCACGCTGATTCCAATACACATTAGAAGACCTAGCACTTTCTTCAGGAAATACAGTTTTATTCACTATAATGAATAATTTTTAGCCAGAGAATACAATATTAATCATATTTAACCCTACCAGTTTGTTTACATATCCATTTTCAAAGAGATTGAATAATTTAACAATCGTTACAAGGAATGCAATTCCATCCACTACATGGAATAGTTTTGAGCCAGAGAATGTGATTTTATTCTATCAAATTTTGTCACCACAATGTTTATTTTGATACGCATTTGAAAGTTATTGCATTCGTTTAGGGAATGTAATTTTAACCACTCCAGGGAATAGTATTATGTAATGGAACACGAATTATGATTATATCAATAATTCATTACTTTGCTTGCTTACGAGACAAACAATCTCATAGTATTTTGTAAAACCTTTATTCACGTTATAGCTACTTCAGGAGTATATGCGTGATTTGATACAATGAGACGTATATTTGTTCCACCCAGTAATATTACATTTTCCCTTTTGAAATCCTCACTTAATTTAATAGTACCTAAAACTGTACGAACATTTCTTTTTGTCCAATTGACTAACAAATTACTAGATTGTCCAAATGGTAAGACTATAAACATTTACAAGGGATGGTGTAGGTTCGAACCCCTTATCATGCAAACTTTGCACTTCATAAAAATTCAACTTATCTCCCGACTTCATAAAAATTCAACTTATCTCCCCCTAATTTTATGTCATTTTCATGAATAAAATCATTTTGTTAACGAACTTCCGGTTCATAATATTGCTTCAGGAATTATATATGAGCAAATCTCTAGTTCATAAAAGTATCTTTATTAATGTGTAATCAACGAAATCCGGTTTCATAAAACTTAGAATAATTTCATCATCAAGTCTTTTAAAAGATAGTCTATATTCCTTTTATTTGGAAAAAAAAAACATTCTTAAATATTCATGAAACCCATATGAGTTATTCATCATAATTATTATTTGATTCAGACCTACTTTTTTTTTAATTCTCGATCCATTAAATAGAATTCTGGTCTATTGAGATTTGTTATAACTTTCATGTAAAATACTCAATTTATGCTTCCGGCATAAATATTTTCATTTAAGATTTGGACCTAAATAGTAATATTATGCTTCAGGCATTTTTTTTTTTGTCTTTAGTCATCGGGCCTATAACAATTAAGGCTTCATGCCAATAGGATTAATTTTATACTTATGGGATATGAGATTTTGTTTTTAGGTTTCGAGCTTATAAAATTTGTTTTATGTTTCTAGCATATAAAGTTTATTGTAACCTTTTCTTGAAAGAGATAATTTCGTTCGGACATACAATTTCATTGCACCCTTCATGGATGTCTAGTTTATTTCTCGATTTAATTCTTTCATGATTTTTCAATATTAAGAAAATTCATGAAAAATAGTCATTTAAATTTATATTAGCAATTACACTTTATTTTTTAATTCTTTTGTGTAATTCTTATTTTGTTTAAACAAAAATTGATATAGGCTTCTAGCCTTTAAAATTTGATCTAGACTTCAAACCTTTAGATAATTTGCTTTTATGCTTCAAGCATATAGATTTATTTTTTTAGACTTCGAGCCTATGAGTTGATTTATCCAAATCAAAACTTTTATTTTGGAAAACATCATAGTCTTACAATTTTTTTTTTCATAGTAGAGCCGTATATAAAAAAAAAAAACAATAATAATCATTGTTATTACACTTTAGATAAGGCATATGACTAGCCACTATTAAAATTCAACATTCCATTGAAAAACACACCTATGTTACTCCATATGATATAATTTCTGGCCTTTAAGTTTTCGATTTTATGCTTCGGGCATATATTTTATTTCCTAGGTTTCGGGCCTATAATATAAAATTTAGGCTTCAGGCCTATACGATTATTTTTCCATGCTTATACAGTTATTTTCCATGCTTCGGGCATTGTAGGCTTCAAGCCTAGAAAAACATCTCGTTTCATTTTTAAGCCATTCAAAATTATATTTACATATAGACTTCAGGCCTCAATTTTTTTTCTAAAAGTGATAACCGATTTATCTACTTGAATAGTATTAGAGTATTGTATAGGATGCAATGGAAGTCCGTCTAATATTTATCGATTTCCCTCTCTTATTTTCTATGTGAAAAGAAATATATATATAAATTAGAACAATATAAATCATACCTGGAAATATTCTTCCTTGATTCGATCGGCAGAGACTCGTGCTGATAACGTGTTATAAATTAAAGAAAGAAACGATACAAAGAGAGAATATTCTTGTATTTCCAATATCAACTCTAGTACTATTACAATGAAACAAGTCCTATATTTATAGGAAATAAGTGACTCTTCACATGCCCTATTTACAAGAAATAAGTAGAAGACCTTTGACCTTTGGACATCCACATAATAAACAATTTATTCATAACAAAAAATACAATTTTTTTCCTTATTATTATTTTTAAATCCAAATAAAAAATACACAAAATCCTTTGTGAATTTTTTTAGCACAAAAATTCCTAATCCAAACAAGATATTTCCTTTCCTTTTCTTTATAATTTTTCTCTTCTTTTCTTTTATTACTTTTTTCTTTCTGAATACAAACAGTCTCCAAGAGTAAAGTGGTGACTTTTCCTACAATATTCTAATTTTTTTAGCATAATGACTTACTTAAAATCAAACAAAACTGACCTTGTGCGCAACTGGTTCTGAATTTGCTTGTTTCTAAAGAAAGATATAGGTGTATATTATCACTCCCTTTTCTTCCAAAACGAGAGAAATAGGTTATTGGTTTATGTTTCTAGCCGAGTTATCCCCTGGTTAGTTGATTTTAGTTCACGATAATAAAGCCAATGTGAAGATAATAATAGCTGTGAACAAAATGTAATAAGATGATGATGGCAGTTGAGCTCCATTTGGAGATGAAGGAAACTGAGATTAATGACATACCTATGTAGACAAATAATTTTGACTGAACCCTAGCATTTGAGTATTAGGATATCGTGATAGATTTAACATACTATGTGCTTAGGTCAACAAATAATTTAGCCGACCTTTACCCTATGAATACTATGACGTGCTTAGGTCAGCAAAATTTTTGGTCGGTCCCATAGCTTATGAATCTGAGGAGACCAATGGCAGTTCTAATCTACGATGTGTTTAGACTAGTGAAATTTAGCCGATCCCCTATAAATCTTAGAAAATTGGGACAATTTTATTCTATGTCGTGCTTAGATTGGTGAATAGTGTGGTTGATCCTAGCTTATGATTCTTAGGATATTGTGGTCATGGTTTCGATTCGCATAGTCGATGTCAACTGATGGAGCATGAATTGACCGATTAATAAAAATATGAATTATGGAGCTATAATGTTGGTTGTCTAGGGTTTTTTTAGCGGGACATTTGCCTTTAGGTGAGCGTAATGACCTGCAATCAAATAAAGTGTAGGACAACAAGGTGACTTGACTCCCAATGACACTCCGATGTCAAGTCAGTATTGGGACCGATGTCCAAAAAGAATATATGGAATTATAACTAATAGTATTAATGACCATAAATATATTTGTGATACCTTTTCAAGCATATGCCATGATATTTATAAATAGCGAAAACCTAGTATACCAGGTTAGGATTTTGCCGTATTTTGTTGTACATGTTGCTCGAGGAGACCATTCTCGATTATTTGGAGAAACATGTATCACTTCCTTGGACATCTACTTAGCGTGTAATATAAACCCATGTAATATAATCGTCCAGGGTTGGGATATGACCATTAGGATCGACGTGGCATGGCCTAGCATATCACTATAGGTCTGAAACACAAAGTCAGTATCACTCTTTAATAACTCGTGCAACTTTAGCGAGTCAGACTCAATGATCAACCTAGTAGCATTTCGTTTTTCCGTCATTCTAAATCCAAATGAAGTGCACCAAGTTTTGACATAAGTGTCGATTCCACCCTACATGCTTTTGTTAAACCACTAGAGGACATTCAGTTTGTATCACGAGATAAGCCCTATTAGGGCTGTAAATGAACCAAGCCGCTCGCAAGCAGCTTGAGCTCGGCTTGGAGAAAAGCTCGTTCGAGATCAGCTCGAATATAAACAAGCTCAAGCTCCATTTTAAGCTCGATACGTAAACGAGCTTGCTCGAGCTCGGCTCGTGGGCTCGTTTAAAATTATGAATTGTAAATTAATATATTATATACTTATAAATATACTACTAAACCTTTAATATGATATTTTTAATTTCTTTATATATTTATGTTTTCGTTAATGTTATGTTTCATATTTTCATACCACACACTCATAGAAGTCCAATATCAAACATAAAAAACAAATTGTTCATTAGCAACTCGTACTCGACTCTGAAAATTATTGTTCTATAAGTTAAACATACAAGTTCTAACATTTCTGATTTGGATCATTGGAAGCCCGGGCTCAGCCCGGCTCGTTAAAATTTGAGCTCGGCTCGGCTCGAGAAGTTAAACAAACAAGCATGTACATCTAGTATTCGGCTCGACTCGACTCGTTTGCAGCCCAAGCCCTATATATCCTTTAAAAAGGAACACACTTAATTAAACATTACATTGATTTAAATACATTAATGATTAACACCACATCTATAACTTTGACTTTTGGTACTTAAACCTAATCATTAAATGTCGGATATCTATTTTTAGAATATGAAATTTGTATTCTATTGTGCGCGTCTTCCAACAACTTCGAAGTGCATAAAAATTTTTTTGCACATAAAGTCGACAACTTTATCCACAGTCATTCCATGTTAACTATAAACAATCAAGTATTCCATAACTACATATCCTTCAATCATTTAGTTACTCCTTAGGAGGTACAAAGACTATTTCTCCTTTTCAGTTGAAGTCGTAAATCCTATCATAACTTCATTCACGATCATTCATTTAATATTGCATACAAAAGATCTCTCATCATCTACTCAACTGTACACGATTCACAACAACAATTTCTCCAACTGCTTGTGCACAAACCGTTTCCCGCTTTTCAGGAAACTCATTTCAATCATTTCATAACTTCATTAACAATCATTTATATAAAGAAGTTCATATCATCAACCCAAGTACACGTCATCCACAACAACAATACCTCGAATCCTTTGACTACCAAATGCAGAAAACCCTTGCAAGATTACTTCTAACACTTCTCATGTAAATATTAACAACCTAATACATACAATATTCGGTACGCTTTAAGACCACTAATCAATAATCTCGCTAATCAGTTTGTTTTTCTGTAACAATATCAAATAAACAAAACCAACAATCTATTTAAAACAATACATTTTACTACAACATCCAGATTAATAGTATCATTAAAACTAATAACGTATTTCACGATCATTAAATTCGATAATTTTTATCTTCCAGTATCTCTTTCGTTTTTACTTTTCATAGTAATATTCAACATGCTAAATAACTTCTTCATTCAGCCAAATCGGATAGCTAATCATATTCCTAAACATGCATCTTTATTCTAAAACAACATTTCCTCATAGATTAATTATTTAATTTTTTTAATATTATTTCCAAACAATTATATTGGGCCCATTGGACCATAAAAGACCCGCCTACAAATCAAATAACCCGAAAACAATATATTACTTTATTAGGGATAAACAATAGTGAAGCTGCAGAAGAATAGGAGAGAGAGAGAGAGAGAGAAACAAAGATATAGAGAGAGAAAGTGAGAACACAGAAGCATGGGTGTAGACTACTACAAGGTTCTTCAAGTGGACCGTAACGCTAAAGACGATGACCTGAAGAAAGCTTATCGTAAGCTCGCTATGAAATGGCACCCAGACAAAAACCCTAATAGCAAAAAAGAAGCCGAAGCCAAATTCAAACAAATCTCAGAAGCTTATGATGTAATCATTCTTTAATTCCTGTTTAATTTTATTAAAGTTTTGGTTTTTTTTCATTTCAATTGATTAAATTATTGAATTTGAATTTGGCCAGGTATTGAGTGATCAGAATAAAAGGGCAGTTTACGATCAATATGGAGAAGAAGGTTTGAAAGGGCAAGTGCCACCACCAGGTGCCGGTGGGTTTCCCGGCGCATCAGACGGAGGATTCGGAGCAAGTGGTGGTGCTGGGTCACACTCTTACCGCTTCAATACCCGTAACGCTGATGACATATTTACTGAATTTTTCGGGTTTTCAAGCCCATTAGGAGGATCAATGGGTGATATGTTGGGCTCACGGGCTGGAAGTTCGGGCTTTGGTAGAGGTGGAATGTTTGGTGATGATCTCTTTGCTTCGTTAAGAAACGCCGGAGTTGATGCTGGTGGTGCCGGTGGTTATGGGGCTGCTCAGGCGAGAAAAGCAGCTGCTATTGAACGTGCTTTGCCATGTAGCTTAGAGGACTTGTATAAAGGAACTAATAAGAAAATGAAGATTTCAAGAGATGTTATGGATGCTAATGGGTAAGTTTAACTCATTCTTTTAACCTTTTAAATAAATATAATTTTCTTTTTTGTTATGTGATTTATTTGATTTTATTTGTTAATATGTCATATTTAATACTTGAAAATTTTAGTATATTCTATGTGGTAGCCTTTAGCCCTAGACGCGAATTAGGGTTTTTTAAGGTTTATTAATTATGTGTTAATGCTACACTCAACTATGAACAGCTATTACATGTTTCTTTTAGAAAGTTAACAATTTTCTGAATTTTTCCGAAGTAATTGCACTATAGGTCCCTATATTATGCAAAAATTGCATCACAGATCCCTATATTATGCAAAGATTGCATCACAGGTCCCTATAGTATACAAAAGTTGCATTATATGTCCCTCTATTTTTTTTTAAATTAATTACCCTATAAGTCCCTATATTATACCAAATAAGGGCCAAAATGCAATAATATAATCTATTTAATCAGTGTGTATATGGTTACAAACTTTGGACAGTCAAGTCAGACGTTAGATGTGGTGGGTCCCACTAAAGCGAGAGGAGAAGTGGGAGAGGTGGATGAGTGTGTGAGTTTAGTATAACTAACTAGAGTTAGAATTTAATCATACATGAACCTAAACTAGAGTTAAAACCTGAGTTTGAAAGTGGTGGTTCAGGACAAAAGGAGCTCCGATTGAGCGAGCTTATTGGTGTACATTGGAGGATTTATATAATGGAAATAACAAAAAAGTCAAGATTTCAAGAAATGTGATTGACTTTTTAGGGTAAGAAATTGTAATTATAAATAAATTTTGGTTTTTTAATATATATGATTTAGTTTCTTAATTGGATTTAGAATCCTAAAGGGTCTTTTTTTGGGGTCTAATTTGGAAAATTAGAAAATTTGAGGGGTCGAAAATGGAATAAGTGGGTCCCACATTGGAGTGTGTGAAAATTCGTGAGTAGAGAAGAGGGTAATAACTATTTTGGGTCAGTAGAAAAGAGCCCCAAATAGGTAAGCCCAATACTGGACGGGCTTGTGGGTCTAGATTTGGTTTTGGGCCTGTGATAGGCCCGTGATAGAGTTGAAAAGCTTGATTCTATTGGTTTAGTTCAAGGAAAATCTTGAATGTTCGAGATAACTTGATTTTTTGCTTTAGGATTTTTTTCCCTAAATTGCCCTTATTTATCTTATCTTTGACAATAAAACTACTTTATTTGCTCTTTTTTGTTCTAAAAATTGGCGTATCTGATTTAAAAAACCCTGCTGTGGAAGAGTCCATTGTTGTTTGTATGAATGTTTTGTGATAAAATATAGGGACCTATAGTGCAATTAACTCGGTTTTTGTGAATTTATACTAACTATACCTTTGGTTTGTTTAGTTGTTTCTATTATACAATATAGTAGGTTATTTTGCTTAATATAGGGACCTATAGTGCAATTACCTCCATTTTTTTTTTTTCTATGATAAAATATAGGGTTTTGCATTATCTTTATAGTGTAATTTATCATAGGGACTTTTAACGCAAGTGTTAAATAATACAGGGACTAAAAGTGCAATTAATTTTTAAATTACAGGAGACCAACAACAACTGAAGAAATCCTAACGATTGAAATCAAACCAGGCTGGAAAAAAGGAACAAAAATCACATTTCCCGAGAAAGGAAATGAACAACGAGGAGTAATACCTTCCGATCTAGTTTTCATAATTGACGAAAAGCCCCACTCATCTTTCAAACGTGACGGAAATGACCTTATAACCACTATGAAAATCACCCTTGTTGAAGCTTTAACTGGTTACACTGTTCAAGTCACGAGTTTAGATGGAAGATTAATTACTATCCCGGTTAACTCAGTGATTAGTCCGAGTTATGAAGAAGTTGTGAAAGGTGAAGGTATGCCTATACCTAAAGAACCAAGTAAAAAAGGGAATTTAAGAGTTAAGTTTAGTATTAAGTTTCCTAGTAGGCTTAATACTGAACAAAAGATTGGGGTCAAGAGATTGTTAGGTTCTTGAAAAGTTGTAATTTGGGGGGTTTTGATTTGTTTTTTAGAGTAGCATATGCGATTACTTTTTATACTTTTGGGAAGTTTTTGGATAGAGTAGCATATGCGATTACTATTAATGGTTTTTTCTTTTTTTGGATTACATATTTATGTGTTTGAAAGAAGGAATAATGTTTGAATTGTAACAAATGGGTTTTTGGTAGTCTTGGATCGATTGAGGCTGTATTTTTTGTTTTTGTTTTTGGATATGGAAATTTGATTAGATTTTACTCTTGTGTGGGCATTTGAATTCCAATAGTTTTTTCGAACAAAAAAAGAAAAGGAACTCCAATAGTTTGGAGACAAGAGATGAGGACTTTATTTTTTGCGCACAAGAGGAGCTACATTAGGGTCAAGCCAATTACTTAGCCTTGGTCAGGACTCCAACTCACTAAGTAATCATCTACTAAAGCCAAGGAAAGGAAGATAAGGAGATACCCTAAGTACTAATGAATTTAGTCTAATTTAGATAAAATCCTAAGACCAAACAATACAAATATATAGAACAACAGATCGATTGAAATAAACTGAAAACTAGAGACCTCGAAACAGTTTCTTGACTCAAGAAAGATGGATTTGAAGAATGGAATCGGGAACTTCTAGATGAAATTTTTGCCCCAACCAATCATCACAGAGATATTAAAGATCAAGTTATATAATACAAATGTTAAAGATAAAAATTGGATACAAATTATTGGCATATATTGAAATAATTAACTAACCACAAGAATCTAATGGATTCGAATCAGCCAGGCCAGAGTTATGGAAGACCATATGGAATACGAATATACTAACGAAAGTTAGAATTTTCATGTGGAAAGTATGTAATAATGCAATTCCAACTAACAAAACATTGTTCAAGAGAAAATGCTCAAATATGAAGGATTGTAGATGGTGCTAACAAAATTTGGAATCTGTTTACCATTTACTTCTTAGTTGTCAAGTATGCCAATTTATCTACAAATAAGAATACATGATAATATAGAGTCGGACCTTGGAGAGTGGTTTTTGGGCATTATAAAAATTTATACTGAGGGAGGTTGGGATGGACGGAGAGTGGCAGCTTTCTTGGGCTTGCAAATTTGGAACATATGAAAAGTCAAAATGAAAAGCATCCATGAAAATAAAATTATAATAGCATATGATGTGATTAGAGCTACCAATGCGGCTCTGGGACAATTGTTCGGCAACAATGGAGATAAGCATCTAGAGGACCCAACAAAGCCAGCATCAAAGACAGAAAATTAGGCAAGTGGAGGAAACTGTTGGAATATTTGAAAGTAAACAAAATGTTTACTTCCCACATCGGTGGGTGGAGGGAGTATAAAACCATTTATCTACTTGGTACTCTCAACAATGTCCAAAAGCCAACACCCATGCACATGGCAAAGCAATAACCTAACCCACACGCGCGCACCACCACCACCACCACCCCCCCGGCCCGGCACCGGCACCGGCGGCGGCGGCGGCGTGGGAGCGTGGGGTCGTGGGGTCGTGGGGAGTTTGGGGAGTCAAAAAATGAAAAATGAAACAAGTTTTGGGTGGAGCTCTTATAGTGCCCTTGACAATCTATCAGAAGATAAAACGCTGGACAAGGCTCCTCTAATCACGCTCCCATTAAGCTGGTCAACTTGTCAATCAAAAAACGTGGAAGAAAATCAAATCAGCCAGCGGTTACAAACGTGGGGAATTGGAAGTCAACAGAAACGTGTGGAATAAAATCAAATCAATAGAAAAACTGTCAATCAATTACGAGGAGGTAATCACGGACTTAATTGGTCCGTTACAAGTGACAAAGGTTTTTCAGAACTTCCCCTCCCCTATAAATAGTGCTCACTCCCCACTTGTAACTGGAACGAAAATCACAACAAAGCTACAGCAAAAAACCACTCTCTCCCTACTTCACTTCTCTCTCAAAGTTATTGTAGTAGGCTACTAGTCTTTTCCGTTTGAAGATACCGGCACACCACCGGAATATCTTTTAAACGCTAGGCTTTTCCGTGTAATTGTTTTTTGCTACGTATTCCGTGTAAGTTTTGGATTTTCGTTTGTAATAGCTAGTTGACATTTTAAATCAATATTTCTATTTCTGTTTTGAATTGCTTTCCATTTCTTTTCATTACGAACGGTGAATTTTTCACCTACAATTTTAAAAGATATCCCGGTTTTAGCTTTTCACCGTTCTCTTTTTCTGAAATGGCTTTTCAAAACACAGCAGTTGCTTCATCATTGAACGCAAAGGCTTTTCCCAACGTGAATCAGGTGGAATCTCTTAATGGTTCCAACTACAAACGTTGGGCACAAAAGATCCTTATCTGTCTTGAACAGTACGAACTGGACTTCGTTTTATACGAGGATCCTCCACAATTAGTGGACAATGGGGTTCCCACTGAAGAAGAACAGACTAGGCATCTTGCTCTGGAAGCCAAGTATAAACGAGCTAATACCATGGCTCGAGGGTGGATGTTGAACAATGTCTCAAACCTCATTTTTGATCTTCTTGCCAAAGAAAAATCGGCAAAGATCATATGGGAGACACTTGAGAAAAAATATGGGGCTGAGGATTCTGGTAAAAAGAAATATGTGACTGGGGCCTGGTACAACTTTCGTCTCACCGATCAAAAACCCATGACCGAACAACTCCACGTCTATGAGAACCTTTGCGCAGATGTGATTGCTGAAGGTATGAAAATGTGTGAAATTCTCCAAGCCAATATCCTGCTAGAAAAATTCCCACCTTCCTGGAGCGAATACCGTAATCAACTGAAGCATAAGAAGAAGGAAATGACACTACAAGAGCTGATTAGCCACATTCAAGTCGAAGAGGCTAATCGACTCAAAGACAGGTCTATCTCTTTTCCTACTCATTCCTCCAAAGCTAATCTTGTTGAAAGTTCTAGTGAAGGTAACAAAGGCAGGTTCAAAGGAAAGGGTAAACAACAAGGCCACAACAAATCCAAATCTGGGGGAAACAAGAATCGCGGTAACTCCAAAGGTGGTGGGTTCAAAACCTCTGGTAAGATTCAAAAACCCAAAGGAGCGTGTTACTGTTGTGGGAAGGAAGGACATAGGGCTTTCGAGTGCAACCTTAGAGCTGATCAAGGTCCCAAACCTGCCGCAAATCTGGTCGAGACCGAAGAGATTATTGCTGCAGTGATGGTTGAGGTAAACTTAATTGAGAACAAAACGGAGTGGATTCTTGACACTGGAGCTTCTCGTCATTTCTGCTCAACGAAATCCATGTTCAAGAAATTCGAAGAAGCAACAAATGATGAATTTGTCTACATGGGTGACTCCTCAACCGCCATGGTCTTCGGTAAAGGACAGGTTTCTCTCAAACTCACTTCTGGTAAAACCCTAGAGTTGAATGATGTTCTCTTCGTCCCCTGTCTCCGTAGGAACCTAGTTTCCGGAGCTCTTCTTAATAAAGTAGGCCTTAAACTTGTATTTGAAGGGGGGAAAATGGTTATTACCAAAAATGATGAATTTGTGGGGAAAGGGTACATGAATGGTGGTTTGTTTGTTTTAAATACTGTACCAATGAATGAGAATGCCTCTGATTTTGCTTATGTTGTTGAATCTCTTGACACTTGGCATAGTAGACTAGGTCACCTTAATATATCCTCAATTAAAAGGCTTAAAGAACTTGGACTAATATCCCTCACTAAAATAGATGACTTTTCCAAATGTCAAATTTGTGTTGAATCCAAACTTGCGAAGAAGCCCTTTAAGCCCGTGACCACTAGAAAGACTAGTCTACTTGAATTAGTGCATTCTGACTTAGCTGATTTTAAAAATTCCGCTAGTAGAGGAGGAAAACTTTACTATATAACCTTTGTAGATGACTACTCTAGGTTCACTAAAGTGTATCTTCTTAAAACTAAAGACGAGGCGGAAAACGCGTTTTTAAAATACAAAGCTGAAGTAGAAAATCAACTAGACTGTAAAATTAAAAGACTTAGGTCAGATAGAGGAGGCGAATATAGTTCTAATTCACTTAAAGAGTTTTGTGAAATGAATGGGATAATCCACGAACTTAGTGCCCCCTATACACCCCAACAAAATGGCATAGCTGAGAGGAAAAATAGATCCCTTAAAGAGACTATGAATGCTATGTTAATAAGTTCAGGTTTACCAAACAACATGTGGGGGGAAGCTATTCTATCAGCATGTTATGTCCTTAATAGGGTACCCCATAAATCCCTAGATAAGACCCCATATGAGATGTGGAAAGGGTTCCCACCTAACCTGAAATTCTTAAAAGTGTGGGGGTGTCTGGCTAAAGTCAAATTACCTGATTTTAAAACAGTCACTGTTGGACCTAAAACAATAGACTCTGCATTCATAGGGTACGCTCAGAATAGTGCAGCCTATAGATTCCTATCATTAGACGATAACTCCGTTTTTGAATCTAGAGATGCTGAATTCTTTGAAAACATCTTCCCTTTGAAATCTGTGCATACTATTGATTCTTCTTTGTCTTCTAGTAACTTATCTGATGAGGTTAATGTTCCTTTATGTGATAGTGCCCCTGGCCCCTCTACCTCCTATGTGCCTAGTAGTATTCCTGAGGAAGAACTTAGGAGGAGTAAGAGGCATAGGACCGAGACCAGTTTCGGACCTGATTTTATCACAGCCTTCTTAACCGAAGGTTTTCACATTGACCTGATAAGTGAACAGGTTGTCACCTGTCTCCTCATGGAGGAAGACCCAAAAACTTATACCGATGCTTTGAGATCGGTAGATGCTAGTTTTTGGAAAGAAGCCATCAATAGCGAACTTGAGTCTATTAGAAGTAATCATACGTGGGAATTAACTGACCTACCCAAAGGCAGCAAACCCATAAACAGCAAATGGATTTTTAAGAAAAAGTTGAGACCTGATGGCTCAATAGAAAAATTCAAAGCTAGGCTTGTCATTAAGGGTTTCACCCAAAAGAAAGGCCTTGATTACTTCGACACTTATTCCCCTGTGACCAAAATCGCCACCATTAGGACCCTCATCGCTCTTGCGGTCATTCACAAACTTGTCATACATCAGATGGATGTTAAGACTGCGTTTCTGAATGGGGACCTAGATGAAGAGATCTATATGGCTCAGCCTGAAGGGTGTGTGGTTCCTGGTCAATGGGATAAGGTGTGCAAGTTAAAGAAGTCTCTGTATGGCTTAAAACAGGCACCCAAAAAATGGTATGAAAAACTCGATAGTACCCTTATCTCCAATGGGTTTGTGGTCAACACTTCTGATTCATGTGTTTACTCCAAAGTAAGAGGATCAGAGTGTACTATCATCTGCCTGTATGTAGATGACATGCTCATCTTCGGCACTTCTCTTCATACCATAAATGAGACCAAACGCTTCTTGTCTTCTAAGTTTGACATGAAAGACATGGGAGAAGCAGATGTAATTCTTGGGGTAAAAATCATTAGGAGCAGTAATGGTATTTCCCTAAGTCAGTCTCATTACGTAGAAAGGATGTTGAAGAAATTCGACTCCTTTGAGGTGACACCTGTAAATACTCCCTATGACTCTAGTATTCATTTGTCTAAAAACTCTGGAGATGCTGTATCCCAAAATGAATATGCCAAAATCATAGGTAGTGTGATGTTCTTAATGAACTACACTCGACCCGATATTGCCTACGCCGTTAGTAGACTTAGTCGCTATACTCATAACCCGAGTAATGACCACTGGGTTGCACTTCGTCGTCTTCTAAAGTATCTGCGAGGTACTATGGATCTAGGTCTGCATTTCAGCTCATTCCCTGCAGTTCTCGAGGGATTCTGTGATGCAAACTGGATCTCTGACAATGACGAAGTTAACTCCACCAGTGGTTATGTTTTCTCCTTAGGAGGAGGTGCTATATCGTGGAAGTCCTCCAAACAGACTTGTATAGCACGCTCCACCATGGAGTCTGAGTTTATAGCACTAGAAATGGCTGGACAAGAAGCTGAGTGGTTGAGAAGTCTCTTATCAGATGTGCCCCTTTGGGAAGGTAAGGCCACACCTGTGTGTATTCATTGTGATTCACAAGCAGCCATTGCAGTCGCTCATCAAAGTGCCTACAATGGAAAGAAGAGACATATACGCATCAGACATGGCTCAGTAAAACAGTTACTGAAGAATGGTGTGATAGCCTTAGAGTATGTACGATCAGAGGAGAATCTCGCTGATCCTTTTACCAAAGGCCTACCCAGGAGAGTAGTCCTGGAAACGTCGAGGGGGATGGGGTTGAGACCCATTAATGGGGAACATGTGACTCTTGAGTCAAGATGATCTCCATTCATCCTTATGGCATAAAACTAAAGTAATATGGATTCATAGCCACTTGTGGTGGTCCTTTTGAGAAGGACTTGATGAATCAGAATTCATAGCCTTAATGGTGGTCCTTTCGAGAAGGACTTGATGAATTCAAGGGTAGTAGCAAAACCCAAACCTTTATAGACAAAATGTTAAGGAGACGTCCTTGAACAAATGTAAATAAAGGTATCCACAAAGTTCATAGCCCACAAGGGTGGTTCTTAGAGAAGGACTTGATGAACTAAACTGAAAGGTGAGGTTCGAGGGGACCATAACTTTCAGCAGGGTAGAGTATGTGTTGTGAGGGCCTCTATCGGAAACCGTTAAAGTTCAAGACTAGGTTCACTTTAAACGGAATTCGGTGGTTGCCTCATTTCACTACGTGACAATTCAAATCGAAAGATATTGGCACCTAAGTACAATTCACCCAAACGCTGAAAGTCGTGGAAACCTGATCACCTTCTATTCAAACCTTTTGTTGACCTTCAAATATGTGGGGGATTGTTGGAATATTTGAAAGTAAACAAAATGTTTACTTCCCACATCGGTGGGTGGAGGGAGTATAAAACCATTTATCTACTTGGTACTCTCAACAATGTCCAAAAGCCAACACCCATGCACATGGCAAAGCAATAACCTAACCCACACGCGCGCACCACCACCACCACCACCCCCCCGCCCGGCCCGGCCCGGCACCGGCACCGGCGACGACGGCGGCGGCGGCGGCGGCGTGGGAGCGTGGGGACGTGGGGTCGTGGGTCGTGGCTCGTGGCTCGTGGCTCGTGGCTCGTGGGGAGTTTGGGGAGTTTGGGGAGTCAAAAAATGAAAAATGAAACAAGTTTTGGGTGGAGCTCTTATAGTGCCCTTGACAATCTATCAGAAGATAAAACGCTGGACAAGGCTCCTCTAATCACGCTCCCATTAAGCTGGTCAACTTGTCAATCAAAAAACGTGGAAGAAAATCAAATCAGCCAGCGGTTACAAACGTGGGGAATTGGAAGTCAACAGAAACGTGTGGAATAAAATCAAATCAATAGAAAAACTGTCAATCAATTACGAGGAGGTAATCACGGACTTAATTGGTCCGTTACAAGTGACAAAGGTTTTTCAGAACTTCCCCTCCCCTATAAATAGTGCTCACTCCCCACTTGTAACTGGAACGAAAATCACAACAAAGCTACAGCAAAAAACCACTCTCTCCCTACTTCACTTCTCTCTCAAAGTTATTGTAGTAGGCTACTAGTCTTTTCCGTTTGAAGATACCGGCACACCACCGGAATATCTTTTAAACGCTAGGCTTTTCCGTGTAATTGTTTTTTGCTACGTATTCCGTGTAAGTTTTGGATTTTCGTTTGTAATAGCTAGTTGACATTTTAAATCAATATTTCTATTTCTGTTTTGAATTGCTTTCCATTTCTTTTCATTACGAACGGTGAATTTTTCACCTACAATTTTAAAAGATATCCCGGTTTTAGCTTTTCACCGTTCTCTTTTTCTGAAATGGCTTTTCAAAACACAGCAGTTGCTTCATCATTGAACGCAAAGGCTTTTCCCAACGTGAATCAGGTGGAATCTCTTAATGGTTCCAACTACAAACGTTGGGCACAAAAGATCCTTATCTGTCTTGAACAGTACGAACTGGACTTCGTTTTATACGAGGATCCTCCACAATTAGTGGACAATGGGGTTCCCACTGAAGAAGAACAGACTAGGCATCTTGCTCTGGAAGCCAAGTATAAACGAGCTAATACCATGGCTCGAGGGTGGATGTTGAACAATGTCTCAAACCTCATTTTTGATCTTCTTGCCAAAGAAAAATCGGCAAAGATCATATGGGAGACACTTGAGAAAAAATATGGGGCTGAGGATTCTGGTAAAAAGAAATATGTGACTGGGGCCTGGTACAACTTTCGTCTCACCGATCAAAAACCCATGACCGAACAACTCCACGTCTATGAGAACCTTTGCGCAGATGTGATTGCTGAAGGTATGAAAATGTGTGAAATTCTCCAAGCCAATATCCTGCTAGAAAAATTCCCACCTTCCTGGAGCGAATACCGTAATCAACTGAAGCATAAGAAGAAGGAAATGACACTACAAGAGCTGATTAGCCACATTCAAGTCGAAGAGGCTAATCGACTCAAAGACAGGTCTATCTCTTTTCCTACTCATTCCTCCAAAGCTAATCTTGTTGAAAGTTCTAGTGAAGGTAACAAAGGCAGGTTCAAAGGAAAGGGTAAACAACAAGGCCACAACAAATCCAAATCTGGGGGAAACAAGAATCGCGGTAACTCCAAAGGTGGTGGGTTCAAAACCTCTGGTAAGATTCAAAAACCCAAAGGAGCGTGTTACTGTTGTGGGAAGGAAGGACATAGGGCTTTCGAGTGCAACCTTAGAGCTGATCAAGGTCCCAAACCTGCCGCAAATCTGGTCGAGACCGAAGAGATTATTGCTGCAGTGATGGTTGAGGTAAACTTAATTGAGAACAAAACGGAGTGGATTCTTGACACTGGAGCTTCTCGTCATTTCTGCTCAACGAAATCCATGTTCAAGAAATTCGAAGAAGCAACAAATGATGAATTTGTCTACATGGGTGACTCCTCAACCGCCATGGTCTTCGGTAAAGGACAGGTTTCTCTCAAACTCACTTCTGGTAAAACCCTAGAGTTGAATGATGTTCTCTTCGTCCCCTGTCTCCGTAGGAACCTAGTTTCCGGAGCTCTTCTTAATAAAGTAGGCCTTAAACTTGTATTTGAAGGGGGGAAAATGGTTATTACCAAAAATGATGAATTTGTGGGGAAAGGGTACATGAATGGTGGTTTGTTTGTTTTAAATACTGTACCAATGAATGAGAATGCCTCTGATTTTGCTTATGTTGTTGAATCTCTTGACACTTGGCATAGTAGACTAGGTCACCTTAATATATCCTCAATTAAAAGGCTTAAAGAACTTGGACTAATATCCCTCACTAAAATAGATGACTTTTCCAAATGTCAAATTTGTGTTGAATCCAAACTTGCGAAGAAGCCCTTTAAGCCCGTGACCACTAGAAAGACTAGTCTACTTGAATTAGTGCATTCTGACTTAGCTGATTTTAAAAATTCCGCTAGTAGAGGAGGAAAACTTTACTATATAACCTTTGTAGATGACTACTCTAGGTTCACTAAAGTGTATCTTCTTAAAACTAAAGACGAGGCGGAAAACGCGTTTTTAAAATACAAAGCTGAAGTAGAAAATCAACTAGACTGTAAAATTAAAAGACTTAGGTCAGATAGAGGAGGCGAATATAGTTCTAATTCACTTAAAGAGTTTTGTGAAATGAATGGGATAATCCACGAACTTAGTGCCCCCTATACACCCCAACAAAATGGCATAGCTGAGAGGAAAAATAGATCCCTTAAAGAGACTATGAATGCTATGTTAATAAGTTCAGGTTTACCAAACAACATGTGGGGGGAAGCTATTCTATCAGCATGTTATGTCCTTAATAGGGTACCCCATAAATCCCTAGATAAGACCCCATATGAGATGTGGAAAGGGTTCCCACCTAACCTGAAATTCTTAAAAGTGTGGGGGTGTCTGGCTAAAGTCAAATTACCTGATTTTAAAACAGTCACTGTTGGACCTAAAACAATAGACTCTGCATTCATAGGGTACGCTCAGAATAGTGCAGCCTATAGATTCCTATCATTAGACGATAACTCCGTTTTTGAATCTAGAGATGCTGAATTCTTTGAAAACATCTTCCCTTTGAAATCTGTGCATACTATTGATTCTTCTTTGTCTTCTAGTAACTTATCTGATGAGGTTAATGTTCCTTTATGTGATAGTGCCCCTGGCCCCTCTACCTCCTATGTGCCTAGTAGTATTCCTGAGGAAGAACTTAGGAGGAGTAAGAGGCATAGGACCGAGACCAGTTTCGGACCTGATTTTATCACAGCCTTCTTAACCGAAGGTTTTCACATTGACCTGATAAGTGAACAGGTTGTCACCTGTCTCCTCATGGAGGAAGACCCAAAAACTTATACCGATGCTTTGAGATCGGTAGATGCTAGTTTTTGGAAAGAAGCCATCAATAGCGAACTTGAGTCTATTAGAAGTAATCATACGTGGGAATTAACTGACCTACCCAAAGGCAGCAAACCCATAAACAGCAAATGGATTTTTAAGAAAAAGTTGAGACCTGATGGCTCAATAGAAAAATTCAAAGCTAGGCTTGTCATTAAGGGTTTCACCCAAAAGAAAGGCCTTGATTACTTCGACACTTATTCCCCTGTGACCAAAATCGCCACCATTAGGACCCTCATCGCTCTTGCGGTCATTCACAAACTTGTCATACATCAGATGGATGTTAAGACTGCGTTTCTGAATGGGGACCTAGATGAAGAGATCTATATGGCTCAGCCTGAAGGGTGTGTGGTTCCTGGTCAATGGGATAAGGTGTGCAAGTTAAAGAAGTCTCTGTATGGCTTAAAACAGGCACCCAAAAAATGGTATGAAAAACTCGATAGTACCCTTATCTCCAATGGGTTTGTGGTCAACACTTCTGATTCATGTGTTTACTCCAAAGTAAGAGGATCAGAGTGTACTATCATCTGCCTGTATGTAGATGACATGCTCATCTTCGGCACTTCTCTTCATACCATAAATGAGACCAAACGCTTCTTGTCTTCTAAGTTTGACATGAAAGACATGGGAGAAGCAGATGTAATTCTTGGGGTAAAAATCATTAGGAGCAGTAATGGTATTTCCCTAAGTCAGTCTCATTACGTAGAAAGGATGTTGAAGAAATTCGACTCCTTTGAGGTGACACCTGTAAATACTCCCTATGACTCTAGTATTCATTTGTCTAAAAACTCTGGAGATGCTGTATCCCAAAATGAATATGCCAAAATCATAGGTAGTGTGATGTTCTTAATGAACTACACTCGACCCGATATTGCCTACGCCGTTAGTAGACTTAGTCGCTATACTCATAACCCGAGTAATGACCACTGGGTTGCACTTCGTCGTCTTCTAAAGTATCTGCGAGGTACTATGGATCTAGGTCTGCATTTCAGCTCATTCCCTGCAGTTCTCGAGGGATTCTGTGATGCAAACTGGATCTCTGACAATGACGAAGTTAACTCCACCAGTGGTTATGTTTTCTCCTTAGGAGGAGGTGCTATATCGTGGAAGTCCTCCAAACAGACTTGTATAGCACGCTCCACCATGGAGTCTGAGTTTATAGCACTAGAAATGGCTGGACAAGAAGCTGAGTGGTTGAGAAGTCTCTTATCAGATGTGCCCCTTTGGGAAGGTAAGGCCACACCTGTGTGTATTCATTGTGATTCACAAGCAGCCATTGCAGTCGCTCATCAAAGTGCCTACAATGGAAAGAAGAGACATATACGCATCAGACATGGCTCAGTAAAACAGTTACTGAAGAATGGTGTGATAGCCTTAGAGTATGTACGATCAGAGGAGAATCTCGCTGATCCTTTTACCAAAGGCCTACCCAGGAGAGTAGTCCTGGAAACGTCGAGGGGGATGGGGTTGAGACCCATTAATGGGGAACATGTGACTCTTGAGTCAAGATGATCTCCATTCATCCTTATGGCATAAAACTAAAGTAATATGGATTCATAGCCACTTGTGGTGGTCCTTTTGAGAAGGACTTGATGAATCAGAATTCATAGCCTTAATGGTGGTCCTTTCGAGAAGGACTTGATGAATTCAAGGGTAGTAGCAAAACCCAAACCTTTATAGACAAAATGTTAAGGAGACGTCCTTGAACAAATGTAAATAAAGGTATCCACAAAGTTCATAGCCCACAAGGGTGGTTCTTAGAGAAGGACTTGATGAACTAAACTGAAAGGTGAGGTTCGAGGGGACCATAACTTTCAGCAGGGTAGAGTATGTGTTGTGAGGGCCTCTATCGGAAACCGTTAAAGTTCAAGACTAGGTTCACTTTAAACGGAATTCGGTGGTTGCCTCATTTCACTACGTGACAATTCAAATCGAAAGATATTGGCACCTAAGTACAATTCACCCAAACGCTGAAAGTCGTGGAAACCTGATCACCTTCTATTCAAACCTTTTGTTGACCTTCAAATATGTGGGGGATTGTTGGAATATTTGAAAGTAAACAAAATGTTTACTTCCCACATCGGTGGGTGGAGGGAGTATAAAACCATTTATCTACTTGGTACTCTCAACAATGTCCAAAAGCCAACACCCATGCACATGGCAAAGCAATAACCTAACCCACACGCGCGCACCACCACCACCACCACCCCCCCGCCCGGCCCGGCCCGGCACCGGCACCGGCGACGACGGCGGCGGCGGCGGCGGCGTGGGAGCGTGGGGACGTGGGGTCGTGGGTCGTGGCTCGTGGCTCGTGGGGAGTTTGGGGAGTTTGGGGAGTCAAAAAATGAAAAATGAAACAAGTTTTGGGTGGAGCTCTTATAGTGCCCTTGACAATCTATCAGAAGATAAAACGCTGGACAAGGCTCCTCTAATCACGCTCCCATTAAGCTGGTCAACTTGTCAATCAAAAAACGTGGAAGAAAATCAAATCAGCCAGCGGTTACAAACGTGGGGAATTGGAAGTCAACAGAAACGTGTGGAATAAAATCAAATCAATAGAAAAACTGTCAATCAATTACGAGGAGGTAATCACGGACTTAATTGGTCCGTTACAAGTGACAAAGGTTTTTCAGAACTTCCCCTCCCCTATAAATAGTGCTCACTCCCCACTTGTAACTGGAACGAAAATCACAACAAAGCTACAGCAAAAAACCACTCTCTCCCTACTTCACTTCTCTCTCAAAGTTATTGTAGTAGGCTACTAGTCTTTTCCGTTTGAAGATACCGGCACACCACCGGAATATCTTTTAAACGCTAGGCTTTTCCGTGTAATTGTTTTTTGCTACGTATTCCGTGTAAGTTTTGGATTTTCGTTTGTAATAGCTAGTTGACATTTTAAATCAATATTTCTATTTCTGTTTTGAATTGCTTTCCATTTCTTTTCATTACGAACGGTGAATTTTTCACCTACAGAAACAAATCCAGATATCATTTTCATGTATGATGCTTATTTCAAAGAAGCGTTTGAACCCACGGGGATTGGAATTGTACAAATTAACAAAAGCACTGGAGTTAGGAGATGCATCGAGCTAGAAACCAAGGTAAAACCTGTTATCGAAGGTGAGCGGAAGCAATTCTGGGAGCTACTAAACTTTGTGAAAACATGGAGGAATCTATTTTCTTTGATAACCTTGAGGTTATTAAGGTACCAGGCCATTGTCAGCATCAAGCTGGGAAACCATCTAATGCTAAGAAAGATCGAGGAGTACGTGCAATGCTTCGACCTGGTTTCGTTGCAACATATTCCTAAGAAAAAAACGGATGGGCGGACATGCTTGCAAAAACTGCTAGATAGAGAGCCACGAAGCGAAAACCGGTCACCATTCCGGTTCTGACAGAGCTTTTCAACAAAATAGACATAGGCTAACGACAACCTAGGGTTTTCACTCCAACCTAGAGTTTTCACTCTAACCACGACCAAGAAAAACAATTGAGCACCTAAGTGTGATAAGGTTTCTCTAGAACTTTCTATCAAATACTAAAGGAATTCAACATAAAGTAGGTTAGTTTTGATAAGCAAGATTATAAATAATGCAATCGATAAATAAATAGATTAGGTAAAGACGATACCCAAGCATATATAGTGATTCATCTTTTCAAATTTTACTACCTAAGGTCTTAATGAGGTATAAACCGGTATTAATGAGGGTTTTCCATGTTAAACCACAACCTAGAAACCGAGACTTTTACCAATTAAGTCGCAACCCAAGAATAAGACTTTTAACGATTAAGTCACAACCCGAGCTCAAACACCTTGAGCAAAACCCCTTGTGCAATTACCTACACAAGTTAACCACTTTCGTTAAGAAGCCTTCTTCTCAAACTCTATCCCGAGCTTGAACCACTCTTCTTTTGTCTTGGATCTTCAATCCTATTCTAGAGCAAGAGCTACTACTTTGACTATTACAAGTGTTTGTTTACAAGAATAGTAAATGATAACTCCTAATTTGTGGATATAATAATTAATACTACAAGCCTATAATTGTGATGATAAAATGAAGATTATGGCTTGTGAATTATTTCTTGAAGTGTTGGACAATACGATGATCAAGTGGAGCTTCAAAGGTAAGTTTGATAATGCACAATATCCCCATATATATAGGCAAGTGAAGTCTTATGACTATATTTGATTGTGTACATTTTTGCTTTAAATTGCGGTCCCGTTTTGCATACACCTGGTACCCGAGTTATTCCTCAACGACTATAACCCATATGGCTCTGGGTGATTAACGGTTGAATTCCGAGTTGGCACAAAAAATATGTCGTAAAATTATAAAGCGGGATGCCAATTTTTGTGAGATTTTGGGAGCTCATTAAGAACCGGGATGACGCTTGTTGAAAGCAAGATGTCGAAATAATATTTTGGGATCACAAAAACACACTGTAATGGAGTGTTTTTAGCATGCTAAAATGGGAGCCCGTTTCTCAAATCGGGATGGCGTTTTGTTCAATCTTGCAAGGTTTCCCTATTTGATAAAGAATCTTCATAAGAGTTGTTAAGAATGATATTTTAAGTACAAGTACAAATCAAGAGATAATTCTCAATATATGCAAGTATATGCTAAGAAGTATTAGTGCATATATAGTCTCAATTATGTTCAATTAGTTCATGGTGTGATACTCGAAAGAGAATAATTAAAACATGAAAAATGCTTAGAAAATGTTTAAGAGAAAGTTTATAATGAAGTACAAGATCTTATTAGCAACACATAAAAAGATATAACCTTTAAATGTAGGATAAAATTAAAGGTTTTAAATAGTCCGCATATGAAAGATGAAAAAAATATTTTTACAAGTATTTTGATAAAAAATAATGCATGATATGAAAGATAATATAAGCACATATTTTGTATTTAATAATTTAAAAATTTATCACATTAAAATAACCTAGAAAATAGATTATATATCAACACATTTGAATTTTAATAAAACAAACTTATTAAAAATGAATTGGTAAAAGAAATTATTACATTGACTTCAATGTATTAATAAATCAGACAATCCATATTTTTTTTTTTGCATACATGAGAGGCTATAAAGCCGTTAAGAACAAGAGATTACATCAAGAACAAAAGAATTTATTGACTAACTAGTACAACCCTATTGGTTGCACGTCCACTCCTATCTCTCGTAATCAAATTCCAAAGGAAATCTGGTGGATCATTAAGCACTATTGGTTGAGTGTATAATAATGCTCCTTCTCGTGCTAGTCTATCGGCACAAAAGTTAGCTTCACGATATATCTGAACCAGCTTAACATTTGATAATTTACGCAACAATGCACAACACTCTTTTGCTATCGAAACATACCGACTACCTAAGCTCCCACCGCCCTTCACTAGCGCATGGAGCTTCCCCGAGTCCATCTCAAGTTGAGTAGAGCTCCCACCGCCCTTCACTAGCGCATGGAGCTCCTCCGAATCTGTTTCAATAGTCAATTCATTATAGCCATTTGTGCAAGCCCATTTAAGACCAAAGTGTAGTGCAGATAATTCCGATACAAAGGGAGAGACAACATCGCAAGAACCCATGAAACCCGCAATATACGTACCATATCTATCCCTTAAAATACCTCCAATTCCAGCAAATCCTTTAACATTATTGAAACATCCGTCAATATTTAATTTCATGCCCCTTTCCGGCATAGTCCACTTTACCATAACGTTGCTAGCTAACTTAATTAATCCACCATCCATTGATTTACCCCATGCAAGTACGAAGCTATTTGCTAAAGATAAAATGCCTCGCTTAAGCTCCAATATATGTGGTATTTCATGCCCCTCATTGAAAACAATTGCATTGCGTTGAACCCATATTGTCCATATAATTGCTACGAATACAAAGGGCCATTCCAAGCCGTAAAAACGCGCCTTCGATTGAAGGTGCCCTTCCATCCAGGCCCTTACACCTTCGGTTGAGGTAAGCAAATTTTCTGCAGCAGAATTGTGAGTTTCTGCAGCTCCTGGTTCTTCACTAGGCTGCGCTCCAGTTCCATCACGAAGGTCAAAGAACAGTCCGCTCCTAGCTTGCATCCAGCTGCTGTTCAGCTTCTTCAAATGGTCCCAGTCCGAGGCCCTTATCACACCAGGATCAGCAGCACTTGCATCCAACAGCAATTCCACCGCAGCAGCAGGAGTATTTCTTCTGGTCACGGCAGCAGCTCCTGGACCCACACGATTAGCAGCTTCCTCACCTGCAAAAACATTGGAACATTCAATTAAATTCCATATCTTAACAGCTATTTTACATTTTAAAAAGACATGAATTGTATCTTCCCTTTCGGCTCCACAAATTGCACAAGTTTTAGTTTCTAAGATATTCCGCTTATAAAGATTATCCGCTGTGGCGATACGATTTAACACAATTCTCCAAAGGAGGATTCGTATCTTTTGGGAGCACTTTAGCTTCCAAATCAAATCCCACTTGAAAGATACATCTTCACTAGCCTCCTCAGAACTCATAAATGCCGATTTTACCGTAAAGTGACCCGAATTTCCAAATTTCCACTTTACATTTGAGCCACCATCAACATTTTGGACAATAAACCCCTCTCGAAACGCTTCCACACCTGCTAAGATAGCCTTACAGACACCGGACTCATTACCCTTTTGTATCCGATTTAATAGCCCATTCTTAAAATATTTATTCCTAAGTATTTCCACCCAAGCAACCGACTGCTCCTCTTGGAGAATTTTCCACCCAAGCTTTGCTAGCAAAGATAAATTATACCTCTCCGAGCCCCTTATCCCAAGTCCACCATTCTTTTTTGATTTGCAAACCTGGTCCCACGCAACCCAATGCAACTTCCTCTCCGAAGCCGATGAACCCCAAATAAAATCCCTGACCACTCTATCAACCTCATTACAACCGTATTTTGGTAGTTTCATGACTTGCATTTGATATACAGGTATCGCATTCAAGACCGACTGAGCTAGCGTAATCCGGCCCGCTAGTGAAAGTGTCTTCGCCTTCCACGATGCTAGCTTACTTCTCATTTTTTCTACAATCCCTTTATAGAACCCCTTGGGTAACCTACCGGAGAGGATAGGAATTCCTAAGTAGGTACCAAAGGAAGTACTATGGCAAAACCCACTAGCCAACGCAAGCTCTTTCTGCATTTGCTCCGGAACATTTTTTGAAAAATAGATTAATGATTTCTCCGCGCTGATTGTTTGTCCGGCCTCTTTACAGAATCTTTCCATCGCCTCCTGTATTACTTGCACCTGCACAAAAGAAGCCTCACCAAACAAAATTAAATCATCAGCAAAAAATAAATGGGATAACTTAGGACCCTGGCGACCGATCTGAATCTCTTTCCACATCCCCGAATTACAAAGCTCCTGAATTAACAAGGATAACCTCTCCATACACATAACAAAGATGTAAGGCGATAGAGGGTCCCCTTGACGGATACCCCGGTGAGGGGTAAATGGAATTAGTGGCTCCCCATTCCAAAGCACTTGCATTTCGTTCTCCTTCATGCTAGACATAATGATCTTAATCCAACTCTCAGGAAGGCCAAAAAATCTAACTGTTTCTTCAATAAACTCCCATCTAATTTTATCGTAAGCTTTCGCAAGGTCAATCTTAACAGCCATAATTCCTTTCTTCCCCACCATGTGTCGCATCTTGTGGTCCACCTCCCGAACAAGTACAACATTATCCACAGTTGATCTACCTGGTAAGAAACTACTTTGGCAAGGTCCAATAATATTAGATAGAATAGGCCTTAGTCGATTGACCATAGCCTTCATAATAAACTTAACAGGTGAATTAATAAGACTAATAGGACGAAAGAGGCGTACCCGGTTCGGGTCTGGTACTTTGGGAATAAGATGAATAAGAGTACCATTAAGACCCGAAGGAAGCTGACCTGTCTGAATTGATTCACGAACCATCTTACAAACCGTAGGACCCACAGAAGTCCAGCATTTCTGGTAAAACGCCGCTGACATACCATCTGGCCCAGGCGCTTTTGACGGATTAGATTGAAATACCACAATGCGAATTTCTTCATCCGAAAACGGAAGTTCAAGGTCACTCTTAGCCTCTATCCCAAGAGGTCCAATAATCGGAAGATTACATCCCACCATTTGATCCTCCGGATCCGCGTATAAGGCCTCGAAATAATCACGAACTAATCGCTTTAACGCTTCCTCCTCCTCTACCCAATTACCATTATCATCAAGTAGTCTGGTGCAAAAAGCCTTCTTCTTTCGAATAGATGCTGCCACTTGGTAAAACCTTGTATTCCTATCACCCGATTCTACCCACTTATTCCTCGATTTCTGAAAATATACCATTTCTTCTTGTTCTAGAACACTTTCGTATTCCTTTGTTAATTGAATACCCATATGACGAAGAGAGGAGTTATAAGAGACCTGAAGTGATCTCTGAATACCTCGAATTCTTGCACTAAGTTCCCTTTTCCTACGATTAATGTCTCCAAATACTTCCATTTTCCATTTATTTATCTGACTCTGAATAGCAACAATACCCTCACCTAAACCCATGTTATCACCTTCCCAATTCTTGCTTACGAATTCAAGAAAACCTTTATGAAGACACCAAGCCGATTCAAATCTGAAACGGCGAGGATTTACTTTCGGCATCTGAGTTGGACAAACTTGAATTAAGATAGGCATATGGTCCGAATGAACCCTTGCCAAGTGAATAACCCGTGTTTTCGAAAAAAGCTCTTGCCATTCAATATTGCCATAAGCTCTATCAAGTCGTTCCATGATTCTTTGGCCTGAATTCCATGAGTCACTCCAAGTGTACCTTGGTCCTTCAAATCCGAGGTCTATCAAACCACAACTATTCCTCCATTCCTCAAACTTTTCCATTCTCCTAGATACACCCGAAACCCCACCGCGTTTATCAATTTCCATACCCACTTGATTAAAATCTCCAGCGACTAGCCATGGAGATTGTATGTTATGGAACGCATGGTAAAGCGCATCCCACAACACCTCTCTCTGTTTATAGTCCGGATTCGCGTATATAGCCGAAAATATCCATGATCTACAACCTTGCTGACTCACCTCAACATTTATGACTTGTCTACCGGCTGATAGAACTTTGATATCTATGGTCGAGTCATTCCAAACTAACCAAATACCACCCCTGTAACATTCCGAATCAACTCTTATCGAATTATCCTTTTGTAGAGAATTAATTACATTGTTTGCTGTCACACCACTGATCCGAGGCTCAACGATCACAGTCAGCCACACATTGTTATTAATCATTAAATCACGTAATACTTGTCTAAACCTAGGCTTAGCCGCTCCGTAACAATTCCATATCAAAATATTAATGGGATTTTTAGTTCTTTCCCAAGAATTTCCTGAAACATTCACTAAATTCATTAAATAAAAAATTACTAGATAAGAAATACCTCATGGCGCATTAGGCGCGAGCATCCATGTTCACGTCATCATCCGAGTCTCTAGAAGCATGCTCCTGTTCGCGCCTAGCTTCATTTCCCGTTTCTTGAACTTGGCTATCAAGCCAAGACAGGTCCTCTTTATCGCCACAATCGGATTCATCCCATAAGGGATCAGGCGGCATTGGAACCGTTGTATTATCTACTGACTTTTCGCCTGGACAGGGGTGGTCCACCTCGGCTGAGAGTAGTATAGATGGCGCCTTATGCTGAGGAGTTGGAGGACCTGTATCGAAGACCCCATATTTTGGGTTAATTGCGATTTGGTCCCTGTGTATATTTTCCTCCTCTGTAATATTAATATCAATTAGTCCCTCCATACTACCAACCCCAACAGCCCCTGCCGAGACCTCCCTTCCCACTACTAACATTGACTTTTCCACTCCAGTACCCTTATCTAGCCCAGGACGAGTTTTACCACCTTTTGCACCTTTTTTGCCCACTTTATTGCTCACGTTATTTACCTCAACATGTCCTACTTCTAGCCCACAACCACTCACCTCCACATCATCAACCAAGACCTTCCTTTTTTCGAAATTAGGTGTATTAATAATCCCATGTCCTTTTGCCCCTCCAATTTTTTTATTATTCACATTAGTCCCTGATATAGCCATTCCTTTGTTAGAAACCGATTTTGTACCCGACGATTGCCCTTTATTCATTATACTTTGCGCGTTAAAACTCATATCATTTGGGAACCCCTCTACTCTTAGTGCATCAAAGCGATTTCCGAGATTGTTATTAGCGTTGGATTTTGGAGCTTTGTTCGAAATATTTTTCCCGTACCCTTTGTTTCCCCGTCTCACCGTCATCCACTCTCCATACTTTTCTTTCGGGGCCATCACCTCTACAACCTCCTCCACCATAACCTCCTTCCCTTTCCTATTGTCCCGATCCTCCTCCATACTATCAACTACACTAACTAGACATCCTTCCTTTTTGTGCCCAAACTTACCACATTCAAAACAAATCAAATGAAGACCTTCGTACTCGACCTTACATATATCAGTCCCTATTCTCACCTCCGGTTCCAGGGGTTTCTTCAAATCAAGCTCAATAGCTAGCCTAGCATAGTTCCCCCTTAACCTCCCTTTTGTCATTGGGTCAATTTTAATCGTTCTACCCAATTTATCACCTATTTTCCTTAATATGCGCGTAGTGTAATTTTGCATACCTACGTTAGAGACTCTAACCCACGCAGTGGTTTTTGTTATTGAATTTGATGCGGCATTAAAGCTAGGTGTCCATTCCCGCACAATGAGATAATGATCCAATATCATCCACGGGCCACCCGAAATTGCAAAGTCGAAATCACCTCTTTGTTCAAATTTAACCATATAATACCCATAGCCTACATCCACTAGTTCAAAGTGACCTTTTGGCGCCCATATCTGTCTTAATTTTGAAAGCAAATACGAAAATCCAACTTCCCTCCCCAGGAGTCTAATCACCGCTGAATTTCGCCACAATCTAATCCCTTCTTGTATTTCATCTCTGGTCCTAATAACAGTTGGTATAGAATCGCATATTATACTATCATCATCATCCTCAATTAAATCTTCTAGCTCTAAAAAATCATCTTCCCTCATGGGATTATTAATCCTATTCTCATCTCTATCTTCCATAATTGGGATAACAATATTATTACCAGTAACAGTACCTTTCCACCCCCCTAAATTAGGCTTAACGAATTGTCCATGAGAGTTACCTTTAGGCGCTAATGGTGTGTGAATTGGATTCGCTATTGGCACAGCAGTAATTCTCGGATTAGGAGCCGCATTGTTCAAAGTAATAGCAATTGGTCCTTCATGATTCGTACGTGATCTCTTACCCGTTCTCCCCTCGCGATTAGCAGCAATCAATTCAGGAAACTCATCCATTGGATGATCTTTTTCATTGCCCTCACTGTTCTGTTCCGCCATTGATTGTCTCGCTATGTTTTCATTGATTTCTTCCGCCATGGAATGAGTCGGGTTATGCTCTGTTGTTTGTTCTGTTGTTTTTTCTGGGGGTTGCCCTGGTAAGGGCTCGCCGCCGCCGGCCACAGGAGGCGCAGCAGCCATTTGGTTGCAACTTTCTGTTATTTTGTTTCCGGAAATCTTGGAGCTCAAAAAAGAGTCGTTGAGTATTGTAATTTTATATTTTCTTTTTTTGTTCAAAGACAATCCATATTTTTTATAAGGAAAAAAGAACTTATATTAAAAATAAAATAGAAAATCAAAACTGGCTCAACCAATGCCCGGGACATGTATACCCCTATTCACTAATTATCCAATGTACGTCAAAGGCCCACATTCTAAATCCTAATCTCACCTTTTCACAAGCTAAAAAAATTCCCCCCACACTCCTTTTTTCACTACGAGCACACCCAATATAAATATCTTACAACCTCATAGTCCTCATCACCCACCTGTACATAGCAAAAACCAAACCAAAAAAAATAAAAAAATCGAAATATAAGCGTCAACAACACAGAATAATTTGTCTCTATATATACACTTTCCTCTCTTCCTTTAAACTCTTTCTATTTATGTAAATTAAATCTCAATTAAATTCATTCAATTGTAAATTCTCAAAAAACAAAATTAAAAATTCGAGATCTACAAATTAATTAATTTTAATTATAATTTAATGGCTGCAATTTCTTCAAGCCCTCGCACAGTTGAAGAGATCTTCAAGGATTTCACCGCTCGTCGTGCTGGCATCGTTCGTGCTTTAACTGATGGTATATAAATACATATACATACATATATATGCATGCACGTGTATATATATATTTATTTGTTTATCATTTCGTTTAATTTTTTTTTGTTTTTTCACCAGATGTAGAGGAATTGTACGGTCTTTGCGATCCAGGTAATTTTGCTTATTTTTTTACTGTAAATTTTAGTTCTTATCAATGTATATATGATTTGGTAGCTGAATTAAGTGTGTTCTTAAAATATAGGTTATTTTTTTAAAATTCTGATGTAGTTTATGATTATGTTTAGCTGTTGAATAATTTAGCTAATATAGGGACTTACAGTGTCATTAATTAAAAAATGAGGGACCTATAGTTTAATTTTTGAATAAAATAGTAGCATTGATTCTAATAATTGTGTGTAATAGAGAAGGAGAATCTTTGTTTGTATGGTCATCCAAATGAGTCATGGGAAGTGAATCTTCCAGCTGAAGAGGTCCCACCAGAGCTTCCGGAACCTGCTTTGGGAATAAACTTTGCTAGAGATGGAATGAATCGAAGAGATTGGTTATCTTTAGTTTCTGTTCATAGTGATTGTTGGTTACTTTCTGTTTCTTTTTATTTCGGGGCCCGCCTTAACCGTATTGAAAGGTATCTTCATTCTTCCTTTGTGTGGGTCCCATTTTTTGTAGTTGATATGCTTTGATTTGTTAGTGAATTTAATATTGAATAATGAGTTTAATTTGTCAGAATGAAAATTCCCCAAATGGTCCTTGATAGTCATTTACTGGCTTAGTTTCTAAGATTTGAAAATTACCAAATGGTACCCGAGCTTTGTTTTATTACCACCACTAGTCCTCGCATCAAATTACCCAAATGATCCCTGAACATATCACCTTTTACAAATTTGGTCCTCGAATATCTTTGCCATGTGGCAAATGACAGTAAAGATATAACGGAGTTAGGTTTGGGGAGTAACGAGGGACAAAAATGAAGTTCAAGGACTATTTGGGTAATTTTCAAAAGTTTAGGGAACAAAATTTCGTAAATCATAAAGTGAAGTTTTTAATCTTTTCTCAGTATATCATTGTTCAAGTCCTACGCATATAGTTTAACGGGGTTTATAGGGACTTAGTACAATTTTTGCATAATATAGGGACTTCAAGTGCAAAAAGTCAAAAGAAAAATTAAATTTAAGTAAAAATTCTCCAAATGGTCCTTGACCGCCATTTACTGGCTTAGTACATGAATTTTAAAAGTTACGAAATGGTCCCAGAATTTTGTTATATTACCACCGTTAGTCCTCGCATTAAGTTCCATGTTGAAGAAGGTATTTAGGGAACATTGCCCAAATGGTCCCTGAACTTATCCCCTTTTACCAATTTGAGCCATAAACTTCTTTGCATTGTGGCACTAGACAGTAAAAATCCGATGGTGTGGGGACAAAAATGATGTTCAAGGACCATTTGGGTAATTTTCAATAGTTCAGGGAACAAAATTTCTTAAATTATACAGTGAAGTTTTTAATCTTTTCTTAGTATATCATTGTTCAAGACCTACACATATAGTTTACCGGGGTGTATAGGGACTTACTTCAATTTTTACATAATATAGGGACTTGCAATGCAATAAGTCAACAAATTATTAGTTAATGTTGTTTGATTTTTACAGAAAGCGCCTATTTAGCATGATCAATGATCTTCCCTCAGTCTTAGAGGTTGTGACTACTGAAAGAAAGCCTGTAAAAGAGAAGCCTAGTGGAGATAGTGCAAGCAAATCTCGTGGTACCACAAAGGTACCATAAAATTGTTTATTGCAAAATAGTCCTCAAAATACTTTAATTGATTTATCTATCGTCTCTTACTATTACCTTGTTGTCCTCTTTCATATAGTTTTTCAAAATTATTGTTTTAGGCTTTGATTTATATTGTTGTTCTGTGTGAATATTGTTTGTTTGTTCCATGATAAGATATAGGTGATTCTGCATAATATTGGGGACCTATAGTGCAATTAAGTAAAAAAAGATTGGGGGTGTTTCCCTCGAACTCCATTGTCCCCTAACTTTTTTAAATTATGTTTTCATGATAAAAATATAGGTTATTTAACATAATATGGGGACCTATGTTGCAATTAATTCAAAAATATTTAGGGACCTATTGTGCAATTAATGCAAAAAAAAAGGATGTTGCTCCCCAAACACTCTTGGGCCTCAGCTTTTCAAAATAACTTTTTTGGGATTTGATTCATTTTGTTGTTTGTGTGTATAGTTTATTTTGCATAATATATGGATTATAGTACAATTAATTCAAAAACATTTAGTATAAGGACCTATAGTGCAATTAACTCAAAATAATTGGGGGGTGTTGCGCCCAAACTCAATTGGCCTCCCAACTTTGTAAAATGATTTTCTTATGTATTGATTAAATTTGTTGTTTGTGTGAATATTTAGTTGTTTATGTGATAAAATATAGGTTATTTTGCATAATATAGGGATCTACAGTGCAATTAATTCAAAATTTTATAAAATAGGATCTTATAGTGTACTTTTTGCAAATATAAGGACCTACAGTGTAGTTGCATAATGTAGGGACCTATAGTATAATTTTTGCATAATGTAGGGCCTAATAGTGCAATTAACTTGAAAATATTTAATATGGGGAACTTGAAAATATATAATACAGGAACCTATTGTGTACTTGCATAATGCAGGGACCTATAGTGTTATATTTGTATTATATAGGGACCTATAGTGCAAAGAAAAATTGGAAATGTTGCCCCTAACTCCCTTGCCCCCCTTCACAAGAGATTTAATGATGGTCTATTTGGGACAAAGTGCAATTACATTTAATATATAAGGAGCTATAGCGCAATTAACTAAAAAAAATCTAGTAATGATCTCCCCGAACTCCCTTGTTCGCTGAGCTTTTTAAAATTTGGCTTTATTGTTTATATGATAACATATAGGGACCTGTAGTGCAATTATGTGGTAGAAAACTTGTTTTAACTGTAATATTTAACAGAGAACAAGTGACGGAATGATGAAAGTTAACCCAAAAGTAGAAAACGAAACAAATGAAGAAGATGATGACGAAGACGACGAACATAGCGAAACATTATGTGGAACATGCGGTGGAAGTTATAGCGCTGACGAATTTTGGATAGGTTGTGATGCTTGTGAGAAATGGTACCATGGAAAATGTGTCAAAATTACCCCTGCTAAAGCTGAAAGTATTAAACAATACAAATGCCCTGCTTGTTGTTTGAAAAGGGCAAGACAGTAAGTTGTTTGTTTGTTTGTTTGATTATTTGACGATTTAACTGAAGATGGTTTGTAAAAGATTATTAGACGGTGAATGATATATCTTTGTAAAGATATGTGGCTCTGGGTTGGGTTATTAGATGACTTTATAGAATGGAATATTATATAACGTATTTGATGTGTTGTTTATACTCGAATATTTAGTAATGAGACGGACCATTTTGACTTAATTGTGTGGCCGTTTTTTTTATTTTTTAAAAATTTGTTGTTGGATTAATGTGATTATACTTTGGATTTGTTGTTTTAATATGTTGTGTTTTTGTTATCTCTTTTTACTATAGATGCTTAGTTTGAGAAATATGTTGTATGAGTAGTTGAGTACTATATTATATATTGTTATCTATTTATTTTTGTTAAAAAATGGATATGTCTAGTATGGAATTGCAAATGGAAATGAAAAGTGGAATATCAGGTCTCTAGTTTTAAGGCTTGATCATGTGGGGTTTTTTGATAGGTTTGAATTTTTTGGCCGTTTTTTGAAAAAAAAGTTTGTAATGTCTTTTTTTTTTTTTTTAGAGAATTCCATTTTTAGGCCATTACCTATGGCTTAAAAACATTTTTAGGCCAAACGTTTCAAAAGTCACATTTTTAGGTCAAACGTATTCAAAATGTCCATTTTTAGACCATTTCACTAATTTCTTGATATATTTTATAAATTTTAAGAACAATTTGGATACTTTAGCTAGAGTTTCTAGAATATGAAGCGGTCAAATAAACAATTCTTTATTTGAAATGTCTAAATTGTCTTTAGAATTAATGAAATATTTCACGAAATTGGTGAAATGGACTAAAAATGGGCGTTTTGAATACGTTTGGCCTAAAAATGTGACTTTTGAAACATTTGGCCTAAAAATATTTTTAGGCCATAGGTATGGCCTAAAAATGGAATTTGCTTTTTTTTTTTTCATTGATCGATGGTGGTAGGTATTATAAGGTCAAACCTAAATGAGTGATATAATTTAAAACTTTATAAAGAAGTTGAAAGATGATTGTTTGTTGGTATTCAATAATTCAGGGTTTATTAAGAGTGTTTATATTTATTATTGATTCTAAACAGTTCTGAAATAGTTTTGGTGATATCTACAGCATAGCCCGCCGGACCCCCTAATCCCATCAACTCAAAAAATAATTCTTTTTTTACTTTGATTTGGAACCAATGCCCGAGACACACCAGTAGACTCGGATTTTCCATCAGAGGTCTCGATAAGGCTCTTTTTCATTGTTTATTTGTATCCTTCATCCTCCCAGGCCTTTTGTTTCCACATGTTTTCACATGCGCGTCATAAAAACACTATACCTGTCTCGTTATGCATAATATACACTAAATTATCCTAAAACTACCACAACTATTGTAGACTAGCTAACTAGAAAGCTGTAAAATTGTGGGTTGACTCCCACCAACACTTAGGTTTAACGTACATCAAACGAATATAAATTATATTCCATAACCTAACCTAACTTTTGGATGATAGTCAAGTTGCTATACTAACATACTAATCGGTCCAAACAATAACTTCACACAATTAACAAGTTTATGTTCAACATAAACAACATAAATTCATTTAAATTTAAGAATTCCAAACTATAAGAAAAACATTAAAATCATGATCTAATATTCATACCTTTACAACTCTCAAAAGCTAATAAGAATTAGTTCATAATAAAATAAAGAAAAACAATGTTGAAGTTAGAGATAATTAAAAATATAATCGGAAAAGGAAAAAATACACTAATTTATCGAAAGAAATAATAATTCAACAAACCACTAAATCAAAACATGTCAAATCATACATTTAAGGTCTCAAGTACATTTCGGAAATGCACGCTCAAGTTGGAACTCAGAGTGAAAATTGTCGATTAGAGAGCTCGTTTCGATACAAATCCTAGATTTGAATCTTACAAAACCGGGCTAGAAATATTCAGTGACAAATCGATTGCAAGATATTTTCTTTCTACAATCACGATTGATCGTGATCTTTGATTTTAAATCTTGAAGGTTTGTGTTGAACTAGATCTTTGATGGATCAATAGGTGATATAGTGACGAAAAGGGCCGTGTGAGAATTGGTCGCTTTAAAAGGAAGAAATGAAGTTACTCCTATCTCCGTCACTAACCACCGCCACCACCACTTGATCTCCTATCTCTGGTTTTTTTCCACCAGCTTTGCAGCTCAATAGGTACAATCAATCCTCTACTTTTTCATCCTCTTCTGGTGATCACTTTTAATTTAATTGGTATTCAAAGATTTGTTACTGGATATAAAACAAGATGAATGTGAAATTATCATTGAATATTAGGCCCTGTTTGGTTTGTGAAAACATTTTCTATTTTCGTTTTCAGAATATATTTTTAGAAAATGATTTTCGTTTTCTTTTCAAAATTTTCAGAAAACATGGAAAACGTCGATTTTACGTTCTCCAATATAACAGTGTTTTCATTTAATTTTCCAGAAAACTGTTTTCATTTTCTCTAGCCAAACACGTTTTTATTAGTGTTTTGAAAACTATAGAAAATGAAAACAGAAAACACCAATTATTTTCACGAACCAAACGGGGCCTTAGATTTTGACAAAAAAACATGCTTTAATGTTTTCGCATCGTAGCTTCTGGATTATTCTGTAAATATGCTTTAATTGTGGCATCATAGCTTATGGATTATCAAAAAATTTCAAAGGTTTACTATAATTTGCACCAGTTAATATTTTATCATTTTATATTTTGCGTGACTTTAGATTGTGTTATTACAGTTGAACTAATTGTTTTACTATTGTAATATTTCAGATTCCGCTAACAGGTAAAGGTTTTTTGTGTATAAGATCACTCCTTATGGGAAATGGAGTTTCTACTGAATAAACATTCTTGATATATTTTTTGCTTCATATAAATACATGGTAGTAGTTCGTAATCTTTGCTCTTATATTGGGCTTTTATCTCATCCTTGTTAAAATACTCTAAAAGTGAAGAAGGGAAAAAATTATTGTTAACAACTTCTCACTTGTGAAATTAATATGCGCCATGGCCTAAATCATGAGCTGAGTTTCTCGAGGTATAATCAGTATTCAAGGAGATTTAAATATTAATCATATATAAATTTGATTATTTACGGTCAAGCACATTTTTAAGTTTGAAACAAGTAATAATTTTGAAGCAGATGGGAGCAACCGTGATAAATGGAATATGAGCAACCGTGATAAATGGAATATCTTATAATGTGAATGAGAAGAGAGAGAATTTAACAAAAAATATAATGTGAGATGTAAATTGAACAATTATCCGATTTTATCTTAATTGTATTTAATTTAAAAACTATTTGACCAAGCTAATAATAATTAATAGTTTAATAAATTACCCATGGTAAACCCAGGGTTAACTCGAGGTATTTTACTCTGCCCTTACCCTAGACCCCAACCCAAGTTAAACCCGGTCGTGCTCACCCCTACAAATGCTTGAAACTGATTGGTTGCAAAAGATGCTAGAATATAAAAGGTGAGTGACAAAAGAGGGCACCATAAGGCAATCGTGTGAAATGCTGTGTAGCTTTTGATATCAAAGTTTTTATTAATTTTAGCCCATGTTCGAAGGCCCACTGGGCCTTAATAAAATAAAGCCTATCATCCCTTAACCCTAACTAAACAATGAATCAAAACAAAATACCCTCTCTCCTTTCGTCCACCACACTCTCCTCTTTCTTCATATCTGTTCTTGGTTCACCATCACCATGACTACAACTGCAAGACCAACCCCAACACCAAGACCACTCATGCGTGATAATCCAAAATTTTCGGAGGTAATCCCTAATAAATATTATAAATCGGTTTTAGTAACTAATTTATCTAATTTTGTCTTATTTTTTTCCAGTCTTTAGGGGATTGGATTTCAGTGACGGGACTTCCTGAAATAAGCATATGGAACTGGGATAACGATATAAAAGTATGTCAAGGTTTTACAGTTGAGTTAATCACCAATTTAGCTCCAATGTTCAAGGCATTTCACTACTGTATAAGGAACCGAGAATATAGCATTCCTTTTACTTCGATCAAACCTGAAGGGCTTTATATAGAGGATATTTTTCCCGAGAAACGAGGTAAAACTATCACTTTTATTTCAATTGTTATTTAAATTGTTAATGTTAATTTGTTTCTACTTTAATTATTGTAGATAAAAAAATAGGGGTACCTGTAGGGGTGAGCAAATTTTTAACAAAACCGAAAAACCGTGTTAATTTTAACCAAACCGATCCAAAATATATGTTAATTTTACCTTGGCCAACCTTACCCATTGGGTTACCTTATGATTTTTCGGGTCCATGTATTTTACCTATATATTACCCAAGCTATTGGGTTGGGGTTACCCAAACCGAAAAACCGTGTAAATAAAAAATATATACAAAACATGTATATTTGAGAAGTCATTTCATTTGGCTTCTCGGATATTCCAAACATGCATAATTTGTTTTGAAGTATTTGATTCACGATTTTTTGGTTTCTAATGTCAAGATTGTATCTTTGATCTTTCGAAGTATAATGATATAAGTGTTTTCAAATTTTCTCATTTGTTTAATTTTTTCATGCGTTAAAAAAGAGTTTGACTAATGTTGACTAACGAGGGTAAACCGAGGGTAACCGAATGAACCCGAGGGTAAACTTTTTTTTACCCTACCCTTGGGTTACCCTAACAATTCCTTAAACCGAAATATATTACCCTTGGTTTACCTTAACGGCAAAACCGGGTAAAACCGACCCATGCTCTCCCCTAGGTACCTGATATAAAAGCTATGGTTGGCTTTATGACAGACATTGTATGTTATTTATGTGATCACAGAAACCTTCGTCCAGAAGGTATGAAGGTAAATGTAAAAACAATTAGGATCGTTAAACACTTTTTTGAAATGTGTGTTTTCGTTCTTTCATCAAACGTAGATGATGAGGTGTATTACTTTTCACTTTTTGTGAGTAAGAACCCAATCGTTTTTACCAAGACAGAACTTATTATATTTTCCCTCAAGGCTTGGAATATAAGAAAGTTTGACTCTGGTACGTTTGATCGAAGTATGAATAAACGTGCATATAATCCCTTCATAAACTTCATCTTGCCACAAGCACAAGCTAGTGCTCAAGCACAAGCTAGGGCTCAACCACCACAACCTAGGGCTCAACCACATTCTAGGGCTCAACCACCACATGCTAGGGCTCAACAACATGCTAGTGCTCAACAACATGCCGGGGCTCATCCACATGCTAGTATGGAAAATAGTACGGAAGATAGTACGGAAGATATAAAAGCTATGGTTGGCTTTATGAGAGACATTGTATGTTATTTATGTGATCACAGAAACCTTCGTCCAGAAGGTATGAAGGTAAATGTAAAAACAATTAGGATCTTTAAACACTTTTTTGAAATGTGTGATTTCGTTCTTTCATCAAACGTAGATGATGAGGTGTATTACTTTTCACTTTTTGTGAGTAAGAACCCAATCGTTTTTACCAAGACAGAACTTATTATATTTTCCCTCAAGGCTTGGAATATAAGAAAGTTTGACTCTGGTACGTTTGATCGAAGTATGAATAAACGTGCATATAATCCCTTCATAAACTTCATCTTGCCACAAGCATAGTTCACGAATCGTGAATCGTATCTAGAATCGAAATGTCAGTTTTTCGAATCGTGAATCGTATCGAATCGTGAATCGTAACGATACGTTTATTAATTTAAAAACTATAATATATTTAATATATACTATATTTTATGATTTTTTAAATTAAAAATTACTAATAAATATAAAGAAAACTTATCATAATAATAAGTAGGTCCTTATATCAAGTAATAATTATTTAAGTAATATAATATATTAAAGATACTTTAATATATTACAAATTTATAACTTTTTCTCTTCTGGCGCTCTTCTTCTTCAACCTAGCTCTCTTCAATCCAATCCATGGAGGATCCGCCATCAGACAATCCTGGGGAACATCAAATACAAGCCAATGGGGCAAAAGAACATCCGGTGATGGTGAATCATTTGGAAGATATGATGACTGATGAGGAATCTCCTGCTGCTAAAGAGTCAGAACAGTTTCCATCCCTTTCCGTGGCAATGAATAATCACAGGTTAACCAAGCGGGCTAGGCCAATTGACTACAACACGCCGCCTGAAAGATCCGATTCGCCGCCGCAACTGGCTTGGAACAGAAACAATCCACCTCGCAAAAACTCAGGTTGGTATACGGCCGTTACTGGTAATAATTCTGTAATCCCGTCCTTAATTGATTCAATTGAGGATAAAGGGAAATCACCACTCAATGAGGAACGTGATTTTATATCCCTCGTACAAGATGATGTAGCAATTGAGGGGACTGATTATCCACAAGTTGTTAGGACTAGGGATGAGATTATCGAAGGAATTGAATTATGGCGCAATACAGTAGTAGTCAGGTTATTAGGCTACAAGGTCGGCTACAATTATTTAGTCACGATATTGAAACAGATATGGAGTCCGAAGGGTATTTTTGAGGTGGTGGATGTTGGCCATGGCTATTTCATGGTTAAATTCTCTAATCGTGAGGATCTAAACTTTGCGTTGGGAGGGGGCCCTTGGATGATTTATGACCATTATTTAGTGGTGCGAGAATGGTCACCTGAGTTTAAACCACATGAGGCATCCATTAACACGACAACAGCTTGGGTTAGGGTGTCAAACGTGGGAATGCAAAATTACACGATGCGTATACTTCGGAAAATGGGAGATTTGATAGGAAGGACAGTACGTATTGATCAATTGACAAAGACCAGAAAGAGGGGGGAATTATGCAAGAATAGCGGTGGAGTTGAATCTTGATAAACCGTTAATTCCGAAAATCCATATAAGGGGTGAAACATGTAGGGTGGAGTATGAGGGTCTGCACATGATCTGTTTCGAATGTGGCCGCTTCGGACATCAGAAAGATAAGTGTCCGTCATTACAGCCACAGACTCAGGGAGGAAAAACTAATGAGGATGGTGGAAATAGTGTGGAGATGGAGGTAGTTAGACGGGAAAACAAAGTACCAGAAGTAGATCATTCTACATTTGGAGAATGGATGACCGTACAACGTTTTAATAATAAAAATGGGTCGAGAAAACAAATTGGAAATGGGCAGAATGCGATCAAAGCCGGGGCAAATAAGAATCTTGGACCGAGGTTTGAGTCATTGTTTATCGAGGATGAGGTGGAAGTGGCTTCAGTTGGACAGAAGAAAAACAATTCGGGCAATGGGAGTATGACGGGTCATTGTCCTTTCTGACACGTGAAGGGAATGGTGGAGGAGGACATGTATTGGTTACCTCTAGGCTCTTTTTTTTTTCTGATGTCTTCTCTTGGACACGTTCTTGTTCAACTACCTCTTCGACCTTATCTTCTGTTGCTTCTTCCCCCCTCTGATCTGGAATAGGGACTGATTCTGGTTCTGGTCTTGGTGGAGATAGTTGTTTTCCACTTTCTAATTCAACTGCATGACAAAATTTGTTTGCTGGAGTACTAGTATCACTTCGGAGTTGCCTTTCTGCAAGGATTTGAGTTTTATTCACCATTTGTGACATTCTCTGTAACCTCTCCATAAGCGCATTCTGTGAGTTTTGGGATTCTTGCTGGCGACTATCTATATTTTCAATTGTTTGCATCAGTCGAGCCAAACTTGAATTCAAACTCGAAGGTTGCTCCTGTATGGGTTGCTGCATTGAATAAGAAAGTGGTTCTGGATAAGCTTCATTATAAGTCGGCGATTCTTGATAGATAGGTTGTGGAGGATCGTAAGATTGTGGTCGTGGTTGATAATAATCGTCATGATAATGATTATTATGATTATAATTCTGCTGATCTCCGACCCAATTGTAACTCTGTGGGGGTTGATAGTCAGCGTAATTTCCTTGAGATTGATAATAACCATCATAATAATGGTCTCTTTGATAAGGCATGAAGGAAATTGAGGCTGGATTGTTCATGCATTGTCCCCACGAGTGATTTCTTGCTCCACAACTAGGACATGAAGGTGATGTATGTACTAGATTCCTCCGAGATAGTTGTCGCGAGTGTTCTAGTAATTCCTCAAGTTGTTGGCTTAACTCCTTGAGCTTTAGAGATTCCATCTTGAATTAGCTTCTTCAGGATCTAATAACACGAAACCTTTATCTCCTAATAAATCTGCTTTCGCCTAAAAAAAATCTGTAGAACAAAAACTAAAAAGAAAAACGTAAAATAGAACTAACTAAAATAAAAAGCACAAGATAATTGCACAAGGACTAACGATGTAGTCCCCGGCAGCGGCGCCAAAAACTTGGTGTGGCCTAAGGTGTGATAAAAAGATGTATAAAATAAGTGAAAATACACACCCTAAACTAACACTGTAGTGCAAGTATTACAGGACGTATGCAAGTTTTAATGATAAGAAGATTCGTTCCTCAGGGACTAACGAAAATTAGAGAGAACTTATGCAAATTATCAAGCGCAGATATTAAAGATAGATAATAATACGCAAGTAGAAAGAAGAGAAAGATAGATATTTATTTGGTTTTTGATAAGAAAACTAAACTACTAAATTAAAGACCGAAAATAAATAACAGAAAAGAAAAGAAGATAGTATGAAAGATATAACTTAGGTTTTACTAGTATGCACTAATCCTTCTAATTCTATCTATTAAATCTAGTTCATAAGGGAGAATATTAGCTCTTGGTATACTTAGTCAGGATTCTAAATTCTCATACCTTAGACCTTGAGAGCGACTAAGGGGGCAACGTCACAACCAAGAAGTGATTTCAAATAGGGTTATCAAACGCCACTAAGGCCCTAAGCAAATACTGCAATCTTGGTGATACGGTGATTAAAACAAACCTTAATGACTGTCTAGTTAGAAGCATGTTTTGTCAGAACTACTATCAACACTAGACGTTATGTGGTGGTTCAATAGTTAAACACCCTGTCAAGGCGACCATCTAACTACTATTAAGGTAATCCTAAACGTTGCGCACCGCAAGGAAAACATACATTAAATCAAAACACATAATCAAATATGAAGTAAGTAGCTAATATCAGATTAAAACATATAATTCCCAAAGAAACTTAGATAGAAGAATTAGAATTCATAGTTTATACATTATGCAAAACCTAAGCTAATAGAATTAGTTCATACAAAGAAAAGAAGAAGAAAGAATTACAAAATAAGAGGTTGAAGGAGACATAATTGATGCACAGCTCCCTCCAGACTTCTTCTCTTGTGTTGCAGCTTCCTCTTGGACTTAAGGTCTGGCCAAGGATGATTTTAGAGTGTTAAGAGGCTGTATTTATAGTGTATAGGTTGACCTAATTCGTTTCTTTAGAGATAAGTTAAGTAATGGACTCCTAGCCCAACTCAAATTCTTAAGGAAATAAAGATAAACACTGCTGGACCGTTTTGAGCGTATCTTCTTCGTTATTGGTCGGATTGAGCTCCATAAGATACCAAAAGAATCGCAACAGAATTATCTAGACCCTTTAAAAGGAAATCACCAGATTCGTCCTATTTCTTAGGTAAAAACGCCTATTTTTGGACGTATACTGCAGAATCCCCGATTTAGGCAGCTTTTCCTTTTCCTAATTGAACTCAGTTTCCTTCTATCTCCAATTACCATGCATATCTTCTTTCCATATCTTGTAGTCTTTGACTTGGACTCTAATTAATCTCCATAATTATCTTTAAAGCTTCACACTAAATAAACAATTAAACCCAATATGCTCTAAAAATAATAATTCTACAAATCAAGACCCAAAATAGGAAAGTGCACTAATTTAAGCTAAAATCAACCTATAGACTAATAAATAAGCCTAAAATGATGTCTCAGAAGTATATTATATTATCACAAATGAGGAGACATCACGGAGTCATGGGTGTTACGAGACGGATGGAGAAGTTTGAGGAATGGAGACATGAATGTGGTTTGTTTGATATGGGTTTTGAGGGACCTAGATTCACGTGGAGCGACTCGTGGAATACGGGTCAAAAAATTATGCTAAGGCTCGATCGGGCCTATGGAAATTCTAATCTTTTATCTTTGTTTCCGCAGGCTAAAATCTCTCATCTTGATCGGGCACATTCTGACCATTTGCCAATTCTCATTCAACTTCTTGGGGATGGCTGGAAGCCTAGGAGAAGTAACCGGTTCAGATTTGAGGCCGCGTGGTGCTTGCATAAAGACTTTCTTAGTTTCGTGCAAAGTAAATGGAATGCGGAAAGTGGGGACCTGGAAGAGAATGTTAATGTTATGCAGGAATATTTCCGTGTTTGGAAGAGAGAAGTGTTCGGGGATATTAATCAGAAAAAAAGAATTCTTATTGCGAGGCTTAAGGGTATTCAGCTATCTCTGGACAACAAGTATAATTCATCTCTGTTTCAATTGGGTAAGAAGTTATGTGACGATTATCTGAATGTACTGGAGAAAGAAGAAAAGCTATGGTTTCAGAGTTCGAAGGAAAAGTGGATTAGATATGGAGATCGAAATACTAATTATTATCACCTTTCTACTATTAGGAAGAGGAAGAATACGCGAGTAACTAGGCTAAAGAGCGAGAATGGTACATGGGTTTCAACGGAATTGGAGGTCAAACATTTAGTTCGAGATTTCTTTAGAAGCTTGTATGAGGTGGATGATGCTTTTATAGGTCCTTTCTCTCTCCCTCGGCTGCCACAATTAGAGGAAAGTGAGAAAGAGTTTCTGTTAAGTGAGTTTTCGGATGCGGAGATTAAAGAGGTGGTCTTTCGAGCCAATCCAGTCAAAGCTCCAGGACCGGATGGGATGTCCACAGCCTTCTACCAGAAGAGTTGGTCGGTGGTAGGTGATTTAGTTTGCAAGATGGCGAGAAAATGTGTTGAAACGGGTGTGATTGATAAAAGGTTAAATGGCACAATTATTCACCTTATTCCAAAAACTTCAGATCCGGAAAAGGTGAGTGATTTCCGGCCTATTAGCCTTATTAATGTTCCCATTAAGTTTGTTATGTCAGCAATGGTTAACCGGTTACGCCTTCTCTTGGCGGAAAGAATTGGTCCGATCAAACAAGTTTTCTTCCGGGAAGATCCACGTCTGATAATATTGTGTTAGTTCAGGAGATTGCTTCTATGATGCATAAGAAGAAGGGGATGAAAGGGGTTATGGCAGTTAAAATAGATCTTGCAAAAGCTTACGATAGATTGAGCTGACGGTTTTTGGAAGATACTATGTTGACCTTTGGCTTTCCACATTCTTGGGTACGATTAATTATTGAGTCTATGCGAACTAATACCATGCAGGTACTTTGGAATAGCGAGTTGTTGGAACCCTTTTCTCCTCAGCGGGGTATCCGGCAAGGCGATCCCTTATCCCCATATTTGTTTGTAATGTGTATGGAACGTCTTTCACTCCTGATACAGAATTTGTGCGTGAGTAATCAGTGGGCCCCTTTATATCTGAGTAAAAATGGCCCTCCGATCACACACGTGTTCTTTGCGGACGATTTAATCCTATTTGCAGAAGCTTCAGAAGCTCAGGTAGACCTTATGAAAATGGTGATGCATAACTTTTGTCGGGAAGCGGGGCACAAGGTTAGTGAAGAGAAGTCTATCATCTGTTTCTCAAAAAATATATCGAATGCTGACCAGGTGCGACTTGCGTCTAGAAGTGGATTTGTGTTGAGCGAAACGTTAGGAGTGTATTTGGGTGCCCCCATAGTTTCTAGCAGGCCTCCGAGAGGGTTTTATCGAAGAATAGTTATGAAAATGAGAAGTAAGTTAGCAGGTTGGAAAGCTCAGCAATTATCGTTAGCGGGTCGAATTACTTTAGCTAAATCCGTGCTAAGTGCTATACCAACGTATATTATGCAAACTTCTAAATTACCGGTGTATGTTTGTAAAGAAATTGATAGAGTAATTCGGGATTTCGTGTGGGGAAGTGGAGATGAAAGGAGGAAAATTCATTGGTTGTCTTGGGAAAAAATGTGTCGATCCAAGAAAGAGGGCGGTTTGGGTTTTCGAGACTCGAGGAATTTTAACAAAGCGCTTCTTGCTAAATTAAGTTGGAAGGTTCTGATGAATGATAAGGCGCTATGGGCAGTGGCTCTGAGAGAAAAATACTTCAAAAATGAGTTCCTTAACAGGTCCATGAAATCTAATGATTCTAGGATATGTAAGGGCCTGATGGAGGGAAAGGAAGTCATTATTAAGGGGGTGGAACATGTGCAAATCGGACAAGAATTGAAGTTTAAGTGGAGGTTGGAAAAGTCCGGGAATTTCTCTGTGAAGTCTGCCTACGAAGCGACTCGGACTCTTGGTGTGGTGCCCTTTTTCAATTGGGAGAAGGTATGGTCCCAAAAATGTCCTCAAAAAGTTAAAGTATTGCTTTGGAGGGCGATTTGGGGCAAATTACCTACTTCCGCTAATCTCGCTAGGCGTGGGGTCGAAGTGGACCCGTTGTGTTTAGGATGTGGATTGAAAGACGAAACGGAGTTTCATTTGTTTTGTGAGTGTAGTTGGTATGACGAGCTGTGGCAAGGATGGCCTTGGCTTGCCGAGCTAAGGGAGAGGATAAGGAGTGTACAGGTGGTTGACTCGGGTGATCATAGTAGCTTGGCTGGGGTGGAAAATGTGTCAAAATTACCCCTGCTAAAGCTGAAAGTATTAAACAATACAAATGCCCTGCTTGTTGTTTGAAAAGGGCAAGACAGTAAGTTGTTTGTTTGTTTGATTATTTGACGATTTAACTGAAGATGGTTTGTAAAAGATTATTAGACGGTGAATGATATATCTTTGTAAAGATATGTGGCTCTGGGTTACTAGATGAGTTTATAGAATGGAATATTATATAACGTATTTGATGTGTTGTTTATACTCGAATATTTAGTAATGAGACCGACCATTTTGACTTAATTGTGTGGCCGTTTTTTTTTTTTTTTAATTTGTTGTTGGATTAATGTGATTATACTTTGGATTTGTTGTTTTAATATGTTGTGTTTTTGTTATTTCTTTTTAATATAGATGCTTAGTTTGAGAAATTTGTTGTATGAGTAGTTTGAGTACTACATTATATATTGTTTTCTATTTATTTTTTGTTAAAAAATGGATATGTCTAGTATGGAATTGCAAATGGAAATGAAAAGTGGAATATCAGGTCTCTAGTTGTAAGGCTTGATCATGCGGGTTTTTTGATGGGTTTGATTTTTTTGGCCGTTTTTTGAAATAATGTCTTTTTTTTTTATTGATCGATGGTGGTAGGTATTATAAGGTCAAACCTAAATGAGTGATATAATTTAAAATTTTATAAAGAAGTTGAAAGATGATTGTTTGCTGGTATTCAATAGTTCAGGGTTTATTAAGAGTGTTTATATTTATTATTGATTCTAAACAGTTCTGAAATAGTTTTGGTGAAATCTGAACAGTTATGTTACATGTTCACTTGTTGCGTTCGTTTATTCTTTACATTTTTTTGATATTCTTTCAATTTTCAAGTCAAACATTAGTCTTATTTTTTATGCAAGAACTTATGTTGACTTAGTTTCAAATTTTCCTTCTTTTTCCTTCTTTTCTTGAATCCCGGCAAGGATTATATCAAAGTGAAAATACAAGCATAACACCCACCCAAATGTATCCCAGAACCACAAACACCTACCACCCAAAACTCAAGTTCAAGACGACCAGGCGTAAGGAATTGTGACTCGGAGCGGGCGTATGGTAAACTCCTACACACTAAGGAACATCGACTTATAAAAAGGCTAACAAATAAAAGGTTTCAAGCTTAGAGAGGTTAATACGGATAATTTAATTTCATTTGGTCATCAAGCTAAAAGAATAAATGGGTAACAAAGATGGGTCATGTCCCAATGACTCAAAAAATACTCGAAAAGCTGTAAATTTAAGAGTATACATCTAAACATATAATATACAAACTAAGGAGAGAGAAAAAAGTACTTGCCTATTGCGAAAATTACTCAATTTCTAAATTAGAGGTTGACGTTCTCGATCCATTATGAGCCATTTATCACACGGAGTTTCTTGGCCTTGCGGGTTGTATTGAAATCAATTTGATTAGCGAATTATCGAGATATTTCTCATTTTTCGCGTCACGTTCTTTTTATATTTTTTTAAAGATCTTCAGAATAATTGTGGTTGGAGTCATTGGAAATATCTTCAAAAGATATGCGATCTAGACTTGAGAAAAAGTTGATTCTGACATTCGAGCAAAGAATTATTTCCATTTGAGGTTCCTTTAAATACGATATAATACGACCAAAAAATAAATTCAGCTGCAACTCAGTGACTTCTAGGGTGATTTCAGGTTTTCTCCGTTTCTATCTACTAAAATGCCAAACACAAAAGTTTTAGACATTTTCTTTGGCTTTCCACCAACTTCTGAATTGATAAACTGGAACTCGTATATGAAAGTTATACCCTCCCAAAAATATACAATCGGGAAAAAGTTAAAAAAAATTCACACCCTGTCCATCCGGACCGACCGGAAAAAATCTTCCCCGGAAAAAATTTCCTTTTATTACGAACCTCCAGCATTACCATCAGGCTCGGTCAGATAAATTTCTAGGCTAGCCAAACACTTGTTGACTTGTCTAGTTTTTTTTTGCTCACCCGATCCGGTCTAGCCGAATCCTTTACAACGTCTCGGTTAAAAAAAATCCGATCAAATGCCCAAGATCGGCCGATCAGAGCTGGCAAGATTTCGATCGTTTACTTGCTCGCATGCCCGGTCGAAAAATATCGGACCTAGCTTTTTTCCCGCGACCTGGGCCGTCTGAATTAAATATCCGGTGTGGTCGTATAAAGAACCTCTTGGCCAAAAAATTCTCTGAAAAATTAGGTTTGGATATCGATCGATTGGTTCTTCGGTCTGACGGGTGGTTGGTTTGGACAATCAATGTTTTTTCTCTGTCACTCCACCGTCCGTCGGGCTCGACCAGATGTTAGATTTGGACCCGCCGGCTATGTTGTAGATCTCGGTTCCGCGGCCTAGGCGGTCGACTGGGGCCTAGCGCCTAGGAGGGACTACGCGGGGCCTAGGCGGGATTACGCGGTTTTGAATCCTGCTATGTAATTTTATATATTTAGTAATACACGTGTATATTTATGATAATTTTATCTATTTAAGTCATAAAATTTATCTAACACCACTATATTGAATATGAAAAATACTAAAATTAGAGTTATAATATCAATTCAAGAATTTTCGAGAGTAAAATAAATTTAATGGAGGGCCTAGGCGGTAAGTTTTTGCCATTAATCGGTGCCTAGGCGGGCTAGGCGCCTCTTCCACGGCGACTAAGGCGTTGGGCAAAAATGCCTAGCATTTTTACTAGCCGTAAGCGGTTGAGGGGGGAGTTGACGCCTAGACGGCACCTAGGCGCGCCTAGGCGGCGATATCTACAGCATAGCCCGCCGGACCCCCTAATCCCATCAACTCAAAAAATAATTCTTTTTTTACTTTGATTTGGAACCAATGCCCGAGACACACCAGTAGACTCGGATTTTCCATCAGAGGTCTCGATAAGGCTCTTTTTCATTGTTTATTTGTATCCTTCATCCTCCCAGGCCTTTTGTTTCCACATGTTTTCACATGCGCGTCATAAAAACACTATACCTGTCTCGTTATGCATAATATACACTAAATTATCCTAAAACTACCACAACTATTGTAGACTAACTAACTAGAAAGCTGTAAAATTGTGGGTTGACTCCCACCAACACTTAGGTTTAACGTACATCAAACGAATATAAATTATATTCCATAACCTAACCTAACTTTTGGATGATAGTCAAGTTGCTATACTAACATACTAATCGGTCCAAACAATAACTTCACACAATTAACAAGTTTATGTTCAACATAAACAACATAAATTCATTTAAATTTAAGAATTCCAAACTATAAGAAAAACATTAAAATCATGATCTAATATTCATACCTTTACAACTCTCAAAAGCTAATAAGAATTAGTTCATAATAAAATAAAGAAAAACAATGTTGAAGTTAGAGATAATTAAAAATATAATCGGAAAAGGAAAAAATACACTAATTTATCGAAAGAAATAATAATTCAACAAACCACTAAATCAAAACATGTCAAATCATACATTTAAGGTCTCAAGTACATTTCGGAAATGCACGCTCAAGTTGGAACTCAGAGTGAAAATTGTCGATTAGAGAGGTCGTTTCGATACAAATCCTAGATTTGAATCTTACAAAACCGGGCTAGAAATATTCAGTGACAAATCGATTTAGCAAGATATTTTCTTTCTACAATCACGATTGATCGTGATCTTTGATTTTAAATCTTGAAGGTTTGTGTTGAACTAGATCTTTGATGGATCAATAGGTGATATAGTGACGAAAAGGGCCGTGTGAGAATTGGTCGCTTTAAAAGGAAGAAATGAAGTTACTCCTATCTCCGTCACTAACCACCGCCACCACCACTTGATCTCCTATCTCTGGTTTTTTCCCACCAGCTTTGCAGCTCAATAGGTACAATCAATCCTCTACTTTTTCATCCTCTTCTGGTGAACACTTTTAATTTAATTGGTATTCAAAGATTTGTCACTGGATATAAAACAAGATGAATGTGAAATTATCATTGAATATTAGATTTTGACAAAAAAAAACATGTTTTAATGTTTTCAAAATTGATATAATTAGCTTTTTTTAATTCCCCTTCATCTTTTCAAGCTATGATTTTGTAAATATGATTTAATTTTGGCGTCGTAGCTTCTGGATTATTCTGTAAATATGCTTTAATTGTGGCATCATAGCTTATGGACTATCAAAAAATTTCAAAGGTTTACTATAATCTGCACCAGTTAATATTTTACCATTTTATATTTTGCGTGACTTTAGATTGTGTTATTACGGTTGAAATAATTGTTTTACTATTGTAATATTTCAGATTCCGCTAACAGGTAAAGGTTTGTTGTGTATAAGATCACTCCTTATGGGAAATGGAGTTGCTACTGAATAAACTTTCTTGATATATTTTTTGCTTCATATAAATACATGGTAGTAGTTCTTAATCTTTTCTCTTATATTGGGCTTTTATCTCATCCTTGTTAAAATACTCTAAAAGTGAAGAAGGGAAAAAATTATTGTTAACAACTTCTCACTTGTGAAATTAATATGCGCCATGGCCTAAATCATGAGCTGAGTTTCTCGAGGTATAATCAGTATTCAAGGAGATTTAAATATTAATCATATATAAATTTGATTATTGCGGTCAAGCACATTTTTAAGTTTGAAACAAGTAATAATTTTGAAGCAGGTGGGAGCAACCGTAATAAATGGAATATGAGCAACCGTGATAAATGGAATATATTATAATGTGAATGAGAAGAGAGAGAATTTAACAAAAAATATAATGTGAGATGTAAATTGAACAATTATCCGATTTTATCTTAATTGTATTTAATTTAACCACTATTTGACCATGCTAATACTAATTAATAGTTTAATAAATTACCCATGGTAAACCCAGGGTTAACCCGAGGTATTTTACTCTGCCCTTACCCTAGACCCCAACCCAAGTTAAACCCGGCCGTGCTCACCCCTACAGATGCTTGAAACTGATTGGTTGCAAAAGATGCTAGAATATAAAAGGTGAGTGACAAAATAGGGCACCATAAGGCAATCGTGTGAAATGCTGTGTAGCTTTTGATATCAAAGTTTTTATTAATTTTAGCCCATGTTCAAAGGCCCACTGGGCCTTAATAAAATAAAGCCTATCATCCCTTAACCCTAACTAAACAAAGAATCAAAACAAAATACCCTCTCTCCTTTCGTCCACCACACTCTCCTCTTTCTTCAGATCTGTTCTTCGTTCACCATCACCATGACTACAACTGCAAGACCAACCCCAACACCAAGACCACTCATGCGTGATAATCCAAAATTTTCGGAGGTAATCCCTAATAACGCATGAGTGGCCGGGCGATGAGTGGTCGGGCAAATTTTCTTTCTCGGGACATTTCGGCTGGTTCAATCGTTCAAGAAGAATAAGTACCCGAAATGTCCCGAGAAAGAAAATTTGCCCGACCACTCATCGCCCGGCCACTCATGCGTTATTAGGGATTACCTCCGAAAATTTTGGATTATCACGCATGAGTGGTCTTGGTGTTGGGGTTGGTCTTGCAGTTGTAGTCATGGTGATGGTGAACGAAGAACAGATCTGAAGAAAGAGGAGAATGTGGTGGACGAAAGGAGAGAGGGTATTTTGTTTTGGTTCTTTGCTTAGTTAGGGTTAAGGGATGATAGGCTTTATTTTATTAAGGCCCAGTGGGCCTTTGAACATGGGCTAAAATTAATAAAAACTTTGATATCAAAAGCTACACAGCATTTCACACGATTGCCTTATGGTGCCCTCTTTTGTCACTCACCTTTTATATTCTAGCATCTTTTGCAACCAATCAGTTTCAAGCATCTGTAGGGGTGAGCACGGCCGGGTTTAACTTGGGTTGGGGTCTAGGGTAAGGGCAGAGTAAAATACCTCGGGTTAACCCTGGGTTTACCATGGGTAATTTATTAAACTATTAATTAGTATTAGCTTGGTCAAATAGTTTTTAAATTAAATACAATTAAGATAAAATCGGATAATTGTTCAATTTACATCTCACATTATATTTTTTTGTTAAATTCTCTCTCTTCTCATTCACATTATAAGATATTCCATTTATCACGGTTGCTCATATTCCATTTATCACGGTTGCTCCCATCTGCTTCAAAATTATTACTTGTTTCAAACTTAAAAATGTGCTTGACCGTAAATAATCAAATTTATATATGATTAATATTTAAATCTCCTTGGATACTGATTATACCTCGAGAAACTCAGCTCATGATTTAGGCCATGACGCATATTAATTTCACAAGTGAGAAGTTGTTAACAATAATTTTTTCCCTTCTTCACTTTTAGAGTATTTTAACAAGGATGAGATAAAAGCCCAATATAAGAGCAAAGATTAAGAACTACTACCATGTATTTATATGAAGCAAAAAATATATCAAGAAAGTTTATTCAGTAGCAACTCCATTTCCCATAAGGAGTGATCTTATACACAACAAACCTTTACCTGTTAGCGGAATCTGAAATATTACAATAGTAAAACAATTAGTTCAACTGTAATAACACAATCTAAAGTCACACAAAATATAAAATGGTAAAATATTAACTGGTGCAGATTATAGTAAACCTTTGAAATTTTTTGATAGTCCATAAGCTATGATGCCACAATCAAAGCATATTTACAGAATAATCCAGAAGCTACGATGCCAAAATTAAAGCATATTTACAAAATCATAGCTTGAAAAGATGAAGGGGAATTAAAAAAACCTAATTATATCAATTTTGAAAACATTAAAACATGTTTTTTTGTCAAAATCTAATATTCAATGATAATTTCACATTCATCTTGAAATTTTGAAATTTCGCTTAAAAAGGTTAGTCTGTTAGCATTTTATGTATAAACCTTTTTTCAAGTGTTTGGATAATCATCAGCTCTGGGACACTTAGTGATGGAAAAAATTATTAATGTTATGTAGTGTAGAGGCTGGTTCAATCGTTCAAGAAGAATAAGTACCTGAAATGTCCCGAGAAAGAAAATTTGCCCGACCACTAATCGCCCGACCACTCATGCGTTATTAGGGATTACCTCCGAAAATTTTGGATTATCACGCATGAGTGGTCTTGGTGTTGGGGTTGGTCTTGCAGTTGTAGTCATGGTGATGGTGAACGAAGAACAGATCTGAAGAAAGAGGAGAGTGTGGTGGACGAAAGGAGAAAGGGTATTTTTTTGTTTTGGTTCTTTGTTTAGTTAGGATTAAGGGATGATAGGCTTTATTTTATTAAGGCCCAGTGGGCCTTTGAACATAGGCTAAAATTAATAAAAACTTTGATATCAAAAGCTACACAGCATTTCACACGAACAACTCTTGGTATATACTATTACCTATTAAAAGAAGAATCTAAAAATAAAACACTCCACTCAGACACTCGCCTACCTCTCTCTCTCTCACCGTTATTATTTCTTTTCCTTTATCTTCTTTTTTCGTTCGATATTTCCTTATCGTTTCGTGAAACAGACGAACAACTCACACCGGCGACACTCACACCGCTCACCGGCGACACTCACACCGCTCACCGGCGACACCTCCATCTGCCGCCTCACCATCAAACCAGTCTCCAACCGCCACTGAAAAATCACCATCTTCCTTTCGTTCTAGCCTCATCGCCGTATCTCGCCCTACCACCGGTGAAAAGCTCATTGAAGATCTCTCTCAAGATCATCGTATCTCCCCTGTCTCCGGTTTCGATTCACGGAGGCGTGGTGGTGATTTCCTCCCATTAAACTTCAAATAGCAAAACCATATGGTACTAAAGGTGTTCGATTAAAGGCCTCACCCCTAGCTCCGTTATCAATTGGATGCCTGACTCCGCTTGATCCATATTAGAATGCTCCGAACACAAAGGTACGTTCTCTACTCGATTGTTATAAATGTGATTTGTATTTTTTCTTTCTTCAGCTCTGTTACTCACACACGCAGTTGAAGTTGTTTGAATTTGTTCGATTGATTGAATTTTGTTGATTGATTGAAATTTGTTTGAATTTTTGATTTATTTGTGTCAAGTTTATGAAATATCTATAGAAATTGTTTAATTAATGTTTGCTTCTGTATCAAAATAGATAAATCTCATACACACACTTGAAATTTGTTTGAATTTGTTTGATTGAATGAACTTTATTTGAATTTGTTTGATTGACTGAATTTTATTTGAATCGTGAGGACGATTGTGTGTGCGTGGGTGTGTGATATAGGGACTTATAGTGCAATTTTGCATAATATAGGGACCTCACTGCACTTTGTTATAGTATCCGATGCACTTGATTATTTGTCTCCCAAATATCTCAACAAGACTGTTCATGAATTAGCCAGGGTAGCTGCTGATGGTATTGTTATATTTTCAGGTAATTTTTTTAATTCGCAAAATGGTCCCTCAACTATAGCCCATTTGCACTCCAACTTCCATTTTCTCCTCATGTCAGATTTTTACCATTTGAGGACTGACCAAACCGGTAAATGATTATACAGTGAAATAACAGCTGAATTAGTTACAAATGATGACAAGGAATCTATTCGTATATTATAGGGACTTATTGTGTGTTTTGAATGTGCAATGTGCGTGTGTTAATAGTGACTTACAGTACTATTGCTCATTTTGCTCATTATGATTTGAATTATTTTCGAGTTAATTGCACTATAGGTCCCTATAAGATTGCTTCCTAACCTCTAGATTTACAGTTAAGTAATGGGTAAACGTGCCACCGGACCAGCTTCTCAAGAATTGACCCGCTCTGCTCTGAAGCGAAAAACTCCAGAGGTTAGTCTTTTTCTTCGAAATTTTTGCGTAACATAGGGACCTGCAGTGCACTTTTTGCATAATAGACGGACCTGCAGTCCAATTTTTGCATAATAGAGGGACCTGATGCAGTGCAATTTTGCATAAATATAGGGAGCTGCAAATGCAATTTTTGCATAATAGAGGTCCTGCGGTGCACTTTTTTTATAGTATAGGGATCTACAGTGCAATCAACATAATAACAAATAGAACAACTATAGTTGTATCTCATCGTTTAACCACTATAAGAAACACATTTAGATTTGATTAAATACCCAAATGGTGCGTATTCTCAGTTACAAGGAGTAAACGAAGAAGCTAAAAATTCAAACTTAAATCGAGTTGAATCAACTAATCGAAACTTGAACATATCTATGAGAAGTAATGGATCGTCTCGAAATTCATTTGCATCTAACTATAAACATGCTGTTGGAAACTATAGAGACTGTAATTCTTTTTATTTTATTGATTTTTACTATTTTGCAGTGTTGGCAAATGAGTTCTTTCCTAAGTTTACTGCAAAGATAATTACTATAACACCTTTGATAGGTGTTATACTCACCACTCTTCTCTGTGCGAGTCCTGTAAGTGTTTTTTTACTATATATATATATATATGATGTTAAATTTATCTTTAATTTTTGTGATTACTCAAAGTGTTGTTTTTCAGTAGGTTATGAGTTGACTATTAGTTTAACAATGGAATTTGTCATATCATAAAGTATATGAAGCTGAGATATATAGTTTTCATGTTTTTACAGGTGGTGTAACACAGTGCATAGTTGGCTATTCCCCATGTCACAGGGACCAGTGGTGTAATTTTTTATTTGTATTCTGTGTAATTTAGTGGTGGAGATTGAGACTTTGAGTCAGGAATTTGAGAGATCTACGGTATATGGGAAGAAATCAGTGGAGTATGATGGAATAATTGAGCAACTTAACGTTGATTTGGAGGCTGCGAAAGTGGAGAGAATAACTCTTCAATGTGAAGAAAATGTCAAAGAATGTGAAGAGAAGAACTCTTCAATGGATAAGGAAATAAGAAAACATGTGAATTTGCTTAACGCAACTGAAGAAGAGGAAAATCAATTGAGAAATTCTTTGAAAGAAGCTGAATCTCAAGTTATAAACTTGGAAGTAAGTTCTTGGTGGAGAATAAGCTGAAAGTATGCAAATTTTTGTTGTCAAAGATATATATTCTATACAATAAATTTAATTCAATCATTTTCATCATGTGCATTGTATGTAAAAGATATTCTATTTGCGTTTTCTTAAGTGCCTTTGGCACGGGTCATACGTAGGGACATTTACTACATATCGTGTGTTTGGCAAGCTTGCTTTTACGTTTCATTTAACTATTTTTTAATTAATCTTTTTGCTTGCCTATATAAAAAATAGTCAGTGAAATTATTCCAAATGTGAATTAATATGAATCATTTAAAGCTTTTATTGTAAATTATAGTTGGGTTTAGCTCAAAAATAAGTTATACCATTCATTTTTAACATTTGAATAATTCGTCAGTCAAAATGTATTTCAAACATACTATCCTTCACACATTTTAATAAACACTTATTCGGAATAAAGTATAGAAAAATAATTATAATACCCTTTCTCTCGTAGATCACCCTTTTTCTTAATTTTTTTTCTTTCAATCCTATTAATCAGTTAGTCTTAAAACTTTCAAATTAATTATTAATTTTTTAAATTTATTTTAGCTCAAGTAAATATTGTTATGTTTATATTTTTTATTTGATGAATTTATATTTTTAAAATTAATTGTTTTGATGGATTAATTTCTTTTTTTTACAGAAAAAAGAAATTGTAGATGATACTCCTACCTTGGAGTTTAAAATTTTAATTGTATACAATTTACATATTTCGATTTTGTTACTTTTTTATATATTTTTATCATTTTTATTTAGTTAAATTTTACAAATAATAAAATGATTTGTAATTTTTTTATATATAATTTAATTATTAATTTTGTACAATCTATTGTAATTTTTTAAATTCATTTTAACCCAAGTACCTTCAGGTACGGGGTATTTCCTAGCAATTTGAAATTTTGAATTTTCGCTTAAAAAGGTTAGTCTGTTAGCATTTTATGTATAAACCTTTTTTCAAGTGTTTGGATAATCATCAGCTCTGGGACACTTAGTGATGGAAAAAATTATTAATGTTATGTAGTGTAGAGGCTGGTTCAATCGTTCAAGAAGAATAAACACCCGAAATGTCCCGAGAAAGAAAATTTGCCCGACCACTCATCGCCCGGCCACTCATGCGTTATTAGGGATTACCTCCGAAAATTTTGGATTATCACGCATGAGTGGTCTTGGTGTTGGGGTTGCTCTTGCAGTTGTAGTCATGGTGATGGTGAACGAAGAACAGATCTGAAGAAAGAGGAGAATGTGGTGGACGAAAGGAGAGAGGGTATTTTGTTTTGGTTCTTTGTTTAGTTAGGGTTAAGGGATGATAGGCTTTATTTTATTAAGGCCCAGTGGGCCTTTGAACATGGGCTAAAATTAATAAAAACTTTGATATCAAAAGCTACACAGCATTTCACACGATTGCCTTATGGTGCCCTCTTTTGTCACTCACCTTTTATATTCTAGCATCTTTTGCAACCAATCAGTTTCAAGCATCTGTAGGGGTGAGCACGGCCGGGTTTAACTTGGGTTGGGGTCTAGGGTAAGGGCAGAGTAAAATACCTCGGGTTAACCCTGGGTTTACCATGGGTAATTTATTAAACTATTAATTAGTATTAGCTTGGTCAAATAGTTTTTAAATTAAATACAATTAAGATAAAATCGGATAATTGTTCAATTTACATCTCACATTATATTTTTTTGTTAAATTCTCTCTCTTCTCATTCACATTATAAGATATTCCATTTATCACGGTTGCTCATATTCCATTTATCACGGTTGCTCCCATCTGCTTCAAAATTATTACTTGTTTCAAACTTAAAAATGTGCTTGACCGTAAATAATCAAATTTATATATGATTAATATTTAAATCTCCTTGGATACTGATTATACCTCGAGAAACTCAGCTCATGATTTAGGCCATGGCGCATATTAATTTCACAAGTGAGAAGTTGTTAACAATAATTTTTTCCCTTCTTCACTTTTAGAGTATTTTAACAAGGATGAGATAAAAGCCCAATATAAGAGCAAAGATTAAGAACTACTACCATGTATTTATATGAAGCAAAAAATATATCAAGAAAGTTTATTCAGTAGCAACTCCATTTCCCATAAGGAGTGATCTTATACACAACAAACCTTTACCTGTTAGCGGAATCTGAAATATTACAATAGTAAAACAATTAGTTCAACTGTAATAACACAATCTAAAGTCACACAAAATATAAAATGGTAAAATATTAACTGGTGCAGATTATAGTAAACCTTTGAAATTTTTTGATAGTCCATTAGCTATGATGCCACAATCAAAGCATATTTACAGAATAATCCAAAAGCTACGATGCCAAAATTAAAGCATATTTACAAAATCATAGCTTGAAAAGATGAAGGAGAATTAAAAAAACCTAATTATATCAATTTTGAAAACATTAAAACATGTTTTTTTTGTCAAAATCTAATATTCAATGATAATTTCACATTCATCTTGTTTTATATCCAGTGACAAATCTTTGAATACCAATTAAATTAAAAGTGTTCACCAGAAGAGGATGAAAAAGTAGAGGATTGATTGTACCTATTGAGCTGCAAAGCTGGTGGGAAAAAACCAGAGATAGGAGATCAAGTGGTGGTGGCGGTGGTTAGTGACGGAGATAGGAGTAACTTCATTTCTTCCTTTTAAAGCGACCAATTCTCACACGGCCCTTTTCGTCACTATATCACCTATTGATCCATCAAAGATCTAGTTCAACACAAACCTTCAAGATTTAAAATCAAAGATCACGATCAATCGTGATTGTAGAAAGAAATTTTCTTGCTAAATCGATTTGTCACTGAATATTTCTAGCCCGGTTTTGTAAGATTCAAATCTAGGATTTGTATCGAAACGAGCTCTCTAATCGACAATTTTCACTCTGAGTTCCAACTTGAGCGTGCATTTCCGAAATGTACTTGAGACCTTAAATGTATGATTTGACATGTTTTGATTTAGTGGTTTGTTGAATTATTATTTCTTTCGATAAATTAGTGTATTTTTTCCTTTTCCGATTATATTTTTAATTATCTCTAACTTCAACATTGTTTTTCTTTATTTTATTATGAACTAATTCTTATTAGCTTTTGAGAGTTGTAAAGGTATGAATATTAGATCATGATTTTAATGTTTTTCTTATAGTTTGGAATTCTTAAATTTAAATGAATTTATGTTGTTTATGTTGAACATAAACTTGTTAATTGTGTGAAGTTATTGTTTGGACCGATTAGTATGTTAGTATAGCAACTTGACTATCATCCAAAAGTTAGGTTAGGTTATGGAATATAATTTATATTCGTTTGATGTACGTTAAACCTAAGTGTTGGTGGGAGTCAACCCACAATTTTACAGCTTTCTAGTTAGTTAGTCTACAATAGTTGTGGTAGTTTTAGGATAATTTAGTGTATATTATGCATAACGAGACAGGTATAGTGTTTTTATGACGCGCATGTGAAAACATGTGGAAACAAAAGGCCTGGGAGGATGAAGGATACAAATAAACAATGAAAAAGAACCTTATCGAGACCTCTGATGGAAAATCCGAGTCTACTGGTGTGTCTCGGGCATTGGTTCCAAATCAAAGTAAAAAAAGAATTATTTTTTTGAGTTGATGGGATTAGGGGGTCCGGCGGGTCCAGATCTAACATCTGGTCGAGCCCGACGGACGGTGGAGTGACAGAGAAAAAACATTGATTGTCCAAACCAACCACCCGTCGGACCGAAGAACCAATCGATCGATATCCAAACCTAATTTTTCAGAGATTTTTTTCGGCCAAGAGTGAAAGTCCTAGAGGGGGGTGAATAGGATTACTAATAAGATTAATGCCTAATTAAAAAATCTTTTGGACAATTATAAGTTTAAGAAAGAAACTTCTAAGTCAACTAATATATCAAACTCCTAAGGGATCATACAATGGATAAGCTAAGAGGTTCGATATATAAGTGATACAAGTAAAAACGAGTTTCTAATCTCTTACTACTCTAGATGACAATATGTTAGATAAACTAGATAATCAATATCACAATATTCATACTAGCATATTATCAAACATATAAAGTGCGGAAAGTAAATAGAGTAGGGATAGAAAGATACACACGATTTATAGTGGTTTGGTTTCCCTACATCCACTACCTAAGGAAGCCTCCTTAGGATTTCAAGCTTTTCACTAAGCTCCCGTGTCTCTCTTAACCGGGTCGAGAACACAATAACCCTTACAACCTCTTCGATACCACGAAGGACAAACACTTGTGCTATCGCAACACAAGGACACCGAGTATACTCCCGATACTCAAACACTTGTGCTATCTCAACACAAGGACACCGAGTATACTATCGATACTCAAATTCTCTCTTAATCTATCTATTACAAGAACTAGACTTAAGAGGATAAATACAAAGTGTTTAAAGGGTGAAACAACTTTGCTAATGAACTCCCAAAGAGATGATATAACTATAAGCTTAAAACTTCTCTTGAGTTGATAATAACTTTGAAGCTCCTTGGATTAACTCCTTAATTGAGTGGATATGACAATTATAGCTCTTGACACCTTCTTGGATGATAACAATTAAGCCCCTAAGTGTATATGGGTTGAAGGTGTGATTGTAGCCTTGAAAGACCTTCAATTTATAGCTGCAAAATGCTCCCAACGGTCATATGATTTGTCTCCAACGGATATATTAATATCCCCAACGGATCTATTCCTTTTGTCTTCATTTTGCTGCAGGAAACCCTAATCTGCGGTGCACCGCGGGGTTGGTGAGGTGCACCGCGGGGTTGGTGAGGTGCACTGCGCCAAGCTTGCTAAAATCACTTGCTCTCTGACGGGCGAGCCCCCTGGTCCGTTCCCTGGTCCGCACATCTGCGGTGTACCGTGCCCATAGTGCGGTGTACCGCACCAAAGGTCTAAAACACCTTTTAATGAGTATATCTTTCACTACGATACTCGGATCAGAAAACCTTCTTCACGAGAATTGTTGGAAACATCATTCTAAGAAACTTTGTAGTTGATCACTAAAGCTAATTCTCAATGTACACAAAGATAAGGTTAAAAGTATTTGTATGAGAATTAGTTTCATAAGATATAACAATAAAGCTTTGATCTAAATGATAAAGATGAGCTTTTTGATGAATTAGAGTGCAAGATAGAATGTATATAACAATAGTAATTAGCACACTAAACACAAGAGGATTTGTCACATTAAAACAACCTATTATGGGAGGCTATATGCCAACAAAGAGGTTCTTTATACGACCACACCGGATATTTAATTCAGACGGCCCAGGTCGCGGGGAAAAAGCTAGGTCCGATATTTTTCGACCGGGCATGCGAGCAAGTAAACGATCGAAATCTGGCCAGCTCTGATCGGTCGATCTTGGGCATTTGATCGGATTTTTTTTAACCGAGACGTTGTAAAGGATTCGGCTAGACCGGATCGGGTGAGCAAAAAAAAACTAGACAAGTCAACAAGTGTTCGGCTAGCCTAGAAATTTATCTGACCGAGCCTGATGGTAATGCTGGAGGTTCGTAATAAAAGGAAATTTTTTCCGGGGAAGATTTTTTCCGGTCGGTCCGGATGGACAGGGTGTGAATTTTTTTTAACTTTTTCCCGATTGTATATTTTTGGGAGGGTATAACTTTCATATACGAGTTCCAATTTATCAATTCAGAATTTGGTGGAAAGCCAAAGAAAATGTCTAAAACTTTTGTGTTTGGCATTTTAGTAGATAGAAATCACCCTAGAAGTCACTGAGTTGCAGCTGAATTTATTTTTTGGTCGTATTATATCGTATTTAAAGAAACCTCAAATGGAAATAATTCTTTGCTCGAATGTCAGAATCAACTTTTTCTCAAGTCTAGATCGCATATCTTTTGAAGATATTTCCAATGACTCCAACCACAATTATTCTGAATATCTTTAAAAAAATATAAAAAGAACGTGACGCGAAAAATGAGAAATATCTCGATAATTCGCTAATCAAATTGATTCCAATACAACCCGCAAGGCCAAGAAACTCCGTGTGATAAATGGCTCATAATGGATCGAGAACGTCAACCTCTAATTTAGAAATTGAGTAATTTTCGCAATAGGCAAGTACTTTTTTCTCTCTCCTTAGCTTGTATATTATATGTTTAGATGTAACTCTTAAATTTACAGCTTTTCGAGTATTTTTTGAGTCATTGGGACATGACCCATCTTTGAGTCAGGATAAGGTATTAGTAGTATGTATTCATGTTTTATGTGTTTGATTGCTTTAAGAAAAAAAATTGAAAAACCAAAAAATAATATAGTATAGTAAATAGGTGTGAACTAGTAATTGTTCCTTGAAAACGCATGTATATACGAGTCAATTATAGGTAAAAGGTTTCATTTGAAAATTTCCATACTTGTACTTGAATGCATATGAAAACATATTATATAGAAAGAGAAATAGAAAATCTGAGTAGGTGTATAGAATGTGACATTTGACCTAGTGAAAAAACTAATTGCGTGCAAATTTGAGGTGAATAAGGAATGAGATCACATAGCTTGGGAAATGACTAGGGAAGTTCTTTGTTACCCACTTATTCTTTTAGCTTGATGACCAAATGAAATGAAATTATCCGTATTAACCTCTCTAAGCTTGAAACCTTTTATTTGTTAGCCTTTTTATAAGTCGATATTCCTTAGTGTGTAGGAGTTTACCATACGCCCGCTCCGAGTCACAATTCCTTGCGCCTGGTCGTCTTGAACTTGAGTTTTGGGTGGTAGGTGTTTGTGGTTCTGGGATACATTTGGGTGGGTGTTATGCTTGTATTTTCACTTTGATATAATCCTTGCCGGGATTCAAGAAAAGAAGGAAAAAGAAGGAAAAATTGAAACTAAGTCAACATGAGTTCTTGCATAAAAAATAAGACTAATGTTTGACTTGAAAATTGAAAGAATATCAAAAAAATGTAAAGAATAAACGAACGCAACAAGTGAACATGTAACATAACTGTTCAGATTTCACCAAAACTATTTCAGTACTGTTTAGAATCAATAATAAATATAAACACTCTTAATAAACCCTGAATTATTGATTACCAGCAAACAATCATCTTTCAACTTCTTTATAAAATTTTAAATTATATCACTCATTTAGGTTTGACCTTATAATACCTACCACCATCGATCAATAAAAAAAAAGACATTATTTCAAAAAACGGCCAAAAAAATCAAACCCATCAAAAAACCCGCATGATCAATCCTTACAACTAGAGACCTGATATTCCACTTTTCATTTCCATTTGCAATTCCATACTAGACATATCCATTTTTTAACAAAAAATAAATAGAAAACAATATATAATGTAGTACTCAACTACTCATACAACAAATTTCTCAAACTAAGCATCTATATTAAAAAGAAAGAACAAAAACACAACATATTAAAACAACAAATCCAAAGTATAATCACATTAATCCAACAACAAATTAAAAAAAAAAAAAAAAAACGGCCACACAATTAAGTCAAAATGGTTTGTCTCATTACTAAATATTCGAGTATAAACAACACATCAAATACGTTATAATATTCCATTCTATAAACTCATCTAGTAACCCAGAGCCACATATCTTTACAAAGATATATCATTCACCGTCTAATAATCTTTTACAAACCATCTTCAGTTAAATCGTCAAATAATCAAACAAACAAACAAACAACTTACTGTCTTGCCCTTTTCAAACAACAAGCAAGGCATTTGTATTGTTTAATACTTTCAGCTTTAGCAGGGGTAATTTTGACACATTTTCCACCCCAGCCAAGCTACTATGATCACCCGAGTCAACCACCTGTACACTCCTTATCCTCTCCCTTAGCTCGGCAAGCCAAGGCCATCCTTGCCACAGCTCGTCATACCAACTACACTCACAAAACAAATGAAACTCCGTTTCGTCTTTCAATCCACATCCTAAACACAACGGGTCCACTTCGACCCCACGCCTAGCGAGATTAGCGGAAGTAGGTAATTTGCCCCAAATCGCCCTCCAAAGCAATACTTTAACTTTTTGAGGACATTTTTGGGACCATACCTTCTCCCAATTGAAAAAGGGCACCACACCAGGAGTCCGAGTCGCTTCGTAGGCAGACTTCACAGAGAAATTCCCGGACTTTTCCAACCTCCACTTAAACTTCAATTCTTGTCCGATTTGCACCTGTTCCACCCCCTTAATAATGACTTCCTTTCCCTCCATCAGGCCCTTTCCGTTCTTGAGGTACTCCCCGCCATTGAGGCCAATGGGGATATACCAAAGAACTATATGCTAGGTTTTTGGCTCTTGAAGTTGGGTTCAAGAAAGTTAATTAAGTGGTTAGGGGCTGTATCTTGGATAATGTGACAAACTCCACATTTTTATTTGTGTTCCGTTAAGAAGTCAACAAAGACTATCTGTGAAACGATTCTGAAAAGGCATGAGGGTGATGATTCTGATGAGAAGAAATTCGTCACCGGGAAATGACCCAACAAGATCCTATTAGTCCCATACAAGTCAAAAGTGAATCGAATCAAGGATAAGTCCTTAAGTTTCCATGTTTATATAAGTTTAAGGATTACTTTGACCCCTTATATTACCAATATTTAACTCTTATTGCACTAAATATCATTCACAGACATGAATATATATCAATTGGATATTAAATTTATGTGTGAATGAAGATCTATGTGAAGAGCTGTATGTGGTGCAACGTGATAGGTTGGTGGTTTTGGATTAAGGGGATAAAATATGAAAACTAAGGAAATTGTTTTGTGTTTTTAAATGGGCACCTTGTTAATGAAATAGTACCTTAGTAAAAGATGGATCGGGTTGTGCTACACTTTTGTCAATAGGTGTATGACATGATCATCTTTTGGTACTTTCTTTCAGGGGACTTAATAATTTCAATATTTAATTTGTGAATAAAAGATGTAGGGGAAACAGATTTTAAGGAAAAAATTCATTTGAGTAAATAATGAAATTTACATTAGTTAGTATCAGTTTGTTGGAAAGGTTTGACTCCGTTGATATAATGTTTGGTAAACTACCTTATAATACTAATATTCATGAATAAGAGAATTGTGGGGGTGTACCCCTTAATGAATATGAAATAATTATAAGGATCATGATGTTCTTAATGAACTATACTCAACATGGTATTGTCCATATTGTAAAGAGACTCAAGTGGTGAAAATAGTGGTGTTAAATAATCATCCTGACAGATAAAGGACCTATGTGGTAATTATTGTTTTTCTAAGGACCTACATGTGTAACATTTGTTCGATCAAGGCAAGGCAATCTATGCAATTAGATCGAATAATTCCCTTTTGCTCTGTTAGAATTTGTCCTTCTGCATTAGTGCACCTGTGAGAAAATATTTGCTCAATAAATATGTAAATATACAAATTTGTGGGGATCTAAATGCAAAATTTAATGATTTATATTGTATATTAGAATTTTTCATACCCTTGCTTTTCGAAATCTTCCATTATTTGATCATTTGATCGTAAAGAAGTTCTATATTCTCAAAGTTTGACTTTCCACAAGAACTATGAAAGTCAAACGATACATATCTGAAGAAATAATAAATTAAATATAAACAATTAATAAACTCGTTTTTCAAAAATTGCACTATAGGTCCCTATATTATGCCCACCAAATTTGTTCAGAGAGCCCACCAATTGTTCATAATCAACAATCTCTCAACTAGGCTGATCAGAATGATGGAAGGTTTGATTGATAATGGTGGTTGTTTTAGTGGGATTATTAGTATAGTGTAAGATTTGTTTGATAATGGTGGTTGTTTGATTGTGCAAATGTGCTGATCGGAATAGTGTAAGGTTTGATTGGTAATGTTCAGAGAGCCCATCAAACTTGTTCATCGTCAACATCAAGATTTTTTTTTTGCTCTAAAAGCTTATATTAGAAATTAAAGGATTACAAAGTACTCAGGTTTGACCAACCAAACCCAACGAAATTAAAACAAAGAAAAAAAAACGGAAAACAAAGCTAAAATAAGACACTCTCGAACCGCAACACCTTCCCAAAGTGAACAAGAAACATAGATGCCACCTAAGTAGCGCTAAAGGTCGATAAACACGATCCTTAAGAAAGACAAATGCAAGCCTCAGAACGAGGGGGGGTAAATCGACTATCATATAACGTACCTCCGCAGTTATCAACATGAAGCACTCTCATAACCAAAGTATAAGCTAAGACGACATTTGCTATAATGAAAACGAAGATCCTGATAGCCCTTAAATAGAAAAGGTATCACTAGCTCAAGTGATAGAAACGTCAAACGCGATAGGAAGGGCCAAAAGAGTAAACCAACACCAAAACAGAAAGCACAAACCACGTTTATCCAGTTAACCTAAAATATCGCAAGCCAAAGTAAACAAACTAGTTTGGTCCGGCCACCAGAAACCCCGACTGAACGACATACGTCAAGAATAGAGTGTCAAAGACAACAGGCTAATCGTTGTTTAGTGTAAGGTTTGATTGATAATGGTGGGTTGTTTTATGTAGTGCAGGTCGTTTAATTAAAAAAACACTTAGATTAAAACTTGTAAGGAAATGGGCTGCCAATAATTATTAAAGGTATTATAGACTATAAATATTATAGAAATAGGTTAGATTTGCTGAAGAAATTTATATTGGTTGTGGACTTTTGAATTAATCAAAATGTGATCAACTATATTCAAACTAAAAGACCGAATCCTAAATTACACAATTCTCAACCTAATAAATTGTGTTTTAAATTACACACTAATATTAATAAATAATCTATATTATTATTATCCAAAATCAATATTACTTTTAACGGAATAATTAAATCAACTGTAAAATAAATCTTCAACAATGTATATGTACAGTAAATAAAAATATATATATATATATATAATACTAAAAAAGTATAAAAAATCAACAATAAGAATTTGACTGAAGAAGGATATATATTAATTTATAATACTATTTAGTTTGATGATTATCTTTTTTGTTGACGGAAAGAAAATTGAACTCTTTAAGAAGGGTTGAAAAAAAAAAAAAAAGATGACTTATATAATTTTATAAAGTTTTTTTTTTTTTTTTGCATACATATGAGGCGATAATAAAATCACCGAAGTTGAATCTATTCAACTAATGATTCTCAATGAGAATCTAATACTAATCTAGGAAAAACGACACCACTCCTATCACTAGTTATTGCATTCCACAAGAAATCTGGAGGATCTTCTAGAGTGCTCGGTCCTTCGCTCATTTCCGCTCCATTCTTTGCAAGTAAATCCGCACATGAATTGGCTTCTCGATACACAGGATGCAATTCTATTCCAGGGTATTTTTTAATAATCTCGTTGCATTCGCGGCTAACATGGCAATTCCAACCTTTAGAGCTACCACCACCCTTCACTAGCGCGTGAAGCTCTCTCGAGTCAGTTTCAACATGTAGCTCGCTTACACCTCTACTTAGCGCCCACTTCAAGCCATAATGTAGAGCCAACGCTTCCGAATGAAGTGGCGACTCCACCACACAAGCCCCCGAAAAACCCGCAATATACTCACCATCCATGCCCCTCAAAAGCCCACCAATACCCGCTTTTCGCCGCGTAACATCGCAACTTCCATCAACATTTAACTTTGCTTTATCTATAGGCTTCGACCATTTTATTAACTCACTTTTAGATAGTTTAATAATGCCCCCATCACATTCCACTCCCCATGCCGCTACACAATCAGATGCTAATTTCATTGTGTCTCTTTTAAGTCCATCCAGTCTCGGAGTAATATTAGTTGATTCGAAAATCGCCTCATTTCTTCTCGTCCAGAGAACATTGACAGCTGCTGCAAATACAATTTTCCACTCCAATCCATTTATTTTGTTTTTAACTTTCAGGTTAGCTTCCACCCATCTTCGAAAATTACATCTTTGTTGAGCTCGAAACTGCTTTTTCTGCACCTCTGTGATGCCGCCCAAAGGTGTTAATTCACGCCTGGAAATATCACAGTAAAATTTCTGCAGATTCCAGGGGAGTACGTTATCATCCTCCTGCGCTGCTGAACGAGTTTCCAGCCTCTCGCATGAACAGTCTTCCGGGTTTAATGCTGCAGAATTGCAGCGCATAAAACCTGCAGTAGCTTGGTTCTCGCTAACTGGACCTAGTCTCTCCGGGTTGGAACATGATAAACCAAGTTCTCGCCACAATATCCTTGCTGCCTTGCACTCCAAGAAAAGGTGATTTATATCTTCTTCTTTCGCCCCACAGATACTACATTCCCCCATATCGATTATCTTCCTTCTTTGCAAGTTTAACGCAGTTGGAAGCCTATCTTTGACCATTCTCCATAGCAGCACCCTAAGTTTTTGGGAACATTTTAATTCCCATATTAACTTCCACTTAAAGTGAGCATCAGGTACAAAACCAGTGAGATGATCATAACCTGATTTTACTGAATAAGTTCCTGTATTCTCGTATAGCCATCTAAACTTCACGCCATAAGAGTTACTTTCTTCAAGTATTCCCGTTTTTAAAATGCTCGCACCGGCTATTATTGCTTTACACATACTAGAATCTATCATTTTCATCTCCCGATTCAACAAACCATTCTTAAAATATTTGTGATTAAAAGCCTCTACCCACGCAACTCTTTGGTTTTGAAGAAGTTTCCAACCAAGTTTCGCAAGTAAAGCTATATTAAAATTTTTTGCGCTCCGTAACCCCAAACCTCCACTTACTTTCGGTTTACATATCTGTTCCCAAGCAACCCAATGTATTTTCCGTTGTTCGTCAGACGAACCCCATATAAAATTTCGCGTTATCTTATCAATTTCCTCGCATATGTATAAAGGCAATTTCGTAAATTGCATTTGATAAGTTGGGACCGCACTTAGAACTGATTGAGCAAGAGTAATTCTACCCGCCAAGGATAAACTTTTTGCCTTCCAATCCGCTAACTTTTTTCTCATTTTTTCAATAATCTTCTTATAGAAACCCTTGGGTAGCCTCCCTGATTGAATTGGTGCTCCCAAATATTTACCAAATGAATCACTTAAACAAAATCCACTTACTCCAGAAAGTTCGAGTTGTGTATCATGTGGAACATTCTTTGAGAAGTAGATTAACGATTTGTCTGCACTTATGGTTTGTCCCGCTTCATTACAGAATACATTGAGAGTTTCTTGAATTAGGTTCACTTGAGATAAAGAGGCCTCCCCGAATAATATTAAATCATCAGCAAAAAAGAGGTGAGATATAGTAGGTCCACCTCTTCCTAGGCTGATTGGCTTCCAGCTTCCGTTATTGCATAGCTCTTGAATTAGGATAGACAATCTTTCCATACACAAAACAAAAATGTATGGAGAAAGAGGGTCACCTTGACGAATACCTCTGTAAGGCTTGATAGGCATGAGGGGCTCACCATTCCATAGAACTTGCATTTCATTTTCAGCCATACTGGACATTATAATTGAAACCCAACTCGATGGTAACCCAAAATTCGATATAGTATTTTCAATAAATTCCCATCTAATCTTGTCATAGGCCTTCGCTAAATCAATCTTCACCGCCATAATTCCCTTGTTCCCTTTGATTTGTCTCATTCTGTGATCAATTTCTCGAACAAGCACTATATTATCTATGGTAGATCTACCTGGCAAAAAGCTACTTTGACAGGGACCAATTTTATCAGCAAGAATAGGTCTTAGTCTATTGACCATAGCCCTCATTAAAAATTTACAAGGAGAATTAATAAGACTAATGGGACGAAATAAGCTTACTCGATCCGGATCGGTCACTTTTGGAATGAGGTGAATGAGTGTACCGTTCAGGTTCTTCTGAATTTTTCCCGTTTCTAAGGCTTCTTGAAACATAGCTTCCATAGATGGGCTTACTGAGTTCCAACATTTCTGATAAAACGCAGCTGATATACCATCCGGACCAGGGGCTTTCATCGGATTTGACTGGAAAACTGAATCACGAACTTCTTCCACGGAAAAAGGTGCATTAAGCTCTTGGGCAACATTATCTCCAATGTATTCTACTTGAGGTAGAGAAAAAATTCCAATTTTTTCATCTGGCTCTTTGTATAACTGTTCAAAATATTCACGGACCAATAATTTTAGCTCTTCTTCGTCTTCTACCCAAATGTTATTATTATTTAGTAATCTCACGCATTTAGCTTTCTTTTTCCGAATAATTCTAGAAAGATGGTAGAAGCGGGTATTTCTCTCACCATTTTTAATCCAATTTATTCTCGACTTTTGATAGCTCATGATTTCTTCTTGTTTTAATACACTCTCATACTCATTAGACAGTCTTTTCCCTAGTTGGCGAAGAGATGAGTTGTATGAATTTTGTAAAGATTTTTGAATTCCTCTTAGTCTAGCCGATAGGGATCGTTTTCTTTTATTTATATCTCCAAAAACCTCGACCTTCCATCTATTAATATGAGCTTTAATATCTTTAATACTATCACCCATCTCCTTACCGCATCCAATCCATTTATCGTTAACAAATTCCGTAAAACCTTTATGCAAACACCACGCAGCTTCAAAGCGAAATCTTCTGGTATAGTTATTTTGTGTCTGCGCTGGACACATTTGTATCAAAATCGGTAGATGGTCCGAATGTATACGCGCTAGATGTATGACCCTTGCTTTCAGAAACAACTCTATCCACTCCGAATTCCCATACGCACGATCTAGTCGCTTCATAATCCTCTGACCCGTATTCCAAGAATCACACCACGTAAATCGTGATCCTTCAAACCCCAAATCTATCAATCCGCAACTCTCCCTCCACTCTTCAAAAATTTCCATCTTTCTTGTAACCCCTTCCACTCCACCTCTCTGATCTTCTTCTTTCCCTATCTGGTTAAAATCCCCTGCAACCAACCACGGAATAGATATGTTATGAAAAGCTTGATGAAGAGCCTTCCATAGTTCTTTCCTTTCTTTATTACGCGGCCGAGCATAGATTGCTGAGAAAATCCATGGGGAACCTCCGTTTTTATTAACTTCAATGTTGATTACTTGCTTGCCAACAGATAGCACACGAACCGATATGTCTGAGTTATTCCAAATTAGCCATATCCCTCCTTTGTAACACTCGGAATCAACACGGATAGAGTTATCTTTTTGGAGTGAATTGATAACCCTATCAGCATTTGCTCCGCTTATTCTTGGTTCCACAATGACGGTGAGCCAAACTCTATTACTAATCATCATGTCTCTAATTACACGACGGAATCTCTCGCTAGCCGCACCATGGCAATTCCAAATTAGTATATTTAATGGATGGTTAGTGGTATCCCAACCTTTATCTGAAACAACTGGTGTACACATTATTAATAATAATAAATTTTAATGAGAGGGGGTACCCGAAACGCGCATTAGATCGGTGACATGGACATCTCCACGTCATCATCCTCACGAACATGCTTGGTATTACTTCCATTCTCCAGGGGTGATTCCGGTACCTGCGATTCCGTGAAGTATTCTGTGGCAGGCCCTCGATCATGCTCCTGAGAGAGCAAGTTGTTTACCTCGCTACTTGATTTATTATCCACCAGCTGTTGGCGCTGCTCATGGTGTACAGCAGCGTTTTTAGTTTCTCTGATGATTGTTACTTCTTCTGTATTTGCAACCAGGTCCCTCCCTTCCATCTCACTGTCCGCTACTGTTCCATCTTGATTCGCTCCCTTTACTGAACCATTTTTATCATTTATTTCGACACTATTAGCCCCTGACTTTGCACCTTTTTTGCCCCTCTTTGCACCTCCTTTGATGCCCACAGCAGGTCCGTTAATAACCTCCTGTTCTTTTGTTGATTCAGCCCCAAATTCTCGGACCTCTAGTATGGTTTCAAGAGATTTCTGGTTTTCGAAATTTGGAGTAGTGATTACTCTATGTCCTCCAGTATTTTGTCCAGTAGTCCTAACTTCATTTGATCTAGCTTGATTTGAACTGCTCCCTTTATAATACCTTCCACTGAAACTTGAATTCTGCACTTTATTGTTTGTATTTTTTCCCGTCTTCCCCACAACATTTATTTCATCATCCTCAACTCTCAAAGCCTCATATCTTGAACTTAAATTAGTGTATTTCTTTTGTGCATTTTGCACTGAATTTGCTTTCTCTTTCCCGTATCCCCGGTTGTTCCTCCTGACCGTCATCCACTCTCCGTATTTCTCCTTCTCTATCGCAACTCCCTCATCTTTGCCAAATGAATCATCCCGTGCTTGGTGAACATTATTTCCCGCACTAGGCACATACTGATTTGGTACATTAGGCATACAAAGTTCTTTTCTATGACCGAATTTTCCGCACCCATAACAGATTAAGTGTAGTCCCTCGTACTCCACTTTGCATATATCTGGTCCAATCCGAACTTCAGGTTCAAGTGGTTTACTTAGATCAATCTCCACGGCAAGTCTTGCATAATTGCCTCTGAGTCGTCCTTTGGTTAATGGATCAATCCTAATAGTTTTGCCAATCTTATCTCCGATTTTTCTTAATATTCTAGCCGTATAATTGTGCATTCCCACGTTGGATATTCTAACCCAGACGATTGTTGTCGTGATAGAGTTTGTAAGCGCATTGAAACTCGGTGACCACTCTCGCACAATAAGGTAATGATCCAGGATCATCCAAGGTCCTCCAGTAATCGCAAAATTAAAATCACCTCGTTCTTCGAATTTAATCATGTAGTAACCATGTCCGACATCCACCAATTCTAAGTTCCCAACTGGATTCCATATTTGTCGGAGTTTAGTAGACAAATATGTGAATCCCACTTCTCTCCCTAGCAATCTCACCACTACTGTGTTCTTCCATAAGCGTACCCCTTCTTGAATTTCCTCGCGAGTCCGAACAACCATAGGTATTGTTTCATTCTCATCAAATTCATCTCCCTCAATCAACTCCTCCTGTTCTCCATCATCTTCCCCCCCATTAGGTAGGTATTTCCGAGATTCCTCCTCATCTATAATCACTGGTATGACTGAGTTATGGCCTGTTAATGAATTTTTCCAGCCTCCTAGCTTAGGGCTCGGATTATTAGGTTTTGCTTGAGCGTGTTGTGCAAAGGGATTAGTGTTAGTTGACACTCCATTGCTTGTGTTCATTCTTGGTTCATTTGTAGCTCTTGCACGCTTGTTATGTCTAACTGCATCTTGAAGAGTAGGGTAATCTTCCTTCTCTCCTTCCCCCATGTTAACGTCGGAGTTTGCTTTTGATGGTTCAGAGGCCTCTTGCGCCTTGGTTGTTGCGTTTTCAGGCGGTTCATGACCGCCGGCGGCCATCGTTGGCAGTGCTGCCATAGTAGGGTAGCGTTGAGCGCTGGTCTCTTTTGAGGGTTTCCGTATATTACGGAGCTGTTTTTCAAAAAAAAAAAAAAAAAAAAAAAAAAAAAAAAAAAACAGAACACGGTTTACACATAAAATTTTATAAAGTTTAGAAACATAACTTAGTTTATTAAAAATAATTTTTAATTTCTAAGTTAAATAGAATAGACTAACAATTATAGGATGTATTGAGTGGATATTACCATAAAATAGCTATGGTAATAAAAAAATTTATTTTTTAAACTACTATTAAATTTGGAAGTTTAGTAATGTAATTTAACAAAAAATCAAAGTTTATTCTTAATTTTATAATTGTAAAATTCATAAATACTAAGGTTTAGGTTTATATATTCCCTATAAATAAAACATCTACTGATACAATAGATTATCTCTTCTCTGCCTCTTACTTTTAAGTTTCACAAGCTCTTTATATTAGATATTATTATACGTACAAAGTAATAGGCTCAGGAATAGAAGAATTATATGGAAATGATGACTCATGAAAAACAACGTGACGAGAAATAAAAACACGCTTAGATTCAAGTGATAGACACTTATATCCCTTTGAGAGAGTGCAGTAGCCTAAGAAAACACAAGGTGTAGACCTAGGAGAGAGTTTATTTTCTGCATAAGGCCTAAGCCACGGGTAACACAAACAACCAAACACCTTCAAGTGATCATATGAAGGTGAAAAATTGTATAACTTTTGAAAAGGAGACTGGTTTTGCAAAACAGGAGTTGGTAGCAAATTTATAAGATAAACTGACACATAGAGAGCTTCAAGCCAAAGAGAAGTGGGTAAATAACTATGACTAAGTAAGGACAAGGTGGTTTCAATCAGATGACGATGTTTGCGCTCAGAAACTCCGTTTTGTTCAGGAGTATGAGGGCAAGATTTCTGATGAATAACACAATGAGACTGACGAAAAAGTTGTAAAGGAGTACTCAAATATTTTCCACCATTATCACTTCGGAGAATTATGATTTTGGTTTCAAATTGAGTAGAAATCATATGATAAAAAGTTTGAAAAACAGTATGAACTTCAGATTTAAAACGTAAGGGATAAATCCAAGTATAGCGTGAAAAATCATCAATAAATACGATATAATAACGAAAATTTGAACAAGAAGCAACTGGGGAAGGCCCCCAAACATCACTATGGATGATCTCAAAAGGTTTACAAGTAATAGTAGTAGACAAAGGAAAAGACAATTTTCGTGTTTCTAAAACAGAACACGGTTTACACATAACACATTAATAATCTAATTTCATGTTTAACTTGGAAGATAAACCTAAGGAAATAGATGAAGAAGGATGACCAAGACGTTGATGCCATAATTCAGCATTTGAAGAGACAGTAGAAGACAAACACATCACAGATGAAGAAGATGAAGAAAAAGAACTGGACCCAAACGTCAATGGATAAAGGCCCTCTTTACATGGGCCCTGAAACAATACACACTGAGAATGAGAATCTACAATAGACACAGATTCAGAAGTAAAAACAATAGAGCAAGCATTATCTTTAGTAAATTGACTAATAGATAAAAGATTGGATGTAATTTTAGGAACATGAAGTATGGAATTTAATAGAAAAGAGGAAGAAGAAGACACAATGTTGTAATTTTCTATCAATATTAATCTCAAATCACACTACTCAATAACCACAAGCACAAGATATAAAGCAAGAAAGTAAGAACACAGATTTTATCGTGGTTTAGTCCAAATCAGACCTACATCCACGTTGAGCTCCGATGAGAGGTGCTCGGCTACTAGAAATCACAAGAGATACAATGTTTCAGATCACCTTACAATACAAAACCACAAAATCGAGAAGAATACCACTTCTAATCTAACTCTCGAACCCTAAACAGATGAATAAGGCTATCTAGTGATTAATCAAGACGATTATCACAAATTACACGAGATATTACTAACAAGAAGCTATCTAATCGATTACAAGAAGAATCAGAGGTTGATCTTCTAAGAACTAGGGTTTAGTGTATGAGAGAGGCGAGAGAGAACGCTGAAGATGAGAGAGTAAGGGTTATGACTTCGGTCAACCCATATTCCCTTATATATGAGACAAAAGCCAAAAGCGAATGAGAGCCATTGGATGATAATAAGATCAAACGCCCGAGATCAAGCCACGTCAATAAGTAATGAGCCAATCAGAATATAACACTTCACATAATATATATATACCCACATATATATATTCTTCAATCTCCACCTTGAAGTGTTAAACCTCCACCTCCACCTGAAACTGCACCTCAAGGATTTCTAGCCAGCCTAAGCCATCTCCATCATCATCTCAGCCCAAAAACACCTGCAAAATTTCAACCAATAGAAAGCAAATCCAAGCAATGCTTGAACTTGACATTAGTAACAATTTTAGTACCAAAATCAGCAGGATTATCCTCAGTAGCAACCTTTAACAACTTAACTTCACCTCTAGCTAGTATATCCCTTATATAATGATACTTAACATCAATATGTTTGGTCCTTTCATGATATACTGGGTTTTTACTCAGTTGAATTGCACTTTGACTGTCAGAGAATATAGTAGCTTTACCTTTCACTATACAAACCTCAGATAACAGATTTTGAAGCCAAATTGCTTCTTTAGAAGCATCAGTTATAGCCACATATTCAGCCTCAGTAGTGGACAAAGCCACTAAGGGTTGAAGTTGAGACTTCCAAGAAATACAATTACCTCCAAGAGTGAAACAGTAAGAGGTAGTAGACTTTCTTGAGTCTCTATCTCCAGCAAAATCTGAATCTACATATCCAACTAACTCAAAAGGTATATTATGGTTTCCATAACACAGTCCAACACCCAAGGTACTTCCAACATATGCAAGAACATGTTTTAAAGCACACCAATGATCCCAACCAGGATTTGACATGTACCTGCTCAATAGGGATATAGCAAAGGACAAATCTGGTCTAGTACTAATCATGGCATACATGAGGGACCCTATAACATTAGCATATGGGACATTATCCATCTTAATAATATCAGACTGAGACTTGGGGCACAAATGTTTAGATAAAACAAAATGACTAGCCAAAGGAGTCATAACAGTTTTGCAATTCAAGCTACCAAATTTTGAAATTACTTTTCTCAAATAAGGTTCCTGGTGAAGCTTAATCATGCATTTATCTCTATCTCTATCAATCATCATCCCTAAGATTTTCTTAGCATTTCCAAGGTCTTTCATATCAAATTCCTTACTAAGTTTCCTCTTTAACTCAGATATATACTTAAGGGACTTAGAAATAATGAGCATATCATCAACATAGAGTAAAACATATACATGATGATCAGTTTTAACAGATAGATACAAGCAGGCATCATAATCAGATCTCACATAGTCACATTTAAGCATAAATGAATCAAACTTCTTATACCATTGTCTAGGGGACTGTTTTAAACCATAAAGAGATTTTTTCAACAAGCATACATGATCAGGCAATTTAGGGTCAATAAAACCCTCAGGTTGTCTCATGAAAATTGTTTCATCTAGGTCACCATGCAAAAAGGCAGTCTTAACATCTAATTGCTCAATTTCTAGGTTATAACAAGCAGCAAAAGCTAACATAGCCCTAATAGTCTTAAACTTAACCACAGGAGAGAAAATTTCATTGAAATCAATACCTTCCCTTTGAGTATAGCCTTTTGCCACCAACCTAGCTTTATACCTTGGAGGGTCAGTCTCAGAGATGCCCTCTTTGAGCTTAAACAACCACCTACACTCAACCACCTTTTGTTTATGGGGTAGTTCAGTGAGAGTCCAGGTGTTATTATCATGTAATGACTTAATCTCTTCCTTCATAGCTTTTTCCCATTGTATGCTATCCTCTGCCTCCATAGCATCCATATAGGATGTTGGTTCAGAGTTTGTGACCTCAATTGAAGCATTCAGAGCTGTATATACTAGATCTGCATATGAGTATCTTGAAGGAGCTCTGGTTTCCCTTCTAGTCCTATCTCTAGTGAGTTGATAGTTCTGAAGTTGCCCTGTTGAAGACTCAGGATGATGTTCCTCACCCTCATTGTCCTCAGTAGCTTCAGCTTCATCATGGGGAGGGGTTGGTTCATCTCCATGATCATCAACTGGACTGGAAGACTCAGACTCCACCTCTTTCTCTATTCCCACCACTTGTTGAGGTTGTGCAGGTTCAGGTAAACCATCATCACCTGTACCTGTACCATTTTTGAAAGGAAATGTTAGTTCATCAAAAATCACATCTCTACTAACAATAACTTTGAAACCCCTACTGTCTTTTTCCCATAGTCTATAACCCTTTACACCATGTTGGTTTTGATAACCCAACATTATGCATTTGATAGACCTAGGATCCAACTTACCCTCCTTTGTGTGTGCATAAGCTGCACACCCAAAGGGTTTAAGAAATGATAGGTTTGGTTTCTGCCCCTTCCAAATTTCCATAGGAGTCTTAAGTCCTATAGACCTGTTTGGACTCCTATTAACAAGGTATGTGGCTGTATAAAGAGCTTCTCCCCAAAATTCTTTGGGTAAGCCTGAGGTGAAGAGCATACATCTGACTTTCTCAAGGAGTATCCTGTTCATCCTCTCAGCTACACCATTTTGTTGTGGTGTATGCCTAACTGTCCTGTGTCTCAAAATTCCATTAGTCTTACAATATAAATCAAACTCAGTGTTACAAAATTCAAGACCATTATCAGTTCTCAAAACTTTTAAAGTTAAACCAGTTTGATTTTCTTCTAGACACTTCCATTCTTTGATTTTTTGAAAAGTTTCATCTTTAGTTTTAAGTAAAAAGGTCCAGACCCTTCTACTAAAGTCATCAACTAAAGAAAGGAAGTATTTGAAATTACCATGAGCATCATACCTCTTAGGACCCCAAAGGTCTGCATGAACATATTCAAGACAAGCCTTGGAATTATGAGTTCCAGGCTTGAAACTTACCCTATGTTGTTTACCCAACACACAAGTCTCACAGAAGGGAAGGTCCCCAACTGTGTCTTTTCCAAGCATACCTTGTTTGCTAAGGACACTGAGTCCTTGTTGACTCATATGCCCTAGCCTTAAATGCCACTTTTCAGTGGTAGCCTGAGATGAAGCATTAATAACAGAATTCACAGAACCAATTATATGAGTACCATCAAGAACATATAGACCAGCATGTTTAACACCAGATAAAAGCAATTTACCATTCTTATAAACATGAATAACACCTTTAGAAACATTGGAAACACAACCAAGATCATCTAAAGCACCCAAAGAAATTAAATTTCTTTTCAAATCAGGAATATATCTAACATTAGTCAATTCAATACATTTCCCAGAACCCATTCTCAATTTAATCTTCCCAATACCTTTAACCTCACAAGTGTTGTTATTCCCCATATATACAGTTTCATTATTCACATAAGACAAGTCATGAAATAGTTCAAGTATGGGACACATGTGAAAGGTACAACCAGAATCAAGTATCCAACTAGCATGCTCAGACAAATTGCTCACATTCAGGACTTCAAATACATCATCAGTAGTCTTAGGCATACTAGCAATATTAGATTCATTATTATTCAACTTGTTTTTCAACTTATAGCAATTTTTCTTTAAATGTCCAGCTTTCCCACAATGAAAACACTTCCTAGTTTCTTTATTCTTAGAACTAGTGGTTTTCTTTCCTTTCTTATTTTTAGCTAAGTCAAGTGATTGAGTAGTATCTGTTCTAGGGTTAACATACATGTTAATTCCAGTTCTTTTAAGGGACTTTAGTTCATTTTCTCGGGTCTTAAGTGCAGTAACAACTTGATCATAAGTAGGGACAGTACTAGCATATTGAAACACATCTTTCACAACTTGAAAAGATTCAGGTATAGCATTCAAAAGAATCATACATTTACTAGTGTCATCTAAGGCCATAGTGGTTCCTTTCAGAACAAGGGACATCTTAGTAAATTCATCTAAGTTCTCATCAATAGACTTAGAAACATCCATTTTATAATTAAACAAAGAACCTTTCAAGAAAGCAAGATTAGGGACAGATTTAGAGGCATAGAGAGTTTCGAGTTTACCCCACAGCTCAAGAGCTGTATCAGCACCATCAACTTGTCGAATGACAGAGTCAGAAAGATTCAAGAAGAGGATATTATATGCTTCTTCTTTGATGTGTGCTTCTTTGTCAAGTTCTCCTTCACGCCACTCTTTTATGTCCTCAATAAGAGCACTTCCCACTTTATGATGAGAGAGTAGAACCCTCATCTTTTTCTGCCAAACACCGAAATCCATCTTACCATCGAACACGGACATATCGATACGTGTAGAGGTAGTCATCGTATGATTGAAACAAGAACGGAGAGAAATCGAAATAAAACCCACGAGATGAAATTAGGCGAAACCCTAATTTTTTCAAGAACACCGATTTGAAACCTTAATCTGATAGCCCAAGATTAATAATCAAGCTCTGATACCACTGTTGTAATTTTCTATCAATATTAATCTCAAATCACACTACTCAATAACCACAAGCACAAGATATAAAGCAAGAAAGTAAGAACACAGATTTTATCGTGGTTCAGTCCAAATCAGACCTACATCTACGTTGAGCTCCGATGAGAGGTGCTCGGCTACTAGAAATCACAAGAGATACAATGTTTCAGATCACCTTACAATACAAAACCACAAAATCGAGAAGAATACCACTTCTAATCTAACTCTCGAACCCTAAACAGATGAATAAGGCTATCTAGTGATTAATCAAGACGATTATCACAAATTACACGAGATATTACTAACAAGAAGCTATCTAATCGATTACAAAAAGAATCAGAGGTTGATCTTCTAAGAACTAGGATTTAGTGTATGAGAGAGGCGAGAGAGAACGCTGAAGATGAGAGAGTAAGGGTTATGACTTCGGTCAACCCATATTCCCTTATATATGAGACAAAAGCCAAAAGCGAATGAGAGCCATTGGATGATAATAAGATCAAACGCCCGAGATCAAGCCACGTCAATAAGTAATGAGCCAATCAGAATATAACACTTCACATAATATATATATACCCACATATATATATTCTTCACACAAGCTTACTGTTTCCAATGTTAGCAATCTCTAATGTGTTACCATTACCAACAACAACATTCTGAGAGCCATGATATGGTGTAGATTGTTGTAATAAATTTGAATTGTTAGTGACATGGCTATTTGCTCCTGAGTCAAGATACCATAATTCTGGATCGTATTGAGATGAAGATGAAGATGAAGGATAAGAAGTTGAGGTTTGAGCAGCTAAAGCAAGACGTTGTTGAGCTTTTGGAGAGGGAAAAGCAGTAAAATCATTACGAGAATAGCAATCAATCACAGAGTGTCCAAAACGAAGACAAATCTGACACGTTGGAGGACCAGAGTATTGACCTTGACCCTGAGATGAAGAATAAGTACTGCGTCCTCTACAACGACCTCGACCTCGAAAATTATAACCACGACCTTGATGTCTCCTCATTTGTGATAGATTAATGTTAGGATGAGACATCATTATAAGTGATTTAGAAGTCAATAATGTCGATTTTCTTGAGTTTTAGTGCACTTTCCTATTTTGAGTCTTGATTTGTAGAATTATTATTTTTAGAGCATATTGGGTTTAATTGTTTATTTAGTGTGTAGCTTTAAATATAATTATGGAGCTTAATTAGAGTCCAAGTCAAAGACAACAACTTATGGAAAGAGATTTGCATGGTAATTGGAGATAAGGAAACAAAAGCTAAAAAGATGGAAAAGGAAAAGCTGCCTAAATCTGGGATTCTGCATACACGTCCAAAGATAGGCGTTTTTACCTAAGAAATAGGCCGAATCTAATGATTTCCTTCTATAGGGTCTAGATAATTCTGTTGCGATTCTTTTGGTATCTTATAGAGCTCAATCCGACCAATAACGAAGAAGATATGCTCAAAACGGTGCAGCAGTGTTTATCTTTATTTCCATACGAATTTGAGTTGGGCTAGAAGCCCAAGGCTTTATCTCTTCCTCAAGAAAACGAATTAGGTCTTCTAAACACCTATATATACACCCTTATATCACTTGTAAATCATCCTTGCCTCATAGTAATTAGTTCTTAAGGTTTTATTCTTCCAGTTTATTGTAGAGAGCAAGATGATGTCTTTTGTAATTTCTTTTAGTTTATTTCCATCAGGTATGAACTATACTCCCCATAGCTTGGGTTTTGCATATGTATAATCTATGAATTCTAATTCTTCTATCTAAGTTTCTTTGGGAATTATATGTTTTAATCTGATATTAGCTTCTTACTTAATATTTGTTTATGTGTTTTGATTTAATGTCTTTCCTAGAACTGATCACTTTAGGATTGTTTTAAGAGTAGTTAGATGGTCTCCTTGACAGGGTGTTTAACTATTGAACCACCACATAATGTCTAGTGTCGATAGCAGTTCTGACAAAACATACTTCTAACTAGATAGTCATTAGGGTTTGTTTTAACCACCATATCACCAATTGAGTGTAGTGTGCTGGATAGGGCCTTAGTGGCGTTTGATAACCCTATTTGAGTCCTCGTCTTGGTTGTGCCGTAGCCCCCTTAGTCGCTCTCAAGGTCTAAGATTGGGGAATTTATAATCCTGACTAAGTATACCAAGAGCTAATATTCTCCCTTATGAATTAGATTTATAGATAGGATTAGAAGGATTAGTGCATACTAGCAAAACCTGGGCTATACTTCTCATCTCATATTCTTCGTATTTTACTTTACTGTCTTTATTTTCTTAGTTTTAATTCATAATCTCGAAATCTATTTGCTTTTACTTTCTGTCTTTTAATAATTTACTGCTACTTGTTATTTCTACTCACGCGATTAACACACTGAAGTCCCTGAGAACGAACTCTATTTATCATTAAAACTTGCATACGTCCTGTAATACTTGCAGTACTGTGCCTGTCTAGGGTGAGAGTGCGTAGTTTCTTGGCTTATTTTTATCTTATTTTTATCACACCCTAGGCGACACCAGACCTCGTGAATTAGTATTAAAATTAGAATTAGCAGAATAATTCGTAGTAGGAGGAACAGATGAATGCTGAGTTGATGTAGGAGTAAACAAAACAGAGTGAGATGATAACCCTGTATCAGCAACCTCCGACATCTTCATATGCAGCTCTTTAGATACTAATAAACTCCCAAGTGAATGAAAACTTAATGTAGAAGTCTGAGCATTGGTAATTCGAATGCTAGACTTGAATTGGTTATACTCAGCAGGAAGGCCCTTCAACGTATACATAATTATATCTTCAAGTGGAAGAGTAGACGCTGCTGAATCCAAACTGTCACATAAATCCTGAATTTCAGCTAGATAAGCTGTCATCGATTTTTCGCCTTTTTGAATGTTACATAATTTCATCTTCAGCTGGTGAACATGGGTTCAGCACTGATTTATGAAGGTATCCTCTAATTTCTTCCATATCTCATGTGCAGTGGGTATTTTGACCACTTGAGAAAGAATGGAAGGAATCATCGCAGAGAGAAGAGAGACTTTTAACTGCTGGTCCTCAATAAACCAAGTAGAGAATGACGAATCAGTAATTGCAGGAGCCGAAATTGAACCATTAAGATGGCGTAGATAGCCATGGGCTTCGAGAATCGCTTCCAACTGAGCTCGCCATAAAACATAGTTGGTGGAATCGAGCTTCACCTGAACCAGCAAAGCCTAATTCTGACGGATAAGAAGAAGACCCGCCGGAACCGAAGAGCTAGAGGAGATGAGCGGTGTAGAGGCGACTGAATTAGAAGAAGAAGCCATTAGAATAAAATGAAATTTATGAACGAAGAGAAAAAGGGGATCGAAGATTGGGTTTATAATTCAAAGACGGCCATTAAAGGCAATTTAAAGCTTTGAAAAAAAAACCCTTATGGCTCTTGATACCATGTTAAGAATAGAGAATAAAAATATAAAGTGTATATTGACTTGATAATGTTTCTGTACAATGTGATTCTATATATAGAGTAAACTATCACACTTTTGTTCCTATTCTATCACACTATTGTTATAAACCTTATCCTAACTACTTTTGGCATCTTTTGTAACAATAAGTTGTTTGTGTAACTCAAGTGATGAGTTAGTTAACTCATCAGTAGTATTAATCTTAATAACTCCCTCCTAATTGCCCCTGCTGAGGAGAAAATTGTGGTCTCATATTCCCAAGGTGATTCATTGATCCCAAGAATCAAAGCATTTTGGCTACCCAATTATAGAGAACACAATGTTGAATTTTTTGTTTATCAAATTCTTCAGATTTTGAAAATTTCTTAATTTTGTACGATTAAATTTAATTTCATCTTTTGAATTAGGTTAGCATATTTCTGAAGTTTTAAGACCATTTTTATTGCCGGTTTCAAAAAAATCTCCTTTCCCATTCTTCTTAGCTGTGCTTTCCGCCGCCGTAAATACTCCGAACAGGTAAGGCCCAATCAAAAGCCCACTCTATCATCGCCGTGAAGAGTCGTCTACAATAAAATTAATTAATGGTGGAGTTTTTATCCATATTCTCATATTCATGGAAAAACTCATTTTTGAGAAATGTAATCTCCTTTCTGTAGCTTACAAGAACGTATAGGAGCAAAACCTTGAGGTGCAAGTTGTTCGATCAAGGTGTTTGAGGAAATGGCCAATAGACTTAAGGTAAAACACGTTAAGTTGATCTGTGAGGAGAAGCAAAGGTTAAAGAATGAGAAAGAGAAGTGGGAAGAAGAATTGAAGAGTATTACCTGAAACATTCAGAGGCCTAACGATTGTAAAATGAAACAATTCTGTGTACAATTAAAGTTAAAAGGCACTAACAGAGATGAGTCTCCTAGAAGATGTGAACTCATTAAAATGTGCATACTTTTGCTCGAAATAATTTACTTCGATAGAGGAGGTAACTTCTTGGACGAGTATATAATATTTTTCGTACTTTCAAGAACTATTCTCGAAGCTATGTAGAGACAACATTAACTGTAATCTCCTGTTCTCAAGTCAACGTCATGTTCAGTCGATCAAAAAGTTATCTCAAACCAGTATTACAGAGTATTACCAGGTATTATATCTAATATTTTAAATATATATAATCATATATCTTTCTTTATTGGGAAACTGTGTTAACATAGCTCATTTACAAATCCTTCAGCTAAAGCTAAAAGGAAGTTATTGAAATGTTGAAGAAGTGTTTGGATGGATCATTAGGATATAAGGACGAGCAAGTGAAGTTGGTTTCTTTTATGTGAATAACGTGAGATGTTTCTTTTAACTCAAATTCCAGGTTTCCCTTTTAACAAACACTATGTACAATCAAACAAGTCAACTTACTTCTTATGATAATAACAAGTAAAATATATTTTACTTCAGTTTATATCAATTTTTGGTTTTTAACAGGGTCCTCTTGAACGGGCCCACTTTGTGGAGTTTAGTAGAACTCAAGATTGTAAGGTATTTTGCATAATATAGGGACCTAATTTGAAATTTTGCACGATACGGTGCCCTGTAGTTCAACTAATACCAAAGTTTTATGTCTTCCAGGTGCATTTATCATAGCTGGGGTGCTTAATAGAAGTCTAAGAGAAGCAACATTTATTGAAGAGGGCTCAAGATCTTAAACAGGAAGAATACTGATGTTGAAGAGTCCAAAAATGCAAGTACTCTAATTGTTTTTTGTTCAAAAAAGTATTTATATGTGGAAGTTGAAATAGTTTATAATTTTTTGATACATACTTGTTTGGTCAAAGTCTGACTTAGTAGAAGTGCACCGGCCAACACACTTTTTGTAATACGTTTTGCAGAAGTGCACCACCAGCCAACTTTTTGTTTTGGTCAAAGCTTGATTCACTACTTAAGAATATTCTATTAGAATTCATAACATTATAAGCCGATGAGTGAAAATAATCATAATATTCTATTAAAAATTCATATTCAATTGGTTCCTAATAAAAAAATTAAAATTATTAGTGGTTTACTGGTTTGTGTTAGACCTTATGGTTAATTTTATAATTTATCAGCATATTTCATTATATTAGTTAAGGTGTTTTATTTAATTAGTATATATAGAACGCCTCAAATGCTTGGGCTAACGCTTAGGCTAGCGTATTACGTCTCAGAATATCTGGAGGCTCATCGTTTTTTTTCTTTGCTTTAACAACACTGCTTCTACTTCTAATCTGGCTTCTGGATCATTATATATTCCATCTGGTCTATGTATTAAATAAAATAATTTTAAAAACACACTTTTTAACTCTTCTTTTGTACCGTTTATGAGCTTCAAAGGGAGAAAGATGAGTATATCTTGGATTGATATTGGATCAATCCAGTCCATTCTGCATAGAACATCCATTGAACAATATTGGAAACAGGAGTATATTGGTTTGTGTGAGGTTCGTTATAGCTATGAATTGTTTTGATTTAAGGCTTTGACATTTAGACTATTGAGAAATGTGGTCTTACTGATTTTGTGAAAATCGTTGGTCGTGATATTCAATCGACAATCAATAATAGAGATTTTTAGATGTATATATATTACAATTTAATTAAATAATAAGAGTTTCGAGGCTCAGATCGTTGGTGAGAGAGTTTCTGGGCTCAGATCGTTGGCATTCACTTATATTGTTTGTATCAATATTTTGTTTTTTTTTATGATAAGATATCGGTTATTTTGCATACTATAAAACTTATACCGCGCTAACTTATAGAGATTCACTATAGGGACCTATAGTGCAAATAACCAGAAAAAGGAAATATCGTCCCTGAACTATAGGTCATTTACTGGTTCAGAACCTGAACTTTTAAAGTTACCTGCATGGTCCTCGAACTTTGTTTTTTTATCACCGTTAGTCCCTGTATCAAATTTCATCCATTTTTTCGATAAGTACAAACAGAAGTGGGTACATTCCTAATTATTATTAGGGAAGATCATCAAAGCCCCGAGCAGTACAATACTATCACAATTACCACCAATGACAGCACTACAAGAAGATAAAATAGCCTAAAGACCCTCATCTTTCACGTTTATTTCTATACATTGCATGATCTTTCAAAACAAAAATGCATTTACCACTACCTTATGTAAGCTCCCAGAAAATTTGCACAAGTTAGTCTATACTAGGAGAGTAGGTTTGACATCTTTCACATAACACATAGAAAGGTAAAACATACTAATGAGAGATATGAGGGTTAGAGCAAGATGAGGGTGGTTAATTTTTTATGAATTTAAAAAAGTCATTGGTTAAAACAAATAGGGAAAGGTAAAACCATTCTTTACTAGAGATCTTGAAAACTCTTTGTTCCCTCACTCTACAAGGTGTGGGTATTTATATATACTACACTTGAATAAATTTGTCTAGTTCATATAACAAAGGGACCATCATCAAAATTAACCCATATAAGGCGTGAGAAAAGAAGAAAAAGTTATAAACCACTAGAGCAACTATCAATTTTTGAGTATATTTGCTACTTTTGAAAACAGGGGTATATATATTTAGCTAGATCACATAACAGAAGGACCAATAGTGCAATTTACGTGGTTGTTGTTCATATACCAAAATCACGGGGTGTTGCAGAGAGAGGCAACCACCTTTTCCTCAAAATACTGATCTCTCTGCTTCCTTTCTTGAGGTAAGTCATTGAAATGAGTTTTAATTAACAAATTAATCGAAGGACACTCTTATATGTGAAAAGGCTTGCAAACGCTTTAACTTTTAATTTGTTGTGTGACTTAATGTTGAAGCGAAAAGTAGGAGTTGGCTTCATATAAAAGGTTCTTGAATCAAATAAAACCTTAGAAATGAGGATTGAAACATCTAAATTCGCCTTTAAGTTCAACCTTAGGAGTTACTCCAATAAATTTTATAGCAGCAATTGATGCAATTTTCTTCGAGTTTGAAAATGATAATCTTCGCAAAGTCTTATATAAAACACAGATATTATATTGCTCAAGACTAGAATACATATATGAAATATATAAATATTGTATAATATAGCGAAATACTGGATAGATACTCATCTTATGTTTGCAGAGTAATGAGAAATACATATATAAGATGATGATTATACGTATTGATATATTTTATTCTTTTAAAGCTAATTTTTACAAGTAATAGAATGATTTGCACTTCTTTTATATATAATTCATTTATGAATTTTACACAATTTACAATAATCTTTTAAATTCATTTTAGCCTAAGTACCTTCAGGTACGGGGCATTCCTTAGTGTATATATATATATATATATATATATATATATATATATATATATATATATATATATATATATATATATATATATGAGGAGATTCAGGAAAACCTTTTATGGCAGAAGCGGATCTTTGAATAGTCTTGCCAAGTGACGTGAGTCCTTATGCGAAGAAATCAATCAAATCCACAAGCTATGATACCTTTATGGATTTCTCTATTTGATTGAGTGATTTTGTGAGATTTAAAGATATTCTTTTGTCTGATCAATTATTAGAAAAACATATTCTCTTATTAGGGAATAAAAGTCCAGCAATCCTTTTATAGGTTAGTTATCTTTTTGAATAACAAAATATAACTACTCCTTCCAAATATCATATGGTGGTATGGGCTGGCCCATCATGGACGGAAACCCGACCCAAATTTTAACAGTTAGTATAAAACGCACTTTGATTGCATGCCAACATTATATGATTGATAGGAAAAATTAATTAACCATGCAAAATAAGTAAGCTTGATATTTAGTGATGAGGGGTTTGTAGAACATGAGATCTACTTGAGTAGAGAACCCACTTAGTTATGAACTAGAGGTAAGCTATGTAACTAGGAAAATGATAGAGACAGATTTTTGTTAGCCTTTTTAGCTATATCATGTGATTTAATTATATCCTTCGTAGCCCCATTTCTAGCCCGTAAGCTTTTCTTTTGTCGCCACGATATAAGCCATATACCCTTAGTTTATTAGGCATGTCCATATGACCCGCACTTGAATCACATTCTCGAGACTTCCTGTCTTGAGCTTGAGTTTGGGATGACGGGTTTCGCTATGAGAAATGACACTAGGAGGGAATTTTTATGTGTTTGTATTTTGTGCGCAAATTTATAGTGATATATTAATTGTTTGTAACCCTTTGTCGGGGTCTTTGAAAAAAAGAAAAAATAATAAGAGACATGACGTTTCACATCAAAATGATAGTCATGGGTATCTTACAAAAAAATGAAAAAGAAAAAAAATTATATGAATAATAAACAAAAAAATTAAAGTAACCAGCATAGAGGAAGTTTTGGAAATCATCTTTGATACTTATTGGGTTTATTTGTGGACGCTAAATTAGTGCGTCAAATGGTTGAGTGAGAACGTATTCGAGTGTAAACTCAAACTCTTAGACAATGTGTTGATGGTAAGTGAGGAGAGAGCCAAAAGCTCACTTTAAATTTACCAAATATACATACCATACTGTTCCTAAGCCTATGCTAAAACCATAAAATCCTCGTGATTCCTAGTTACATAGAGAATTTATGATTCAGCCAATATGGAGTAAACTAAGTGGAGCGTTCAAAGCAAGTAAAGATCAATGAACACCCTACAGCCACCATCCTAAGCTATGTAGTAAGTGCAACCTTCTAGCATTGTGAAATTAATTTTGGATTGATATTATTTGTGTTTGATTTTGCATGATAGGTGTATGTGTTTATCAATTCCTATGTCATACTATATGAGATTTATTTTAAGTTGTGCTTTGGGGTTTCATTCATTAGATTTTTCATATTTGTGTATCACCTAGGCCTTATGCTTTGTTTTACTTTGTTGAGACGACAAAGGTTTGAGTTGGGGGTATTGATGTCTCCCTTTTTTTTATAATTATATGCCCTTAGGACACATCATTTTAGGTGAATAATAGACTTATTTGTTAGACTTTGATGCTTAATTTGATATATCACACTTTCTCCCCTTGGAATTATGTTATTTGCATTTTTAGAGCTTTTGTGCGTTAATTTGTTTGTTTTTAGTATAAAGATCTTAGGTCCATGATTGATATGGAGCACCAAGATAAAGAGAAGAAGTGGGAACTAAAGTCCTAGATTGTGCGGAGAGATCAAAAGCGAAAGAATCACCCGAAGAGTTGACTAAAAAGGGAGAGAAATGCTGTTACTAAATGAAAATTCCGAGCCACTTAAGCACCGATTCAGCCACGAGCCACTTAAGCACCGATTCAGCCAATTGTCCATGAAATAAGAAAGCTGCGTCTTTGAGTTAGCAAGATTTGAGAACTGAAATCATGTGATTTGGACTAGAGACACAAAAAAGTTACAGCCGTTTTACTACAGAGTGTACAACAGTTACGGGATTAATTGATTTGGATTTGGGCTTTTTATTGTTTGACTTATTATTCTTCTTTAAAAGCCCAATCCAGATTAGATTAGTATATATAGACTTGTAGACCTCATTTTTAGACTACACTTCTTTATTTTATAAAGTTAGAAGAGAGCAGAAGTCAGAAAGCAAAGAGCTGGAGAAGACTTTCTTCTTCAACAAAAGTTCAACCCAACACCTTAATTAGGTTTTTTCTTCCTTTTTGTAATTGAAACTATGAATGCTCTTATTTGTATTTCAGTATTTTATTTCAATATGAGCTAATTCCTAAATACTTGAAAATCGCATAATGGGTTAAACCCTAATTTAATTAATTTAGTATTTTCGAATTTGGGATTGTTTCAATATAATTTAAGTTGGGTTTTTCATATTGATTATTAATTTATGCTTGTTTACTAATTTTAATTGAGCCGGAAATTAGAATTAGATTATGGTAAAAAATTCTACTTTTTAAACTCTTACCCAGTTTCGAAGTTTAGTAATATAATTTAACGAGAAATCAGATTATATTCTTACTTTCATTAATGGTCAAATCTATTAATACTAAGATTTAGGTTTATCATTAATTACTCTATTCTTTATTGCTATACGTATTGCGCAAGTAATAGTCTGAGTTGCTGGTCATAAATATAAAAGCTCTAACGCTTCTTCTTCAAAAACCCCACCCTCACTGTCCTAACCTAAGCATCCATAACCATCTCCATCACGCCTAATATCATCCTAAGGTAAAAACTCCTCTTTTTTTTTTCTCTCAAAATTGAAACCGTATTTATAATAAACAAAACATTGATTTTGATATTTTTAAAACTGAAATTAGAGTCCTAGATGATTTTTCAATTTTTCGAAGTATATTTTTCTGGCTCATTAATAGTTTGTGGTTGAATTATCACTTGTTCTCCCACTAATTTCTTATATCTTGTTTTCATATTTTATTTTCCGTCTCTTGAGAAGGGCCATATAAATCTATTTGTATACGTGATATCAATGATATGTATTCTTATAATAGAGGATATAATAGGTTTCGGAAAGGTATCATTAAGTATTTCCATATTCCAAATATTAGTATTTGGAAAAAGTAATTGACTGACCTTATTGATCTTACAATCCCTTGGTTTGTCCAATCTCCAGTCTGTGTCTATCCACCTGTTATTCCAAATATCAATATTTCTAATCTGATGTATTCCAAACTTCTTTAAAAAATCTCTCCCTTCCATGAGGCTTGCCCAACTCCATATTCTGCTTTGTCTTAACTTTACATTCATAAAAGTATTATTGTGGAAATAAACCCCTTTTAGTAGTCTTGTAACCAAATTGTCTGGGTTTTCCATTATTCTCCAAGCTTGTGCATCTAACAAAGCAGTATTCATTTTTTTTTTAAATCTTTAAAACCCAGACCCCCTATCATCTTCCCCATTGCAACTTTCTCCCAAGCCATCCAATGTATTCTACCTCTTTCACTGAATTCCACCAAAAATTAGATATCGCAGAGATAAGTTTTTTGCAAATAGAAATAGGGAAAGAAAATATGGACATATACTAGTTAGGGATCGCTTGTAGTATGGATTTAATGAGAGCTTCCTTCCCCCATCAGATAATAATCTCGCTTTCCATCCTTCTGTATTTTTAAACGATTTCTTCGCTATCCATTCCAAAGGTTCTACTTTTGATCCTTTATGACATAAAGGTACTCCTAGATAGTATCCCAGATCGTTTGTTTCTCTAATACCAATCTCTGAAGTGACATATTGTCTTAACTCTTGAGGGGTCTCTTTACTAAATATTATTGCCGACTTATAAAGGTTAATATTCTGACCCGAGCCTCTACAATACATACTAAGGCATTCTTTAAAATTTTGCAATCTTGTTTCGTCAATAGTTATAAAAAATAATGAATCATCCGCAAATAAAAGGTGCGATATCTCCGGACAGTTCATGTTAATTTGGATACTTGTAGCAAATTGTTGCTTGTATAATATTTGATACTACTTATAAGCGATTCAGTCATTAAAGAGAAAAGAAATGGGGATACAAGATCCCCTTGTCTTATTCCGTGTCCTGGGTAGAATTTATCAAGTTTTTCACCATTAAGATTAAGATTAAAAGAAATCGACATAATACAGTTATTTACCCAAGCTACCCATTGGTGGCGAAAATCCATCTTTTTTAGAACTAACAGAAAAAATTCCTAATTACCCCGATCGTAGGCTTCAGCCATGTCAATTTTTATTGCTGCCTTGTGTTTTTTATTTTTTATTTTCCTACTCATAAAGAAAGAAATTCCATACGCAATAATAATATTATCTTGTATAACTCGACGTTTGATAAAAGCCAATTGTGTTTTTTTATACATTTTTCAATACAAACAAAATATATCTAAAATCATGTATGAAATGTTTTTTTATAAAAATTTCTAATCCAAACAAAAATATTCATTTCTTTTCTTTACTTTTATATTTTTTTAATTTTTTTTTCCCTTCTAAATACACCTCAAAAAGGTTTCAACTTTAACTTGATCATAAATGTCATAGGAATAATTACCATCTAAGTCACCAATTTAACAATAATAGCCCTCCAGCATCTTCTCATAAATATTGTCTAAAAAAGTCCCCTAAACTAATTTATGTTCCTTTTTTGTCCCTGTATAAATAATCAAATATGTATTGTTTCTCATTAGACAAAAATAAAAGATAAATAATACGTTTTCTTTCTCTCTGGTCTCTGGTCTCTTTGGAGTCAGTCGCACTTTGCTTCGCCATCGCCGTCGGAATCGACACCACCATCTCCGTCGGAATCGCAACCACCATCGCCGCCCTATTTTGCAGAAAATTCATGGCCAAAAGGTATTTTTCTATTTCACTTTCTTATTTCTGGTAATGCCATAAGAATTTAGCAAATTGATTTTTTTTCAAATGATCAAGTATATAATGCATTTGAGTCATAGGAAATTGAAGTTGAAGTATCGGAATTAGTGAAAGAAAGAGATGAACTTGAAGCTTAATTGAATAAGGTCTATTTTTTTTCTCTCTCTGTATAAATTAATGATTGATTATTTATGCATATTATATGTGTATGGATTTAATATTTAATAGTTTAATATAAGCTTGGCTTATGCTCAATCACGCCTTCACAATGTTCGAGAAGAGAGGGACCAATTTTATGAAGCGAATGATCAAATTGTTGCACATTTAAAGACTAGGGTATCTATCTTGTTCATACAAAGTTGCATATTTATGTTTTTATTGTATTTTTTTTGTTTGTTTGATTATAGGAAGATAAGCTGTCAAAATCAATGTTATATGCTCCTCAAGACATAGAAAATCGAATACTAAGAGCAAAAGGGTTTAGACTATTATGTCTCTGCTACTTAGCTTTATCACAGCTCGATCGATCCCAAGAATACATCAATGAAGCTGAAAAGGTATTTACAATAAAACCTAGCAAGTTTTTTTCCCTTTAATTTCAATTACACTTCACAATCCTTTCGATTTTCTTTATATGCAGCTTGAACCAAATATAGCTTGTGCTTTCCTTAAGGTATATTTTCGTACTTTCTTCATATAGGATTAGGGAACTAATTTTAATTTTAATTTTGCAGTTTAAGATTTACTTGCAACAAAATGTGGAATATAAAGTTGTGAATCAGATAGAAGCAATGTTAAACTGTTTATATTTCATGCCTGGTTTTCTTTCATTAGCTGCACATGAAGCAATAGCTTGTAATGCACTTCCAGTAGCTATTTCCGCATTATCGAATATTTATTATTATTGTGTATTGTGTGTTTGATGTCCTAGTGAAAGATTTGGACATTTTTGCATAATGAAATTTCTTATGTTGAATAATTCATGGTTTTACAACACCCTGTTGTTATAATGGACGTGTATTGAATTAATTAGCTGCTTAGTTTGTTTCTTTATATTATGTAACAAGTTGATAATGTGGACGTGTATTGAATTAATTAGCTGCTTAAGTTGTTTCTTTATATTTTGTAACAAGTTGATGCTGTGACTAGTGTTGAAGCACAGGTGCATCTAGGAGTGACTGTAAATCATTGAAATATACTTTAGCTTTTTCTGATGAGATTAGCTGCTTAGTATTTAATTTGGTGGGATTTTTCCCACCAAATAACGTAAACTTCTAAATATAATTTGGTGGGATTTTCCCCACAAAATAGTAACATAAAAATTTGGTGGGAAAAATATTTGGACAGAAAAATTTGGTCGGAAAAAAAATTGGCCGAAAAAATTTGGTGGGAAAAAATTTGACCGGAAAAATTTGGTGGGAATAAATTTGGCCGGAAAAATTTGGCGGGAAAAAATTTGGCCGGAAAAGTTGGTCGGAATTTTTTTGGCGGAAAAATTTAGTTTGGTGGGAAAATTTAGAAGGGTATTATTGTCTAATTATGTTTTTTATATTAGACATGACTTTTATGGGCAATATCCCTACCTCCTAGGGTGTATATGGTAAATAGCTCAATGTCATATTGATTTAGTAAAATTAATTGGACGAATTTACTTTAAATTATAACACAAAAATACTTAGATAAAACAAAATTTAAATCTTCAAAATAAAAATTACATGCTTCACAATTTATTAAATCTCGGTTCAGGTTTCTAAAATTTCTAAAATTGCAATATAAATACTTACAATTTTTTAAAATTACAATCCATGGGTTTGGACCAAAGAAATAACACCCATAACATATTTTATCAAAAATCACACATCATAGTAACAAGTTCATACTACAATCTAAAAATCTAGTCAATTTTCATATTCAGTCAATAAAGACATAACTACAAGTGTTTATATATTTTTATATCATATCAATTATAAATTTATAGTAATATCACTAATGTTTGGTACAAGATAAATTAGTTTGTTAAAAATAATTTTTGTTTCTTAATCTAAATAAAATGGGTTAATGGATGGATTAAAATAGATATTACCATAAAAATAATTGTGGTAATAAAAATTCTACTTTTTAAACTCCTACCAAGTTTAAAAGTTTAGTAATATAATTTAACAAGAAATCAAATTTTATTATTAATATCATTAATGGTCAAATCCTTAAATACTAAGATTTATTTAGGTTATATATTCCTTATAAATACTATACGTATTAGGTTTATATAATCCTTATAAATAATACATCACCCTCAGTGCTGTCATAACCTAAGCATTCATAACCATCACGCCACACTATAATCGTTCTCCCAACAACAAGAAGTAATATCATCCTAAGGTAAAAACTCTCTGTTTTTAACCGTATTAAAAATAAACAAAACATTGATTTTGATATTTTTAAAACTGAAAATCTAACCATCAATTTATTCTTTTCACTTTCATATATATTTTTTTTAAAATTTTGCTACTGTTTGAGTTTTTTCAGAAACTATATGTGTATATATTCTTGGAATGTTAATTCAGAATTAGAAAAGAAGCAAGTCAACAACATAGCAGCTAAACAACTAAAGGGACTAAAGTGTAAATAGAAGAATAAGCTGTAACAAACTACAGCTGTAAAGAAGAATGAGCTGTAACAAACTACAGCTGGAAATAAGAGTTGTTAGTGATTATAGAATAAAAGTTAGTTAGTAGTCTTGAACAAGAATCTATATATACATAGTGTAATCATAACAATCGAATAATCAGAAAATATCTTTTCTATCTCAATTAACTTCTTCTTCTTCTCTTCTTCATAACTTCAAAACTACTTTCTGCATTAAGCTCCATTAATGGCGATTCAAGCATTGCATATCTTTACATGGTATCAGACGTGAACTACTTCTTCCGCACTCCTTCTCAATCATGACTACATCATCGCCTACTGAAGATTTCTCCAGCCCGTACTACCTTCATCCAAGCGAAAGTACAGGCATATCATTAGTTTCAGAAGTCTTAACCGGAGACAATTATCTCTCATGGACTCGAGCTATCGAGATTGCTCTCTCTGTGAAAAACAAATTAGGATTTATCAATGGTGAAATCTCTCAACCTCCACTCACTGATCTCATACTCTTTTCTGCGTGGAATCGAGCCAATAACCTGGTACTATCATGGCTCTTGAACTCAATCTCAAAAGAAATAAGAGGTAGCTTATTGTATGTTTCATCTGCTTCTGAGCTTTATAACGAATTAAAAACTCGATTTAGTAAAAGTAATGGAACTCGTGTTTTTTATCTCGAAAAGACTTTAAGCTCAATTTCTCAAAACAATAATTCAATATCTGAGTTTTTTGCAAAATTTAAAACTGTTTGGGATGAATATATACATTTTCGCCCTATGCCTACTTGTTCATGTGGGCACATGAATCAATGTTCATGTAAGTTGTTTGATATCCTAATTGAACGACAACAACATGACTTCGTGATCAAATTCCTCATTGGACTAAATGACTCATATTCAGCTGTTAGGAGTCAAATTTTACTCATGAATCCTCTACCTAATATCAACTCTGTCTTTGCTATGTTGCTTCAAGAAGAAAGCCAACGTTTACTCACAAATTCTGATGTAATTCAACCTGTTCATGCTTTCTATGCGAAGAATAACCCTAAGTATATTCCTTACTCTGAAAGAAAGAAGATGATATGCACTCATTGTGGCTATAATGGACACACTACAGAAACATGTTTTCAAATTCATGGTTATCCCATTGGATGGGATGGTCCAAAGGGAAAACGTGTTTACAGTAACAATCAAAGAACACATAATCCTAAAGCTCACTATGCTATGGCTCAAGAAGACTATCAAGATTATCAAGATTTCAATCATCAAGAATCTCCATCACTTAGTCTAAATGATTTAACCCCTGAAGATATTGCCAAACTAATGGCTCTAGCTCATAAGTCTTCGGCAGAGAACCAAGAACCTTCTCCATCTGCAGTTCATCACATTGCCACAAAAGAAGGTAATACTACTACTGAATCTTGGATCATAGATACTGGTGCTACAGATCATTTAATATACAATGAATTTCTTTATACTAGTAATGTATGTATGGTTAATATCCCTGTGACCTTACCTAATGGTGACTCAATTTCAGCTACTAAGAGGGGTAGTATATGTATAAATCAACATATTACACTACATAATGTTCTTTGTATACCAATTCTCAAATATAATCTTCTATCTGTCTCAAAACTCACAAAAGACTCAGCTGTTTCAGTTGTATTTTTTCCTTCTTATTGCATATTACATGACCATCATTCCAAGAGGATGATTGGGATTGCCTATGAACTTCATGGATTATACTATCTAAAGTCTCATCTCAGTTCAAAGGTTATGAACTCTTCTACTGAGCATTTTGATCTTTGGCATTCAAGGCTTGGACACCCTTCAAAAGCCAAGATTTCTACACTCAAAACATTAGACTCTAATATTACTTTTTCTAATTCTACTGTTTGTGATTCTTGTTATCTTGCTAAACAAAAGAGACTCATGTTTCCTGTATCTAAAAGTTCATCTTCTACTTGTTTTGAACTAATTCACTGTGATATTTGGGGACCATTTAAATGTGAATCTCATTCAGGTCATAAGTATTTTTTAACCATTGTGGATGATTGTTCTAGATGTACTTGGATCTATCTAATGAAAGCCAAGTCTGAGTTTCAAATTCACTTACTTAACTTCTATCAACTTATACTTACACAATTTGACACCAAGATCAAAGCCATCAGATCAGATAATGGACCGGAATTCACCTTACTGCAATTCTATTCTGAAAGAGGCATAATTCATCAAACAAGTTGTGTAGAGACTCCTCAACAAAACGGTTTGGTGGAAAGAAAACATCAACACTTGCTTACTACTGCACGAGCCTCGATGTTTCAAGCTAACTTACCACTTCAATTTTGGTCTGAATCAGTTCTTACTGCTGCTCATCTAATAAATAGACTTCCTACTCCACTATTAAACAACCTTACTCCCTACCAAATGCTTTATAACAAGCCCCCAAACCTCAGCCATTTGCGAGTTTTTGGATGCTTATGCTTTGCTTCTACACTATCAAACAACAGATCAAAATTTGATGCGAGATCAACAAAATGCATATTTCTTGGTTATCCACCCTCAACAAAAGGATATAAGCTCTTTGATCTTTCAACAAACACCATCTTAATCTCAAGAAATATTATCTTTCATGAAAATATATTCCCATTCTCCAAAATTACCCCACCTTCTAACCTACACACATTCCTTTTTCCACCCTCTTCTCCTATACACTCAGACCCTATACAAAAACCAACACCTACTCCAAATACTTCTGCACAACCTTCTCCTCCACCCTCCCAAAATATCACCTCTAGACCTACAAGAAACAGACAACCACCTACATACCTTAAAGACTATATATACCCTTCAACCTCCTTATGCAACTCACAGCCTGAAAACTCATCTACCTCTGCTCCATTATATCCCATAACTGAATTCTTGAGCACTGATAGATTATCACATTCTTATACTTCTTTCATATCCTCAATCTCTTCTAACACTGAACCTACAACCTACAAACAAGCCTCAAAATCACCTGAATGGATGCTTGCTATTCAACATGAACTATCTGCTCTTCAAGCTAACAACACTTGGCAAATAGTTCCTTTACCTTCTAATGCTACTCCTATAGGATGTAAATGGGTTTTTAAACTCAAATATAAAGCTGATGGGACCTTGGAAAGGCACAAAGCTCGCCTTGTTGCAAAATGTTACAATCAACAGGAGGGGTTGGATTTCTTTGATACTTTCTCTCCAGTTGCTAAAATAGTTTCAATAAGGCTCCTTGTTGCTCTTGCTTCTATTCATAACTGGCATTTACATCAGTTAGATGTAAACAATGCCTTCTTACATGGTGAATTACATGAGGATGTCTATATGACTATTCCTCATGGTCTTCAAGCACCACCAAATACTGTCTGCAAATTGGTTAAGAGTTTATATGGACTTAAACAAGCCTTAAGACAATGATTCTCTAAACTTTCGAATGCTTTAATTTCTTATGGATTTAAGCATTCTGACAGTGATGCTAGTCTCTTCATCAAACATGATTCTTCACACTTCATTGCCTTATTAGTCTATGTGGATGATATAATTCTAACAAGTAATTCAATGGATGAAATTCACAAGCTCAAAACGTTTTTACATGAATCTTTCACCATTAAAGACTTAGGAGAATTAAAGTACTTTTTAGGCATTGAAGTCGCTCGAAATAAACAAGGCATATCTCTTTGTCAACGCAAATATGCACTTGATATTCTCAATGAATGTGGCTTAGTCAACACCAAACCAGTTGCTTTTCCTATGGAGTCTACTCAAAAGTTAAGACATGATGAAGACAATTTAATGGAGAATCCTTCATCATATCGTCGTTTAATTGGAAGGTTACTATACCTAACTATTACACGACCTGACTTATCCTATTCAGTAAATTGTTTGAGCCAATTTCTCTCTAAACCTACAATTGATCATTGGAATGCGGCTCAACGAGTTCTTAGGTACATTAAAGCTACTCCAGGACAAGGTATATTCTTCTCTTCATCATCTGAAGTAAAAATAAAGGCGTTTTGTGACAGTGACTGGGCTGGATGTCTTGACACACGGTGAAGTATTACGGGATTTTGCATTTTTCTTGGAGAATCTCTCATATCATGGAAAAGTAAAAAGCAATCCACGATTAGTAAATCATCTGCTGAAGCAGAATATCGAGCTTTAGCTGCTACAACATGTGAAATTCAATGGATTCTATATGCGTTAAAAGACTATGGTATAAATCATTCTCTTCCTGCGCAAGTATATTCAGACAGCAAATCTGCTATAGCCATGTCCACAAATCCTGTTCAACATGAACGAACAAAGCACGTAGACATTGACTGCAAAATAACTCGAGAAAATTGCAGACTGGGGTGATCAAGTTGTTCTACATTCCATCCTCACTTCAGCTCGCTGATATGTTCACTAAACCACTGTGTTCCTTGCCTTTTCATAACAACATTTCCAAGTTGAACATTATCAACATCCATGTTCCACTTGTGGGGGGATCTTGGAATGTTAATTCAGAATTAGAAAAGAAGCAAGTCAACAACATAGCAGCTAAACAACTAAAGGGACTAAAGTGTAAATAGAAGAATAAGCTGTAACAAACTACAGCTGTAAAGAAGAATGAGCTGTAACAAACTACAGCTGGAAATAAGAGTTGTTAGTGATTATAGAATAAAAGTTAGTTAGTAGTCTTGAACAAGAATCTATATATACATAGTGTAATCATAACAATCGAATAATCAGAAAATATATTTTCTATCTCAATTAACTTCTTCTTCTTCTCTTCTTCATAACTTCAAAACTACTTTCTGCATTAAGCTCCATTAATGGCGATTCAAGCATTGCATATCTTTACATATATATTTATCTGAATTGTGCTTTGACACAAAGCTTAGTATTTGCTCTAATACATGCAGGAATTTGAGATGTCTAGTGAAATCAGCGATTGGGATTCCCCTTTTCTTAGAAAGATGAAAGGTCTAAAAGTGAGTAATTCTTGCAGATCAAGTGAGAAACCCAAAAAAAGCATAATCTTTGCGGTGGATATGTTTTGCATGGAGAAGAGATATTATGATAAAGTGAATTACTATGTTTATGATGAGAAGAAATTTGGTGATATTTGGAAAAAATCGTTGACTATGTTTGAAAATATAGATCCTTTGGATATGTGTAGGGATAAGCAAAATAATACAATATTAGAGGAAGGAGTAGTGTTGGAGCCTATAAGTTCAATGCCTGATCCTTACATGGATAATAGCTATATTGTTTTTGAATCCCATTTATTTAGAATAGGTGGGTCTTATTACTCAGCCAGTGAAGAGATAAAAGATGATGGACCTGGATTTGAAGGCACGAATAAGGTGGGAATACTTGATTTAAAGAACATTGATAAAGATTGGACCAAAGGTCCAGAGATGAACTCCCCTAGAAGAAATCTGTGATTAAAAGTAATCACCGGTTTTACAAAATAGAAATGGATTCCGAAAAACCAAAAAGAAATAAAACCAGTTTAACGTAAACTAACTATTACAATAAAACTGAAAAAACGATTACAAGAATCTAATAACAATACACGGAAATGCGATTACAAAATCGAATTAAAATTACACAGAAATAGTTACGAAAACAAACTTACACGGAAAAGATAAACGAGCCTAATCCTCGGTCGTTAAAAAGATATTCCAGCGGTACCCGGTTATCTCTAACAGAACGGAAAACTACTAACAACTAGTTTAGTGTTTTTAGAGAGTGAGAGAAGAGGCAGAGTTTTTTCCTTTGTAATACGTAGCTGTAGAGAGTGGAATGGGAGCTCTATATATAGGGGTGAGGAGAGGAATCCCAAGGCTTCAGAAACGTCCCCATTAAGTCCCAAGATTCTCTCCCGGAATTGGATTGATTGGGTTTGACGTTTTTGATTGCCTTGTAACTCCCACGTTTTAATATCTGTAACAGCTATTTGATATTCCCACACGTGTTTGACTTTTGACTTGGCTAAGTAACAGCTGCTGAATATCCTTTCCCTTTAACGCGTGCGAGATTGGTGGAGTCTTGTCTCTACGTTATAAGTTTGAGTAGTCAACCGCCACTATAAGAGCTGGTACAAAACCCATTTCATTTTTCATTTTTTGACTCCCCAAACTCCCCACGACCCACGCCCCACGCCCCACGCCTTACGCCTTACGCCGTCGCCGGTGCCGGGCCGGGCGGGTGGTGGTGGTGGTGGTGCGCGCGTGTGGGCTAGATCAATGTCTTGCCATGTGCATGATTATTGGGTATTTGGACTAAGTTGAAATCACATAGTATTAAAATAGCTATCACTCTTTATAACCCACCGATGTGGGAAGAGTAAAAAACCAATATTGACTTATCAAATGTCCTTTTGTCATCACAGATGTCCAACAATCCCCCACACATTTGAATGTCAACAAAAGGTTTGGTGAGAAGGTTCCAAAAAGAAGAATGGGTGAATTGTACTTAAGTGTCAATATCTTGCGATTTGAATTGACACGTAGTGAAGCGAGGCAACCACCGAATTCCGTTTAAGTGAACTTACTCTTGAACTTTAACGGTTATCGATCGAGACCCTCACAACACATACTCTACCCGATTCAAGGTTATGGTTCCCTCTAACCTCACCTTTCGGTTCATCAAGCCCTTATCTAAGGACCACCCTTTACGGGCTATGAACTTGGTGGATTTATTCATTTGAGAGTGGTGTAAGGACGTCTCCTCAGCACTCTACCATGAATATTTGGGTTTCAATGTTACCCTTGAATTCATCAAATCCTTCTCAAAAGAACCACCATAAAGGCTATGAATTCGATGTCAGTTCAACACTCGGTACGTCTTTTTCATCAAGTCCTTCTCAAAAGGACCACCACAAGTGGCTATGAACAAGACGATTTAGGTTTGAGCCTTAGGGATGGGGAAATTACATTGACTCATTAGTCACATGTTCCCACTTAGTGGGTTTTAGTCCCATCCCCCTCGACGTCTCCAGGACTAGTCTCCTGGTCAAGCCTTTGGTGAACGGATCAGCTAGATTCTCCTCTGATCGTACAAATTCCAAGGCTATCACACCATTCTTCAGTAATTGTCTTACTGACCCATGTCTGATGCGAATATGTCTCTTCTTCCCATTATAGGCGCTATTATGAGCGACTCCAATGGCTGCTTGTGAATCACAGTGGATACATACAGGTGTGGCACTTCCTTCCCAAAGTGGCACATCTGATAAGAGACTTCTCAACTACTCAGCTTCTTGCCCAGCTAACTCTAGTGCTATGAACTCAGACTCCATGGTGGAGCGTGCTATACAAGTCTGTTTGGAAGACTTCCACGATACAGCACCTCCCCCTAAGGAGAACACATAACCACTGGTGGAGTTTACTTCGTCATTGTCAGAGATCCAGTTTGCATCACAAAAACCCTCAAGGACTGCAGGGAATTTGTTATAGTGCAAGCCTAGATCGATGGTACCCCTCAAGTATTTCAATAGACGGCGAAGTGCAACCCAGTGGTCACTACTTGGGTTATGAGTATAGCGACTAAGTCTGCTCACGGCATAGGCAATATCGGGTCGAGTATAGTTCATTAAGAACATTACACTTCCTATGATTTTAGCATATTCGTTTTGGGATACAGCATCCCCAACATGTTTGGATAAGTTAATGCTAGAATCATAAGGAGTATTTACAGGCGTTACCTCAAAGGAATTGAACTTCTTCAGCATCCTTTCTACGTAATGAGACTGATTCAGGGTAATACCATTACTGCTCCTAATGATTTTTACCCCAAGTATTACATCAGCTTCTCCCATATCTTTCATGTCAAATCTGGAAGACAAGAAGCGTTTAGTCTCATTTATGATATGAATAGTAGTACCAAAGATAAGCATGTCATCTACATAAAGGCAGATGATAACACACTCTGAATTTGTTACCTTGGAGTAAACACATGAGTCAGAAGTGTTAGCTATAAACCCATATGAAATGAGAGTACTATCTAGTTTTTCATACCATTTTTTCGGTGCCTGTTTCAAACCATACAAGGATTTTTTCAACTTACACACTTTGTCCCCTTGACCAGGGACCACACACCCTTCAGGTTGAGCCATGTAGATCTCTTCATCTAGATCTCCGTTCAAGAACGCGGTTTTGACATCCATTTGATGTATTACAAGTTCGTGAATGACGGCTAAAGCAATAAGGGTTCTTATCGTGGCAATTTTGGTCACTGGGGAATAGGTGTCAAAATAATCTTGACCTTTCTTTTGGGTGAAGCCCTTAATAACAAGTCTGGCCTTGAATTTTTCTATTGAGCCATCGGGTCTCAATTTTTTCTTAAAAATCCATTTGCTACTAATCGCTTTGCTACCCCTAGGTAAGTCGGTTAATTCCCATGTATGGCTACTTTTGATTGACTCAAGTTCACTATTAATAGCCTCTTTCCAAAAACTAGCATCTATAGATTTTAAAGCATCATCATAAGTTTTTGGGTCATCCTCCATGAGGAAGCAATTGACTACCTGTTCGTCTAATAGATCAATGTGAGAACCTTCTGTGATAAAGGCTGTTATAAAGTCAGGGCCGAAGCTAGACTCGATTCTGCGCCTCTTACTTCTCCTAGGTTCTTCCTCGGGAATACTACTAGGCTCCATGGAAGTGGAGGGGTCAGGAAAAACATCACAAAGAGGTACAAGATCATTAGTAGATAAGTTATCAACAGGTAAAGAAGCATTGACAGTATTTAAATCTTTCAAAGGGAAAACATGTTCAAAGAACTCAGCGTCTCTAGATTCACAAATAGAGTTATCTTCTAATGACAAGAATCTGTAAGCCGCACTATTCTGAGCGTACCCTATGAAAATTGAGTCAACGGTTTTGGGACCAACGGTGACAGTTTTAAAATCAGGTAGTTTGACTTTGGCTAGACACCCCCACACTTTTAAAAATTTCAGGTTTGGTGGAAAACCCTTCCACATTTCATACGGGGTCTTTTCTAGGGATTTATGAGGTACCCTATTAAGAACATAACAGGCTGATAGGACAGCTTCCCCCCACATGTTGTTTGGTAAACCTGAACTTATTAACATGGCATTCATAGTCTCTTTAAGGGACCTATTCTTTCTTTCTGCTATGCCGTTTTGTTGGGGTGTATAAGGGGCACTAAGTTCGTGGATAATCCCATTTGTTTCACAAAACTCTTTAAGGGAATTAGAACTATACTCGCCTCCTCTATCAGACCTAAGTCGTTTGATTTTACAGTCTAGTTGGTTTTCAACTTCGGCTTTATATTTTAAAAACGCATTTTCCGCCTCATCTTTAGTTTTAAGGAGATACACTTTAGTAAACCTAGAGTAGTCATCTACGAAGGTTATGTAATAAAGTTTTCCACCTCTACTAGCGGAGTTTTTAAAATCAGCTAAGTCCGAATGAACTAATTCAAGTAGTTTAGTTTGTCTCGTGGTAACGGGTTTAAAAGGTTTTTTCGCAAGTTTGGACTCTACACATATTTGACATTTTTCAAAGTCATCCACGTTGTTAATGGGTATTAGTCCAAGATTTTTAAGCCTTTTAATAGACGCAACATTTAAATGGCCTAGTCTACCGTGCCACGTTTGAACGGACTCAACAATATAAGCGGAATTAGATGCATTCTCATTAAGGGTTACAGTGTTTAAAACAAACAAACCATTATTAAGGTACCCTTTCCCCACGAATTCGTCATTTTTGGTGATAATGACTTTACCCCCCTCGAAGACAAGTTTGAGACTAACTTTATTAAGGAGAGCCCCGGAAACTAAGTTCCTACGGAGAGAGGGGACGAAGAGAACATCATTTAGTTCAAGAGTCTTACCAGAGGTGAGTTTGAGGGGAACCTGACCTTTCCCAAGAACAGTAGCGGTGGAAGAGTCACCCAAGTACACACACTCACCATCAGTTGCCTTTTCGAATTTCTTGAACAAGGCTTTGTTAGCGCATAAATAGCGAGAAGCTCCAGTGTCAAGGATCCACTCGCTCTTATTCTCTACTAAATTTACCTCAACCATTACCGCAGCGATGATTTCTTCGGTCTCAGTCAGATTCGCGGCAGCTTTGGGACCCTGGCCAGCTCTCTGGGGACATTCAAAAGCTTTGTGCCCTTCTTTGCCACAACAGTAACAGGCCCCTTTAGTTTTTTGAATCTTACCAGAGATCTTGAATCCTCCACCTTGTTTGTTGGGGTTGCCGCGATTCTTGTTTCCCCCAGACTTAGATTTGTTTGACCCTTGTTGCTTTCCCTTCCCTTTGAACCTGTCTTTGTTACCTTGGCCAGAACCTTCGACTAGATTAGCTTTGGAGGAATGAGAAGGGAAAGAGATTGACTTATCCTTTAGTCGATTGGCTTCTTCGACTTGGATGTGGCTGATGAGCTCTTGGAGGGTCATTTCTTTCTTCTTGTGCTTGAGGTGTTTGCGGTATTCACTCCAAGATGGGGGGAATTTCTCAAGCAAAATGTTGGCTTGAAGAATTTCACACATCTTCATGCCTTCGGCGATAACCTCCGCGCATAGGTTCTCGTACACATGGAGTTGTTCAGTCATGGGTTTCTGATCCGTAAGTCTAAAATTATACCAATTCCCAGTCACGTACTTTTTCTTTCCCGAATCATCAGCCCCATATTTTTTCTCGAGAGTTTCCCATATGACCTTTGCCGATTTCTCTTTGGCAAGGAGGTCAAAAATGGGATTAGTAACGTGGTTCAACATCCAGCCCCGAGCCATGGTATTAGCTCTTTTGAACCTAGATTCGAGGGCAGCATGCCTAGCTAGCTCTTGTTCAGTATGTGCTCCAATTTCCAAAAGAGGAGGAGCCTCGACTATAGCAAAGTCGAGTTCATACTGTTCAAGGCAAATCATGATTTTTTGCGCCCAACGCTTATAGTTAGAACCATTAAGGGGTTCCAACTTGTTTGCGTCGAGAATTGGCTTTGTGTTCAAAGAGGAACCAACAGCCGAAATCGGAAGAGCCATTTTCAAAAAATAACCGGTGAAAAAAGAAAATGAATATCTTTTTAAATTGTGATTAAAAGTAATCACCGGTTTTACAAAATAGAAATGGATTCCGAAAAACCAAAAAGAAATAAAGCCAGTTTAACGTAAACTAACTATTACAATAAAACTGAAAAAACGATTACAAGAATCGAATAACAATACACGGAAATGCGATTACAAAATCGAATTAAAATTACACGGAAATAGTTACGAAAACAAACTTACACGGAAAAGATAAACGAGCCTAATCCTCGGTCGTTAAAAAGATATTCCGGCGGTACCCGGTTATCTCTAACAGAACGGAAAACTACTAACAACTAGTTTAGTGTTTTTAGAGAGTGAGAGAAGAGGCAGAGTTTTTTCCTTTGACTTGGCTAAGTAACAGCTGGCTTCACGTGTTTGACTTTTGACTTGGCTAAGTAACAGCTGCTGAAGATTGGAGTCTTGTCTCTACGTTATAAGTTTGAGTAGTGCGCGCGTGTGGGCTAGATCAATGCCTTGCCATGTGCATGATTATTGGGTATTTGGACTAAGTTGAAATCACATAGTATTAAAATAGCTATCACTCTTTATAACCCACCGATGTGGGAAGAGTAAAAAACCAATATTGACTTATCAAATGTCCTTTTGTCATCACAGATGTCCAACAAAATCCACATCTTTTTATTTTAAAAGGTAAATTATATGTTGCTGGTGGAATATTTACCACCCATAAAGAAGTGATAAAAAAAATTATTTTCATGGAGGTTTTAGAAAATGAAACTTGGAAAGCTCTTCCAAATCATCCTAGATTTTTAAATGACCCACCACCATTAAATGGTTATTTTCTTTCGAGAGTTGTAATAGGAGCCATTGAAGATGAAGGTTTCATAATTGCGGGGGTTGAAATGAAGGATTATGAAAAGGATTATTGTTTTTATACTTATAAACCAGAAGATGCAGTTCCAAAGTGGGAACCTTATATAAAAATTAGTGATGGTTATATGATACAAGAACTATTCTTGAAACCAGCTGTTGTTTCTGGTAAGTTAATGCTGTGGTTATGTTACGAATTACCAAATACGATGTACATAATGGATTTAGAAAATAATACAACAATGTACCTTGATTTAGTCAGAAACTTGTTAGTACCTACCTATAAGTGGTCCGATCCTGGACCTACTTTAATCATGCTAGAGGAAGGAAAGTTTTGTTTGTTTTGGATAACAGGTGGTTACTTCTCTGGTAAATACGTGTCTGGTACTGAGACATATTTTGGTCTACATAGTACTGTCTTCACACTCAAAATCGTTGATAAAAAGCCAATTGTTGAAGTCATATCATCAAAGTTTTCTATTACTCCTGATCTTCTTATCAACTTGATACAAGCTATTTGCATAGCGTATGTTCTCTCTCTCTATCTATCTATCTTTTTATTTTATTTTATTTTATTTTGTTCCATGATTATAATAACATATGCATACGCAGGGATATTGATGATTCAATGCAGCTTACTCCTTTTGATTATTGACAAGTGATGTACGGTTGAGAGATCAAGTCTACTTTTTGTTGCCTTTCTTATTGAATATTGAGGATGATAGATATTCCTATTTTGCTTATGAATTGGACTTATTTATTCGTCTTAATTTTGTCCCCTCTTTTAAATATTACTGGCATTATTTATGTAAAATGATTTTTACTGCTATGTTAATGTGAATGTTAACATGTAAGCATTTAACTTCAATTAGACTTGACTGTTAAATTTATCCCCACAAGGTCATGAATTTTCGTTCTTTAGCATAAATCACAAGTCTGTGAACCTGAATATGCAGCTTCTCCATGGTGGACAAGGATCAGAAGTGAATCAGCAATGAAGAAAAGAGTTATTTAATGTAATTTTTGAATAATATAGGACCTACCGTGTAATAAATTCAAAATTTAGGGACCTATAGTGTAATTTTTGCATAAAATAGGAACCTAGGGGCCATTAAGTTAAAATATTATAGAGTAGGGACATATAGTGTAATTTTTGCATAATATAGGGATTTATAATGTAATTAACTTGAAAATATTTAATATAGGGACTTGTACTACAGGTAACTTAAAAATATATGATATAGGCACCTACATAGTAGTTGGATAATGTAGGGACCTGTAGTGTAATATTTGCATAATATAGGAACTTATAATGAAATTAACATGAAACTATTTAATATTGGGACTTATAGACTATAAGTTATAGTGCAGTAAACTTGAAATAACATAATACAAGGACCTATAGTGTACTTCTTATTATCGTAGGGACCTATAGTGTAATGTTTGCATAGTATAGGGACTAATAGTGTAATTAACTTGAAAATATTTAATATAGTAACCTATAATGCAGTTAACTTGAAAATATATACTACAAAGATCTATAGTGTACTACATAGTATAGGGACCTATAGTGTGATTAATGAATCATATTAGGGACCTATAGTGCGATTGACTCCTAAAAACAAAAAAAATTGGAAGGGCTCTTGAGCCCCCACAAAACAAAAATCGGGAACTATTTGGTTATTTTAATTCCATCATTAGTTTGTTAGATCAGTTATTATTAACTCTTAACACGCTCATTCACAAGAGATCTAAGGAACATATAGTGTAATTTTTGTATTATATATAGGGACCACTGTCCTAACCTAAGCATCCATAACCATCTCTATCACGCTGCACTATAACCGTTCTCCCAACAACAAGAAGTAATATCATCCTAAGGTAAAAAGTCCCTTTTTTTTTTTTCTCAATTGAAACCGTATATATAATTCAACAAAAAAAATTGATTTTGATATTTTTTAAATCTGAAATCTACCATCAATTTATTCTTTTCACTTTCATATATCTTGCTACCGTTTGAGTATTTTTAAGAAACTATGCATGTGTGATTTGTGTATATATATTAATCTAAATTAGACATGCAGGAATTGGAGAGAGTATATATGTCGAGTGCAATCATAAGCGAAAGGGATTCCCCTTTTCTTAGAAAGATGAAAGGTCTAAAAGTGAGTAATTCATGCAGATCCAGTGAGAAACCTAAAAAATGCGTAATCTATGCTGTGGAGATGTATTGCAAGGAGAAGAAATATCGTGATAAAGTGAATTATTACGTTTATGATGAGAAGAAAGTTGGTGAAATTTGGAAAAAATCGTTGAATATGTTGGAAAATTTGGGAACTTTGGGAGTATATAAAAAGGAAAAGAGTATTAAATTAGAGAAAGGTGTAATGTTGGAGCCTATAAGTTCAATGCCTGATCGCCACAAGGATTTGAGTTATATTGTTTTTGAATCACAATTATTTAGAGTAGGTGGGTCTTATTATTCTATTAGTGAAGAATACTCAATATGTATGAGAAAGTTTGAAGAGGATATATATCGTAAGCTCGGAGAAGGTAGCACTAAGGTGGGAATACTTGATTTGAAGAACATTGAGAAAGATTGGACCAAAGGTCCTGAGATGAACTTTCGTAGAAGAAATCCACATCTTTTCATTTTAAAAGGAAAATTATATGTTGCTGGTGGAAAATTTACCTACCATGAAAAGGTGATAGAAAAATTCATTTTCATGGAGGTTTTAGAAAATGGAACTTGGAAAGCTCTTCCGAATCATCCTAGATTGTTAGATGACACACCAAAAAGTTATTATCTCTCAAGAGTTGTAATAGGGGCCATTGAAGAGGAAGGGTTTATAATAGCTGGGGTTGCAATGAAGGATTATAAAAAGGATTATTGTTTCTATACTTATAAACCTGAAGATGCATTTCCAAAGTGGGAACCTTATATAAGTATTGGTAAGGATGAACATGCACAAATGATGATACACGAACTATACTTAAAACCAGCTGTTGTGTCCGGAAAGTTAATGCTTTGGATATGGTCTGGATTACCAAATATGATGTACATAATGGATTTTGAAAATGATACAACATTGTACCTTGATTTAGTCAAACACTTGTTAGTACCTGACTATATGTAGACCGATCCTGGACCTGTTTTATTCATGCTAGAGGAAGGAAAGTTTTGTTTGTTTTGGATGGTAGGTTCAAAATACTCGTCTGGTACTGAGGTATATGTTGGTCTACATAGTACTGTCTTCACACTCAAAATCATTCGTAAAAAGCCAATTGTTGAAGTCATATCATCAAAGTTCTCTATTATTCCTAATAATTATGCCCAAAATATTCTCCAAGCTATTTGCATAGCGTATGTTCTCTCTCTATATATATATATCTTTTTATTTTATTTTATTTTATTTTGTTGCATGATTATAATAACAACTACTATATGCATATGCAGGGACATTGAGGATTCAATGCATCTTACTCCTTTTGATTATTGACAAGTAATTAACGGTTGAGATCAAGTCTACTTTCTGTTGCCTTTCTTATTGAGGATGTTATTTCTATTTTGCTTATAAATTGGACTTTTTTATTCGTGCCTTTTGTCTCTCTTTAAAATATTAGTGGCATTATTTATGTAAGATAATTTTTACTGCTATGTTAATGTTAAATGTAAATGTGATTGATAAAGCACATAATGATTTAGCTTCAAATGAATCATAATTATATCATGCAAATTTATAACACAAAAGATTAAAAAAAAAAAAAACTGGAACTCGAAATATCATTGTTTCGTGATGATCCTAAACAGGCTTGTTCTTCAGCACTAAAAAAAATTCAAGCTTTGTTTAGAAAGTATGATTCTGTTTATTTGTTTATTGGTCCTTATACTATGCGAAATATTCAAATATGCCATGCGTTTATAAGGTTTGTAAATTGCAGATTAGAGCATAAACTAATTTGCGTTTATAAGGTTTGCATGTTTATTTGTATAAAAGACTCGATCTAATGCAAAATAATGTGTTGTATAGCAAGGACAAGCTATACATGTTGGTGATTTAGTGATATTAGATCTTACTCGATCTTGTGTTGATACGGTTTATGTTACTGTTTAGGCATCACTAAATGTTTCTCTTCATGTTAGAAAGATAAAAAATGCTCATGAAATTAAGATTAAGCATGGTGGAGTTTTGTTACAGGTAATGCTTATTGATTAAATTTGGTATCCATTTGGTGCAACAGCTGGAGTGTAGCCGAGGAGATATTCAACAACCTAATTCAATTATTAATAAGATGTTCGAATTTGGATGCAAACCTGATACAAATTCATATAATTTAATACTCAGTAGTTTATGTAAATACAATCGATTAAATGAAGCGTGTACTCTTTTTAAACAAATGAAGGAAAATAATACTTCTCCAGAACAAGTTATGAGTTGGGAAAATAATACAAAATTCGGGGACTATTTGGTTATTTTAAATCCCATCATTAGTTTGTTAGATCAGTTATTATTAACTCTTAACATGTTCATTCACAAGAGATCTAATATAGGAACATCTGATGTAATTTTTGTATTATATATAGGGACCTATAGTGCAATTAACTTAAAAACAAATAGAGTACAGTTCCATATGTTATGCATAAATTGCAAAATAGGTCTGACATATTATAGATTCCTATATTATATAGCTATACGTATTGAGCTAAGAGGCTGAGTTGCTGGGCATAAAAATAAAAGCTGCTTTCTTTTTCAAAAACACACGTGCTTACCCACCTGTACTGTTCTAACCTAAAAATATCTAAATTAAATATTTTATATTATTAGAAATAATTTATATTAAAGTTTATCTAAATTATCACAAAATTTATGAAATATAAAATATGGAACAAGTGATAAATTAAAAAATTTATATTAAAAAGCTTGATATCCATAAAATTCACGAATAATATTCTTAATATTATTTTTCGTTTTAGAATACTTTTTACTTCTAAGATAATTGTAGGGTCAATTACTTAAAGAGTCTTAAATATTAGAGTGCCACATAGAAGCTAGCCAATTCCTCTTTTATTTTTAGAGGCCAATAGATATCCAATGTCATAACTACCCTTCTAGTGCATATAAGACAAAAAAAATAGATTCTTTCTCGCTCCTCCACTACCATTACTCCCTCTCCTCTTTAGCATTAATCTCTCTCCTCCTTTATCATTTTTTCTCTCTCCTCCTTCATTCATTATCATATAATTTCCAGCTCTGACCACAACCACCGATCACCGCCGGAAAAAGTTCTGAGCGTGGAATAAAGTTCTGAGCGTGAAATAAAGTTCTGAGCGTAGAATAAAAGTTCTGAGCGTAGAATAAAGTTCTGAGCGTAGAATAAAGTCCTAAGCGTGAAAAAAAGTTCTGAGTCTGAGTACTGGGCATGTAAAAAGTAGTGAGCATGGGCTACTTAGCATGAAAAAAGTTCCTGAGTATCGAAAAAAATTCTGAGTGTCGATAAAAGTTGTTGAGTATTCGATTTTTTTATTGACTGACTTTACTGAGTATGCTCGTTTTCTCAGTATCTTTACTGAGCATGCTCAGTAACTTGCTGAGTTTTTTGTATAATCGGTAAACATACTGAGCATTTCTCGTATAATCACTAAAATGCTGAGCATTTAGACAATAGTTATTGAGTTTAAATAGTTTTCTTGATTTAATTATTGGAGCACCTAAAAAACACATACCACTTATTGATTCAATTGATAACAATTAAATAGCAATATTCCGTAATCACTTATTGAGTTGATGGAATATATTGTTTAATACCTATAACAATTAAATAGCGATATATTGTTTGCACGTGTAGAAGGAAATAAGAACAATTAAATAGCAATATTATGTAATCAATATTCTGTAATCATTTGATAACAAAAAGTATTGAGCATTAAAAAGTTGAGCACGTATAGAAGGAAGTAAAAAATTAAAAAAACAGTAACATATTATATTTTATAAGCAACTGCTGTAATCTCTCCTCCTTAAATGCCAATCGATTTATCTTCCTGCCAACGTATCCCAATCTTTGCCAACGTATCCCAATCTTTACCCCTTTAACCTGTGATTCCATTGTTCATCTACCAGCTATTAATTTTTATTCATCAGCTCAGCTCAACCTGTAAATATGAAGTTGAGCATTTAGCAATACCAAGTCAGAATCGTTGACCCATAAGAGTTCTTTGTCCTTTCTTTATGTTAGAGGGTTTCAGGTTTTTCCGTACAAAAACCAAGGTGTAATAGTATGAGTGATTATATTGAACTTCTCCGTGGAGGTAGGCATCTTTGACCGAACCACGTAAAACTTGTTGTTCTTGTCTTTTCATTTTTCTTCTATGCACGATCCTCAAACGGGAAATCCGACCTTTTTTCCCAACAGTCCCGATATTGATATTTTGACTTAGTTGTATTATAGGTCCCTCTATTACATGATATTTGCGCTACAGGCCCCGATATTAATATTTTACTTAATTACATTATAGGTCCTTATATTATGAAAAAATTGCACTATAGGCCGTATATTATGTGAAAACTGCAATATGGCCTCTATATTATGTGAAAATTGCACTATTGTTTCTGATATTAGTTTTTCTTGACTCAATTACACTATAAGTCCTTATGTTATGAAAAAATTGCACTGTCGGTCCCTATATTATGCTAAAATTGCACTATATGTCTCTATATTATGCAAAAGTTGCACTGTAAGTCCTCATATAATTCGAAAATTGCATTAGGTCCCTAAATTATGCTGAAATTGCACCGCATGCCCTATATTATGTAAAAATTGAATTATAGGTTCCTGAGTTAATTTTTTTTGACTTAGTTGCACTATAGGTCCCTATATTATGCAAAAATTGCACTATAGGTCCCTATATTATGCAAAAATTGCACTATAGGATCCGATACTTCATTGAACTATAGGTTCCGATATTAATTTTTTTTCCGGACTTAATTGCACTATAGGTCCCTATAGTATATGAAATTTGCACTACAGGTCCCGATATTACTCTTTTTTCCTGATTTAATTGCACTATAGGCCCTTATATTATGCAAAAATTGCACTATAGGCCCCTATATTATGCAAAAATTGCACTATAGGCCCCTATAGTTCCATATTAATCTTTTTCCCAACTTGAAACTTTAATATTAATTTTTTTGAATTAATTATATACTATAAATCCTATATTAGACAAACTATATTTTATTATAGAAGAAACAAAATATTCATACAAATGAAATAAATAACAGCCCAATAAGACAAATTTTAAACCTCAAGGGGGTAGAACACGAGTTTAAACCTTTAGGGGGTAGAACGCAACTTTTGTAAACCTTAGTGGGTAAATTGCAAATAAAAAGAACATATTCAACTTACACGTGCACATTCATATCCAATGACAAGTTTAGTTCCAGTCTTTGAAAATTTCAAATGCTTGAATCTTCGAATTGAGGAGAGAAAATACAGCTTTACAAATAGGCCACTCAATTTGGGAAACATTGTGAACTGTATAAAATCATCATATATTTTAGTTTAAATACAAAAATATTAAATACAAAAATGTAAAATAATTAAGAAGTTGAGATGCAGAAGAAACTTATGAACAGTGGTGAAGCTTATATATTTTTTAGTTAATTGCACTATAGATCCTTATATTATTATCATTATTTTAAGTTGATTCACAATCCGTCCCTATATTAATTTTTTTTAGTTAATTCACTATATTTCCCTATAATAAAAATTGAGTTAATTGCACTACAGGTCCTTACATTAAGCAAAAAATGCACTCTAGGTCCTAAAGTAAAAAATTTCTGAGTTAATAAAAATTGATTTAATTACACTACAGGTCCTCACATTATGCAAAAAATTCACTCTAGGTCCTGAATTAAATTTTTTGGAGATAATTGCACTATAGGTCCTTATGTTATTATTATTTTGAGTTAATTCACAATATGTCCCTATAGTCAAAATTGAATTAATTGCCTCTATAGGTCCTTACATAATGCAAAAAATGCACTCTAGGTATAGCTGAACTGTACTATACATCTCTAACGTAAAAATGTTAAATTAATTACACTATAAGTCCTTACATTATGACAAAATTGCACTATAGGTCCTTATATTACAATTATTATTCTTAGTTAATCGCACTATACATACCTAATTAATTTTTCTGAGTTTATTCACTATAGAGGTGTATATTATTTTCTTTTGAGATTATGAAAAAATTGCACTATAGGTCCTTAGTATAATTTCTTTTTCTTTTCCTTTGGGGTCAAAAGAATAATTTTAAAAACCTAGATATGAGAAGTAATTTAAAATTTACTTCACTTTTGTTTTCCGTAACAAAAAGCAAGCTCGACTCCTCACCACTTCCAAGACTATATAAATATACCTACATGAAATCATTTATTTATTTTAAGTTAATTGCACAATAGGTCCCTATATTATATAAAAACTCACGAAAAATTTATAACCAAACCACTTTCTTTGCCAACAGCTAAAGTTAAAGTCTGAAAGCAAATCTCAATTTTTGAAACCGAAGCACTTGAACCAGCAATACTCACACCTTTAATCTGTTATAAAACAAGAATTAGAGTCTTTCCATATAAGTCCTTGAAGTTTTGATTAAATGAAATTAATACCTAACTGTTTATTGAAAATGATAAAACTGGATAAGTATCATCCCATATTTTTACGGATCCGTCTTTATATCCAGCTAGATACATTCACTCGATCCTTTTGTTATTGTTTATAAGTAAATGATTTATTATACCCCCGGTTAAAGTTAGACTTTTTACCATCATGTGACTTTTTTTTTAGCTATCTGAGAATATACAAGAAGAGATAGAAGAGTAAATAAGTCATTTGGTCCTTTATATTTGCTTAGGTTGACACTTTATAGTTTAGTCTCGTATCTTGTAAAATGACATTTTAATCCCTTACTTTGCAATTCTGTGACCGCTATAGTTCTAACATTTAATTCTATTTTTTATTATGTAATAAAATCAGCTTTTGGAATAACAAGTGGCACTAGCAAAATAGCACTTTTAAGTTTCAAAGGTATTTTAGTCTTTTATCACATCATAATATCATATCATATTATGGCATGTGAACTTAACGCTAGGATTTTATGTCTGGGACCAATTTTTTTATCCGAATTAATTGCACTATAGGTCCCTATATTATGTGAAAATTGCTTTATAGGTCCTATATTATGCAAAATATGCACTATAGGCCCCTATACTATGTGAAAATTGCAAATTTCGTCCTTATATTATGCAAAAATTGCAATATAGGTCCCTATAATATGCGAATATTGCACTTTACATCCCTATATTATGCAAAAATTGCACTATAGATCCCGATAATTTTTTTTGAAATTTTTACACTGTAAAATACCTATATTATACAATATATAATACACAAACCAAAATGTTCATACAAATAGAATAAATATAAGCCTCTTAAGATAAATTCTAAAAGTTGAGAGGGGCCAAGGGCAGATTCTGAATTGTTTGGGAAGGTCCATAAGCTAATATTGTGATTTTTTCTGACTTAGTTGCACCATAGGTCCCTATATTATGCAAAAATTGCAACTTAGGTCCTTATATTAAGCGAAAATTGCTTTTTACTTCCCTATATTATGCAAACATTGAACCATAAATCACAATATTAATTTATTTTGAAATCTTTACAGTATAAGTCCCTATATTATACAAAATAACCTATATTTTGTTATAGAAAAACCAAAATATTTATACAAATAGTCTAATTAGTTAAATACTAAAAGTTGGGGGGCCAAGGGAAGATTCTGGAATTTTTCAAGGGTATTATAGTCTTTTATCACATCAATGATATAATGACACGTGGTTTTAAGTTTAACGCGCCTATAATGTAACGAATATATATAAAAGGACCAACATTGACACAAAATCAAAACATAAGGGACTAAAATGCAAATATTGTGAGTTTATTGCATTATAGGTCCTTATGTTATTATTATTTTGAGTTAATTCACTATATGTCCCTGTAATAAAAATTGAGTTTTACATTATGGGAAAATTGCACTCTAGGTCCTTGTATAGCATTTCTCTGAGTAAATTGTACTATACATCTCTATGGTAAAATTATTAAATTAATTGCACTATAGGTCCTTACATTATGAAAAAATTGCACTATAGTCTATAGGTCCTATAGTTATTATTTTAAGTTAATTGTACTATACATACCTCTGAGTTTATTGCACTATAGGATTATTCATTATTTTGCGTTTATTCACAATATGTCCCTAAATTAATTTTTCGAGTTAATTGCGCTATAGGTCCTTATGTTATTAATATTTTGAGTTAATTCACTATATGTCCCTATAAAATTGAGTTAAGTGCAATACAGGTCCTTACATTATGCAAAAAATGCACTCTAGGTCCTTGTATAGCGATTTTCTAAGTAAATTGTACAATACATCTCTATGGTAAATATATTAAATTAATTGCACTATAGGTCCTTACATTATAAAAAAATTGTAATGAATATTAAAAAAGGACCAACATTGTCACAAATCAAAACATAAAGGACTAAAATGCAAATACCTCGTACAAAACTCTCGATGATTCTCCATCTTTAACAAGACTACAAAGCTTTGCTGTAGTAATATAAGGTTCAATAGTTGGTATAACTGAAGGAAACTCTATAGAAGATACGAATATATTCTTCTCTTTTTGAGGGACTAAAGCGAAAAAGCTAGCACATTCAAACACTTGCAATTTCCCAGGATTAGTTAATACATATAGAGTGGCATTTTTGTCATTTCCGTTAATTCCAGGGGTTGATTGTAATATGACATCGGCGAATGAACTGTTAAGTTTAAGTTCTACACGACCAATGCATTTTAAAATATCTTTTCCTGATGACCATTCAAGATTTAAAATCTGTATAAGAAAAAACAAAGTTATATACAAATAAGTAAGCATAATGAAATTGCACTATAGGTCCCTATATTATGTGAAATTGTAGCACAGGTCCCTATATTATGTGAAATTTCACTATAGGTCCCTATATTATGTGAAATTGCACTATAGGTCCCTATATTATGTAAAATTACACCACAGGTCCCTACATTATGCAAAATTGAACTATAGGTCCCTATATTATGTGAAATTGCACTATAGGTCCCTATAATATGTGAAAGTGCACTATAGGTCCCTATATTATGTGAAACTGCACTATAAGTCCCTATATTATGTGAAATTGCACCACAGGTCCCTATATTATGTGAAATTGCACTATAGGTCCCTATATTATGTGAAATTGCACCATAGGTCCCTATATTATGTGAAATTGCACCATAGGTCCTTACATTATGCAAAATTGCACTATAGGTCCCTGTATTATTTCGAATTGCATTGTAGCTATATTAATGTTTTTTGTTAATTGCACTGTGAGTCTCTATAATTTTATTTTATTTTGAGTTATTTGCATTACAACTGTCTATATTTAAATTTTTTTGAGTTAATAGCACTATAGACATCCAATCTAGTAGTGTAGGTTCGAACCGAGTCAATTACTCCGAATCTAAAGTGGCTCTCCTATGTAACAAAAAAAACATGACACCGACAATGTTTAATATCCTTATCTATGGATGGGATATATGTATGTCTTGGTTTATTGATGCTGGTGTTCTTTAAATATATGGGGATGTAGCTCAGATGGTAGAGCGCTTGCACGGGGATCGATACCCCGCATCTCCATTTCTTTTTACTTTATATATATATCCCCTCTTACATTCTTATATATAAAATTGGACGGAACCTGTAATTTTAATTTATTCAATATTCTATATCCCTTTTATTTGATATTAAAAATTAGAGATTTTTTCTAATCAAAATAAACTTACATTGAAAGGGGTTGCTTATCCAATGCCATTAGAAATTATATCATCCAATATTACAGATGAAAGATGAGAGGACAAATTTTAACAGGATTTACATGTAAGTACATAACGTGACAAAACTCTATCCATCCAATCAACAACACGATTAACAATCCTCCTAAAACAAAAAATCATAACATGAGGGATATCATTGAGAATTAGAATTGCATCTATTTCAACGGAGATTCATGGATGAGATTCGTCCTTAACCAACAAAACAACTCTTGTAAGGGCTATAGATTGAACCTTGAATTTGGAGGACACTTGAACATGGGCATCATTACTACCAATATTTTTGCCTTTCCAATATGTATTACTTGAGTGAAAAAGCCTTACCATATACAAACATAAGTGTTGATTTTACTAATCCTAGGGCTGCGGTGACTATCATGTGGCTAAATTCAAGTTGTGCATATGAAGATCTCTACATAAAGAGGATGCTAGTAAAACAATTTTATCATAGCACAAAGAATATATCGCCAATATTAAACTAATTTCTGGAAATTCAAATGTTCCATAAGTAAGCATTAAATACTAACAAAACCAGAGACAAAAAAAGGTTGGCCAAGAGAAAAGCCAGATGAAAAATCAAACTGGCAACTGTAAAAATTTCAAAATTTTCTCTAAAGAGGTATAACATTGGAAATGAGATAAGCACCAAAATTTCCTAGTCTAATCAAACATAACCAAAATTTCGTCAGGGTCAGCGCTATAACTTTCTTCATTTGTTTTGTTTTCTAGTTTTGGGTTAACTTTCATCATTCCGTCCGTCATTAGTTCTCTATTAAAAATATTAAAAGTTAACAAGTATTATACCGCATAATTGCACTACCGGTCCCTATTTTGTATCATACAAACAAAAAATTCATAAAAACAATAAAACCTACAAGACTAGGGGTGGAGCCACCTTAGAGTTAGGGGGCCAAAAAATAATTAATTACAAGCTATTACCTCCCTAATTTTTATGAATTTTCATTTAGGCCTCCTTTAATTTTTAAAATATATATATTTAACCTATAATTAGTTTTTATATATAAATATTTTATTTTTTATTGTAAAATAAATGTTATTTTCCATAATATAGGAATTTATAGGATAGATAATTGATGTCTCCCTAATTGTTCTTATTTTCGACCCTTAGGAGACATCATTTTTTGTGTTTATTTAATTAATTTGATAGACTTTTGGGCTAAATATGCAATAATCCGGAATTCCCTTTTTATTTCTAACATTTTTAAATTATTAAACTTTTGCGCGTAATATTGGTATTTTTAGTGTAAAGTTTACAGGTTTTTAGATGTTAGCTAGGAGAGGAATCCGAGGAGAAAGTCAAAGATCGTGAATTAGAGTCAAGACTTGAAGATAAATCCCGAAGATATTATTTTTAGAGCTGAAAATCCATTTTCCAGGCCATAGATTGCTGATTTCGAGGTGCTTGAGCGATGATTTAGCCGCTGACCTTTGAAGAGAAAACATTCCTTATCGAGTTACGGAACTTTAGCAACTGGAATGAGGTCAATCGGAGTCATAACGCATCGGGAAAAGCCGTTTTAGTGAAGGTGTATCAGCAGTTACGGGATTTTGGGCTTAGAAATTGGGCTTGGAGATTTAATTAGTGTTTTATTTTCTGGTCCAAGCCTTAATCCGTTTTTATGCTTATAAAAGGAGGTCTGGACTTCTATTTTTCACACAATTCACATTCCACAAGATTAAACACCAGAGAGAAGCAACAGAAGGAAGAAAGAAGAAGCTACAAGAGCTGGAGAGGGTCAATATCTCCGTTCGTAGTCATTCCAATTCCGGAAATTAGGTTCTTTTTATCTTTAATTTTGTAATCAAATATGAATTCCATTTCTTTTAATTTAGTTTTTCTTTTCAATATGAGCTAAACATTTAATAGTGCTTGAGAACAATTAATGGGTGATTCCCAATTTTATTAAATAACGAATGTTGAATTTGGGTTTCTGTTAAATTAAATTAGATTGGGGCTTTTACTCTTTTCGATAATTTGTGATTATTTACTGTTTTTAGAGTCGCGAACTAAGAACAGGTATTAGTATCTAGGCTATTCCACATATGTGGCGTGTGGATCATCCTGACGGAGGGTTTAGGTATAGAATTAATTATTCAATCTAGGATAGAAGCTATTGATTCTGACGAACTTAGCTAATTCTAGGGCCAATGAGGTAATAAAACTTAATCATCCAACGGTGGATCATATTTACCCTGATGGGACTAGTGACACTTTAGGATCGCCTTATAGTCCACCCTGACGGGGGTATAAGGAGTTTAGAATCCCGACCATTGTAATTGACCAATTTGACCCTTAAACAACATAAGTTAGGAAATAAGATTGGGAGGATCCTTGCGTTCTCAAGTACTACTTCTCATACTGCGTTTTCACTCATTTAATTGCGTCTTAGCTTTTTATTTGCATTATTAATTTGTCTTTCATTTAGTAGCTTTAATAAACAAAACCAAACAAACATATTTTAATTACTTGCTTTCATAAGTGCAACCAATCATTATCTGCTAAACATTGTAGTCAACCATCCCGTCCTTGGAACGAATCTGTTTTATCATATATACTACTTGGGACAACCGTACACTTGCGGTTGTGGTTCGATTATCTTTTGCATTTATTTTTAGAACACACAAAGGACCACCAAGTTTTTGGCGCCGCTGCCAGGGACGGTAGCGTGTGACCACGGTGTTTATCCTTTAGTGATAGTTGCATTTATTTTATTTTATCAGTTTTACGCTTTTTGTTTGTCTATTTCTTTTCAGGTTTTTAGGTTTGGTGTATGCGAAGAAGGCTATTCAAGGATCTAGAGCCAACACCTCCGATCCTTAGTAATCCAGAATCGTTGATCAGACTTGCTAACAAGAGAAGAAGAGAACGAGAAGCTTTAGAGGTAGAAGAACTAGTTAACAGAATGGATGAACTGAATCTTCAAAATCAACAAAATAATCAACCAGGTCAGCTAGGCGCAAATGGCCAACCTTTGGCTCCAGGCGCTATTCCTCCAATTCCACCACCATTGAATCCTAATCCTCAAGTTCAAATAGTGATGATACAAGATCCGTGGTTTACTAATGGGCCACCAGAAGTTCCATTCCGTGCTCCTGCTATAGGAGTAGGTGCTCCAGATATTGATGTTCCGCGATTCCGTCCAGATTCGGGTATGTTAGCTCAATTCCAAAATTTCGGGAATTTTCGTGGAAGACCATCAGAAGATCCTCTTAGAGCAGTACAGAAATTCAAGCAGATATGTGATTCTTATATCACACAAGGAGTTTCAAGAGAACAGATGTATTTTGCTGCGTTTAAATTCTTTGTTATTGATAGAGCAAGTGAATGGCACGATACACAAGATCCTACGAAGATAACCAACTGTTACAATTGGAGACTGCTTTCTTTGACAGGTATTACCCAAGTACCATGAGATTAGATGCTGAATTAGAATTGACACATTTCCGTCAAGAATATGATGAGACTGTGGGTAAGAGTTGGACAAGATTTCAGATGTGTTTGCGTAGAGTTCCCACTCATGGCTTTTCAGAACAACAACAGTTAAAAATCTTTTATAGAGGCCTTGATGGGACTTCGAGAGAGAAATTGGATACGCTATGTGGTGCATGTTTTCTTCAAATTCAACCCGCTCATGCAAAAATTATTTTAGAAAGAATAGTCAAGAATGAAGTTGGATGGAATTCAGTAAGAACACCTGGTAAAGGAGTGAATAATGTTGATATGGAAGAGAAATTTGCTACGCTTGAGAATAAGATTCAGAATACTATAGAGCAACAATTGAAGCAGCTTACTTTAGCTGTAAAAGAAGGATTTTCGGGTAAGAAGGTAGCTGTGCAAGCTGCACAAGAGGTTTATATGTGTTTGATTTGTAGGGTAGATGATCATGATGAGGAAAGTTGTCCGAATAACCAAGAGTCCGTGATGTTTATGTCCAATAGAGGTAACTTCAATTCGAGTGGTAATGGATATCAGCCTAACAGAAACCATCCTGGGTTTCAATACTCAAATCCTAATGGGGCAGCCAATCCTACATATGCGTATCAGCCGCGTCCCCAAGGTAACAACTATAATCCAAGACCACACAACAATTATCAAGGAGGACAGAATCAGGGTAATTATGTACAAAGACAAGCTCCTCAGAATACTTACGATGAAACATTAAACCAGAAAGCCTTACCTGCCCATCCACAAGAAGGAGTAGTTACCCTTCAGAAAACCGTTGAAAGTTTGATTTCTCTTCAAACACAAGCTATGGAACGTCAAAACGCAGCTGAAGCAAATATGAAGTTGTTCCAGAATCAGCTAAGTCAAATTAATAAACAACTTAATCAACGTTCACAAGGGCAACTTCCTAGCGATACCGAAAATCCGTTACAACGTGAGGATTGCAAAGCTGTTACATTAAGAAGTGGTAAGAATCTTCCTCCACCCCCTTTTCCCGTTATGAAAGAGAAAGAAGTTCCAAGAAAAGAAAAGGAAGTGGGTGAGAAAGAGAAAGAGAATGAGAAAGATAGTGAGGTTGAAGAAATAGTGAGGCCAAGAGAAGTTCCGAAAAAGAAAGATGAAATTGTGATAAATCGCCCTCCACCACCGTTTCCATCACGAGTTCAGAAAAAGGGTGATTTGGGTGATTTTCAGAAATTCCTTAATAGAGTGAAGGGTTTAAGTATTAATATTCCGTTACTTGAGGCGATTCGAGATATTCCTAAGTATACGAAGTTTTTGAAGAGGGCCCTCACTAACAAAAGGCCTTACTGTGATAATGAGATGATTGGCCTTCCTGAAGAATGTAGTGCGATTTGTCAAAGTAAATTACCTCCGAAGTTAGTTGATCCGGGGAGTTTAACAATTCCGATATCAATTGGAGAAGAATGGAAAGGAAAGGCACTATGCGATTTGGGGGCAAGCATCAATTTGATGCCCAAATCAATATTTGATAGGTTAAAAATTGGAGAAGCAAGACCCACTTCTATGGTCTTGCAAATGGTGGACAGGTCTCTTGCACACCCTGAAGGCCGAATTGAGGATGTCCTCGTTAAGGCAGGTACACTAATATTTCCCGTTGATTTTGTAATACTTGAGTACGATGCAGATAGAAATGTCCCCATTATTTTGGGTAGACCATTCCTAGCTACAGGACGTACACTAATCGATGTAGAGAACGGAGAATTAACAATGAGGATAGAAGATGAGGAAGTTAAATTCAATGTATTTCGAGCTATGAAATTTCCAGATTCTCAAGAGGATTGCTTCCGAATGGATGTAGTTGAGCAGGCATCACAAGAGGTATTTAATGGTTTAAATTTTGATGATGTTTTGCAGGCTGCTTTAACTTTAGACTTGCCTGAGATGATGGAAGAGCTTGCCGAAACAGTGGCAGCTCTTAATTCTGAAAATCCGAAGTATAGGCGTCTTGCCTATGAACCTGTGAGAGAACCAGGGGAGATTATTACTAAAAAGAAGCCTTCAATCGAATCTCCTCCGGAATTGGAAGAAAAACCATTGCCAGCACACTTGAGGTATGCATATTTGGGTACTAATGAAACTCTACCTGTTATTGTTTCAGCTAATTTAACAAGTCCTCAAGAAGATAAACTGTTGCGTGTGTTGAGAGCCAACAAAGAAGCAATAGGTTGGACAATTGCTGACATCAAAGGCATTAGTCCATCCTATTGTCAACACAAAATTATACTTGAAGATAACAACGCACGCTCAGTTGAAGGTCAAAGGAGATTGATGCCCGTGATGAAGGATGTAGTGAAGAAAGAGGTGATCAAGCTTTTAGATGCGGGGATTATCTATCCCATTTTGAGTAGTGAATGGGTGAGCCCAGTTCAGTGTGTACCGAAGAAAGGAGGAATGACAACAGTTCTTAATGATAAAAATGAAGCGATTCCTTCAAGAACGGTAGTTGGTTGGAGAGTTTGTATGGATTACAGAAAGCTGAACAAGGCCACCAGAAAAGATCATTTCCCTTTGCCCTTCATCGATCAGATGTTAGATAAATTAGGCGGAAGAGAGTACTATTGCTTCTTGGATGGTTACTCCGGGTACAATCAAATTTACGTGGCTCCAGAAGATCAACATAAGACTACCTTTACATGCCCATTTGGTACTTTTGCATATCGTAGAATGCCATTTGGGTTGTGTAACGCTCCCGCTACTTTTCAGAGATGCATGATGGCCATCTTCTGGGATATGATTGATAATTTCCTGGAAGTGTTTATGGACGATTTCTCCGTGTTTGGTGATGATTTTGATAAGTTCTTGGATAACTTGGAGAAAGTGTTAGTGAGATGCAAAGAAACAGATTTGGTGCTGAACTGGGAGAAGTGTCATTTCATGGTTCGCGAAGGTATTGTTCTGGGTCACAAGGTTTCAAGTGCTGGATTAGAGGTTGATAGAGCGAAGATAGAGGTAATTAAAACTCTTCCCCCTCCTATTTCTGTTAAAGGGGTAAGGAGTTTTCTTGGCCATGCTGGCTTCTATAGGCGATTTATAAAGGATTTTTCTAAGATTGCTAAACCGTTATGCAACTTACTTGAAAAGGATTCCAAATTCCTTTTTGATGAAGCTTGTTTAGCGGCCTTTAAAGCAATCAAAGAAAAGCTTATTTCTGCTCCTATAGTATTACCTCCAGATTGGAATTTACCGTTTGAGGTTATGTGTGATGCGAGTGATTTGTGTATGGGAGCTGTATTGGGACAAAGAAAAGTGAAAGTTTTTCATTCAATTTACTATGCTAGTAAAACTTTTAGTGGCGCTCAGATTAATTACACAGTTACAGAAAAGGAGTTACTAGCAGTGGTATATTCGTTTGACAAATTTCGCTCTTATTTTCTTGGAGCGAAAGTTATTGTTTATACAGATCATTCTGCGATCAATCAGATTTCTTATGGAAAAGAAGGATGCAAAACCAAGGTTAATCAGATGGGTGCTATTACTTCAAGAGTTCGATTTAGAGATCAAAGATAGAAAGGGTTGTGAGAATCAGGTTGCAGATCATCTATCGCGTTTAGAGGGTTCAGAGATGAATAGTGGTACTGAAGCAGTTAGAGAAGAGTTTCCTGATGAGAGTTTGTTCGTTGTTCGAGATTATGAGGCTCCGTGGTATGCAGATATTGCTAATTTAGTGGTGAGTGGTGTTTTCCCTGAAGGTTCTACTTATCAAGAAAGGAAGAGGTTAGCTCATCGTGCTAGACAGTTCTTTTGGGAGGATCCTTTCCTCTACAAAGTTTGTGCTGACCAAATGATACGAAGATGTGTAGCAAGGGAAGAAACTGAAGCCATTATAGCTGGATGCCATGATTCATTATATGGAGGACATTTCAAAGGAGATAGAACTGCTGTGAAAGTATTTCAATCAGGTTTTTACAGGCCTTCTCTTGTTAAAGATTGTCATGAATATGTTAAGAAATGCACGAGATGCCAGTTTACTGGAAACATATCCAAGAGGGATGAGATGCCACGCAATAATGTGTTAGAAGTTGAAATATTTGATGTTTGGGGTATAGACTTTATGGGTCCTTTCGTTCCTTCAAATGGTAACCTCTACATCTTATTAGCTGTTGATTATGTGTCTAAGTGGGTAGAAGCGGTGGCTTTACCTACCAATGATTCACGAGTGGTGATTAAGTTCTTAAAATCACATATTTTCACTAGACATGGCACACCTAGAGTGATTATTAGCGATGGAGGATCTCATTTCGTTAATAAATATCTGAAGACTGTTCTAGAGAAGTATGGAGTAAGACACCGTGTATCTACCGCATATCATCCACAATCCAATGGTCAAGCTGAAGTTTCGAATCGTGAAGTCAAGTAAATCCTAGAGAAAACCGTTGGTCCTACAAGAAAAGATTGGTCAATGAAATTAGATGATGCGTTGTGGGCCTATCGTACTGCGTTCAAAACTCCAGTTGGTGCATCTCCCTATCGTATGGTGTATGGTAAGGCTTGTCACTTACCTTTAGAGCTTGAAATGGGTGCCTATTGGGCGATTGCGCAGTTAAACTTAGATCCGATCTTAGCCGGAAAGAACCGTATGATGAAACTTAATGAACTTGACGAATTCCGATTGCATGCTTATGAAAATGCCAAACTTTATAAAGAAAACACAAAGAAATGGCATGACAATCGGATTCGTACAAAGAACTTTGAAGTGGGGCAGAAAGTATTGAAGTATAATTCAAAGTTCAGCAATTTTCCGGGTAAGTTAAGATCTAAGTGGTCAGGTCCATACATTGTGACCAAAGTTACACCTCATGGGGCGATAGAAATAGAACATCCGTTAGACAACCGTACCTTTATGGTGAACGGTCATAGATTAAAGATATACCATGGAGGTGAAGATACCAATCGCTCGGAAGATCCACATCCCGGGGAGGTCATGTACCTCCGCGAGACTCCTTAGAAGCGTGAGGTAACCCGTCGAGCTTAATGACGTTAAACAAAAGCCAATTCCTTGTATATTAGCTGAGTTTTTAAATTTTTGCAATTTAGATTAGTTTGATTTTCGTAATTTTAGTGTTTATTATTAAGAAATGAGGAAGGGTAGTTGTTTTTTATGATTTCAGGGGTAAAAAGGTCATGAGTTTGGGGTCGATTTGGCGAAAAAAGGAGAAAAATTGGTTGGATGTCCAGGAGAAACCGGGTACCCGGTTTCGCAAAAACCGGGAACCCGGTTTTGGAGCTGGTACCAACCAGTTTAACGCAACACTTGGCTTTTTGGGTTCACGATACAGCGTCGGAACTGGGAACCTGGTTTTTCGAAACCGGGAACCCGGTTTCGGTGCTGTAACTTCTGAAAAGTTCTGACCCAGCGTCTTGGTGGCTTGCGTTTTGCAGCGTTTTGATTCGCGCATCGACACAAAACCGGGAACCCGCATTTGGCAGAACCGGGTACCCGGTTTCGGAGCTGTTGTCTTCCTTTTTCTCTGACCCGGCGTTTTGAGAAGTGGCGTTTTGGCGCGTTTTCACTCGCGCCATCGAGAAAATCCGGGTACCCGCATTCCACAGAACCGGGAACCCGGTTTCGGCGAAGGAAATCTCTGACCCCGCGTCTTGGGGTCTAGCGTGTTGGTGCGTTTCGGAAAAAAAAAATTCAATAATTGTTTTTCCGCGCCGTCACAGCGACGCAGAACCGGGAACCCGGTTTGCCAAAACCGGGAACCCGGTTTTGAAGCTGTGATGTCGGTTTTGAGGTGTTTTAACCTAGTTTCTTAGCCTCTTTTGCAAGTCTTTACCTAAAACGCACCAATAGCCTCCCCACCTCCGAAATTCATCAACCAAAACACTATATATCATCAAATCCTACCCTCTTTCACCACAAAAACACAAATTCAACTCACTTCCTCTCCAAAATATCATCAAATCCTTAGTTTTTCCCAAGATTTTTCTTCACCTAATCCTTAAATTAAACCCAATTCTTTCTTCTCCCATCCAAATTGAACAAAACCCATCTCATATTTCACCTAATTCTTCAATTCATAAATCTCAAAACATCAAAATTCTAAAACTTTTGCTTTTAGTTTCTCATTATTTGAAGTTTTGAGTTTGGGGTGAAAAGAGATGACTAACAGAACCGGTGATTTCTGAAGAACTTCTCCTAGAAGAAAGACCACCATTGGTGGTTCTCAAGATCAAGCTATTGAGATTCCTGATTCGCGTCCTAAACGAAAAATTGATGAAGTTCAGCTTGATTCTAACAGAAAAGAAATCACAGGTCAAAAGAGAAGGTTAATTGATGAGATAGAAACTGAGAAGGAACCAGAAGAGGAACTTGCGAAGAACATTGAGAAGGAAACTGAACAAGAGATTCCGGAAGTACCAGTTCATTAGAAACCTTCGCGTATGAAGATGTGGGCCCACAAGCCTAAGAGGGTTTATACTTGTTGGAATACTCAGGTTCGTGAAAGAATTGAATTTTTGAAGTTTGGTGAGGAGACGAATTTTCCTAAGGGTATTATGAGTAGTGAACACAAGGAGTATGCTGTGACATGTGCTAAGTTTGGTTGGAAAGAGTTGCAAGAAAGGAAGCTTGAGTTTATTCCTACTTTTGTGCGCGAATTTTACGAAGGTTTAGCTACCTCCCCTGATGCAATTGATATCCGCAAAAAGGTAGTTCCTTTCTCTATTGAACGTATTCGGAAATCATTGAAATTACCCAACTTTTCTGGACCATGCCCTTTCCAAGAAACTCTTAATGACCCTTCTTTCGATTTTGAATCCCTTTGGGGGACCGTGCTTGTTAATGGGGCTAGCCCAATTCCTGAAGGAGAAAGATATCCTGGACAGTTTTACAGCAGTAGTTTGACACCTCGTGCGAAGGTATGGTCTCGTTTCGTAATACCCACTTTCTTTGGTATTAAACACACTTCCGAATTGAAGAAAGAGCACGTATTTGTTATTAAGTGTATTTTGGAGGAGAAACCATTTGATGTTGCTAAGATTATTTATGACACAATCATGGAATTCGCGAAATCCCCAATGAAACAACAAAATCTGAAGTTCCCTTGTACTATTACTCAGTTATGCCTAGACGCAAAGATTCCGCGTAAGAACGCAGATATTGACGTTGTTTCAGTTGGTGTAAGTATAGCTTTGAGCACAATCAAGAATATCCATGAAGAAGCAACACGAGCTACCAAGAGTCCTAGAACTCCTCAATCAAAGAGAGCGAAAACTGTTCCTGAGTTGGAATCAAAAATTCAGGTGTTGGAAGAGAATCAGGAGAAGATGATTGCTACCTTGGGAAACGTTACAAAAGAATTGGACCTGCTTTGAAATTTAATCTTAGGCGTAAATACACTACAAAACGCGATTTATGATGCTTTTACGCGAGATAAAGGTCCAGAACGCAACACCGATAACCAGCCTCGCGCTGGTTAAGATACGTTTTCTAAACTTTCCTCTTAGTGTAGATTAGTTTACATGCTTTATTGAGTCTTTTCGAGTCGTGGGGACACGACTCATTTTTGAGTTTGGGGTGGGGTTCGTTGCCTCATCCCAGTTTTTATGTGTTATTTGCTTTATTTGCTCTCAATAAAAGAATTTTCGGAGTTGCGTTTGACTGTAGAAATTTTTAAATATCCCTTTAAGCATACTTTTGATGAATCTATGATAGTAAATAGTGGACTTTAGGGATTGATATAAAACGCATTTAGAATTGCATGCAAACATAGGTAATTAATAGGAAAAATTAATGAACAATGCAAATGAAGTAAGCTTGTACTCAAGGAATATGTTTGGTGTGTAGAACGTGAAATCCTAATTAGTAGAGAACCCACCTAGATATGAACTAAAGACAAGCTATGTACTTAGGAAAATGATAGGGGCAGTTCTTTGTTAGCCATTTGTGCCTTTTTAGCCTTCTATCCCTTGTATTAATTATTATCCGTCTTAGCCCACTTTGAGCCTTAGCCTTTTCTTTGTAGCCACGATATAAGCCATTATCCCTTAGATTGTTAGGCATGACCATATGACCCGCACTTGAATCACAATCCTGAGACATGTCTCGAGCTTGAGTTTGGGGTGGTGGGACCACTTATGGGAGATTTAATGGGTTGGGATTGATGTGTTTTGTATTGTAGCACAATTGCAGATGATTTATAATTGTAACCCTTTGCCGGGAATGAGAAAAAAGTGAAAAAGAAAGAAAAAATGAAAAAATGAAAAATCCATACAGTAGGAACCGGGAACCCGGTTTCGTCAAAACCGGGAACCCGGTTTGCTTCTGTACAAAAAAAAAAAGAGAAAAAGAGAAAAGAAAAAAAAAGAAAAAAAATATGAATGAATAAAACATCCGGCAAAGTGGAATTTTTCTGAAAATCATCTTGTTTATAGTGGGTAGACATGGGACGCTAAATTGTTGCGTATATGGGTGAGTGAGAACATCTTTTTGAGCGTTAACTCAAGCTCGAGGACACTGTTGATGGTAAGTGAGGAGAGAGCCAAAAGCTCACTTCAAATTTACCAAATATACAATCACACCCGTCCTTAAGCCAATATAATAACCGTAAAGACCTCGTGATTCCTAAGTGCATAGTGAATTTATGATTCTGTTTATAGGGAATATACTAGGTGGAGCGTTCAAAGCGATTTAGGATTAATGACCACCCTATAGCCTTCATACAGAGATGAGTACAAGTGTAACCTTCAAGCATTGCAACTTTAATTTTATGATTGAGATTATTTATGTTTGATGTTGCATTTTAGATGTATGTGTATATTAGTTTCTAGAGTTTGCTATATGAGATTTGTCTTAAGAATTGCTTTAGGGTTTATTTGTTAGCTTCTACTTGTTTATACGCTTACTTTTACCCCTTTGTTTTATTTTACCTTGTCGGGACGACAAAGGTTTGAGTTGGGGGTCTTGATGTCTCCCTAATTGTTCTTATTTTCGACCCTTAGGAGACATCATTTTTGGTGTTTATTTAATTAATTTGATAGACTTTTGGACTAAATATGCAATAATCCGGAATTCCCTTTTTATTTCTAGCATTTTTAAATTATTAAACTTTTGCGCGTAATATTGGTATTTTAGTGTAAAGTTTACAGGTTTTTAGATGTTAGCTAGGAGAGGAATCCGAGGAGAAAGTCAAAGATCGTGAATTAGAGTCAAGACTTGAAGATAAATCCCGAAGATATTATTTTTAGAGATGAAAATCCATTTTCCAGGCCATAGATTGCTGATTTCGAGGTGCTTGAGCGATGATTTAGCCGCTGACCTTTGAAGAGAAAACATTCTTTATCGAGTTACGGAACTTTAGCAACTGGAATGAGGTCAATCGGAGTCATAACGCATCGGGAAAAGCCGTTTTAGTGAAGGTGTATCAGCAGTTACGGGATTTTGGACTTAGAAATTGGGCTTGGACATTTAATTAGTGTTTTATTTTCTGGTCCAAGCCTTAATCTGTTTTTATGCTTATAAAAGGAGGTCTGGACTTCTATTTTTCACACAATTCACATTCCACAAGATTAAACACCAGAGAGAAGCAACAGAAGGAAGAAAGAAGAAGCTACAAGAGCTGGAGAGGGTCTATATCTCCGTTCGTAGTCATTCCAATTCCAGAAATTAGGTTCTTTTTATCTTTAATTTTGTAATCAAATATGAATTCCATTTCTTTTAATTTAGTTTTTCTTTTCAATATGAGCTAAACATTTAATAGTGCTTGAGAACAATTAATGGGTGATTCCCAATTTTATTAAATAACGAATGTTGAATTTGGGTTTCTGTTAAATTAAATTAGATTGGGGCTTTTACTCTTTTCGATAATTTGTGATTATTTACTGTTTTTAGAGTCGCGAACTAAGAACAGGTATTAGTATCTAGGCTATTCCACATATGTGGCGTGTGGATCATCCTGACGGAGGGTTTAGGTATAGAATTAATTATTCAATCTAGGATAGAAGCTATTGATTCTGACGAACTTAGCTAATTCTAGGGCCAATGAGGTAATAAAACTTAATCATCCAACGGTGGATCATATTTACCCTGACGGGACTAGTGACACTTTAGGATCGCCTTATAGTCCACCCTGACGGGGGTATAAGGAGTTTAGAATCCCGACCATTTTAATTGACCAATTTAACCCTTAAACAACATAAGTTAGGAAATAAGATTGGGAGGATCCTTGCGTTCTCAAGTACTACTTCTCATACTGCGTTTTCACTCATTTTAATTGCGTCTTAGCTTTTTATTCGCATTATTAATTTGTCTTTCATTTAGTAGCTTTAATAAACAAAACCAAACAAACATATTTTAATTACTTGCTTTCATAAGTGCAACCAATCATTATCTGCTAAACATTGTAGTCAACCATCCCGTCCTTGGAACAAATCTGTTTTATCATATATACTACTTGGGACAACCGTACACTTGCGGTTGTGGTTCGATTATCTTTTGCATTTATTTTTAGAACACACAAAGGACCACCAATAACTTTTTTTTTTAAATAGTACAAGAATTTATAGTGACATTATGTATAATATAAGGACATATTTTACAATTTTTGAATAATATATGGATTTATACCAGATTTTTTTTATAGTTACTTGCACTATAGGTCCCTTTATATAATACAAAAATTACACTATATGTTCCTATATTAGATCTCTTGTGAATGAGCGTGTTAAGAGTTAATAATAACTTATCTAACAAACTAATGATGGAATTTAAAATAACTAAATAGTTCTCGATTTTTGTTTTGTGGGAGGCTCAAGAGAGTTTAGGGAAACCCTTCCAATTTTTTTTAGGAGTCAATCGCACTATAGGTCCCTAATATGATGCATTAATTACACTATAGGTTCCTACATTACACAAGAAGTACACTATAGATCTTTGTATTGTATATTTTCAAGTTAACTATACTATAGGTCACTATATTAAATATTTTCAAGTTAATTACACTATTAGTCCCTATATTATGCAAACATTACATTATAGGTCCCTACGATAATAAGAAGTACACTATAGGTTTTGTATTATATTATTTCAAGTTTACTGCACTATAAGTCCCAATATTAAATAGTTTCAAGTTAATTGCATTATAAGTTCCCATATTATGCAAAATTACACTATAGGTCCCTACATTATGCAACTACGATGTAGGTGCCTATATTATATATTTTTGAGTTACCTGCAGTACAAGTTGTTGGAATTATGCCCTAGCCCCGATCGTCTTGTAATGAGTTGAACACAAGTGTTTACTGTACACGATAATAGTTATCCGTACAGTTTTGATTAAAGAAATTGTTTCCTTGAATCTATGGCAAGCCTTTATGATTATGGTATTAATCTACATAATATAAAGGCAAATCCTTGATTAAGTTACGAACTAGATATCATAAGGTGTTATGATAATGAGAATCTAGCTTAGAGAACTTTATCTAAACTTGTTCTTAATCGTAGGATCATCGAGTTAGGACCTCGATAATCCGGTTAGATTAATATGTAGCTAACAAGTATTTATTGGATAAATATCGGTAGTTCTCGTTTACCGAGTTAGGTGCATAGAAAATGCACATAGAGATGTTATTATCGAACCGGCTAAAACTAGAGATTCCTAATGGTTAATTACCTTGAACTGTCAAGTAGGTTAATCTCTATAAGGATTTCTATACTTGTAATCCTTTGACCTGAGATCATCACTAGTTATGTATGTGCTTGTTATGTTTTGATACTGGACTACTAGTGTGTCATAATACTAGTCGAAAGGATATTGGATGTAGCTAAGTATATATGCTCCTAGGGATGAGTCAAGATGGAATCTATCAACTCTAGGTAAAGAGTTTGAGCTCTACGATGTCATAAGATTATAACGATTGTATCGAATCCTTGGCCAAGGTGATAGAATGAATGAAGAAATGAGTTTCTTAGGTCATTCGTCAATCGTTGATAATCGACGTGTAACGTAGTTGATTTTCTAATGGGATTTGACAGTTGTGCCATATCCCAGGATGATCCGGAGCTGTAAAGATAGAGGGAATACATGTATGATTCTTCACCGGGTTCTTTGTACAGAGTTACTTCACGTTATCCGGTCGTTGGGGAGTGTTGTTAGACGCCAACCTTGATTAGTGGTTAATTTAGTTAACTACTACCAGGTTAACGATGAACCCACGTAGTCGCACACTAACGAGTGTATTGATCTTGCTTCATGTCGTTAATTAATTTTATTATTAGATAATAAATATTAATTAAATATATACTTGGAATATTGGTATATTAATTTGCTAGCACAATTTAATATTCTAATATAAGACCGAACTAAGACAAAAAGGAAAAGGAAAAAAATTGACAAGTTTGTGGATCAAACCACGAACCTCTAAAAGTGTGAAATGTGTCACTAACCGCTAGGCTAGTCAATTGTTTTTGTATAATGTAGAAAGTCCAAATCCACTTCACAAGTGGTAATGGACTAGATTATTAAGATAATCAATTTCATTATACGTTCCTGACTTTTCCTATTCTTGTCTTTTCATTTTCTTCTGTTGGGGTTTTATAAATATAATGATATTCATTATACAGAACTTAACTTTTCATCAGTTTTTCTTCCAAGAAAAAAACCCACAAGAAATAAAAGGTCTTTTGTCTCCAAGCTAGAATTGTGATTCTGGAAGTAAGACTCAAGCTCGGTGTGCAAAGCGTGGAGGCTTCAAGCTTTTGAAGCTACGATCAGGCAATTCGATTTTCATACAACGGATTAAGGTATGTAATCGAAACTTTGTTTCTGTTTGAATTCTTAAATTGCACTAGATTGGCTTAGGATTGCAATTACTTGTTTCCGCTGCTTATATATTTGATATAACCATGATTGTGATTCCTTCAAGTGGTATCAGAGCCAGATTGTTGCAATTTAGAATTTTCAGTTTGATATTATTTGATAATATGGTTTTTAGTTTTTGGTTTATTATATGAGATATGATAATTGATATTAAATAATATTTAGAATATTATTTACTGGTTTTTCGTATACTACAGTAGTGTAAGAAACACTTTTTTGGGTACACTGCTGTACCGGGAACACGCAAAAAGAAAAAAAAATGTTTTTATATTCATTTGTTTTTGTATGTGTGTTGAAATCATTTTGTCTACTTACTACTCTGCCGCTGTTGATGTGTTTTTAGGGTGAGTCTTGCATAAATCCGTTGTAGGTACAACGGATGGAGAAGGTGACACGTGGTGCCCAGATGATGACGTGGTGCGCTGTGGTTTGTCTGTTGGTTTAATATATTTTATTGATTTTACAAAATGACCATTTTAACCTTCTGCAAGTAATAATTATGTATTGTCACATCAATGAATAATGTTTTTATTATTTTTTTATTTGGTTAAATATAATTTTATTATTATTTTATTCAGGATTTCGTTCCAACTTTTTTTTATTTGGGCGGCTTTAGTATAATTTGTTGTTCCAAAAAAGACGGCTAGTGTTAATTTTAGTTCCGAAGTCAACGCTAACAGATTATCAATAAAAATAATAACCTACACGTGTCACGTTCTTATAGGTCCTTTATTTTAATATTATGTCCCATCGAAGCAAGTGGATCGGCAATTATTAATTAAAATCGTAGTGTATTTTTTCGTTCTTATAATATATTGAATATGTGTATTTTTTTGTTCCTTTGTATTCGTTAATTTTTGTTTTGTCTTTTAGTGATGATTACTAATTTGGACACGTGGCAAGCGTAGAGATTTTTGAAATAAATGAATTTGGTGATATTTTTTCTAAATGTTGGTGTTTATTTTTTGTAATTAGGTTTTAATCGGATCGGATTAAACCAACTATCTAAATTTTAAAATTAAAATGGTATAGATTAGTTGTGGTATTGATGTAATTTGTGTATTTTTTGTAGTTAGTAAAGATAAGATATTAATGTTGAAGGATTAGGTGATTGTGACGTGGTAGGTAGCAACTTGTAGTGGTGCGTTAATGAACTTTGTTTATTTTAGAGTTTATTTTACGTAATCGGGTTTTATTCGGATCGGCTTAAACCAATTAGATAAATATTTGAAATAAAATTGGTTTGATATACATTTGATATTTATTTAAAAATTTGGTGTAAAATTTATGTTGTTTTTATATATATATATATATATATATATATATATTTTTATATTTAATGTATTTTTATCCGTTATAGAGATTCAAAACAAAAACGTAAATATTTCTCATTAAATAAATAGGATTAGTTAGTTAAATAGATTAACAAACATAATGTAATGGATTTATATATATATATATACATTTCATTGCTTTTTAATTTCTCTAATATAATTTTTTTATTAAAGTTTTTATGAAAGAATCAATTTTTATTAAGTTATAGTTAATAATTATATCTTATAGGAGTATTAGTTTGTATTTCAATACTATGTAGTCCATATCATTGTTTGTAAGCTAAAGACCTATCACGATCAAGCCTACTAGAATAGTTTGTTTAAATTTTTATCTTAAATACATAACTTTAATTTTTTCTATTTGTCTAAATATACGGAAACTTTAATTTTATAAATTAATTTTTTTTAATTTAAGTCAACACCTTTTGTAATTAGACCAAATGTCAACTTTTGGTACATATTGAGTCTCTATAATCATTGGTGTTGCTTTTTAAGCAATTGTGAAATTGCGGTATTCAAAATTAATACTAGTTTTGAATACACGGTAGACATAAAATGTAAAGTCTATTACATGTTACCTAATCCATGAATACTTTTAGATTTTGTAGGTAGTTGTTCCGTAAGCGGTGTTACCAGACCGATTGGAGATGATGTTGTAACATCTTTGACCTTTGAAGATGTGATGAAGTTGAGGTTCGGTAGCGAGGAAGAAGCATATATGTTCTATAACACTTATGTTCGTGCAATCGGTTTCAGTGTTCAGAAGGATCAGTTGTATAAAGCGGCGGTAGAGGTAGTGAAGTTGTTGATAGGTTATTTGTTTGTTCTTGTGAGGGGGTTTGTCAAAAGAAGTACCTTGAATTGAAAGAAAGAGTTCGAGGGCACAGAGCAGAGACAAGGTGTCAATGTAAGGCACACATACGGATCAGATATGATAAAACTTTTGAATGCTTTGTAGTGACTCGTGTCGTGTTTGAGCACAGTCACGATTTAACTCCTGCAGCTACCTCGCACTTTCTGAGGTCCCACAGGCATACAAATGAAGGAAATCTTGATCAAGCAATTGCGTTGGGAGATTCAGGAATACCAACAACTAAGATAATGGTCGTGTTTGTTAGGGAGGTCGGTTCATACCAAAGCGTTGGGTTCGTGAGGAAAGACCTTTAGAACGTTCTCGGTATGATAAGTTCGGATGAGATTAGTGACTATTACTCAACCCTAGGTGATTTGTGGTATAATTTTGGCGGTTAATAGTTAAATGTACATGATTCATGGTTTTGTTGACTACCGGACAAAGTAAGTTGACTATTAGGCAACCCTAGGTGGTTTTTGGTATAATATTAGCGATTACTATTTAAATGTTCATGATTCATGGTTTTGTTGACTACCGGTCAAAATAAGTTAACTATTAGGCAAACCTAGATGGTTTTTGGTATAATTTTGGCGGTTAACATTTAAATCTTCACGATTCATGGTCTTGTTGACTACCGATCAAACTAAGTTGACTATTACTCAACCCTAGGTGGTTTTTGGTATAATTTTGGCGGTTACTAGCTAAATGTTCATGATTCATGGCTTTGTTGACTACCGGCCAAAGTAAGTTGACTAATAGGCAACCCTGGGTGGTTTTTTGAATAATTTTGGCGGTTAACAGTTAAATGTTCACGATACATGGTCTTGTTGACTACCGATCAAACTAAGTTGACTATTACCCAACCCTAGGTGGTTTTTGGTATAATTTTGGCAGTTACTAGTTAAATGTTCATGATTTATGGTTTTGTTGACTACCGGTCAAAGTTGGTTGACTATTAGTCAAACCTAGGTGGTTTTTTGTATAATTTTGGCGGTTATTAGTTAAATGTTCACGATACATGGTTTTGTTGATTACCGGTCAATGTAAGTTGACTAATAGGCAACCCTAGGTGGCTTTTTGTATAATTTTGGCGGTTAACAGTTAAATGTTCACGATACATGGTTTTGTTGACTACCGATCAAACTAAGTTGACTATTACTCAACCCTAGGTGGTTTTTGGTATAATTTTGGCGGTTACTAGTTAAATTTCATGATTCATGGTTTAGTTGACTACCGGCCAAAGTAAGTTGACTAATAGGCAACCCTAGGTGGATTTTTGTATAATTTTGGCGGTTAACAGTTAAATGTTCACGATACATGGTTTTGTTGATTACCGATCAAACTAAGTTGACTATTACTCAACCCTAGGTGGTTTTTGGTATAATTTTGGCGGTTACTAGTTAAATGTTCATGATTTATGGTTTTTTTGACTACCGGTCAAAGTTGGTTGACTATTAGTCAAACCTAGGTGGTTTTTGGTATAATTTTGGCGGTTAACAATAACAGTTAAATGTTCATGATTCATGGTTTTGTTGACTACCGGTCAAAGTAAGTTGACTATTAGGCAAACCTAGGTGGTTTTTTTTGTATAATTTTGGCAGTTAACATTTAAATGTTCACGATTCATGGTCTTGTTGACTACCAATCAAACTAAGTTGACTATTACTCAACCCTAGGTGGTTTTTGGTATAATTTTGGCGGTTAATAGTTAAATGTTCATGATTTATGGTTTTGTTGATTATCGGTCAAATTTGGTTGACTATTAGTCAAACCTAGGTGGTTTTTTGTATAATTTTGGCGGTTATTAGTTAAATGTTCATGATTTATGGTTTTGTTGACTACCGGTCAAAGTTGGTTGACTATTAGTCAAACCTAGGTGGTTTTTTTTATAATTTTGGCGGTTATTAGTTAAATGTTCACGATACATGGTTTTGTTGATTACCGGTCAAAGTAAGTTGACAAATAGGCAACCCTAGGTGGCTTTTTGTATAATTTTGGCGGTTAACAGTTAAATGTTCACGATACATGGTTTTGTTGACTACCGATCAAACTAAGTTGACTATTACTCAACCCTAGGTGGTTTTTGGTATAATTTTGGCGGTTACTAGTTAAATTTCATGATTCATGGTTTTGTTGAGTACCGGCCAAAGTAAGTTGACTAATAGGCAACCCTAGGTGGTTTTTTGTATAATTTGGCGGTGACAGTTAAATGTTCACGATACATGGTTTTGTTGACTACTGATCAAACTAAGTTGACTTTTAGTCAAACCTAGGTGGTTTTTTTGTATAATTTTGGTGGTTACTAGTTAAATGTTCATGATTTTGGGTTTTTTACTACCGGTCAAAGTTGGTTGACTATTAGTCAAACCTAGGTGGTTTTTGGTATAATTTTGGCGGTTAACAGTTAAATGTTCATGATTCATGGTTTTGTTGATCGTGATTTAGGTATACCAATCACTAAGATTACGGACGTGTTTGTAATGGAGGTCGGATCGTATCAAAATGTTGGTTTGGATCAACTCGCCTTGTCTCCCCATGCAAGAGCTCCATACACTAAATTAGAATTAATTACACATGGAAAAAACCACTGCTTGCATTTGGGATCAACTCGCCCTGTCTCCCCACACAAGAGCTCCATACACAAATCAATCACCTTACACGAAATCAAATTTAATCACTTAATACAAAATTCGAATAAATTTAAAATCATGAGTACTAACGTATACACCCCTACTAACGTAATCACTTATATGTTCTTCAACATGTAGGCCCGTGCTATTGGATTCGGTGTTAGAAAAGATCGGGTCGACAAGTTAACTCAGAGTAGTGTTAGAGAGATCCCAAAGTGTTGTATTCACATGGCTTTTCCGTATGACCCGCACTCGAATCACGGTGTAAATTTTTTTTTAGTATTTAATAATGTAATTATAAATATATATTTTATTATAAATACAATATATAATTTTTACCATTTAAACTTAGAAAAAAATATTTAATTTCAACCTAGTTTCTTGATTTTTACAGTTTTCAAAAGTTTTAAATTTGAATTTATGTTTAATTATTTTTAGTGAAAATTTATGAAAAATCATTACTCATTATATTTTCTTCTTCCATTCCTTAATAATTGACTCTTTACCGGTTTCGCAATGTCACCGGTTTTCTCTCTACCTCCCACCGCACACCACCACAAAATCAACCAAAACCACCAACACCAAAAAACCCAATCCTTCTCTTCCATTTAAAATTCCCACAACTCACAAGTTAGTGTTCTTATCTTTTAGCTCCCCCCCTCTCTCCTCCTCTCTGTTTTTGATTCCCTTCTCCCTCTCCTCCTTTTCTACTGCAAATCATCCTCATGAAAATGGAACACCACCAACCAAACACCACTCGACAAAAGCTAAAACCGAGCAAAATCATCCTAAAGCCGGTGCACAACTCTGCCTATTCAAATGTTGAAAAACCAAAATTATTAGCTAAGATCATATATAATCAACCTATAAGTTTCAATTTCCTTCGAAGAACTATCAACAAATCATGGGGGCTAACGAATGAAGTTACTACTGAGAAGATTGGCTTCAACTCTTGTCTACTAAACTGCAAGTCAGATGAGGACTACCAAAAAATTCTTAAGAAGAGGTCGTGGAATTTGGCCGGTAAACACATCCTCATTCAAGAATGGAAAGATGGTGGAAATCAAACCATTGAAGATCAAAATAACACAATATTCTGGGTGCAAATTCATGGACTACCTGGAAATTACATCTCTGAAGAAAATGTTAGTATAATCGTGGAAAACCTAGGAAAAATTGAGGAAATCCAGCTACCTCCAGTCAAAACCTTCAAGGAAATTAGTTACTGTAGGGATCGAATTGAATGGAATGTCAATCAACCTCTTAAACAAACTTACTCTTTCAACATTTCACAGAATCGAAGCCTCACAGGTATGTTAAAATATGAAAGGCTTGGAGAATTCTGTAACAGCTGTGGCCTTATTGATCATTCGGAAAATGAGTGTATCAATAAAAACAAACTAAAAAAGAGACTTGGTAAATGGATTCATGGAGTTGAAAGAGATTTCTTATCAATGGAAGAAGAAATGGAGGAGAAGAATCAAGAAATATTTGTCTTAACCGCCATGGATACAAGCTCCGATTTACAAAAATCCGATTCACTTAACTCGGTGACTCACTTACCGAGTGAACCAGCTGGAAAAGACAAAGAAGGCAGGACGAAATTCAGTACGGTGAGGAAGGACATATCTGTGCAAGCAAACAAATTAGTGAAAAACAAGAGGGAGTACGAGGTAGTGGCTGGGTGGAACAAAGGACAGGTACAAAAATTTTTGGATTTATCTAAACCGGAAAACAATATGTTTGGGCCTTTAATGAATAATAAAAAAGAGGAACAAGAGCCCACAACACCTATAACAATTGGGCCCCAAGAAAATATTTCAAGTGGGTCGATAAATCTGTCATTTGGGTCAATTAAAAAATCCGAAGTGGACCAAGCCCAATCTGAAGGAAAAATGGTGGACTTTAGTCAAAACAAAACACTATCAGCCCAAGAAACAAATAATACCCAAAATACTAAACCTGAAACAAAACATTTCAACTTTCAATCTCCCGAAGAAATCCCAAATACAAAACCCTTACCTAACCCTAGAAATGAAGACAAACCGGTACAATCAATCCGAAGTATCATTGAAGATAACTATGAAGATACGAGAATGGAAGACGTTCCAGCTGAATCGAATACTGATAAAAGGTGGGAGGAAAACACACTAAGGAGGATTGAATATCAACGAGGGCTAGGAGAAAAATCGAGAAATCAAAAAATCTGGAAAGCGAGATGGAACCCGGCTATGGGAACTTTCAACCTCGATAACCCTCTTCAATTAGAACAAGAGCATAAAGAAGCTGGTATGGAAATGGATAACAAGGTTACTGAGAATCAGGAAATAAAGACTAAAGAGTTTTGCGGGGTTGAACCAGATCAACCCCAACCAATCCAATGACACAACTTAGTTGGAACTGTCAAGGTCTAGGAGGTGACCTGACAGTTCTAACACTAAAAGATACTGTTGTTCAGTATCAACCTGAGGTAATATTCCTAATTGAAACTAAGAATAACTCTGCTTATGTGAAAAATATTGCTTCTGAACTGAAATACAATATTAGCTGTATTGTTGACCCTAGAAAACAAAGTGGGGGGCTGGCTTTACTGTGTAATGCGAATATAAAAATTGATATACTAGAAACCTCTGACTCATATATCCACTGTAAAATCTCTGATGAAAACAATAAGGAATACTGTACAACTTATGCATATATACCCTCGGATGATAAAGAAAAAGATGCTGTTCTAAATTCTATAAAAGAATGTAAAAGATTCTTCCCCTTACTACCATGGAACATTATAGGTGATATAAATATGTACAGATATAGCTATGAAAAATTGGGAGGAAAAGGGCCTAACAAAATCAACATGAAAAGAATTAACAAGTGGTTAAAAAAGCTTGAAATGACAGACCTTACTTCTAAAGGCTGCAAATTCTCCTGGTCAAATAAAAGACAAAATAATAAGTATAAAACAACTTATTGATAGGTGCTGCATTAGTAAATCTTGGGAAACTCTTTTCCCAAATGCTTGGCTGGTAATTCTTCCCCCTATAGGATCAGACCATTCAATGATCATGATTATGAAAGATATAAAAAAGATACCTTATCTGAAAAGATTTATGTTTTGTAAAAACTGGATGGAAGATGATGAATGTATAAATCTGATAAATAAAAAATGGCTAGAAATGATCATGATGAGAGGGAAAGGAGATCATAATTAGGAAAGAAACTCAATATGCTGTCTCATAACCTTACTGAATGGGCCCGAAAAAATGCAAAAAAGAAAAAAGAATCTCTAAAAAATGACAACAAATCCCTCCAAAATATGATAAACTCTAATGACCCCATAAATTGGGAACATTATAATGCAATTACTAAAAGAATGGAAGATAGATGGAAACAAGAAGAATCTTATTGGAAATTAAAATCAAGAGTGAGATGGCTCTCCCTTGGGGATAGGAACACTGCCTACTTTCACTCTTTAACCAAAATGAGAAGAAAAAGAAATCGGATAGAGTGTCTACTTACTGAGGATAATAAGTGGGTTTATGATAAGAAAGGTATGGAATGTGAGATCAAAAACTATTTTAAAAACATCTTTAGCTCTAAAGGGCCGAGAAACTATGATCCTGTGATAAAAAACATTGAAAAATGCGTAGATGAAAATATGAATGCAAAACTTATTGCCCCAATCTCTATAGATGAAATCAAAAAAGCACTATGGGATATGGGAGAAGATAAGGCCTGGGACCTGATGGATATCCGGTATATTTCTTTAAAAAACATTGGGAGCTTTTAAAATTTGATATATTAAGGTTTATATCAGATTTTTTATGGAATGGAACTAGCCTTTATGAAATCAATAAAACTATAATCACCCTCATCCCAAAAGTAGAAAATCCAGCTAAAGTGGCTCATTTTAGACCAATTAGCTGTTCCAATGTGACATATAAAATCCTAGCTAAAATTCTTGTTAAAAGATTACAAAGTATAATGCACCTTATAATTAGTGAGACTCAATGTGCCTTTATCCCGGGAAGAGAAATCTCGGAAAATATTCTTCTAGCACATGAAATTAGTCACTTTCTTAAAAGAAAAAGGAAAACTGAAACACATTATATGGCCATAAAGGCAGATGTGGCTAAAGCCTATGAAAATGTAGAGTGGGATTTCTTAAATGATATGCTTGTTAAAATGGGTTTTAATACAATTTGGCTAAGGTGGATAATGGGATGTGTGACAACTGTCTCATATAATGTTCTTCTTAATGGAGAACAAGTAGCTATTGATTTACATTCAAAAGGTTTGAGACAGGGGGACCCACTATCTCCCTTCCTGTTTTGTATCATTACCCAAGCCCTATCTGCGCTTATTACTAAAAATATTGATGAAAATCATATAAGAGGCCTTAAAATCAATAGAAAGTGCCCCACCCTTAGTCATATATTATTCGCTGATGATAGTCTCTTCTTTATAAGAGCTGAAGAAGAAGATGTGGAAAACTTTAGTAATATTATAAATGAATATAGTAATGCCTCGGGACAATGCATTAATCTAAATAAAAGTGGGGTTATGTTTTGTCAAAATACTCCTGATGATAAAATAAATCACCTTCTCTCTATATTAAGAATGAACAAACTGGACAATTTAGGAAAGTACTTGGGACTCCCTGCTGATTGGGGTAGGTCTAAAGTAAAATCCTTAAATTGGATGATAGATATTATATCAAAAAAAGTAGAAAGTTGGAATACCAACTTCTTATCAGATGCAGGAAAAGAAACATTAATCAAAGCTGTAATAAGCGCAATACCTTCCTATACTATGGCAGTGTTCCTTATACCAAATACAGTATGTGATAATATAGACTCGCTTAATTCAAAATTTTGGTGGAATAAAAATAATGAAAAAAGAAAACACTGGATAAATTGGAAAGAAATGACTAAGAATAAAAACAAAGGAGGAATGGGTTTTAAAAATATGAGATTAAAAAACTATGCTTTACTAGCAAGAAATGCCTGGAAAATATTTAAAAATCCGAAATCTCTACTTGCTAAAACTCTTAAAGGTATTTACTATAGTAAAACATCCTTTATTAATGCTGAATTAGGATATCACCCCTCTTGGGGGTGGAAAAGTCTACTTGAAGGTAGAAATATTTTTAAAAATGATATGAATTGGAAAATTAGAAATGGAATGAATGTAAATATTTGGAGGGACTCATGGATCCCCGGAATTAAAAGCCTAAATTGCCCCGTAAATTGTCCATTAAAAAACGTGGCTGACTTATGTTATGAGGGCTCGAATATATGGAATCACACCTTGATAAATGAATGGTTCAACCCTAATATAAGTAACAACATTTGCAACATTATAACCCTAATAAAGATACATGAGGATATAGCCTTTTGGAGTCCATCTAAAGATGGAGAAGTAACCTCGAAAGGTATATATGGTTATCTTAAAGATATAGAAAGTGAAAAAGAGAAGGAAAAAAATAAATTCATACCTTGTAGCTCCCATGTAACCCCAAATGAAATTTGGAAGGAGATATGGAAGCTTAAGGTACCCCCTAGAATTCGAAATTTCTTATGGAAACTTTGTAAAAGAAAGGTTCCCACTGAGGAACTAAAATTTTACTCAAAATGCGCAACCTCGGATTTATGCAACTTATGTGGAAATGATGTAGAATCTATTGAACATATGATTTTCAAGTGCCCATGGGTAAGAGCACTTTGGTTTATTTCACCTTTACAACTCCAAACTACTATCTGTTGTACTTCAAAGTTTGAAAACTGGTTTCTCAGTTTAAAAACTTTGCAAGGGGGTACAGATATAGGTGGGAGAGATATTGCCTCTCTAGTCCCTTATATTGTATGGAATATATGGAAAGCTCGAAATAAATTTTGTTATGAAGGAAAAAGGCCTGATCCAATATATGTTCTGCAACAAGCTATTAATGCCTATGATGAAATGAATAAAATATCTGAGGCTAAAAAACCTACTGACCAAAATAGTGAAAACATAAAGAGTGTAAATACTCAACACAACAACCTTAAGAACAATGATATAAGGGAAGAAAAAAATGTTCCTCACTGCTCAAAATCAGGTAAGGGTAATATGAGTAACTGGAATCAAAATGTAACTAGAAAAACTCTGTTGCATTTTCAGATGCTTGCTTTAAAACTGATAAGATTGCTACTTCAGCTTGTATCTTACTTGATAAAAACAATAAACTAATACATGGGCATATACCCAAAATTTCTTATCTTATAATGCAGAAGAAGCTGAGATGATAGGAGTGCATAATGGGCTAATTTCGGCTATCAATTTCCAGTTTGAAGACATTCGTATCATGAGTGACAACAAGGTGGTGATAGATATGCTTAATCAACCCAAGACTCCTACTAATGCTAGACATAAAATTTTGTACTCGGATATTAAGTTATTAGCTTGTAATAGATTAGTTTCCTTTCACTTTATTCCTAGGAAATTAAATGTTTGTGCTGATTGGGTTGCGAGGCAGCAGCTTCTAGGTTTGTTGCCGAGCAATTGGGTGTCCAAACCCCCTCCCCAATTAGTTAGGTTTATCTCTTCTCTACCACCCACTTCGGGGATTGGTTAAGTGGTTTTTGTAATGAACTATTTCTATTTATATTATTAAAGCGTTTGACAAAAAAAAAAAAAAAAAATTATGAAAAAAAAACTTGATTTAATTTCAAACTAATTTCATTAAAAATTTAATATTTTTAAACCCTAAATGTATTTGTCTCTATCCTTCCTCTTTCTTCCTCTCTCTCTCTTTCTTCTTCACGAAACCTCGCCTCCCTCTTTCCGCCTCTCTCTTTCCGCCTCTTTCTTTCATCTTCATGAAACCTCACGCAATGAACCAAGTAAACAAAACTCCTATCTCTTTCTTCTTGAGATCCTCCGTTCGAGATTTAACTGCCACCATGGAAGACAAAACCACCACCGGATCTACTTCGCGGAGACGAAGTCAAGCAGCCTTCGTGTTCGTTTCCGTCGGAGCTGGTCGTTCTCCTCAGTCTGTGACCTCGCCGGAGAAGCAGAAGAAGTGAAGTTCGGATCTTCTCGGTTCTCCTCAGTCTTGAAGGCTGTGAAATGGTTTTGGCCCAAATTGATCATTCTCATCAGGTAAGAAATTAGTTAGTATGTTGATGGATTTATAATTATATGAAGCACCAGTTAATTGGTGGTTTGGGTTTTGTGTAGGCTGAGGCTATTTTGGATTACCGATTACGTAAAAAAGAAGCTATTTTTAAAATTGCTTCTCTTGTTGGTAAGCCTTTATACACGGATGCTGTTACTAATTTGAGGAAGGATTTTAATTATGCTAGAGTTTTAGTTGAATTAGATATAACTTGTGAGCTGAAATTTGTTGTTGATTTCGATTTGCCGTGAGGAAAAGCTTGTTTAGTTGATATCGAATATGAAAAATTACCGGTTCAATGCGTTAAATGTAGAGCGATTGGGCATGAATTTAATAGGTGTATGTATTATGATCGCGAGGAGAATATTATTGAGGAGATACAGGTTACTTCGGACAAGGCAAATCATAAAGCTATGCCTACTGATATACTGTTTTGTATGAAGCTGATAATAGTGCTGCAATTTTAATTAAATCATGCTCAGGGACTAGGTTGCAAAATACAGAAAATTCGGAAGATTCAAACTCAAGGGCTTCACTTGCAAATTCCGAAAACTTTGGGGCTGGTTTTTCTATTACAACAAACTTGGAGGCTGATTCGCAAAAGCCAAAAGCTGCAGGGACAAACTCAAAAAATCCAAGTTCTTCAAAGGCTACTTCGAAATCAATGGAAAATATAGGGATATTAAAGGAGGAAAATAACACATCAGGTCCTAAACTTTTTATTGAAAATTCTGCAGCAGATTTGAGCTATATCGGGTTAGCTACTTCGAATGTCAAATCAAACTCTCCGTTAGCTACTCCTGTTTTCTCATAATATAGCTGCAAATGAAATCGAATGCCCGAAAAAACATAGTATTTACACCGAAAGAATTTCGGGACAAGAGCTTCTAATAGGAGAATTTTGTTCCGAAAATACTAGCTTGAAGGAGCCGATTTCCAACCTGAATCACATCCGTTTTACAAGTGAGGATACCGATTCTTTGCTGCCAACTTTAGCTTGGGAAAATCAACACGACAAATCCATTTCAATCACAAATTCAAGAGTTCGATTTAAAGCTTCTTTGTACTCCAAAGAATCCAAACAGGCTTTGCTTTTATTGAGTAGGCTAGTATGCCATGTTTTGTGCCCTCATCTCCCCTTTATGGGACTTAGTATTGATTATATTTGTAATTTCTAGATAAGGATAGTACTACTTTAGTTTATTTACTATTTTTGCTTGTACCGGTTTCACCGGATTGTACAGTTTCCAGTCGTTTATGGCTGTCTTTTTAATATATTATTCACCCGACCCGATAAAAAAAAAAGACAAGTTATAAATAGACGGTCAAGTTTCTGTCTTTCATTTCATTTTTATCAATAAAGTTGAATTTCCCATTCACTAAAACGGACCATGGGTTCCTATGTCATGCGAAATGGGACAATCTGTAGAACGTTAACTTCTCCAATACAACAAATGCATAAAAGGGTAGCTTGTTCGTATTACTAGATGGATGTAATTTCCAATAACTCCTCTTTTTTGTATAGCTTTTTAACAAATATATCTTCCTAAAACAGCATGAAAAACTCTCAGCATTTTTGAAAACCTGGTGAGATTGATTCTTTATATTTGATTAAAAGCTTCACTATATAATCAACCACACGAGGATAATAAACCAAAGGAGGCTTTAAATTCGGATCAATAACAGATTTGTTATACTTCCATATACTCGAATCCAAATTTTCTAACAAAGAAGCTGTTATAGAAGCTTGAATGTTCCGAAACACATTACTGTTACACGAAACTGCTTGAACAAGATCAATAAACTCTTTTAACAACTGTAATGTTTGAAAATTCATAATATATCTTGAACAAGCTAGGTAATACATCACTGATTGAAGCAATAACTTGTAAAAATTCCGCATCAATTTCAACATATTGCATGCCTTTTGACAAATTTCTAAGTAACTTAAACACCCTCATACAAAAAGATAGCCTCTTTTGCAAATCACGTAAATCTGGAAGATTTAAAAGCTTTTTGCAGAGATTAAGAAGGTTTTCAGTGCATCTTATATGAACAATTCCTAAATTCTGAGATAATGTAACCAAGCTATTGAACCATGGTGAGAAGTATATCCAACTTTATCAGCTAACGTCATTGAAAGTCGATCTACTATTTTTTCTTCTTTAGAACACATACCTCCTGTCCAAATAAACTCATAACATAGTTAGAAATAGTCAAGGTAGAGAGTATTTGTAAATGCGAAGGTAGAAATCGCCTATGTAGCTTATAAAGCTAAACTAAATGAAATTAAGAGTATAAACTACAGTCTAAAAGCCTTGATAAATTTCTGTAAGAACACACCACATAATTTTGCTCAATCATATTCTATCGGGTGTGGCATACAAGAACAAACTGCTAACAATAGAAATTAATTAAATCCATTTCAGATTGAATAAAGCTGACAACAAATACTATTATATCAAATCACATAAAGAAGAACAAAACCAAAAAAAACTGCATATTACCTTGAAGGATGCATATAATACCATTTTGCCACTCATTACAGTAGTCTATATTAGTTAAGATAGAAATGTTTAAGTGATTAAAATGTAAATAACTTACAATCTTCATGTAAGTATGCTAATCCTTTAAACACCTAAGCAATTTTTAGTCTAGCTGAACACTCTATGGGAGGTCTTCCTTTACCATGTAAACGGAACTTTAAGTTGTTATTGGGTACAAATTCGTAAACGAGCATTCTTTGAGCCCCGATTGTACAATATCCGACTAATGATTTCAACTTCAGCTTGAAATTCACCTTCACCTTGTCCACTTCCTGCTTTTAGTTGTTTAATCGCCACCTCTCCACCGTTTGGTAAAATGCCTCTATGAACGTAACCAAAACCACCTTGTCCGAGAAGATTTGCGTTTGAAAAACCATCGGTGGCCATTGATAATTCATCGTAACTCGTAAGTGAATGTGCTTTTTGAGAATCCGAGAACTACGCCATTTTAAACTTCAGAACTATCTCTTCTTCTCTTAGTCGACACCCACCTGCTTGATTATTAAGTGTTCTTCCTTTTGCTTCCGTTAATGGAGATTGAGTGTTGAGAGATGAGAGAGAATCCTCTAGGTAAGGAAATGACTGATGTAACAATACAGCCCTCGAGCCTCAAACTTGGCAGGTATTTTTTTTTTTTTAAATTTTATTTGGTAACTAAAAGAAATTCAAAACTCTGTAAACATGACACGTGGATATATTAAATATTGGACACTATTTCAACAATGTTTGTATAAGAACAACAAAATACACTAAAACAGAAGACGAACAACAACTGATAATAAAAGTTGAACTAAAAATAACACTTAACCTTAAAGGGTAAAATAGTAAAAGAACTTTAGAACGAAAATTAAGACATTAACCAGAACCGTAATTTAGAATCTGCATAGAGCCCTACAAAATATAGTACAATTTAAGGGTAGGTTAGTAAATTGCTAAAGTTTATTTTTATTTTTTTAGAGTGGTGTACCTACAACGGATGTATGGAAGACTCACCCGTGTTTTTAAAGTTTTTTTTTGTTATTCAATTGAGTATCAGTGAAATGGTTTTCATGGGAAAATACTTGGGTAAACCATACCCTATTTGTAGGGCCATGGTTTTGTATTAAATAATAATATTATTTATGCATGAAAGAGAGAAACGTGCATTTTTTTTTTTTTTTTTTTTGCATTTGAACCAAATAAAAAAAAAGAGAAATGTGGATAAAAAGAAACGTGCATTTGAACCAAAAAAAAAAAGAGAAATGTAGAAATGTAATACGAGTATATGTTATGATAAAATGTTTAAACTTTTGTTTATTTCTTTTTTTGTTTTTCAGTCTGCCACTGATTTTTTTTTTTTTATCATTGTTATATTTAAGTGGATATGTTTCATTTTTTAGATTTTGTCATACAAGATAGGGAGGTTTTTTTAAATTAAATTTTAAAATAGATTATAAATTATACAATTAATATATACAATATCATAATATTTAAAAATATTTGTTTGATTGTCAAATTTACTTTGTACTATAATTGTTTTAGCCCCCTAGCACACTTACCCCCTCCCGCTACTCTCTCGAAATTCTATGCTAGATCCGTCATTGATACTAAGGTTGTACATGAGTCGATACTAGATGTACAAACTTAATTTCTTGAACTGTCAAACTACTTGTTTGTTCGTTTATATTCTTGAATAATTATATAACTGTTAATATACATGTACATGTATTATTAAAGTTTAATATTACCTAAGATATTTTTTATTGACAAGAAAAAGACATGGTTAATTTCTGAAAATAGTCAAACTGGATGACATGTATGTGTGTTATGTATAACATTGTAGTGAAAAATAGTAGTGTAGAGAGGGTTTTTTTCTGCTTCTCCTAAAGATCATGAATGGATAATAGCCTATACTAAAAGTATATCATTAATCCAACAAACATGTCATCCAGTTTGACTAGTTCAAGAAATTAAGCAAATAAGTTTGTACATCTAGTATCGACAACATTACAACCTTAGTACCAAGGACGGATCTAGGATAGAATTTCGGGAGAGTAGCGGGAGGGGATGTTTGTGTTAGGCTAAATCCAATAGGACCCCAATTGTAGCAAAAAGCTACAATTGGGGGTTGAATAATGAAAAATCAGCTCCAACAGGTTCCCGATTCTGGCTAAAGCCAGAATAGGAAACCCGATTCTTAAGAAATGTTAGCTACATGTGGCTAACCCCAATCTCATCCCCAATTTGATTTTTTAATATTTTATATCATTTTCATTAACCAAAACAACATATTCCCAACAATCTATTTTATTAATTTAACACACATTTCTAATAAAACCTCATAATTAATCTACTTATATTATTAATTTATTTTATTATTTAAATATTAATGGCTTCGATTATATTCTTTCAATAAAAATTGAAAAACTAATACTTTTAAAATTTTAATAATTAAATATTAATTTTAATTTCAAACATTTATGTATAAATTAAAAATAAACATAGAAATATAAATTATTATAAATTATTTAAAATAGAAAAATTATTGAAATAAATTTTAAATAAGATTGAGAGGTTGAAATTGGGGAGCTGTTGGAGTAAAACTGTTTTTAAAGTTGCTATTTGAAAAAAATACCCTGTTTGACTTCCAATTCTGGCTTTTCAATTGGGTAGCTGTTGGACTTAGCCTTAGGAGGCTAGAACAATTCTAGTACAAAGTAAATTTGACAATCAAACAACTATTTTTAAATATTAAGATATTGTATATATCAATTGTATAATTTATAATCTATTTTAATATTTAATGTAAAAAATTCTCCCTATCTTGTATGACAAAATCTAAAAAATTAAACTTACCTACATAAATATTACAATGATAAAAAAAAAAACAGTGGCGGACTAAAAAACAAAAACAAAAAAAAATCAGCAAAGTTTGAACATTTTATCATAATAGATACTCGTATTATTTGTCCAAAAAAAAAAAAAAGATACTCGTATTACTATGTCCAAAAAAGAAAAAAAATACTCGTATTACATATCCACATTTCTCTTTTTTTTTTATTTGGTTCAAATGCAAAAAAAAAAATGCACGTTTCTCTCTTTCATGCATATATAATATTATTGTTTAATACAAAACCATGGCCCTACAAATAGGGTATGGTTTACCCAAGTATTTTCCGTTTTCATGTGACTACTTGACTATCAGTTATCGATTGCAATATTGATAGTTGGTTTGAATAGTAATTGAAAATAAAAAGAAAAGGAAAAGAAGGTATTGTTGTGCGTTGTTTTAGTTGCTGAGGTAATGATTGAAAATGTGTTCGACCATGTTTAATTGTTCACAGCTACTTTGTTTTTTTATTTGCTTTTTACATGACAAAATTGTTGTCATGGCATGGTAGATTAAAAAAAAAATACTAGACTATGCTTTACGTTTCTTTTATCATTATATTGATTAGATCAAAAAATAGACACGATCAATGGCAGACTTTTTGGGAACAAAATGTTCTTTTTCTTGTTCTGTTTTAATGAAAGAAAAATTGTCAGGTAAATGTTTTGTAAGGAAAAACCAGTTTTTCTTTTATCTGACAACATTTTTTTTAAATTAAAAGGAGAAAAAAAAAGGAAATTGTTTCTTCTTTTTGGTATGGGTTCTAATAGTATATATTTGATATATTATTTTTGTATTTTAGTTAAAAATATAAAAAAAGGTATTGTTTTAGAAACTTACTTTTTTTTTATTAATTAACTGGTTGATTAATATTTCTTTTAATAAAATACATACCATAGCTATTATTGGTGAAATATACTTGTATTATATATTACCAAAAATTATTATAGTAATAATTTTTTTAAGTAATAAAATAAATGCTTAGATTTTGATTTTAAGTTATTCCCACTAAAATTATTGAGTTTATTAAGACGAAATACTAATATTTCGTGATACTTGTCCATCGTAAATAGAGTTTCAAATTTTTTTGTTAAGTTTATAAGTTCTGATCTGACTACCAGGTGGACTTGTAGTTCGAGTACAAATTATAAAACTCTAGATTGTTTGATAATAGGATTAACTTATTAACTTTACATTTTTAGTCTGGACTACCCAGAGGATGTGAGATTGATAAGATTCTATTATAGGATGGATGAACTCAACAAAACTTATTAGAAACGACCTGACTACCAGGGGGCTAAATAGTTTTGAGTCTCTCATTTTATATGATAAAATAGGTAACGTACCACACTTTAATTATGAGTGAGAAACGACCTGACTACCAGGGGGCTCATTCATGTTTTAAAGTTTTCATTCTTCACTTTAATTATGCGTGAGAAACGACCTGACTACCAGGGGGCTCATTCATGTTTTAAAGTTTCCAATTATATATCTCTAAGATAACAGTCCATATCTTTGACAGTTATATAATAGTGTTCTTAAAGCGTTGTTCCATATTCCTTCCTATGGTTAGATTTCTCGATATTTCTGCGAAATCACTTCTCAAATCATCACAAGTTGGTTATTAATCTAAAGGATTATGACTACAACTCGAGAGTCTTTCTTATGCAGATGAAACTCATTGATATGTTAAATGAGTTGTTGACTAAATTATCTCTTGAGGATGCATAGAATGTATGTGATGCATGTCTAAAGTAATAAGAACTTAGTAATGGTACTAAGTTTATATTCTTGTATCCATGAGTTATGAACTCCAAAAGATATTATAAGCATGATATCCCAGTAAATCCTTAAATATCTTTAGAAGATGTATAGGTAACTTAGTATGACCTTTAGATAACAGTTATCTAATACCAAGAAACAAGGTAAGGGCATTAATGGAAATTGTTTCCGTAATTTCTTGAACTTCTATTAATTACTCGAAAAGGGTATTGGATACTCGTAGTAGTCTAGGAATATGCAAAATGTTGCATACTCTAAAGATTAATAGACAAATAAGAATAAGAGAAGTTAAATTATAATTTCGGTAATGGAGTAATTGTTGCAACCACAATTGTAATAACTAATTCTTTAAAGATGCATTTGGCAAAACATATTGTAAGAAAACTGTTTTTGTTCGTAAACTTGTTTTCGAAAAAAATGGTCATTTGATCATAAGATAGTTATGGTGCATTAATGTAATATAAAATGACCAATGGAGTTTTTCATAGTGATGAATTACACCCCATTGGATACTTACAATATGGTGATTATAATTGCCTAAAGTAACTACGTAACAGTGTTAGAATTGTTTCTGGTCATAAATCGAAATAGATAATCGTACTAATCAAACCTTATCTTTGGTGTTATAGACTAAGTCATAAATTGTGAGAAAAAGTTTACTAGTTTCACATGGAAGATTTCCTTGTAGAATATGATTTTGAATCATATAAAACTTGTGAGACTTATCTCAATGAAATATGACTGAATCTCATTTTGATGAAAATTGAGACAATGTTAATGAGTTCTTATGTCCACTATATATTGATGTATGTGGTCAGTCTAAACTTTAGCCAAAGATAGATATTCTTACTTCATCTCCTTCACAAACTATATAACATATATAGATGTGTTTACAAATGTAACACCAATATAAATAATTTGAAATGTTCAAATTACTATTGAGTGAAGTTGAAAGCAAGTATATAAGAGTGTGAAGAAAGTAAGATACCAACATGTATAGGTGAATATCTTAGCAATGAATTAATAGATTATCTATGACAAAATTAGATTTTGTCTCAGTGATTCACTAGGTTTTAAATATTCCTATGGGATTATGTTTTAAAGTCAATTGCATATTTAATGGACTCTTAGGTCCCACTTAACAGTCGATAAAATCCATATGTGGTATGGAGATGATATAAATCAAACCTTAAAATGTAGATTTTGAAATGTTTGATTTATACTAAACGACTTATGATGGCTAAGCTTGAGTTGATATCTTTCAAATATAGATTTGTTGGATACCCAAATAAAATAACGAGGTAATATTTCCACACCCTTCTGAACACAAAGGGTTTGTGGTAAGGAAGACAACCTTTATAGATTGGAATTCCATAGTGAAGGAATTCATAATGTGGAAATAGATCATAATGAAATAAAGATTTCAGAGTTATTTATACAAGCTAAAGAGCATCCGATGCATGCCAGTCTTTCTTTCCTTGATGAGTTAATAGTTTCATTTAAGGTTCAAGACTCACACTTTGAGGATTAGGGACGATTCATGAACCTTTCTTGGAAAAAGGAAGTTAACAAATCAATAGAAAGAATAATTTATTGTACACAAGCTTCCTATAGGTTATATAGATATCATCATACACCAAAATCAATTGTTATAATGGTGATAGTTGATGAGGGGATCATATAGATGATAACCCCATCAAGTGATGATCCTAAATCCCTATGAAGAGGCTATGACTAGTCTAGATAGTGACAAGTGGTTAAGAACCATAGAATCTGTATTTGTATCTATAAGAATCAACAAAGTATAGTACTTTGGTTGAATCTTTAATAGATATAAGATCCATTTATAGTAAATGGGTGCTAGGGAAATGATTGGAGTAGACGGTAAGGTAGAGACCTGTAACGTCCTTCTAATTGCTAAGCGTTTAAATTAAAAGGAAACCATTTATTATGGTGAATTCATTTTTGATAGAAATGCTTAATTCATTTCAGATTCTTCGATTGGTAACTACATACTATTATTTTGAGATATGGTAATTTCATGTGAAAAATAGTTTTCACTAAATGGGAGTTTATGACGTCCTTAAGACCAATCTTAAAGGTCTAATATTTCCATTTACTCATAATAAAATATGTAAGTTCCAAAATACATTTAATGGGTTCAGCAAATGTCACTAAGTTGGATTATTCTCTTTCATACAATCAAATAGTTTGATTTTATGATTTTAGAATAAGAGTCATAAGAGTACAAAGGACTAGTGGGAGTACACTTATCTTCCTAATGTTATATGTAGATGACATATTATCACATAGGGATATGATATACCAACCAAGCAATTAACCAAGTTTTTGATTGTTAAATAGTTCTCCATGAAATATTTAGGATAGTAGCTTATATTCTTTGAATTGGGATCTACTGAGATAGATCAAAGAAGCTACTTGACCTATATCAATCTTACTACATTTATACTTTTTTAGAAGTATCGCATGGAAATTCCAAGAGTATCTATTCGACAATAGGTTTTGGAGTTACTCTTAATGTTAGGGCTTGTTCTAGGACCCTAAAAGTAAGAGAATGAATGTGTATAGTCCTATTTGTTAAAACAATAAGGATCTATCTAACACACCATGAAAAATGTATAAGACCTAAAGTACACTACACGCTAGGAGTAGCGAGTAGGTATGAAGGTAACCTTGATGAGAAATGTTGGAAAGTAGTAAAGACTATCCTTAAGTACTTAAGAAGTATTAAGGACCAATTCCTCATATGTGGAGAATATAAGTTGAAGCTAATTGGGTATATAGATGCTTGTTTTGCTTCAAACGTGGATGATAGCAAATCAAAATATGGTTGTGTCTATATAGAGGAGAAGTAAATTGGAATAGTTCCAATCAAGACACTGTAGCAGATTTCGGTTACTAGAAGTAGAATACATAGCAGCATAAGATGCAACTATGCCAGTGGTTTGGATAAAATAGTTCTTTATATATACATAGTGTGGTTTCACAATGTAGATATTGTTTCTTTATACGATGAAAATATTTGAGATATTGTATGATTAAAGAAACCTAGAATAAACTATAGATCCAAACAAATTCTGCAGTAGTACCGCTTGATTCGAGATATAATTGAACATGAAGATGTTCACATTCAATAGGTAGAAGGAAGGAACACGATGTATATCTATTCATCTAAGTTGTCTATCAGAAGAGTCTGATGAGAACAAACTGTATATGAATTATGGTACTTGAAAGATTGGGTCTAGGCCAAGTGGGAGATTGTTGGAATTATGCCCTAGCCCCGATCGTCTTGTAATGAATTGAACACAAGTGTTTACTGTACACGATAATAGTTATCCCTACAGTTTTGATTAAAGAAATTGTTTCCTTGAATCTATGGCAAGCTTTTATGATTATGGTATTAATCTACATAATATAAAGGCAAATCCTTGATTAAGTTACGAACTAGATATCATAAGGTGTTATGATAATGAGAATCTAGCTTAGAGGACTTAATCTAAACTTGTTCTTAATCGTAGGATCATCGAGTTAGGACCTCGATAATCCGGTTAGATTAATATGTAGCTAACAAGTATTTATTGGATAAATATCGGTAGTTCTCGTTTACCGAGTTAGGTGCATAGAAAATGCACATAGAGATGTTATTATCGAACCGACTAAAACTAGAGATTCCTGATGGTTAATTACCTTGAACTGTCAAGTAGGTTAATCTCTATAAGGATTTTTATACTTGTAATCCTTTGACCTGAGATTATCACTAGTTGTGTATATGCTTGTTATGTTTTGATACTGGACTACTAGTGTGTCATAATACTAGTCGAAAGGATATTGGACGTAGCTAAGTATATATGCTCCTAGGGATGAGTCAAGATGGAATCTATCAACTCTAGGTAAAGAGTTTGAGCTCTACGATGTCATAAGATTATAACGATTGTATCGAATCCTTGGCCAAGGTGATAGAATGAATGAAGAAATGAGTTTCTTAGGTCATTCGTCAATCGGTGATAATCGACGTGTAACGTAGTTGATTTTCTAATGGGATTTGACAGTTGTACCATATCCCAGGATGATCCGGAGCTGTAAAGATAGAGGGAATACATGTATGATTCTTCACCGGGTTCTTTGTACAGAGTTACTTCACGTTATCCGGTCGTTGGGGAGTGTTGTTAGACGCCAACCTTGATTAGTGGTTAATTTAGTTAACTACTACCGGTTTAACGATGAACCCACGTAGTCGCACACTAACGAGTGTATTGATCTTGCTTCATGTCGTTAATTAATTTTATTATTAGATAATAAATATTAATTAAATATATACTTGGAATATTGGTATATTAATTTGCTAGCAGAATTTAATATTCTAATATAAGACCGAACTAAGACAAAAAGGAAAAGGAAAAAAATTGACAAGTTTGTGGATCGAACCACGAACCTCTAGTAGTGTGAAATGTGTCACTAACCGCTAGGCTAGTCAATTGTTTTTGTATAATGTAGAAAGTCCAAATCCACTTCACAAGTGGTAATGGACTAGATTATTAAGATAATCAATTTCATTATACGTTCCTGACTTTTCCTATTCTTGTCTTTTCATTTTCTTCTGTTGGGGTTTTATAAATATAATGATAGTCATTATACAGAACTTAACTTTTCATCAGTTTTTCTTCCAAGAAAAAACCCACAAGAAATAAAAGGTCTTTTGTCTCCAAACTAGAATTGTGATTCTGGAAGTAAGACTCAAGCTCGGTGTGCAAAGCGTGGAGGCTTCAAGCTTTTGAAGCTACGATCAGGCAATTCGATTTTCATACAACGGATTAAGGTATGTAATCGAAACTTTGTTTCTGTTTGAATTCTTAAATTGCACTAGATTGGCTTAGGATTGCAATTACTTGTTTCCGCTGCTTATATATTTGATATAACCATGATTGCGATTCCTTCACAAGTCCCTATATCAAAAATTTTCAAGTTAATTACATTATAAATCCCTATATTATGCAAAAATTACACTATATGTCCCTACTCTATAAATTCTTAACTTAATGGCCCTGTAGGTTCCTATTTTATGCAAAAATTACACTATAGGTCCCTAATTTTTGAATTTATGACACGGTAGGTCCCTATATCATGAAAAATTACATTATAGAACGAGCAAACGAGAAAAAAACCGGACGAACCAGGGAAAGGGCGAAACTGTCCATGTCTTTAGGTCCGAGTGCACACGCATCAAGCAAGATATGCCAACCATTTTCCCTAGCCATACTCATCCATTGATAAGAATAATTTGCTCCACTCATTCTTGATTGATGTGGAAACACAAAAAGTCCCCTGTATTGCTTCTTCTTTATCTTCCTTAATATCATTTTTCTCAGACTCGGACCATAGATTCTGAGTCTCGGCTGACATGGCTCGTGCTCCTCTGTTTTTCCGATGTATTTATCATTGTTTCCAACGCCTCATTTTCACAGTCTTAGACTGTTAAAAAAAATTTACTTGTCTGAAAAGGGTACGATTCCGCTACAAGTTTGAAATCTGATGATCTATTTGCAGTAAATACAACACAATAACTCTTTTCTTCATTTCTGATTCCACTTCTGATCCTTATCCACCATGGAGAAGCTGCATCTTCAGGTTCACAGACTTGTGATTTATGCTAAAAAACGGAAATTCATGACCCTGTGGGGATAAATTTCTTACCTGTGATGGTTTTCTTGTTTAAAAAAAAAATTTGTTTCAGTTTTCTTAGCGTGTTGTTTATTGATGGTTTGTTGCTTTTCTTTTTGGTCAAGCCTAATTAAAGTTAAATGCTTACATGTTAAGACTTTAAAGGAGTAACTAATAATTATAAGTTTTTCTTGGCTTGACCATTTCTTTCATGTTAAACAAGTTTTCCTTTTCCTTTTGGCTTTTTCAAATCTTTTCATTTAATGGTTTGGAGCCTCTATAAAAGTTGATTTGGGTTTATACTTTGTGACAAAAAGCAAATCATTATTGTTCCTTCTTGATTTTATTACTACTATCACATTATATAGTACTTTATCTTGAAGCATGTATAAACATATTTAAGTTTTTGGTTGGAGTGATTGTAATATACATTATGTGCATTATGTGCTTTATCAATCACATTCACATTAACATAGCAGTAAATATCATCTTACATAAATAATGCCACTAATATTTAAAAGAGAATAAATAAGTCCAATTTATAAGCAAAATAGAAATATCTATCATCCTCGATAAGAAAGGCAGCAGAAAATAGACTTGATCTCAACCGTCCATTACTTGTCAGTAATCAAAAGGAATAAGCTGCATTGAATCCTCAATGTCCCTGCATATGCATATAGTAGTTGTTATTATAATAATGCAATAAAATTAAAAAAAAAAAAAAAGATAGAGAGAGAGAGAACATACGCTATGCAAATAGCTTGGAGACGGTGGGTAAAAAGACTAGGAATAATAGATAACTTTGATGATATAACTTCAACAATTGGCTTTTTACAAATGATTTTGAGTGTGAAGACAGTACTATGTAGACCAACATATTCTTCAGTACCAGACATGAATTTTGTTCCTACCAACCAAAACAAACAAAACTTTCCTTCCTCTAGCATGAACAAAAAAGGTCCAGGATCGGACCACTTATAGGTAGGTACTAACAAGTTTTTGACTAAATCAAGGTACATTGTTGTATCATTTTCAAAATCCATTATGTATATCATATTTGGTAATCCACGCATTAACCAAAGCATTAACTTTCCGGAAACAACAGTTGGTTTCAAGTATAGTTCGTGTATCATCATTTCGGCATGTTCATCCTTACTAATACTTATATAAGGTTCCCACTTTGGAACTGCATCTTCTGGTTTATACGTATAAAAACAATAATCTTTAGTATAATCATCCATTCCAACCCCAGCAATTATGAAACCTTCCTCTTCAATGGCTCCTATTACAACTTTCGAAAGCAAATAATCGTTTAATGGTGGTGGGTCATCTAACAATCTAGGATGATTTGGAAGAGTTTTCCAAGTTTCATTTTCTAAAACCTCCATGAAAATAAAATGTTTTATCACTTCTTTACGGCGGGTAAATATTCCACCAGCAACATATAATTTACCTTTTAAGATGAAAAGATGTGGTTTTCTTCTGGGAAAGTTCATGTCGGGACCGTTGGTCCAATTTTTATCAATGTTCTTCAAATCAAGTATTCTCACCTTATTGCTGGCTTCTCTCAGGTTATTTTCAAATCCGGGTCCATCATCTTTTAACTTTTCACTGGCCGAGTAATAAGACCCACCTACTCTAAATAAACGGGATTCAAAAACAATACAGCTCCCATCCGTGTGAGGATCAGGCATTGAACGTATAGGCTCCAACACTACTCCTTTCTCTAATATTATATTATTTTCCTTATACATATCTAAAGGTCCTATATTTTCCAACATAGTCAAAGATTTTTTCCAAATTTCACCAAATTTCTTCTCATCATAAACATAGTAATTCACTTTATCATAATATTCCTTCTCCTCACAATACATCTCCACCGCAAAGATTATGCTTTTTTTGGGTTTCTCACTGGATCTGCATGAATTAGCCCCTTTTAGACCTTTCATCTTTCTAAGAAAAGGGGAATCCCATTCGCTGATTTCACTAGACATCGACATATATACTCTCTCAAATTCCTGCATGTATTAGAGCAAATACTAAGCTTTATGTCAAAGCACAATTCAGATAAATATATATACACATATAGTTTCTAAAAAAACTCAAACAGTAGTAAAAAAAAATTTAAAAAAAATATATGAAAATACAAAGAATAAATTGATGGTTAGATTTCAGTTTTAAAAATATCAAAATCAATGTTTTGTTTATTATAAATACGGTTTCAATTGAGAGAAAAAAAAAAGAGAGGAGTTTTTACCTTAGGATACTTCTTGTTGTTGGGAGAACGATTATAGTGTGGCGTGATGGCGTGATATGATGGTTATGAATGCTTAGGTTATGACAGCACTGAGGGTGATGTTTTATTTATAAGGATTATATAAACCTAATAATACGTATAGTATTTATAAGGAATATATAACCTAAATCTTAGTATTTATGGATTTGACAATTAATGAAATTAAGAATAAAATTTGATTTCTTGTTAAATTATATTACCAAACTTCTAAACTTTTTTTTTTTTTTCCATACATGAGAGGCTTAAAAGCCGTTAAAATAAGATATTACAAGGTGAAACAAAATTCTTATTAGGATTCTAGTACAACTCTAGCAGTTGCATATTCGCTCCTATCTCTCGTGATATAGAACCATAGATAGTCCGGTGGGTCATCAAAAGCACATGGTTGTTCGCGCATAGTTGCTCCTTCCTTTGCCAATTTATCTGCACAAGAATTCGCTTCGCGATAGATATGTGTTACCTCGAAATTTGGATAATTTTGGAGCATTAATCGACAATCGCAGGCCATTGAAACGTGATGACTACCTGAACTCCCACCGCCCTTCACTAGCGCGTGGAGTTCCCTCGAGGTCATGAAAGATTGCATCTGAACTCCCACCGCCCTTCATTAGCGCGTGGAGCTCCTCCGAGTCCGTTTCAATACACAAGGAACTATATCCCTTATTAATAGCCCATTTTAAACCAAAATGAAGAGCAAAGAGTTCCGAAACAAGCGGGGAAAATGCTAGGCATGGGCCAGTAAAACCAGAAACGCAGGAGCCATTGCTATCTCTCAAGATTCCCCCAATACCTGCAATTTTCTTTGTTGCAAAATAGCTTCCGTCTATATTTAATTTAAGCCCTCGTTTTGGTTTGGTCCATTTCACCATTATATTCTTGGCTAGCTTGACTAGGCCCCCACCGTAAGACTTCCCCCAAGCTAAAATGAAAGAGCTAGCGAGAGAAGTTATTTCTTTTCTAATTTCAATTTCATGTGGTATACTAGTCATTTCCTCAAATATCATTTGATTTCTTTTGCTCCAGAGAATTAACATTGCTGCTGTGAATAAAGTGGCCATTCAATACCATCAACTTTTATTTTTGCCTTGAGATGACCTTCCAGCCAACTTTTTGTATTAATTATTTCATTCGAAAGTTCACTAATAGCTGCAGCTGATATATGTGAGTCAGCAGCTTCTGGTATTCCAGCTGATACGCGCGAGACAGGTCCTCCAGCAGATCCGTCCCAAGCTGTTGCTGTCCTTGAGTCCGCGGAGCCTCCTCCCTGAGCTGCAGTAGTCCGAGCTGCAGAATTGACCCTTCGCGAGTCAGTAGATGCACCATCATCACTTCTGGACAGGCCCCATGCTTCATTTAATTTCTGCAGCAAGATCCTATAATATCCCTAAATTTAAGTTGTGGGGTCAAAATAAAATATTTGGATAAAAAAAATATTTTTATATCATTAGTCAAAGTCTAATTTGGTAAAGAGAGGATATTTCTGTAATTTATGCATTCAATACCTTCCCACTTATTTGAGGGAAGATTCATTCCATTCGGAGAGAAGAGGAGGAAAAAAAGGAAAAGAAGAAAAAAAAAACAGAGGGCAAGAGGGAGGAAAGCAAACAGGGGAGAGAGGGTTTGAAAGGGAAGGAAGGAGGTCAAGTTTCACCCTACAAATTATAATTACTATTTCTGAAATTGTGTAGATCAAAGGAATCAAGAAGAAGATAGAAGCTAGCTGTTGAAATTGAGGATATTTGGGAATTTTGTCAAAAGAGTAAGTAAGTGTATAAGTTCTCTGTTTATGCTAAACTTGAGGTATTTCAACCTTATGCCTATAAGTATTTGTTAAATTTTCGGATGATTTATCTTAAGATACATATATCTGAACAAGATATATTTGATATAAGGTGAATCTGTGTATTTGGGTAAGTTCTGTTAAGATAAGTAAATTTCTGTTTATGCTAAGCTTGAAATAAATCTATTTTATGCCTATTAGCATTTGTTTAAGTTTTGGATGATTATCTTTCCCCATCCAGATAAAGCTAAAATACATAAATCTGAATAAGGTGATTTAGACATATGGTAATTTGTATTCGGGTAAGTTCTGTTAAGATAAGTAAATCTTCTGTTTATGCTAACTTATGCTTGGTAGGGGCATTGTACCTACTTTTCGACCGGAACTGCACGGGTAAATGTAGTTTTGACCGGAGCTATACGGGTAAAATGTAGTTTTGACCGGAGCTATACGGGTAAAATGTAGTTTTGACCGGAGCTATACGGGTAAAATGTAGCTTTGACCGCCGCTGAACGGGTTAAATGCAGTTTTTTATGTAATTATGATTTTTTTGAACTTTTTCTGATTTTAGAAAGCTTTTGGTGAAATGTCACGTGATTATATGAGTTTGGTATTCTTTGAATATATCTTAGGTTATAATAAATATTACTGAGTTCGACTCACATTTATAATCTGTTTGTATTTTGCAGAAGGGACAACACGTTAGTTTGGTTTTGGTAAGATCGATGGCCGTGTGAGATCTCTTACTAGTATTTTTTAGAACCGTTGAAGTTACAAATCTTACGTTTATATATTTTAATAGCCTTGCTTTGTATCAACGGTTGAGTTTTTTTTTTAGATGTATAGTTATTAAATTTCATGCTAGATGTAAATATTGATCAACTATTGTCCTACTATGGTTTTGACTTATAATTAGCTTGACAGATTTTTTTTTCACGATCAAGTTATATAAGTTATTTCTAGATTTATCGTGTTACGCCTTTGAATTTTCCTTATCGGTAAATTTTGGGGGCGTTACAAGTTGGTATCAGAGCCTAGGTTATGACCTGTAGCAATCTTTAGAAGTTTGGGGTATTAGATCGGTAGACATTAAAGATTTATAAATTTATGCTTAAGTTGTTTTTACCTTTTTGTTTGAATATCGACTTTTGACATCATAATAGTTGTGCTTTTATTGATTGTTCAGGTATGCGTATTGATCATTTTCCATCCAATTGATAACCATATTGGAAATGGGAACCCCAGCTTCCTTGACTAGTAAATCGTAAAGCCTGATAGGTAAGTACTATCAAATATCGAGAGACTTATTGTGGAGCATGATCTATTTCTTATCGCCCTCTCACTTAGAGATTTTAACCTCTCGAGAGCATTCGCCTATGATGCATTCAACTTTTTCTTTTGCTACAAAAAGATGGAATCAGTATGACTTTTTTTTTCTCTTAGGCGCTTTAATTTGAAATTCTGAATAGGTTACTTCGACTTAGTTTCATTTTCCCACCACCAAATATCTTTTCTGTCACATGTATTATCTCATGTTGCACAATATCCATGGAAGTTGCGGACTCGAACATTTTGATTTGATAAAGTTTAGATTTTTCTTTGCAACATCTCCTTCTAAATTCTAACTCTTGTCCATTTCATCCAATTACCATAGCTCATTCACTATTGTATCACACCATAAGAAGTGAAAGTCAGTCTTGATTCAAGCTCTTGTACGTAGTTAATGTATTGTATCATATTTTAAAAAAAAATTCGTGATTTTATCCAATAACTGAGTGTTTCCTTGCAACTTCGTATCTCTGATCTTCATAGGCCTGAGCTAACTCAGCCAGCAAGTGCCCTTTGTTTGCTTGTTCGATCTCCTTCATTGAAGCATGTCCTGAGTTGAACAATACTGTACTTTCAGTTTTGATGATTCTTTTTTTATTTTTTATTTTTTTTGGACAATGTGTAATGCCAATGAGAAAATTTAATTAGAAACTATCAGATATCCCATGAAAGGAAATTTAGGTGTTGAAAATAGTACTTAAAAAAAATGTTTGAGTTATATAAACGAAGCAGCTCATTATAATAATTTGATGTATATAGTACTTGGAGATGATATTACTTATAGATGTATTCAGTTAATCTACATTGTTCATGAAGTATAAAACCAGTCCTTGATGCTTCAGAGAAGTGGTCAACTGCTCACTTTCATTTAACTTTCCCAGTGTCCTCTCTATGTGTATGTGTGCCACCTCATATGATCTATGTTAGAAAAAATGATTAAGTAAAAATTAAGATATCGTGCCTCGTAGAAGAACCTAGTGTAGAAGTTTGAGAGAAAAATCGCAGCTTGTATATTTTCTTATTGCTTGAAAGCTTTCTTCCTTCGTTACTGTGCTTGTCAAATACAAGATTTTCTTGGTAAGTAAAGAAAAGACTCATTTTTGTATTGCTTTTTCTTTTTATACGTTACTTTATAAATATTATATCTTTGTTCGGTGAGAGGTAGGGGGATGGGAGCATTTGTCTGTTTCTGTCACAATTCTATATACCGTCGATTGTCCGTAGATTCGTTGCCACCCTTTTGCTATTTTTGTGGGTATCTGTTAAAATTCAGTTTCGTTCACTATTTTGTTAAGATAATTTGATACCCAAAGACAATAAAGGCTTTAAGATTTCTACTTTCTTTTAGTTTTGTTTTTATTCTTACAAGGTTTTCTAAGCGTAAGTATCCGGAATACAGAATTGAGGAGTTCTGGATAAAACGGTGGGTTTCGAAATCCAGATCGTATGGTTCTAATAAATCTCATTAAGTAGAACTAGTAAATACTAAGGTGATTGATAGTTAAATCTTTGTTTAGTTTGGTACTATGTTCACTTTATAATTTGTTTTTTTTTCTCACAATATCATTAGTAAATTTGCAGTGTCAGTTGGTAAAGGTTGGTTGATTTTATAATATATACGTTTTATTTTTGTTTTAATTTTTCCTTTCTAAGTCAGCAAGTGATTTTTTTTTATTATTTATAATCCTTTGGGTTTATGTTACACTTACTGCCCAAATATGCAAAAAATTTAAAATGTAGTAATTTTCCGAAATTCGTGGTCAGCTCTTAATTTCATGTTGATGTGGTGACTGTTTTTGCAATTTCTCACTTTCTGCTATTTTTAAGGATTATAAAGAGTATATTGTTTTGACCCTAACCGAATACTTTTTAATTTTTTTATTGCATTTGAGATGTTTTGTTTTCCATTATGTGGTCATATAATTATATTTTAGTCTTTTTTTTTCCAAGGGTTTCTGTTCCTTTATTCAAGGTTTCTTATACTAATACTTGCCAACCTTGTTCCTCAAATACTTTTGACTATCTTTCTGTTTCACTTAAATCATTAGTTGAGTGATATTTTTTTCTTGATGATGAAGAACTTCTCTCCTTCGAAATAGAGTTCTCGTTGTGTTTTACACAATTTTACCGATGGTGAAAGAGTCCAGTGAGAATAAGGTCCAGAAAAATGGAGAATTTATACAAATCACGGAGCAATAGACACTCAATCGACACAGGGCATTTCAATCACCCCACAAATTATCATCATCTTGGTTTGATATACGAGTCTTTTACATCAGGGTCAGTAATATAAAAGTTGACGATTCAACCCCAGAATATCTCATACTCAATAATATCCCTCTTAGACACGACACTCTCCTTGAAGTGAACAGTGTATGATGCCCGTTTTATCCGATGGTGCATCTTGTCTTCTACGTAGAAACCGAGCAGATAAATGTGAAGAAGTTACATTCGTGAGCACAGATAGTATTAGCTCAACAGGGAGTGTGAAATTCGAGGTTTTTGATAAAGAAAGGGTTGTGCTATCAAGAAGTTTGGAAATTTTTCAATAATAACGGTTTTATTGAGGAATCGAAAAACAATGCTAAGGGTTGGAGCTTGAATTGTGATATTTTATTGAATACCGGACCTTGATTTCTAAATGGTAAAAGTGTCGTAGGATATTTTAAAGTCTTTGAGCCTTATTTCGGAGACTAGCCCCTCAAAGAAAAATAAAATTGAAATAATGTTTCCAAACTTTGTAAGATTTTGTATACCAACCACGGCCGATGCAAAAACTTGTTAGATTAGTTATTGAATATAAAGATATTCCCTTAGTCATATAAGAGATTTTTATATTGAGAAGGTATAATTTTCTGAATTTGATCTTTTCGATAAAAGATTCTTAGCTATTATTTTGAGATGCGGGGAAGATCAAGTTTCGAGGACGAAACTTTCTTTTAGGAGGGAAGAGTGTAATATCCCTAAATTTAAGTTGTGGGGTCAAAATAAAATATTTGGATAAAAAAAATATTTTTATATCATTAGTCAAAGTCTAATTTGGTAAAGAGAGGATATTTCTGTAATTTATGCATTCAATACCTTCCCACTTATTTGAGGGAAGATTCATTCCATTCGGAGAGAAGAGGAGGAAAAAAAGGAAAAGAAGAAAAAAAAAAAACAGAGGGCAAGAGGGAGGAAAGCAAACAGGGGAGAGAGGGTTTGAAAGGGAAGGAAGGAGGTCAAGTTTCACCCTACAAATTATAATTACTATTTCTGAAATTGTGAAGATCAAAGGAATCAAGAAGAAGATAGAAGCTAGCTGTTGAAATTGAGGATATTTGGGAATTTTGTCAAAAGAGTAAGTAAGTGTATAAGTTCTCTGTTTATGCTAAACTTGAGGTATTTCAACCTTATGCCTATAAGTATTTGTTAAATTTTCGGATGATTTATCTTAAGATACATATATCTGAACAAGATATATTTGATATAAGGTGAATCTGTGTATTTGGGTAAGTTCTGTTAAGATAAGTAAATTTCTGTTTATGCTAAGCTTGAAATAAATCTATTTTATGCCTATTAGCATTTGTTTAAGTTTTGGATGATTATCTTTCCCCATCCAGATAAAGCTAAAATACATAAATCTGAATAAGGTGATTTAGACATATGGTAATTTGTATTCGGGTAAGTTCTGTTAAGATAAGTAAATCTTCTGTTTATGCTAACTTATGCTTGGTAGGGGCATTGTACCTACTTTTCGACCGGAACTGCACGGGTAAATGTAGTTTTGACCGGAGCTATACGGGTAAAATGTAGTTTTGACCGGAGCTATACGGGTAAAATGTAGTTTTGACCGGAGCTATACGGGTAAAATGTAGCTTTGACCGCCGCTGCACGGGTTAAATGCAGTTTTTTATGTAATTATGATTTTTTTGAACTTTTTCTGATTTTAGAAAGCTTTTGGTGAAATGTCACGTGATTATATGAGTTTGGTATTCTTTGAATATATCTTAGGTTATAATAAATATTACTGAGTTCGACTCACATTTATAATCTGTTTGTATTTTGCAGAAGGGACAACACGTTAGTTTGGTTTTGGTAAGATCGATGGCCGTGTGAGATCTCTTACTAGTATTTTTTAGAACCGTTGAAGTTACAAATCTTACGTTTATATATTTTAATAGCCTTGCTTTGTATCAACGGTTGAGTTTTTTTTTAGATGTATAGTTATTAAATTTCATGCTAGATGTAAATATTGATCAACTATTGTCCTACTATGGTTTTGACTTATAATTAGCTTGACAGATTTTTTTTTCACGATCAAGTTATATAAGTTATTTCTAGATTTATCGTGTTACGCCTTTGAATTTTCCTTATCGGTAAATTTTGGGGGCGTTACAAGTTGGTATCAGAGCCTAGGTTATGACCTGTAGCAATCTTTAGAAGTTTGGGGTATTAGATCGGTAGACATTAAAGATTTATAAATTTATGCTTAAGTTGTTTTTACCTTTTTGTTTGAATATCGACTTTTGACATCATAATAGTTGTGCTTTTATTGATTGTTCAGGTATGCGTATTGATCATTTTCCATCCAATTGATAACCATATTGGAAATGGGAACCCCAGCTTCCTTGACTAGTAAATCGTAAAGCCTGATAGGTAAGTACTATCAAATATCGAGAGACTTATTGTGGAGCATGATCTATTTCTTATCGCCCTCTCACTTAGAGATTTTAACCTCTCGAGAGCATTCGCCTATGATGCATTCAACTTTTTCTTTTGCTACAAAAAGATGGAATCAGTATGACTTTTTTTTTTCTCTTAGGCGCTTTAATTTGAAATTCTGAATAGGTTACTTCGACTTAGTTTCATTTTCCCACCACCAAATATCTTTTCTGTCACATGTATTATCTCATGTTGCACAATATCCATGGAAGTTGCGGACTCGAACATTTTGATTTGATAAAGTTTAGATTTTTCTTTGCAACATCTCCTTCTAAATTCTAACTCTTGTCCATTTCATCCAATTACCATAGCTCATTCACTATTGTATCACACCATAAGAAGTGAAAGTCAGTCTTGATTCAAGCTCTTGTACGTAGTTAATGTATTGTATCATATTTTAAAAAAAAATTCGTGATTTTATCCAATAACTGAGTGTTTCCTTGCAACTTCGTATCTCTGATCTTCATAGGCCTGAGCTAACTCAGCCAGCAAGTGCCCTTTGTTTGCTTGTTCGATCTCCTTCATTGAAGCATGTCCTGAGTTGAACAATACTGTACTTTCAGTTTTGATGATTCTTTTTTTATTTTTTATTTTTTTTGGACAATGTGTAATGCCAATGAGAAAATTTAATTAGAAACTATCAGATATCCCATGAAAGGAAATTTAGGTGTTGAAAATAGTACTTAAAAAAAATGTTTGAGTTATATAAACGAAGCAGCTCATTATAATAATTTGATGTATATAGTACTTGGAGATGATATTACTTATAGATGTATTCAGTTAATCTACATTGTTCATGAAGTATAAAACCAGTCCTTGATGCTTCAGAGAAGTGGTCAACTGCTCACTTTCATTTAACTTTCCCAGTGTCCTCTCTATGTGTATGTGTGCCACCTCATATGATCTATGTTAGAAAAAATGATTAAGTAAAAATTAAGATATCGTGCCTCGTAGAAGAACCTAGTGTAGAAGTTTGAGAGAAAAATCGCAGCTTGTATATTTTCTTATTGCTTGAAAGCTTTCTTCCTTCGTTACTGTGCTTGTCAAATACAAGATTTTCTTGGTAAGTAAAGAAAAGACTCATTTTTGTATTGCTTTTTCTTTTTATACGTTACTTTATAAATATTATATCTTTGTTCGGTGAGAGGTAGGGGGATGGGAGCATTTGTCTGTTTCTGTCACAATTCTATATACCGTCGATTGTCCGTAGATTCGTTGCCACCCTTTTGCTATTTTTGTGGGTATCTGTTAAAATTCAGTTTCGTTCACTATTTTGTTAAGATAATTTGATACCCAAAGACAATAAAGGCTTTAAGATTTCTACTTTCTTTTAGTTTTGTTTTTATTCTTACAAGGTTTTCTAAGCGTAAGTATCCGGAATACAGAATTGAGGAGTTCTGGATAAAACGGTGGGTTTCGAAATCCAGATCGTATGGTTCTAATAAATCTCATTAAGTAGAACTAGTAAATACTAAGGTGATTGATAGTTAAATCTTTGTTTAGTTTGGTACTATGTTCACTTTATAATTTGTTTTTTTTTCTCACAATATCATTAGTAAATTTGCAGTGTCAGTTGGTAAAGGTTGGTTGATTTTATAATATATACGTTTTATTTTTGTTTTAATTTTTCCTTTCTAAGTCAGCAAGTGATTTTTTTTTATTATTTATAATCCTTTGGGTTTATGTTACACTTACTGCCCAAATATGCAAAAAATTTAAAATGTAGTAATTTTCCGAAATTCGTGGTCAGCTCTTAATTTCATGTTGATGTGGTGACTGTTTTTGCAATTTCTCACTTTCTGCTATTTTTAAGGATTATAAAGAGTATATTGTTTTGACCCTAACCGAATACTTTTTAATTTTTTTATTGCATTTGAGATGTTTTGTTTTCCATTATGTGGTCATATAATTATATTTTAGTCTTTTTTTTTCCAAGGGTTTCTGTTCCTTTATTCAAGGTTTCTTATACTAATACTTGCCAACCTTGTTCCTCAAATACTTTTGACTATCTTTCTGTTTCACTTAAATCATTAGTTGAGTGATATTTTTTTCTTGATGATGAAGAACTTCTCTCCTTCGAAATAGAGTTCTCGTTGTGTTTTACACAATTTTACCGATGGTGAAAGAGTCCAGTGAGAATAAGGTCCAGAAAAATGGAGAATTTATACAAATCACGGAGCAATAGACACTCAATCGACACAGGGCATTTCAATCACCCCACAAATTATCATCATCTTGGTTTGATATACGAGTCTTTTACATCAGGGTCAGTAATATAAAAGTTGACGATTCAACCCCAGAATATCTCATACTCAATAATATCCCTCTTAGACACGACACTCTCCTTGAAGTGAACAGTGTATGATGCCCGTTTTATCCGATGGTGCATCTTGTCTTCTACGTAGAAACCGAGCAGATAAATGTGAAGAAGTTACATTCGTGAGCACAGATAGTATTAGCTCAACAGGGAGTGTGAAATTCGAGGTTTTTGATAAAGAAAGGGTTGTGCTATCAAGAAGTTTGGAAATTTTTCAATAATAACGGTTTTATTGAGGAATCGAAAAACAATGCTAAGGGTTGGAGCTTGAATTGTGATATTTTATTGAATACCGGACCTTGATTTCTAAATGGTAAAAGTGTCGTAGGATATTTTAAAGTCTTTGAGCCTTATTTCGGAGACTAGCCCCTCAAAGAAAAATAAAATTGAAATAATGTTTCCAAACTTTGTAAGATTTTGTATACCAACCACGGCCGATGCAAAAACTTGTTAGATTAGTTATTGAATATAAAGATATTCCCTTAGTCATATAAGAGATTTTTATATTGAGAAGGTATAATTTTCTGAATTTGATCTTTTCGATAAAAGATTCTTAGCTATTATTTTGAGATGCGGGGAAGATCAAGTTTCGAGGACGAAACTTTCTTTTAGGAGGGAAGAGTGTAATATCCCTAAATTTAAGTTGTGGGGTCAAAATAAAATATTTGGATAAAAAAAATATTTTTATATCATTAGTCAAAGTCTAATTTGGTAAAGAGAGGATATTTCTGTAATTTATGCATTCAATACCTTCCCACTTATTTGAGGGAAGATTCATTCCATTCGGAGAGAAGAGGAGGAAAAAAAGGAAAAGAAGAAAAAAAAAAAACAGAGGGCAAGAGGGAGGAAAGCAAACAGGGGAGAGAGGGTTTGAAAGGGAAGGAAGGAGGTCAAGTTTCACCCTACAAATTATAATTACTATTTCTGAAATTGTGAAGATCAAAGGAATCAAGAAGAAGATAGAAGCTAGCTGTTGAAATTGAGGATATTTGGGAATTTTGTCAAAAGAGTAAGTAAGTGTATAAGTTCTCTGTTTATGCTAAACTTGAGGTATTTCAACCTTATGCCTATAAGTATTTGTTAAATTTTCGGATGATTTATCTTAAGATACATATATCTGAACAAGATATATTTGATATAAGGTGAATCTGTGTATTTGGGTAAGTTCTGTTAAGATAAGTAAATTTCTGTTTATGCTAAGCTTGAAATAAATCTATTTTATGCCTATTAGCATTTGTTTAAGTTTTGGATGATTATCTTTCCCCATCCAGATAAAGCTAAAATACATAAATCTGAATAAGGTGATTTAGACATATGGTAATTTGTATTCGGGTAAGTTCTGTTAAGATAAGTAAATCTTCTGTTTATGCTAACTTATGCTTGGTAGGGGCATTGTACCTACTTTTCGACCGGAACTGCACGGGTAAATGTAGTTTTGACCGGAGCTATACGGGTAAAATGTAGTTTTGACCGGAGCTATACGGGTAAAATGTAGTTTTGACCGGAGCTATACGGGTAAAATGTAGCTTTGACCGCCGCTGCACGGGTTAAATGCAGCTTTTTATGTAATTATGATTTTTTTGAACTTTTTCTGATTTTAGAAAGCTTTTGGTGAAATGTCACGTGATTATATGAGTTTGGTATTCTTTGAATATATCTTAGGTTATAATAAATATTACTGAGTTCGGCTCACATTTATAATCTGTTTGTATTTTGCAGAAGGGACAACACGTTAGTTTGGTTTTGGTAAGATCGATGGCCGTGTGAGATCTCTTACTAGTATTTTTTAGAACCGTTGAAGTTACAAATCTTACGTTTATATATTTTAATAGCCTTGCTTTGTATCAACGGTTGAGTTTTTTTTTAGATGTATAGTTATTAAATTTCATGCTAGATGTAAATATTGATCAACTATTGTCCTACTATGGTTTTGACTTATAATTAGCTTGACAGATTTTTTTTTCACGATCAAGTTATATAAGTTATTTCTAGATTTATCGTGTTACGCCTTCGAATTTTCCTTATCGGTAAATTTTGGGGGCGTTACAGATCCGATCAGCAGACTTCATCCGTCCCATGCCACTGTGTTCAGAAACCTGTCCACCAACGCGCCCTGCAGAATCCAGCTCCGCAACATCCTCACCCCGCCATCTTACAGTCCCTGTCCTCCCATTATAACCTGCAAGAAAACCAAGTGATTTCCAAAACAACGCTGCAATTTTACACTTTACCAATACATGATATAGATCTTCCCGCGCCGCTCCACAAATTACACATTCTTTTGACTCAGTTATGTTCCTTTTATAAAGATTTTCCGCTGTTGCAATGCGATTGAGAGCTATTCTCCATAGAAAAACCCGGGCCTTTTGAGAACATTTTAGCTTCCAAATGAGTTCCCACTTAAAAGAAGGGTCCACCTCGCTTTGCTCCAAGATACCATAGGCTGATTTAACCGTGAACACACCCGAATTCTCTAGAAGCCACAACGTGTCCGTCTCCGAGTCCCCATTATCATCTACTCCATTTCTAAGGAGATCAACACCCGCTATGATGGCTTTACACGCGCTCGAATCACTTGGTTTTTGGGACCTATTCATAGGATCATTCCTAAAATATTTCTTCTCAATGATTTCTACCCAAGCAACACTTCGATCACCTTTTAGAATCCTCCAACCTAGTTTTGCCAAGAGGGCTAAATAGTATTTTTCCGCACTACGAATTCCCAAACCACCGTTCAACTTTGGTTTGCAAACTTGATCCCAGGCAACCCAATGGAGCTTTCTCTCTATAGGCGAGGACCCCCAAATAAAGTCTCTGGTTATCCTATCAATTTCCTTGCATATATATTTAGGTAACTTCATGACTTGCATCTGGTATACCGGAATTGAGCTCAGCACCGATTGCGCTAGTGTAATACGTCCAGCAAGTGAAAGAGTTTTTGCCTTCCATGTTTCTAACTTCTTTCTCATTTTTTCTACTATACCCTTGTAAAATCCTTTAGGCAATCTTCCAGAAAGAATCGGCATTCCCAAGTATGTTCCAAACGAACTACTAAGACAATAACCGCTCGCGATGGCTAATTCTTTCTGTACACTATCCGGCACATTTCTCGAAAAGTAGATTAACGATTTCTCAGCACTAACACTTTGCCCCGACTCCTTGCAAAATAAATCCATCGTATTCTGTAACACCTGTACCTGCAAAACAGAGGCCTCACCAAACAAAATTAAGTCATCAGCAAAAAATAAATGAGATAAGATAGGTCCCTGGCGGCCTATTTTTATCTCTTTCCAACTCCCGGATAAGCAAAGTTCCTGAATTATTAATGACAGTCTTTCCATACACAAGACAAAGATATAAGGCGACAGGGGGTCCCCTTGCCTAATACCCCGGTGAGGCTTAAAATGTGGTAGCGGTTCCTCATTCCAAAGTATGCTCATCTCATTGTCTCTCATACTAGACATGATCAAAGACACCCAGCTGCGAGGCATCCCAAAATGTGTAATAGTATCCTCTATAAATTCCCATCTAATTCTATCATAAGCCTTTGCGAGGTCGATTTTAACCGCCATGATTCCTTTTTTTCCTTGTAAATGCCGCATCTTATGATCTACCTCACGTACAATCACGATGTTATCCACCGTAGAGCGGCCTGGTAAAAAGCTACTTTGACAAGGACCCACGATATTAGCAAGTATAGGTCTTAGTCTATTGACCATGACCTTCATTATAAATTTAACAGGACAATTAATTTACCTAATAGGGCGAAGTAAACGTACCCGGTTCGGATCAGGCACTTTCGGAATAAGATGTATGAGGGTACCATTCAGTTCCGAAGGTAGCTGACCCGAACTCACCGCCTTGCGAACCATTTCACACACCGAAGGACCTACAGTTGACCAGCACTTTTGGTAGAATGCAGTTGACATTCCATCCGGTCCTGGGGCTTTTGTTGGGTTCGATTGGAAAACCACTATTCGAATTTCCTCGTCCGTGAATGGTTGCTCTAATTCCCGTGACACATTCTCACCTATTGCTTTGACATGCGGTAGCGAAAATTCTCCTAAGGGCTCGCTTGGCTTCTCATATAAAGCCTCGAAGTATTCGCGAACCAACGATTTTACCTCCTCTTCTCCTTCAACCCAAATATCTAAGTCATTTAAAAGTCTAGTACAAAACGCCGTTTTCTTCCTTGTTGTGATTGAAAGTTGATAGAATTTTGTATTGCGATCCCGGGATTCTACCAATTTCTCTTTCGATCTTTGAAAATACATGTATTCTTCTTGCTCTAGAACACTCTCATATTCCTTGGTGAAACGATTACCAATCCGGACAAGCGATGAATTATGATGTCTGTAAAGATTTTTGTATCCCTCTAATCCTCGCGCTAAGCTCTTTTTTACTACGATTTAGATCACCAAATACCTCCACTTTCCACTTGTTTAAGCGTTCTTGAATAGACAAAATACCCTCTCCAATCCCAATGTCATTTCCTTTCCAGTTGCTATTTATAAAATCCTTGAACTCTTTGTGAAGACACCATGCGGCTTCGAAACAAAATCTACGAGCATTTTCCTTGATTCTTTCATTTGGGCAAATTTGTATCAATATTGGCATATGATCCGAATGAACCCTTGCAAGATGAAGGACCCGGGCATTTGGAAAAAGCAAATTCCATTCTACATTCCCGTATGCTCTATCTAGTCTTTCCATGATGCGCTGACCAGAGTTCCAGGAATCACTCCAAGTGTAACGTGGTCCCACGAATCCCAAGTCAACTAACCCACAACTACTTCGCCATTCCTCGAATTTTTCCATTCTTCTCGAAACTCCAGTTAGACCACCTTTCTTATCTATTTCTAAACCAACCTGATTGAAGTCTCCTGCAACTAGCCACGGTATTTTACTACTATGGAAAGCTTGGTAGAGAGCCTCCCATAATAGTTCTCTTTCCTTGTAATCCGGACTCGCGTAGATTGCCGAAAAAACCCATGTTTCGCACCCCCTTTGGCTTACTTCAATATTAACTACTTGGCGACCCGCCGATAAAACTTTTATATAAATGTTCGAATCATTCCATAGTAGCCAAATACCACCTCTGTAACATTCCGAATCTACTCTTATCGAGTTGTCTTTTTGCAAAGAGTTGATAATTCTGTTCGCGTTGCTACCACTAACCCGAGGTTCCACTATTACGGTAAGCCATACATTATTATTAATCATCATTTCACGGACTACACGGCGAAATCTTGGTTTAGCCGCGCCGTAACAATTCCAACAAAGAATATTTAGGGGATGTTTTGACTTTCCCCAAGTCAAACCTGCAAAATTTAAGCTACCCATTAAATAATAAAAGTATTGTTTAAGGAATACCTCATGGCACATCATGCGCGAGTCTCCATAGAGACCACTTCCTCGCCATGTTCTTTTGATTGTTCAAGCACTAACTTGGGGTCAACTTCCGAATCGATGACTTGATTGTCCAACCACATTTCGTTTTGAGCATCATCATCATCTCCAATCTCCCAGACAGGATCAAGAGCCATGCCTCCAGGAGACTTCACTGCTGTGTACTGTCGGTTGGAGGAATTCTGGACTGAATCCGCCCCTGGACAGGTTTGTGTGGCTGTTGAAACCGGCAATTCCAGGTGTTGTGTGGCTGTTGCAGTCTCGGAAATCACAGCTGTGCTCTCGGGTGAGACAGCAGCTCCCTCGGAATGTGCAGCAGAAGCTGCTACGGACAGCGCAACAGCAGAAATAGCCTGCACTGCAGCAGATTTCTCGGAAACCGCAGCTGAGTTCCCGGAATTTTCACTTAAGTCCCTCACAGCATTTTTGTTAATTTCTATTTCGACCTCAATAAGCTCCCCTTCTTCTAGTACCATACTTGACCCATTTGAAGCACCCTTAGAACTACCTTGCCCATTGTTGCTCACCAAGTTACCCAACGCATTTTTATTGCCCTTAGTTCCCTTTGATTTCCTCCTTTTAGGCACAATATTTTCCACTCGATTCGCCTCTTTCGAAGAGAAATCAAAAACCACCACTTCATCATTTAGTTTCATTCGTTGTTCAAAATTGGGGGATGCAATCACATTGTGTCCCTTCGTACCCCCTCAGTTCTTACTATTCAAAGCTACCCAAGCCACACTCTTCCCCTTGTTATTTTGCGTTTTAGTCCCCCAAGTTTGTTCTTTGTTTTGCATACCACTTGGAAATTTGTTTGGTACCGAGTTGTTCTCATCCATTCGAAGCGCCTCGAAGCGGGTTCCTAAATTGGTTTGATAGGGTGCTTTTGCTAAATTATTTCCTCTAGTATTGTTTTTATTCCCACGTCTAACTGTCATCCATTCCCCATATTTTTCTTTAGTACTCGGAGCTTCAACACTAGTCTCAATAACTTCCTCCCGGCCTTCTATCTCAACCCTATCTTCATCCATTCTTACAATAGCATTTGGAGGGCAACTCTCTTTTCTATGGCCGAATTTGCCACATTCAAAGCATATTAAGTGTAGGCCCTCATATTCTACCTTGCAAATTTCTGACCCAATCCTTACTTCCGGTTCCAGGGGTTTTTTCAAATCAAGTTCGATTGCTAACCTCGCGTAGTTTCCCCTGAGTCTACCTTTCGTCATTGGATCGATCTTCACCGTTCTTCCTAGCTTGTTTCCTATTTTCCTCAATATGCAGGCCGTGTAGTTATGCATCCCTACGTTCGAGATTCTAACCCAAGCTGTGGTCGTTGTTATCGAATTAGTAATATCGTTGAAACTCGGAGTCCATTCTCGCACTATGAGGTAATGATCCAATAGCATCCATGGCCCACCAGATAAGGCGAAGTTAAAATCATCTCTATTTCCAAACTTCACCATATAATAACCGTACCCAACATCCACTAGTTCAAAAGGTCCTGCCGGATTCCAAATTTGCTTCAATTTTGATGACAGATATGTGAAACCCACTTCCCTTCCCAGAAGCCTAATAACAACAGTGTTTCGCCAAAGCCGAATTCCTTCTTGTATCTCATCTCTTGTGCGAACAACCGTAGGTATTGAGTCATTGATTTCCTCAGTATCATCCTCAACCAGTTCCTCTATTTCTAGAAATTCATCATCACCTAATGAAATCAATGTCCTATTTTCATTTGAGTCCTCCATGACTGGAATAACAACATTATTTCCGGTAACAGTCCCTTTCTACCCATTTAACACCGGTCTTATAAAGGATTTAGCAGTAATACCTGGAGCCGAGTTATTCGAAATTGCAGCAGTTCTAGATGATTGGTTCTGTCCACCATTTGAGTCAAGTGGAGAGCCCGAGCTTGTAGTAGCCACCACAGGAGGTTCTGTAGCGGCGCGTTGTCTCTTCTAAACTTGGTAGGTGTTTAAAAAGTAGAATTTTTATTACCACAATTATTTTTATGGTAATATCTATTTTAATCCATCCAAAGGTGTTAGGTAATTTTATTTTGATTAGGAAGCAAAAATTATTTTTAACAAGCTAATTTATCTTAACCAAACATTAATTTATTACTATAAATTTATAATTGATATAATATAAAAATATATAAACACTTGTAGTTATGTCTTTATTGTTAGTGACTGAATATGAAAGTTGGCGAGATTTTCAAGTTGTAGTACTACGAACTTATTACTATGATGTGATTTTTGATAAAATATGGTATATGTGTTATTTCTTTGATCCAAACCCCTGGATTTGTGATTTTAAAAAATTGTAAGAATTCATATTGCAATTTTAGAAATATTAGGAACTCGAACCGCGATTTAATAAATTGTGAAGCATGTAATTTTTATTTTGAAGATTTAAATTTTGTCTTATCTAAATATTTTTGTGTTATAATTTAAGGTAAATTCGTCTAATTAATTTATTAAATCAATATGATATTTATGATCAAGTTAAAGTCCAAACCTTTTATGAGTTGTATTTAGAAGGAAAAAATAATAATGGAAAAAAATTATAAAAGTAAGGAAAGGATGAATATTTTTGTTTGGATTAGAAATTTTTATAAAAAAAAATTCATAAATAATTTTAGATATGTTTTGTTTGTATTGAAAAATGTAAAAAAAAACCAATAATCAAAAAATACCTATTAAAAACTATTAATAAAAAGTTACCTTGAATAGGACTTTTTATAATAAAACGTCTTAACCCAAAATACCTCTACAAATAGTAATTAAAAAAAAAATTAGAAAAAAAAACAAAACAAAAACTAATAAACTCACGCTCGCATCGGTGAATTTTTTTTTAAATCGCCATAACTAATTCTAAAAATATCAAAAAAAATAAATAATTTATATATTTGGATAAATCAAATTAATATTTTACGTCTTTGATTTTTTTAGTTTTTTTTTTAATTTTTTACGGAATTTCATGTTTTGAACAGTGAATTTCTTGTTTCAAACATGAAAATCCATGTCTGCGAAAAAAATTCACTATTTCAAACAGTGAATTTCATGTTTTAAACATCAAATACATTATATAATATTCCATTTTATAAACTCATCTCATTTCATCTAATAACCCAGAGCCACATATCTTTACAAATATACCATTCACCCTCTAATAATCTTTTACAAACCATCTTCAGTTAAATTGTCAAATGATCAAACAAACAAACACAATTCTTACTGTCTTGCCCTTTTCAAACAACAAACAGGGCATTTGTATTGTTTTATACTTTCAGCTTTAGCAGGGGTAATTTTGACACACTTTCCATAGTACCTTTCTCACAAGAATCACAACCTATCCAAAATTTGTCAGCGCTATAACTTCCACCGTATGTTCCGCATAACGTTTCGCTATGTTCGTCGTCTTCGTCATCATCTTCTTCTTTTGTTTCGTTTTCTAGTTTTGGGTTAACTTTCATCATTCCGTCACTCGTTCTCTGTTAAATATTAAAAATTAACAAATCTTATACCACATAATTGCAATACAGGTCCCTATATTTTATTATACAGACAATAAAGCCTAATTTTAGAAAACTCAGGGAACAAGGAAGTTTGGGGAGAATACCACCAAAATTCTTTTTTTTTAATTAATTAATTTCCCTATAGGCCCCTATATATAATGCAAAGATTATACTATATGTCACTGTATTAAATGTAATTGGACTTTGGGTGACTTTTTATCAATACGTTTCAATAGATGTATAGTGAAAGAAGGTATTAAGAGGGGTGTTTATTCGCATTGAGTACTTATAACTTCAATTAAAACACCGTCTTAATAAGTGATCTAACATACTAATGATGGGATTAAGTTAATTGCACTAGAAATCTCTATATTATGCAAAAAATACATTATAAGTCCGTACTCTATAATTTTTTTTATTAATGGCCCTGTAGGTCCCTATTTTATGTAAAAAGTACACATGTCCCTGATTTTTTAATTAACAACACTGTAGGTCCCTATATTATGCAAAAATTACACTATAGGCCCCTATTTTATAAATTTTTTAATTAATTGCACTCTAGATCCCTATGTTATGCAAAATAACATATATACACAAACCGATATTTAAAACCGACATTGTACTTACCCAAGTAGTTTAATAATTAGAGATTTTTTCCATACCTCGCATCCATCCGTAACGTTTTTGCTCAGCTGTTCTTACTAATTGTGGATAAGTTGTGTCACTAGACGGGATATCATCCTCCATTTCAAAGAGATCTCCGCTTTGTTCCGTCCCAGGAGGAATGGTGTATCCCTTGCCACTGCTGTGATCACTCTTCTTCCCTGTAGTGCTATGATCCTCGTCTCGTTGCGAAAAACCAGGTGGTGCTCCGATAAAAGCCTCTGGATACGATCTTGGACATTCAATAGAATTCTCAATAGCACTAGGAATGAATTTTTCTCGTAGCAGGAATTTGGCCATCCTCATGTTCGTTACCTGTGTGTATCAGCAGGTACCACATGTAATTCTAAAGTACTGGACATAACGTTATTGAACTATAGGTCCTAAAATAACAAGAAGTACACTATAGGTCCTTGTATTATATTATTTCAAGTTTACTGCACTATAAGTCCCAATATTAAATAGTTTCAAGTTAATTGCATTATAAGGTCCTATATTATACAAAAATTACACTATAGGTCCCTACATTATGCAACTACGATGTAGGTGCCTATATTATATATTTTTAAGTTACCTGCAGTACAAGTCCCAATATAAAATATTTTCAAGTTAATTACACTATAAATCCCTATATTATGCAAAAATTACACTATATGTCCCTACTCTATAAATATTTAACTTAATGGCCCCATAGGTTCCTATTTTATGCAAAAATTACACTATAGGTCCCTAATTTTTGAATTTATGACACGGTAGGTCCCTATATCATGAAAAATTACATTATAGAACGAGCAAACGAGAGAAAATCCGGACGAATCAGGGAAAGGGCGAAGTTGTCCATGTTATTAGGTCCGAGTGCACACGCATGAAGCAAGATATGCCAACCATTTTCCCTAGCCATACTCATCCATTGATAAGAATAATTTGCTCCACTCATCCTTGATTGATGTGGAAACACAAAATGTCCCCTGTATTATTGCTTCTTCTTTATCTTCCTTATTATCATTTTTCTCAGAATTGGACCATGGATTATGAGTCTCGGTCACTTAAACTCGGCTGTTAAAAGCGTTTTACTTGTCTGAAAAGGGTACGATTTAGCTACAAGTTTGAAAGCTGATGATCTATTTGCAGTAAATACAACACAATAACTCTTTTCTTCATTGCTGATTCCACTTCTGATCCTTGTCCACCATGGAGAAGCTGCATATTCAGGTTCACAGACTTGTGATCTATGCTAAAGAACGGAAATTCATGACCTTGTGGGGATAAATCTCTTACCTGTGATGGTTTTCTTGTTTAGAAATATTTTTACTTCAGTTTTCTTTATTGATGATTTGTTACTTTCATTTTAGTCAAGCCTAATTAAAGTTAAATGCTTACATGTTAAGACTTTAAAGGAGTAATAATTATAAGTTTTTCTTGGCTTGACCAATTTCTTTCATGTTAAACAAGTTTTCCTTTTCCTTTTCCTTTTGGCTTTTTCAATTCTTTTCATTTAATGGTTTGGAGCCTCTGTAAAAGTTGATTTGGCTTTCTACAAAAAGCAAATAATTATTGTTTCTTCTTGATTTTATTACTACTATCACATTATATAGTAATTTTATTCCGAAGCATGTACACATATTTAAGTTTTTGGTTAGACTGTTTGTAATGTACATTATTTGCTTTCTATCAATCACATTCACATTAACATTAACATAGCAGTAAAAATCATCTTACATAAATACCTCAATAAGAAAGGCTGGAACAAAAAGTAGACTTGATCTCAACCGTACATCACTTGTCAATAATCAAAAGGAGTAAGCTGCATTGAATCCTCAATATCCCTGCGTATGCATATAGTAGTTGTTATTATAATCATGCAACAAAATAAAATAAAATAAAATAAAAAGATAGATAGAGAGAGAGAGAACATACGCTATGCAAATAGCTTGGAACCAGTTGATAAGAAGATCAGGAGTAATAGAAAACTTTGATGATATGACTTCAACAATTGGCTTTTTATCAACGATTTTGAGTGTGAAGACAGTACTATGTAGACCAAAATATCTCTCAGTAACAGACATGTATTTACCAGAGAAGTAATTACCTACTATCCAAAACAAACAAAACTTTCCTTCCTCTAGCATGAACAAAATAGGTGAACACTTATAGGTAGGTACTAACAAGTTTCTGACTAAATCAAGGTGTATTGTTGTATTATTTTCTTAATCCATTATGTACATCGTATTTGGTAATTCGTAACATTTAACTTACCAGAAACAACAACTGGTTTCAAGAATAGTTCTTGTATCACCAATTATGATATAACCATCACTAATTCTTATATAAGGTTCCAACTTTGGAACTGCATCTTCTGGTTTATACGTATAAAAACAATAATCCTTAGTATAATCATCCATTCCAACCCCAGCAATTATGAAACCTTCCTCTTCAATGGCTCCTATTACAACTTTCGAAAGAAAATAATCATTTTGTGTTTTTTCATCTAAAAATCTAGGATGATTTGGAAGAGCTTTCCAAGTTTCTTTTTGTGGTGATGAAATTTTAAGGCAGTGTGGTAGTTGGCTCGGAGGTGAAGAAGGATCGATTCTAATTTTATCTCAACATTGTTCAAAATCTTTAATATATCACCATCAAGAACATACAAAGACATTTTTAAAGCATTAAAAGAGTTACTACTAGCAATAGTTCTTTTATTTTATTTTTTATCTTTGTGTTATAAACTTGAATGAAATATAACTATGATCCATTTGAAGCCAAATGATTATGTGCTTAATCACTCACAATCACAATCACATTAACATAGCAGTAAAAACCATCTTACATAAATAATGCCACTAATATTTAAAAGAGAATAAATAAGTCCAATTAATAAGCAAACTAGAAATATCTATCATCCTCAATAAATAAGAAAGGCAACAGAAAGTAGACTTGATCTCAACCGTCCATTACTTGTCAATAATCAAAAGGAGTAAGCTGCATTGAATCCTCAATGTCCCTGCATATGCATATAATAGTTGTTATTGTAATCATGCAACAAAACAAAAAATAAATAAATAAATAAATAAAAAGATAGAGAGAGAGAGAGAACATACGCTATGCAAATAGCTTGGAGACTGTGGGTAAAAAGATTAGGAATAATAGAGAAGTTTGATGATACGACTTCAACAATTGGCTCTTCATTAATAATTTTGAGTGTGAAGACAGTACTATGTAGTCCAACATATACCTCATTACCAGACATGTATTTTGAACCTACCCTCCAAAACAAACAAAACTTTCCTTCCTCTAGCATGAACAAAAAAGGTCCAGAATTGGACACCATATAGGTAGGTACTAACAAGTTTTTGACTAAATCAAGGTACAATGTTGTATCATTTTCTAAATCCATTATGCATATCATAGTTGGTAATCCAGACAATAACCAAAGCATTAACTTTCCGGAAACAACAGCTGGTTTCAAGTATAGTTGATCGATCATCGGTTTGGCATCATCCTTACTAATACTTATATAAGGTTCCCACTTAGGAGATGCATCTTCAGGTTTAAAAGTGTAGAAACAATAATTAGTATAATCATCCATATCAACCCCAGCTATTATCAACCCTTCCTCTTCAATGGCCCCTATTACAAATTTCGCGTAATAATTACTAAGATTTGGTATCTCATCTAAAATTCTAGGATGATTAGGAATAGCTTTCCAAGTTCCATTTTCTAGAACCTCGATAAAAATAAATTTATTCTTCACCTCATCATGGTACGTATATAGTCCACCAGCAACGTATAATTTTCCTTTTAAGATAAAAAGATGAGGTTCATTTCTAGGAAAGTTCATCTCAGGACCGTTGATCCAATCTTTATCTTTATCAATCTTCTTTAAATCAAGTATTCCCACCTTATTGCTGGCTTCTCTCAAGTAATATTCAGTTTCGGTTACATCCTCCTCTTCAAAATCTCTCATCCATATTGAGCGTGCTTCATCGACAGAATAATAAGAACCACCTACTCTAAATAGTTGGGATTCAAAAACAATATAACTCATATACAGGTGGCAATCAGGCATTGAACTTATAGGCTCTACTACTACTCCTTTCTCTAATTTAGTAATTCTCTGTTCCTCTCTATACATATCCAAAGGTCCTATATTTTCAAACATAGTCAACGATTTTTTCCAAATTTCACCAAATTTCTTCTCATCATAAACATAGTAATTCACTTTATCACGATAACTCTTTTCCTCGCATAACATCTCCACCGCATAGATTATGCTTTTTTTGGGTTTCTCACTGGATCTGCATGAATTAGCCCCTTTTAGACCTTTCATCTTTCTAAGAAAAGGGGAATCCCTTTCGCTGATTTCACTAGACATCGACATATATACTCTCTCCAATTCCTGCATATATTAGAGCAAATACTAACTTTTTATGGCAAAGCACAATTGAGATAAATATATATACACAAGTAGTTTCTGAAAAATACTCAAACTGTAGCAAAATTCTAAGAAAAAAAATATATGAATGTAAAAAGAATAAATTGATGGTTAGATTTCAGTTTTAAAAATATCAAAATCGATTTATTGTTTATTATATTTACCGTTCAATTGAGAAAAAACAAAAAAAAAGAAAAGATTTTTTTACCCTGGGATGATATTACTTCTTGTTGTTGGGAGAACGGTTTCAGTGGATGTGGTATATTTGAAGAAGAAAAGCTTTTTTTTTTTATGCCAGCAACTCAGAGCTCTTAGCGCAATACGTATATATAATACAGAGTAATTATTATTGTGTGAAACTAAAAATAAAAGTAAAAGAGAGAAAAAGAGAGAAAAAGAAAAAGAGAAAATCTTAGCATTAAATGTTTAGATATTTTATTTATAAGGAACGTGTAAACCTAAATTTTAGTAGTATTTATGGATTTAGTAATAATGAAATTAAGAATAAAATTTGATTTCTTGTTAAATTATATTACTAAACATTTAAATTTGGTAGGAGTTTGAAAAATAGGATCTTATTACCATAATTATTTTCATGGTAATATCTATTTAATCCATCCCATGGTATTAGCCTATTATATTTAAATTAGGAATCAAAAATTATTTTTAACAAACTAATTTATCTTGTACCTAGCATTAATCTATTACTACAAATTTATAATTGATATAATATAAAAACAACTAAATTAACACTTGTAGTTATGTCTTTATTGTTCGTGATTGAATATGAAAGTTGATGAGATTTTTAGATTGTACTACAAATTTGTTACTATGATGCGATTTGTGATAAAATATGTTATGGGTGTAATTTCTTTGATCCAAAACCCTGGATTGTGATTTTGAAAAATTGTAAGAACTTATATTGCAATTTTAGAAATTTTAGGAACTCAAACCGCGATCTAATAAATTGTGAAGCATGCAATTTTTATTTTGAAGATTTAAATTTTGTCTTATTTAAATATTTTTGTGTTATAATTTAAGGTAAATTCGTCCAATTAATTTTATTAAATCAATATGACATTTATATGATCAAGTTAAAGTTGAAACCTCTTTTGAGAGTCTTATACATACGTGCTTGATTTTTCTTCTATATGGTAATAGGTATATTTTCATAAAGTGGTTATGAAAATATACTATTTTTTACGAAAAGTGATCTTATAAAATAGTTGTTAGCTTTTAACTTTATGAAAATATACCTAATTTTTACGAAAAATAACCTTATGAAAAAATTGCCAGCATTTAATAAATGATATGAGACCCACCGTAAGAAGTCACTTTTCATAAAAAATAGGTCAATTATCATAAATATGGGTGTAAAAAAAACTCTCATTTTTACTTATACCGCATGGAAGAATCTCTAATACGTGCCTGTTTATATTTAAAAGAAAAGAGATTATATAAAAACAAAATTATAAAATTAAGGAAAGAAAATGAATAGTTTTGTTTGGATTAGAAATTTTTATAATTTTTTTTTTATAAATGATTTAAGATATATTTTGTTTGTATTGAAAAATATACAAAAGAAAGAAAATGGTTAATTTTAGTCATTAATAAAACTCTTTTCTCTCTATTTTACTCTAATTAGGAGTGATAATAAAATTAGATAAAGGAGTGATTTTTGGAATTACTTCTTTTCTTTTATTAAATTTTTTAATACAAACAATATAAAAATAAAAAATTATTTCTATTCTCTTTCATTTCATCTAAACATAATCTTAACGTCGAGTTGACAATATGGAATATTATATTATTTTCAATTAATTTTTTAATAAGTTATGCATTGTGACATATAATTTTTATTTCAAATAATAAAAAAGTGTAATATTAAGGAATAATTTATAAATCGTACAATTATGAGATTATTACCCAAAGGGTCTTGAAAACACCACCTCGTGACTTAACAAGACCGGCTCGTTAGCCTCTTCTTACTAAATGCCACAACAAATAATTAACACTATACCCCAAAAATCCAATTACATTTCTACCCTTATTTTGTTTTTTATTTTCCTATATATACTAATTTATATCACAATATTTAAAGAACCCTAATTATCATTTTTTATTTCCCCCCCCCTCTCTCTCTCTCTCTCTCTCTCTCTCTCTCTCTCTCTCTCTCTCTCTCTCTCTCTCTCTCAAGCAGCCTCCATTATCAAAGCTCCGGCGGATCTCGTTGCTGGAGAAGACGGCGGATCTCACTCGGTGTTGCAACCTCCATTCTACAGCTCCTCTTCTACACCTCCTTCTACAACTCCTTTCTCCTCTTCTACAGCTCCGTTCGCGTCGGAGCTTTGCTGCACAGGCGTGGGTCACGAACTGCTGCTGGTGCGAGGTGTTGCAACCTGCTGGAGACAACGATTCCGAGCTGCTGCTGGTGCGAGGTGGTGTTTTCCGTTCGCGTAGATCCGGTGAGAAGACAAGTCGGTGGTGGCTCGATCTGGTTTCCAGCTTAGTGATTAATTGTTCGAAGATCCCGTCGCTGGTGGTGGTTCTTGCTCGATCAACTTAGATTTTCTGAGCATAGTAATTATTGGTCAACGATTCCGACTTGGTATTGCTAACTGCTCAACTTCATATTTACAGGTTGAGCTGAGTTGATGAACAAAAATTAATAGCTGGTAGATGAACAATGGAATCACAGGTTAAAGGGGTAAAGATTGGGATACGTTGGCAGGAAGATAAATCGATTGGCATTAAAGGAGGAGAGATTACAACAGTTGCTTATAAAATATAATATGTTACTGTTTTTTTAATTTTTTACTTCCTTCTATACGTGCTCAACTTTTTAATGCTCAATACTTTTTGTTATCAAATGATTACAGAATATCGATTACATAATATTGCTATTTAATTGTTCTTTTTCCTTCTACACGTGCAAACAATATATCGCTATTTAATTGTTATAGGTATTAAACAATATATTCCATCAACCCAATAAGTGATTACGGAATATTGCTATTTAATTGTTATCAATTGAATCAATAAGTGAAATGTGTTTTTTAGGTGCTCCAATAATTAAATCAAGAAAACTATTTAAACTCAATAACCATTGTCTAAATGCTTAACACTTTACTGATTATACGAGAAATGCTCACTAAGTTTACTGATTATACAAAAAACAATCAGCAAGTTACTGAGCATGCTCAGTAAAGATACTGAGAAAACGAGCATACTCAGTAAAGTCAGTCAATAAAAAAAATCGTATACTCAACAACTTTTATCGACACTAAGAATTTTTTTCGATACTCAGCAACTTTTTTCATGCTCAGTAGCCCATGCTCACTACTTTTTCCATGCCCAGTACCCAAACTCAGAACTTTTTTTCACGCTCAGAACTTTATTCTACGCTCAGAACTTTATTCCACGCTCAGAACTTTATTCCACGCTCAGAACTTTATTCTATGCTCAGAACTTTTTCCGGCGGTGGCCGGAGGTGACTGGCGGTGATCGGTGGTTGTGGTCGGAGCTGGAAATTATATGATAATGAATGAAGGAGGAGAGAGAAAAAATGATAAAGGAGGAGAGAGATTAATGCTAAAGAGGAGAGAGAGTAATGGTAGTGGAGGAGCGAGAAAGAATATATTTTTTTGGTCTTATATGCACTAGAAGGATAGTTATGACATTAGATATCTTATTGGCCTCTAAAAAGAAGAAAGGAATTGGCTAGCTTCTATGTGGCACTCTAATATTTAAGACCCTACAATTATCTTAGAAGTAAAACGTATTCGTAAACTAAAAATAATATTAAGAATATTATTCGTGAATTTTTATGGATATCAAGCTTTTTAATATAAAATTTTAATTTATCACTTGTTCCATATTTTATATTTCATAAATTTTGTGATAATTTATTTAAACTTTAATATAAATTATTTCTAATAATATAAAATATTTAATTTAGATATTTTTAGGTTAGAACAGTAGAGGTGGATAAGAGCGTGTGTTTTTGAAGAAAAAGCAGCTTTTATTTTTATGCCCAGCAACTCAGCTCTTAGCTCAATACGTATAGCTATATAATATAGGAATCTATAATATGTAAGACCTATTTTGCAATTTTTGCATAATATATGGAACTGTACTCTATTTGTTTTAAAGTTAATTGCACTATAGGTCCCTATATATAATACAAAAATTACATTAGATGTTCCTATATTAGATCTCTTGTGAATGAACATGTTAAGAGTTAATAATAATACTGATCTAACAAACTAATGATGGGATTTAAAATAACCAAATAGTCCCCGAATTTTGTATTATTTTCCCAACTCATAACTTGTTCTGGAGAAGTATTATTTTCCTTCATTTGTTTAAAAAGAGTACACGCTTCATTTAATCGATTGTATTTACATAAACTACTGAGTATTAAATTATATGAATTTGTATCAGGTTTGCATCCAAATTCGAACATTTTGTTAATAATTGAATTAGGTTCTTGAATATATCCTCGGCTACACTCCAGTGGTTGCACCAAATGGATACCAAATTTAATCAATAAGCATTACCTGTAACAAAACTCCACCATGCTTAATCTTAATTTCATGAGCATTTTTTATCTTTCCTACATGAAGAGAAACATTTATAGCTTGTCCAAACAGTAACATAAATCGTATCAACTGAAGATCGAGTAAGATCTAATATCACTAAATCACCAACATGTATAGCTTGTCCTTGCTATACAACACATTATTTTGCATTAGATCGAGTCTTTTATACAAATAAACATGCAAACCTTATAAACGCAAATTAGTTTATACTCTAATCTGCAATTTACAAACCTTATAAACGCATGGCACATTTGAATATTTCGTATAGTATAAGGACCAATAAACAAATAAACAGAATCATACTTTCTAAACAAAGCTTGAATTTTCTTTAGTGCTGAAGAACAAGCCTGTCTAGGATTATTACGAAACGATGATATTTCCAGTTCCAGTTTTTTTTTTTAATCTTTTGTTTTATAAACTTGCATGATATAATTATGATCCATTTGAAGCTAAATCATTATGTGCTTTATCAATCAAATTTACATTTAACATTAACATAGCAGTAAAAATCATCTTACATAAATAATGCCACTAATATTTAAAAGAGAGACAAAAGGCATGAATAAATAAGTCCAATTTATAAGCAAAATAGAAATATCATCCTCAATAAGAAAGGCAACAGAAAGTAGACTTGATCTAAACCGTTCATTACTTGTCAATAATCAAAAGGAGTAAGCTGCATTGAATCCTCAATGTCCCTGCATATGCATATAGATTACGCATTTTACCAACGTAAAATAAAAAGATATAGAGAGAGAGAGAACATACGCTATGCAAATAGCTTGGAGAATATTCTGGGCATAAGTATTAGGAATAATAGAGAGCTTTGATGATATAACTTCAACAATTGGCTTTTTACCAACGATTTTGAGTGTGAAGACAGTACTATGTAGACCAACATATACCTCAGCACCAGACGAGTATTTTGAACCTACCCTCCAAAACAAACAAAACTTTCCTTCCTCTAGCATGAATAAATCAGGTCCAGGATCAGTCCACATATAGTCAGGTACTAACAAGTGTTTGACTAAATCAAGGTACAATGTTGTATCATTTTCTAAATCTATTATGTACATCATATTTGGTAATCCACACCATAACCAAAGCATTATCATTACTGACACAACAGCTGGTTTTAAGTATAATTCGTGTATCATCGTTTGTGCATGTTCATCCTTACGAATACTTATATAAGGTTCCCATTTTGGAAATGTATCTTCTGGTTTATAAGTATAGAAACAATAATCCTTTTTATAATCCTTCATTGCAACCCCAGCTATTATAAACCCTTCCTCTTCAATGGCCCCTATTACAACTCTTGAGAGATAATAACTTTTTGGTGTGTCATCTAACAATCTAGGATGATTCGGAAGAGCTTTCCAAGTTCCATTTTCTAAAACCTCCATGAAAATGAATTTTTCTATCACCTTTTCATGGTAGGTAAATATTCCACCAGCAACATATAATTTTCGTTTTAAAATGAAAAGTTGTGGATTTCTTCTAGGAAAGTTCATCTCAGGACCTTTGGTCCAATCTTTTTCAATGTTCTTCAAATCAAGTATTCCCACCTTAGTGCTATCTTCTCCGAGATATACATATTCTTCTAACTTTCTCATACATATTGAGTATTCTTCACTGATAGAATAATAAGACCCACCTACTCTAAATAATTGGGATTCAAAAACAATATAACTTAAATCCTTGTGACGATCATGCATTGAACTTATAGGCTCCAACACTACTCCTTTCTCTAATTTAATACTCTTTTCCATTTTATATACTCCCAAAGTTCCCAAATTTTCCAACATATTCAAAGATTTTTTCCAGATTTCACCAACTTTCTTCTCATCATAAACGTAATAATTCACTTTATCACGATATTTCTTCTCCTTGCAATACATCTCCACCGCATAGATTACGCATTTTTTGGGTTTCTCACTGGATCTACAAGAATTCGTCCCTTTTAGGGCTTTCATCTTTCTAAGAAAAGGGGAATCCCTTTCGCTTATGATTGCACTCGACATCTACATATATACTCTCTCCAATTCCTGCATGTCAAATTGAGATTAATATATATACACAAATCACACATGCATAGTTTCTGAAAAATACTCAAACTGTAGCAAAATATATGAAAGTGAAAGGAATAAATTGATGGTTAGATTTCAGTTATAAAAATATCAAAATCAATTTTTTGTTGAATTATATTTACGGTTTCAATTGAGAAAAAAAAGGAATTTTTTACCTTAGGATGATATTACTTCTTGTTGTTGGAAGAACGGTTATAGTGCAGTGGGGTGGGTATACCGTATACGCGTGTATTTTTAAGAAGAAGATGCAGTAGAGCTTTTATTTTTATATTGGGCGCAATCTGTCTTTTTTTTTTTTTTTACGCTAAAAGCCCTTTATTAACGTTTTTTTGTCACCATTAGCCCTTTCTTTCATTTTCCGCCAGTTGACCGTTAGTCAATGCCATTTGGCGCCACGTATACGCCACGTCACCGTCGTGTGTACTCCACGTAGGAGTTAGTAAACACCATTTACACGTCATTAATTATTTTTTCTAAAATCATTTTTTTAATTTTTTTTATCTTTCTTCTTCTCCGCACTCCACCTCCACCATCATCAATCCAACCTTGATTTTTAATTATTGATCCTTCAACTTCAACCACGACCAGATAAATCACCCTTTTATTTCCTTTTCTTTTCTTTAGCATCAATCCACTATATCACAGCCATGGCAAATCCACCTTTCGTGAGGAGGGCGACCTGAGAAGAAAGCTTCACGCCGCCATGTGCTAGTAAAGTGGCCTGGGAAGAAGAAGAACTCAGGCATCCTCGTGAAGAGTTTCCGCCGTTGCCGGAGAAGGAAGATTTCATGTCGCCGTTCGAGATCCATTTGTTATCGTTCGTGAGAAGAGGAAACAACGTCGGAGCCATGAAACTACATCACCGCCGTTCGTGAAGCTTTCGAACAAGATCTTGCGCCGTCCAGCCGCCGTTCGTGAAGCCTTCGAATCTTCAGACCTAACCAGTTTGAATTCTTCTCCGGCGCTCTTGAAGCCTTCTTCTCTGGTTTTGGTTCATGAGCAGCTCCATTTGAATGGGTCCACTGTTCAGTTGAAGACCTCCATGTCTGCCTTCGAGATAAGTGTTAAGCTATGGCCAAGATCCACGTATAAACTCAGGTACAAATGAATCTCAACAAGGTTTCCATGATTTAAGACAATTAGAAGAGTATTCTTTAGCTGGTATGATTTGTTTATTACAACAAGGTTGTTTTGTGATGTGGAAACAACCGGTTTAAGATGATGAATGCTTTGGGTTTTGGAAAATTTAGAGTGTTGGTAAGGTAGTTGAAGATTAATGGGTTTTTGGGTGGTGTTGAGATTTGAGTGTGTAAAATCTGAAGATGAGATTTCTCATATCTGATAACGATGGTGATAAGAAGCTGGGTTTTACCACCATTCTTGACATTGAGAAAATGGAGTTTGATTCGAGAGATGTGAGATTTTGTTGTGCAAGTCTTTGAACGCCAGATTTCAAAATTTTGCTGGGTTTAACCAAATTTTGGATTTGAGTTGTAATGAAGAACACCAAGAACACCAAGAACACACAGTGATCAAAGAAGAAGAAGAAAAATTAAAAAAAATGACTGTGTAATTGCTAGTGATATCATGCCAAGGTAGAGCTGACATGGCGGTGACGTGGCGTATACGTGGCGCCAAATGGCATTGACTAACGGTCAACTGACGGAAAATGGAAGAAAGGGCTAACGGTGACAAAAAACGTTAATAAAGGGCTTTTATCGCCAAAAAAAAAGATAAAAGGCGGATTGCGCATTTCGCCCAAACATAAAAGGCTTCACGTGTGCTTTACCCTTTTATATTTATTTTGACACATTTTCCATGTACTATTTCTTACAAATTTTCCATAACCCATTTCTTATAAGCATACCTATTCAAAATTCGTCAGGATCAGCGCTATAACTTTCTTCATTTGTTTTGTTTTCTAGTTTTGGGTTAACTTTCATCATTCCGTCCGTTATTAGTTCTCTATTAAAAATATTAAAAGTTAGATCTCTTGTGAATGAGCGTGTTAAGAGTTAATAATAACTGATCTAACAAACTAATGATGGAATTTAAAATAACCAAAGTTCCCGATTTTTGTTTTGTGGGGGGCTCAAGAGAGTTTAGGGAAACCCTTCCAATTATTTTTTCAGGAGTCAATCACACTATAGGTCCCTAATATGATGCATTAATTACATTGTAGGTCCCTACATTACGCAAGAAGTACATTATATATTTTCAAGTTAACTGCACTAAAGGTCACTATATTAAATATTTTCAAGTTAATTGCACTATTAGTCCCTATACAATGCAAACATTATACTAGGTCCCTACATTATGCAACTACATTGTAGGTTCCTATATAATGCAAAAATTACACTACAGGTCCCTACAATAACAAGAAGTACACTATAGGTCCTTGTATTATATTATTTCAAGTTTACTGCACTATAAGTCCCAATATTAAATAGTTTTCAAGTTAAATGCATTATAAGTTCCTGTATTATGCAAAAATTACATTATAGGTCCCTACATTATGCAACTACACTGTAGGTGCCTATTTTATATATTTTTAAGTTACCTACACTACAGGTCCCTATAATTTCAAGTTAATTGCACTATAAATCCCTATATTATGCAAAAATTACACTATTTGTCCCTACTCTATAAATTTTTAACTTAATGGCCCCGTAGGTTCCTATTTTATGCAAAAATTACACTATAGGTCCCTAGTTTTTGAATTTATGACACGGTAGGTCCTATATTATTCAAAAATTACATTAAAGACCGAGCAAACTAGAAAAAATCCGGACGAACCAGGGAAAGGGCAAAGCTGTCCATGTCTTTAAGTCCGAGTGCACACGCATGAAGCAAGATATGCCAACCATTTTCCCTAGCCATACTCATCCATTGATAACAACAATTTGCTCCACTCATTCTTGATTGATGTGGAAACACAAAAAGTCCCCTGTATAAGTATTGTTGCTTCTTCTTTATCTTCCTTAATATCATTTTTCTCAGGTTCGGACCATGGATTCTGAGTCTCGGATGACATGGCTCGTGCTCCTCTCTTTTGCAATGTTTTTATCATTGTTTCCAACGCCTCATTTTCACAGTCTTACTGTTAAAAGCTTTTTACTTGTCTGAAATGGGTATGAAAGATGATGATCTATTTGCAGTAAATACGACACAATAACTCTTTTCTTCATTGCTGATTCCACTTCTAATCCTTGTCCACCATGGAGAAGCTGCATCTTCAGGTTCATAGAGATTTAACGGAAATTCATGACCTTGTGGGGATAAATTTCTTACCTGTGATGGTTTTCTTGTTTAGAAATATTTTTTCTTCAGTTTTCTTAGCGTGTTGTTTATTGATGGGTTGTTACTTTCATTTTAGTCAAGCCTAATTATAGTTAAATGCTTACATGTTAAGACTTTAAAGGAGTAACTAATAATTATAAGTTTTTCTTGGCTTGACCATTTCTTTCATGTCAAACAAGTTTTCCTTTTCCTTTTGGCTTTTTCAATTCTTTTCATTTAATGGTTTGGAGCCTCTATAAAAGTTGATTTAGGTTTATACTTTGTGATAAAAAGTAAATCACTAAAAGCAAATCATTATTGTTCCTTCTTGATTTTATTACTACTATCACATTATATAGTAATTTTATCTTGAAGACATATTTAATTAAGTTTTTGGTTGGACTGATTGTAACGTACATTATGTGCTTTCTATCAACATTATTTGGTTATAAACTTGCATGATATAACTATCATCTTGTATGATTCCTTTGCCATTTGAAACCAAATCATTATGTGCTTTATCAATCACATTAACATTAGATTAACATTAACATAGTAGTAAAAATCATCTTACATAAATAATTCCAGGAATATTTAAAAGATAATTCCAAGAATATTTAAAAGAGAGACAAAACGTACGAATAAATAAAACAAGTTGTCCAATATATAAGCGAAATAGAAAAATCATAGTCAATAAATAAAAAAGGCTGGAACAGAAAGTAGACTTGATCTCAATCGTTCATTACTTGTCAATAATCAAAAGGAGTAAGCTGCATTGAATCCTCAATGTCCCTGCATATGCATATAATAGTTGTTATTATAATCATGCAACAAAACAAAAAATAAATAAATAAATAAATAAATAAAAAGATAGATAGAGAGAGAAAACATACGCTATGCAAATAGCTTGGAGACTGTGGGTAAAAAGATCAGGAATAATAGAGAAGTTTGATAATATGACTTCAACAATTGGCTCTTTACTAATAATTTTGAGTGTGAAGACAGTACTATGTAGTCCAACATATACCTCAGTACCAGACATGTATTTTGAACCTACCAACCAAAACAAACAAAATTTTCCTTCCTCTAACATAAACAGATAAGGTCTAGAATCGGACAACATATAGGTAGGTACTAACAAGTGTTTGACTAAATCAAGGTACATTGTTGTATCATTTTCAAAATCCATTATGTATATCATAGTTGGTAATCCAGACAATAACCAAAGCATTAACTTTCCGGAAACAACAGCTGGTTTCAAGTATAGTTGATCGATCATCATTTTGGCATCATCCTTACTAATACTTATATAAGGTTCCCACTTAGGAGATGCATCTTCAGGTTTAAAAGTGTAGAAACAATAATCCTTAGTATAATCGACCATATCAACCCCAGCTATTATCAACCCTTCCTCTTCAATGGCCCCTATTACAAATTTCGCGTAATAATTACTAAGATTTGGTATCTCATCTAACAATCTAGGATGATTCGGAATAGCTTTCCAAGTTCCATTTTCTAGAACCTCCATAAAAATAAATTTATTCTTCACCTCATCATGGTACGTATATAGTCCACCAGCAACGTATAATTTTCCTTTTAAGATAAAAAGATGAGGTTCTTTTCTAGGAAAGTTCATCTCAGGACCGTTGATCCAATCTTTATCTTTATCAATGTTCTTCAAATCAAGTATTCCCACCTTAGTACTACCTTCTTTGAGATAATATTTATATTCGGTTACATCCTCTTCAAAATCTCTCATCCATATTGAGCGTGCTTCATCGACAGAATAATAAGAACCACCTACTCTAAATAGTTGGGATTCAAAAACAATATAACTCACATACAGGTGGCAATCAGGCATTGAACTTATAGGCTCTACTACTACTCCTTTCTCTAATTTAGTAATTCTCTTTTCCTCTCTATACATATCAAAAGGTCCTATATTTTCAAACATAGTCAACGATTTTTTCCAAATTTCACCAAATTTCTTCTCATCATAAACATAGTAATTCACTTTATCACGAAATCTCTTTTCCTTGCAATGCATCTCCACAGCAAAGATTATGCTTTTTTTGGGTTTCTCACTGGATCTGCATGAATTAGCCCCTTTTAGAGCTTTCATCTTTCTAAGAAAAGGGGAATCCCTTTCGCTGATGTCACTCCACATCGACATATATACTCTCCAATTCCTGCATGTATTAGAGCAAATACGAAGCTTTTATGGCAAAGCACAGTTGAGATAAATATATATACACAAGTAGTTTCTGAAAAATACTCAAACTGTAGCAAAATTCTAAAAAAAAAATATATGAATGTAAAAAGAATAAATTGATGGTTAGATTTCAATTTTTAAAAATATCAAAATCAATTTATTGTTTATTATATTTACGGTTTCAATTGAGAAAAAACAAAAAAAAAAAAAAGATTTTTTTACCCTGGGATGATATTACTTCTTGTTGTTGGGAGAATTGTTTGAAGAAGAAAAGGCGCAATACGTATATATAATAAAGAGTAATAAGTATTGTATGAAACTAAAAGTAAAAGTCAAGAGAGAAAAAGAAAAAGAGAAAATCTTAGCATTAAATGTATAGATATTCTATTTATAAGGAACGTGTAAACCTAAATTTTAGTAGTATTTATGGATTTAGTAATAATGAAATTAAGAATAAAATTTGATTTCTTGTTAAATTATATTACTAAACATCTAAATTTGGTAGGAGTTTAAAAAATAAGATCTTATTACCATAATCATTTTCATGGTAATATCTATTAATCCATCCCATGGTATTAGCCTATTATATTTAAATTAGGAATCAAAAATTATTTTTAACAAACTAATTTATCTTGTACCTAGCATTAATCTATTACTACAAATTTATAATTGATATAATATAAAAACAACTAAATTAACACTTGTAGTTATGTCTTTATTGTTCGTGATTAGGGGTGGAAATCGGATCTGAAATTTCCGATTTCCGACTTTTCCGATTCGAAAATTCCGATTTCGAAATAGATTTTTAAGATTCCGAAATTCCGAAATTCCGATTTCCGATTTTTCCAAAAAAATCGGATCGGAATTGGAACTACATGTAAATTTCCGAAATTTCCGGGTTTTCCGGTCCGATTTTATTTCCGAATTATATTTCCGATCCGATTTTATTTTCCGAATTATATTACCGAAATATAAATTATATTTCAAAATAATATCGCATGAAGTATTTGAAACATGAAAATCGATGGCCTGTTTCTTTGGTCCTTGAAACATGTAATATTGCATGATTATTTTCTGAGACATTTTTGCAATATTTGTTTTTTCATGTTATTGGAAAAGTTTAGCATTGTTTTTTTAACTACTGTTATTTTGTTACTTCATGTAAATTTTAAGTTTAGTTATTAATTATTGTTACTCTTCGTGTAAGTTTTATAAGTTTAGTTTTTTACAATTGTTACTCATCGTGTAAGTTTTAAAGTACTGTTCTGATTTATAACCCTTAGTTCCGCAATTTCCGAACCAAAAGTTCTGAAATTCCGGCCCAAAGTTCCAAATTTTCTAAACCAAAAGTTCCGAAATTTCCGTGCCGAAATTTCCATATTTCCGGTAAATTCCAAAATTCTGAATTAGGAATTGTTTTTCCCAGTTCCGAAAAATTAGATAGGAATTGGAACAGAAAAAATCTATTCCGAAAAAAATTGGAATTTTTCCGAAATACCCTTTTTCCGATCTGTTCCTTCCGATTTCCACCCCTATTCGTGATTGAATATGAAAGTTGACGAGATTTTTAGATTGTACTACAAATTTGTTACTATGATGCGATTTGTGATAAAATATGTTATGGGTGTAATTTCTTTGATCCGAACCCCTGGATTGTGATTTTAAAAAATTGTAAGAACTTATATTGCAGTTTTAGAAATTTTAGGAACTCGAACTGCGATTTAAATTGTGAAGCATGCAATTTTTATTTTGAAGGTATAAATTTTGTCTTATTTAAATATTTTTGTGTTATAAATTAAGGTAAATTCGTCTAATTAATTTTATTAAATCAATATGACATTTATATGATCAAGTTAAAGTTGTAACCTCTTTTGAGAGTCTTAGGCTAAGTCCAACAACTCCCATTTTTTTAGCTACAATTGGGAGTCAAACACTCATTCCCTCTAATATATTAACTCCAAAAAACAGTTATGCTCCAACAGCACCCCAATTTTCAGGATTCCTCATCACATTTTATTCTAATTAATTTCTTATTTCAACTAATTTGTTAATATTTTATTTATTTATTTATGTTATTTATATATTCAGTTTTTAATTCATTACAATTATATTCAAAATTAATAATAAAATTATAATATTTAAATTATTATTATTTTAATTTTTAATTCTTATTACTTTTTTTATAATAAAATTATATTAGTAAGTTATGAAATATATGTATATAGTGTTAATAATAAATTAGTATTTTGTTCTCCTATTTAATAATTAAATATAGATATAATATATTTTAAATAAAATAAAAAAATGTAGTTAACATGGATTGGGACTCAATAGGAAACTCTAAAACTTGGGAACCCAATAATTAGGTTCTTCACAATAGGAAGGCTCTTGCACAACAAGAAAACTAGGATTTGCCAACCTTTTTTTCCCTACCCTCCTATAAATTGTTGGCAAAATACATTTCCCAGCTGTCTTTGAAAAGGGTAGGCTAAGATTATGACAATGATCATAAACCATTTACTTCCATTGATATTTTCTTCTTAATCTATTGATATTTTTTCAATTAACTTATTTCTATTTACTCAACAATCGTACTTATCGTTCTTTCAAATATTATTTATCCACCCCCAAATTAAATAACCCTAATTTCTCCTATCATCTTCCGCCATCGCGTCACCCCACCGCACCACAAGCTTAAATACGGCTCGCATATAGCTTCAAGTCTTTTTTCTTACTGTCACACATTTTCATACATATCTTCCGCCACCGTGCTACATCATCGCGCCAGCCACGGCTTCACGCCACCGTCACCGTCAGCCAGCAGCTTAAATACTGCTCGCATATCACTTCAAATCCGCCTTCTTACTCTTCTCTCACATATTAATATATACAGTACGATAAAAGGCTTCGTAGCGGAGAAGACATAACAATGATATACAACCTGGATCACTAATTAATCGGGCGAACCAGTGTGGTGCAATGTCAAATGATGGACGTGGTTCATCCAGGGATTGTTTCGATGCGCATGGTCAATTGTCTGATGCATATGAATGTGAAATGTCCTTCGAATTCAAGATCACCACGATTCCATTCTTTTTTCTGCACAGATATGAAAAACATATTTGTGTATACTGTGTAGAAGTACTTAATTGTTTTTGTGATTGTAGTTCACAAGCAGAGAGTCTGAAGAAGATGAAGACCACCAGGTGTTTGATGTAGAGGTTAATGTCCTTCTCCAATTCTTTCTCGTTTGATTATACTAACTAAAAGCTGCTTTACAGTTGATCATGATTTCTCATCAATTGTATTCTTCTTAAGTTAAAGCAAGCTTGATTAATATAATCATATTATCACATATTTGCTCCATAAGCTTGAATCTTTTTAGTATTGTTTGTAAATTATGGTTAATAAAATGATCATTAATAATGTTTGGAACCTTTTTTTTAGGAGGAAGAAGAAGAAGAGGATGATGATTCTCAACTTAAGTCTAAAAGTAAGACATCCTGCAAACTATAATAAGTTAGTTACTCAGTTACACTAATTGAATATGTTTGGCACTTTATTTGTAGCTAAGGATTGTGCTTATATTTGGTATTTTCTCCTTTCAAGTTTAGACTCTAGTGATGTTATTGAGGTAATAATTTGTCTTCATTTTTTTACTTTGTCTTATACTAGTAAAAACTAAAGATACATATGTGATTCTCTAATTAAATATTGAATGCAGGTAAAAGCGTCTTTATTTGCTTCTGGGTGCTATAGTGAGATAGCAGAAGATTTTATATTTTGTTTTTTGGCGATATTTATAAATGTTTTAAACTCGTGTGAATCCCACAGAGGAAGATTTATGCACCAGAGTCAAGGCGTGTAGTAGCAGGTCCTACATAGATGCAAGCTTTTGTTTTGAAAACTTATCAGGTTTAGATTCTTACTTAAAAAGGTCAAAGGGAGACTTTATATAACATATAATATCGTGTTGTTTGTGTAAAAAGTAGATAGTACAGGGATCACAAGGAAATATATCTCGTATGGAAGTCAAAATAAAACCGATTAGACGTGAAGAGGCGCCAAAGAGACTTTACAATAACGAGGATGAAGAAGCTATGAACATGGTGAGACAGATAACTCAGACTCGGTAATTACCATTATATCCTCTACTCTGTTAAAATTGTAGACGAGGGTAGGTAAACTCAGACTCGGTAATTACCATTATATCCTCTACTCGGTAATGCATCTCATCTAGATGAATCGAACGGTGCAAATTTAATTTCAGGTGAAGAAGCTGTGATGAATGGAGTTGAAATAAACGATGATTCAAATGAACCAACAATGGGTGAAAAACTTACAAGTTTAAACTTAATAGAAATAATATTTTCACTATAGGCCCCTATAATATCTGTAAAACTATATTATTGAATTAGTTGCATTATAGGTCCCTATATTATGCAAATAGAAGTAATATTTTTTAAACAAATACACAATATACGTCCCTATAATAGGCAAACAGAATTAGTTGTCTATTAGTTGCATTATAGGTCCCTATATTATGCAAAGAAGAACACGGAGTACACTTTGGAATAGATATCTATTCCAAAAATTTTAAGTGCGAAAAATTTAATAGACAGAGTGATTATTAATTTACGTGAATTTCTTTTGCATAATTACACAAAATGTGTTCTTATTTTTAGATTTTGGAGTTTGTACGTGATGGAGATAAAAGCGTGGCAGAATTAATGGATATTGGGAGGAAATTATTGGGAAGGTAAGGGGCCATTTTGACATTTCTTGAACATGATGGGCCATTTTGATATATAAAATATCCATTAGTTACAGTTTCTATTTACAGGAGACAAGTACTTCCAACTGTTCCACATTTCTTAGATATTGTTCAGGTATAATAACAACATTTCTCGATTAATTGCATTATAAGTCCCTAATATTATAAATAAATTGCGCTATAGTCCTTATATTTTTTTTAATTGCATATAGGTTGAAGGGACATTTCCTAATGGAACAAAGTTAATTACTATACATGAACCAGTTGCGAGTGAAAATGGAAATCTCGAGTTAGCCTTACATGGCTCTTTTCTTCCTAGTAAACCTTTTTACCTTTTTAACCTTCCCATTATTTTACCAGGTAAAGATTCTTCTACTTTTTAATTTTTTTTTACAGTTCCTTCATTAGAAAAATTTCCAGCTCTTGAAAATTGTAAAATTCCTAGGGAATTACTATTCGGAAATGGGTCAATTATCCTTAATTACGGAAGAAAAGCAGTAATTATTAAAGTTACCAACACTGGAGATGGACCAGTTCAGGTAATTACTGTATAATATAGGGACTTGTAGCGTAATTATATATTAAAAAGAACAAATTAAAAAATTGTTTTTGTGTATTCAGATTGGAAGCCATTATCACTTTATTGAAGTGAACCCATCTTTAGTTTTTGATCGAAGAAAAGCATATGGAATGCGTTTAAATATACCAGCAGGAATAGCTACACGATTCGAGGTTTTTATATTATATTAAAAATTGCGCAATAGGGTCCCTATATTAATTGTTGTGATAATTTTTCAAATGGTCCTTGAACTTCTAAAGTTGCCCAAATAGTCCTCGAAATTTGTTTCTTTACCCCCACATCAAACTCGATCCATTTTTACCGTTTTGTTACCCAAATAGTCCTCAAACTTTTAAATTCCCCACAATAGTCCCTGAACTATCCCCATTTTACCAGTTTAGTCCTCGAACAAAAATGAGAATTCGAGGACCATTCATGTAACTTTAAAAGTTCAAGGACCACCTAGTGTTGATTTAGTTCATGTTCTACTTAAACAAGCACTAAATGCGGACGATAAATCCCTTCTTAGCGATTGCTTGTTTAGACAAGATAATAAGGTTTAATCCTCTTTACCTTTCTTAGATTCTCATTTAGACATTATTTGATCTTAACAGTTAAAGAATATAACACATGTTCATCATGTAGGTCATTCCATCTGATGTACTTAAGCTGTTACAGTCCCTTGTATCAATCATTTGATTGCCAACAAAGAGATGATACAAGGACATATAGTGCAATTAACGAAAAAATAGGGAAATTAAGTAATTAACAAGGGTTTTTATGCAATTAATCCTTTTCTTTATTTTATTTTCAGGAACAATACACGTACTTGACTAGATCCAATTTCTTCGGGTATTTCAGGTAACTTTTTGTATCTCACTAATCAGACAAATTTTACTTTTTTACCTTTTTTACCTTTCTACCCTTTAATCTTATTTATTATTACAGCTAAAAGAGCTCCCTGTTGAAGCGTGTAAATGAATTGCGTACCTGTAGTGCAGTTTTATGAATTGCGTACCTGTAGTGCAGTTTTATGCATAATCTAGGGACCTACAGTGCGTTTTTCGCATAATATTGGGACCAATAGTCCATTTTTTTCATAATGTTGTGACCTTGGTGCATTATTTGCATAAATACAGGGGTATATAGTGCTTTTTTTGCATAACATAGAGACCTACAGTGCAATTTTTGTATAATATATTAGTGCAGTTTGCTCATAATATAGGGACCTATAGTGCAATTAATTTAAAAGAGGATCCTATTTTGCATATTATAGGGACATAAAGTGCATTTTTGCAAAATATAGGGACCTACGTTGCAATTACTGTCTTGTTTTGCATAATATAGGGTTATCCAGTGCATTTTCGGTAGATATCAAGACCTATAGTTCAATTTATTCAAAATAGCATCTTATTTTTCCTTTTATAGGGACCTACAGTGCAATTAATATCTTGTTTTGCATAATATAGAATCATCCCGTGTATTTATTGCAAAATACAGGGACCATACTAGAATTAATTTTCAATTTATTTTAACAGGGATGATTCATTAACCTACTCTTTACTAGTTGCATTATGCACCCCACAGGGACCTATAGTGCAATTATTTGGATATTTACTTTTTTGTTATCTGGTTTTTTTGTAGGCCTGCTTTGATTCTTTGGGAGTTGAATATACTAAATATACACTCCAATTCTAGCTTTTAGCTAGAATTGGGAGTCCATTGGACTTAGCCTATACATACGTGCCAGATTTTTCTTCTATACGGTAATAGGTATATTTTCATAAAGTGGTTATGAAAATATACTATTTTTTACGAAAAGTGATCTTATGAAAAAGTTGTTAACTTTTAACTTTATGAAAATATACCTAATTTTTACGAAAAATAACCTTACGAAAAAATCGTCAGCATTTAATAAATGATATGAGACCCACAGTAATAAGTCACTTTTCATAAAAATAGGTCACTTATCATAAATATGGGTGTAAAAAAAAACTCTCATTTTCACTTATACCGCATGGAAGAATCTCTAATACGTGCCTGTTTATATTTAGAAGAAAAAAGATTATATAAAAAAAAAAAAAAGTTATAAAATTAAGGAAAGAAAATGAATAGTTTTGTTTGGATTAGAAATTTTTATAATTTTTTTTATAAATGATTTAAGATATATTTTGTTTGTATTGAAAAATATACAAAAGAAAAGAAAGAAAATGGTTAATTTTGGCCTATAGTCATTAATAAAACTATTTTCTCTCTATTTGACTCTAATTAGGAGTGAGAATAAAAATAGATAAAGGAGTGGTTTTTGGAACTACTTCTTTTCTTTTATTAAATTTTGAGCCAATTAGAGATTAATGCCTATTAAAAAACTTATTTAAAAAAAGGTGCCTAGAATAAGATTTTTTATAGAAAAATGCCTCATCCCAAACTACCCTTATAATTAACAATTAAAAAAAAAGAAAGTAGAAAAAAAACAAAACAAAAACTAATAATCACACGCGCGCGTCCGTGAAATTTTTTTAAAATCGTCATAACTAATTTTAAAAAAATCAAAAAAAATCAAAAAATTATATATTTGGATAAAGCAAATTAATATTTACGTCTATGATTTTTTTCAGAATTTTTTGAATTTTTTGATTTTTTGAATTTTTTTGAATTTTTTAATTCGCAGAAAATGGAATTCCATGTTTTAAACATAGAATTCCATCTTTAAAACACGGAAACATGGAATTCCATGTTTTAAACATGGAATTCCATGTTTTGATATAAGGAATTTGTTTTCCGCAGACACGAAATTCACTGTTTAAAACATGGAATTCCATGTTTAAAACATGGAATTCCATGTTTAAAACATGGAATTCCATGTTCTGCGAATTAAAAAATTAAAAAAAAATCAAAAAAATCAGAAAATTCCGAAAAAAATCATAGACGTAAATATTAATTTGATTTATCCAAATATGATTTTTTTCGATTTTTTTGATTTTTTTTGAATTAGTTATGGCGATTTTAAAAAATTTTCACGGACGCGCGCGTGTGATGAAATTAGTAGTAGGTGGTGGTGGTGGTGGTGGTGGTGGTGGTGGTGGTGGAGGCGGTGGTGGTTGTGGTGGTTGTAGTGGTGGTGGTGGTGGTTATGATGGTGGAGGCGGTGATGGTGGTGGTGGTGGTGGTGGTGGTGGAAATATCCTATTATTTGTTTAATATTTAAAAATAAATATTGTATTAAAAATAAAATAATATATTTAATAATAAGGATAGTATAGGTATAAAAAATATAAAGAGGATGTTTTCTATAAATAATTGTTCTATTAGGCATTTATCTCTAAATAAGAAAATTAGAGGCTTAAAAAAATGAAAGACATCATTAAGGAAGCATTTATCTCTAATTACCCCTTAAATTTTTTAACACAAACAATATAAAAATAAAAAATTATTTCTATTCTCTTTCATTTCATCTAAACATAATCTTAAGGTTGAGTTGACATTATAGGAGAATATTATAGACAATATGGAATATTATACTATTTTCAATTAATTTTTTAATAAGTTATGCATTGTGACATATATTTTTTATTTCAAATAATAATAAAGTGTAATATTAAGGAATAATTTATAAATCGTACAAACACCACCTCGTGACCTAACAAGACCGACTCTTTAGCCTCTTCTTACTAAATGCCACAACAAAAAATTAACACTATACCCCAAAAATCCAATTACATTTATACCCTTATTTTGTTTTTTATTTTCCTATATATACTAATTTATATCACAATATTTAAAAAACCCTAATTATCATTTTTTATTTCCCCCCCTCCCTCTCTCTCTCTCTCTCTCTCTCTCTCTCTCTCTCTCTCTCTCTCTCTCTCTCTCTCTCTCTCTCTCTCTCTACTCTCTATTTCCGTCCGCCTCTCTAAAGCAGCCTCCATTATCAAAGCTCCGACGGATCTCGTTGCTGGAGAAGACGGCGGATCTCACTCGGTGTTGCAACCTCCATTCTACAGCTCCTCTTCTACACCTCCTTCTACAACTCCTTTCTCCTCTTCTACAGCTCCGTTCGCGTCGGAGCTTTGCTGCACAGGCGTGGGTCACGACTGTTGCTGGTGCGAGGTGTTGCAACCTGCTGGAGACAACGATTCCGAGCTGCTGCTGGTGCGAGGTGGTGTTTTCCGTTTGCGTAGATCCGGTGAGAAGACAAGTCGGTGGTGGCTCGATCTGGTTTCCAGCTTGGTGATTAATTATTCGAAGATCCCGTCGCTGGTGGTGGTTCTTGCTCGATCAACTTAGATTTTCTGAGCGTAGTGATTACACTAATACAAGACTCTAATCACTATAGGATTGTTACACACTCACAGTTAACTAACCTATATGATTCTCGCTCTTGGATATTTCGTGTCTCTCTTTTTTTCTTCTTCTTCTTCTTCATTTTCTCTCTTCTCTCTTCTCTCATCTTCAAACATTAATCCATGCCACCTATTTATAGGCCTTCACAACTTAACCATCCAATTAATCTAGTCACCTTGGAAACTTCAAACCTCTTAAGTTTCCAAGACAACCCATTAATCTTTGGAGACTATCACTTGGTTTCTCAAGACACCAATTAATATCTAAGACTTCCACTTAGTTTCTCAAGACACTAATTAATATCTAAGACTTCCACTTAGTTTTCCAAGACACCATTTAGTCTTCCAATACATTGGTTCATGGATGTGAGTCAAATCCCAACAAATCCTCCCTTGACGAGCATCCCCAAACACCTCGACAATATCGGATAATGAAACTTTTGTCTTGTGCTCTGATACCACTTTGTTGTGAAAAAAGGTCGGATTTCCCGTTCGAGGATCGTGCATAGAAGAAAAATGAAAAGACAAGAACAACAAGTTTTACGTGGTTCGACCAAAGATGCCTACCTCCACGTAGTAATTCAATATAATCACTCACACTATTACACCTTGGTTTTTGTACGGAAAAACCCGAAACCCTCTAACATAAAGAAAGAACAAAGAACTCCCACACTAATACAAGACTCTAATCACTATAGGATCGTTACACACTCACAGTTAACTAACCTATATGATTCTCGCTCTTGGATATTTCGTGTCTCTCTTCTTTTTCTTCTTCTTCTTCAATTTCTCTCTTCTCTCTTCTCTCATCTTCAAACATTAATCCATGCTACCTATTTATAGGTCTTCACAACTTAACCATCCAATTAATCTAGTCAACTTGGAAACTTCAAACCTCTTAAGTTTCCAAGACAACCCATTAATCTTTGAAGACTATCACTTGGTTTTTCAAGACACCAATTAATATCTAAGACTTCCACTTAGTTTCTCAAGACACTAATTAATATCTAAGACTTCCACTTAGTTTTCCAAGACACCATTTAATCTTCCAATTCATCGGTTCATGGATGTGAGTCAAATCCCAACAGGGACATGTAATGCAAATATCATATAATATATGGACCTATAGTGTAATTAAGTAGGAAACATTAATATTGGAACCTGTAGTGCAATTTTCACATAATATTAGGGTATGTAGTGCAACTTTTTCATAATATAGGATGGGACCTATAGCGCAATGTTAGCATAATATAAGGCCCTATAGTGCAATTGTAGCATAATACTAGGAGCTATAGTGCATTTTTGTGCATAATATAGGGACCTATACTGCAATTAATGTTGGAACCTGCAATACAATATTCATATAATATAGGGACCTATAGTGGTCACATTATGTAAAAAGAGAGTTTAAAACCATAGGGGTAGAACGCAAATTTCATAAACCTTAAGGGTAAATCTCAAAAACCCCATCTTTAACAATAATATTCTTTCATGTTATTTTCATATTAACATATTAATGATGAAATAATGCCTTGATTTTTTAGATTTCAGTTGTGGATTATTTTTGACAGAAAATATTTCAACCTCATCTTCTTTATTAGTATCAGTAAATTGGAAAGAATATTTTCACAGTCAATGTAAAATAAGAGAAAAAGAGAAGCCATTGAAGAGCTTCAAGAAAGTTGCAGAGAAGAGAAAGAAGAAGAAACGAGAGAGAAAGTAAAACTAAATTGTATCTTATTGAATTGTTTTTACATCTTTATCAACTATGTATATATACATGTGATCAATACAAAGCTAGATTACTATATTACACCTGTTCTAACTAACTTACAGCTGTATTTTATTCTAACTGAATTGATAACAAACTATCTTGACTTTGCATTTTAGTCCCTGTAGTTTACTCTTTAGCTATTTTCTTCAAATGCTTTTTGTCGACTTCTGCAGCTGTATTCCAAGATCCCCCCACAAGTGGAACATGGATATTGATAATGCTCAACTTGGAGAGATTTTTATGAAAAGGTAATGAGCCAAGCGGTTCGGTAAACATGTCAGCAAGCTAGAGAGTAGAGGGAATGTAGAAAAGTTTGATGACGCCAGACTGTAACTTTTCTCGAGTGATTTTGCAGTCAATATCAACGTGTTTGGTTCTTTCATGTTGAACCGGATTTGTTGACATTGCAATAGCAGATTTACTATCCGAATATATAAGGGCAGGAGATGAATGAATAATGCCATAATCTCGTAATGCATATATAAGCCATTGTATTTCACATGTTGTGGCGGCTAAAGCTCTATATTCAGCTTCAGCTGAAGACTTACTGATAGTAGATTTCTTTTTACTCTTCCATGAAACAAGTGAATCACCAAGGAAAATGCAAAAACCCGTTATACTTCGTCTTGAGTCAAGACATCCGGCCCAATCACTATTATAGAACGCTTTGAATTTGATTTCTGAAGTCGAGGAGAGAAATATACCTTGACCAGGAGTTGCTCTAATGTATCAAAGCACCCTCTGAGCAGCATTCCAATGATCCGTTGTGGGGTTTGAGAGAAATTGACTTAGAGAATTTACAGAGTAAGCCAAGTCTGGCGGGTAATTGTTAAATATAAAAGTCGCCCTATTAAACGCCTATATGAAGATGGATTTTCCATCAAGAATGTATCATACATACGTAATTTGAGAGTTGATTCCATAGGAAAAGACACTGGTTTGCAATCAATTAAACCACATTCATCACGAATGTCTAGTGCATACTTGCGCTGAGACAATGAAATTCCTTTGGAATTGCATGCTACTTTAATGCTTAAGAAGTATTTAAGTTCACCTAAATCCTTGATAGTAAATTCTTTGTGAAGAAACTGTTTGAGTTTGTTAATTTCATCAATAGAATTGCTAGCAAGGATGATATCATCAACATATACCAATAGCGCAATGAAGGAGGATGATTCACTCTTGATGAATAAACTATAGTCACTATCTGAGTGTTTGAATCCATATGATCTAAGAGCATGAGATAATTTGGCAAACCATTGCCTTGATGCTTACTTTAGACCATACAAACTCTTGGTTAATTTGCAGACAGAGTTTGGTGGAACTTGAAGACCAGGAGGTATAGTCATATATACATCCTCATTTAATTCTCCATGTAAAAAGGTGTTATTTACATCTAATTGATGTAAGTACAAGTTATGTTTTGAAGCAAGTGCTATAATAAGGCGTATGGATACAATTTTAGCAACAGGTGAAAATGTGTCGAAAAAATCCAGGCCCTCTTGTTATTATAGCCTTTAGCTACAAGGCATGCTTTGTGTCTTTCTAGAGTCCCATTAGCTTTGTATTTCAACTTAAACACCCATTTGCATCCAATAGGAGACATATTAGGAGTTACAGTGACAATATCCCAAGTGTTATTAGCTTGTAGAGATGTTAATTCATGGTGAATGGCTTCCATCCACTCAGGTGATGTAGAGGCTTGCTTATAGTTTTTAGGTTCAACTTGACTAGTGATAGAAGCAATAAAAGAGGTGTAAGACTAAGATAGTCTATTAGTGCTGAGAAATTCTGTGATAGGGTAGGTTGGTTGGTTTGAAATGACATTTTTGTGATAAGTGTAATGAATTACAAGAAGATGTGGAAGGGAAAATGTAGTCTTTAAGATAGCTTGGAGGTTGTCTGGTTCTAGTTGGTTTGGGATTTTGGTTGTTTGAATGTGTAGGAGGAGAGTTAGTTGATGAAGGATTAGTACTTGGTTGAGGTGTGTCTTGTGATATGGAGGGTGGGGTATAATCTGAATAAGTACTAGTAGAAGGTGGAGAAATGAATGTGTGAAGTTGTGTAGGTGGTGTAATGTTTGAGAATGGAAAAATAGTCTCATGGAATACAACATTTATTGAGATTAAGGTAGTGTTGGTGTCTATATTGAGGAGTTTATAACCTTTTGTTCCAATAGGATAACTCAATAAAATGCATTTGATAGCTCGGGAATCAAATTTTGATCTATGGTTCTGCAATGTTGATGCAAAACAAAGTGAACCAAACACTCTTAGATGGTTAAGTTTAGGTGGTTTTTAATAGAGAATTTGATAAGGTGAAAGATTGTTTAGAAGGGGTGTTGGGAGTCTATTGATTAGATGAGCAGCTGTTAAAATTGATCCAGACCAATATTGTAATGGAAGATTAGCCTGAAACATTAATGCTCTAGCTGTAGTGAGCAGATGTTGATGTTTCCTCTCAACTAAACCATTTTGTTGAGGTGTTTCCACACAACTCAAGTGATGTATTATACCATTATCTGAATAGAACTGTAGGAGATTAAATTCTGCACCATTATCAGACCTTATGATCTTTATCTTTTTGTTAAACTGAGTAAGAATAAGCTGATAAAATCTTAGTAAATGTTGTTGTACTCCTAACTTAGTTTTCATAAGATATATCCAGGTGCATCTTGAGAAATCATCCACAATTGATAAGAAGTATTTGTATCATGTGTAAGCCTCTTGTTTAAGTGGTCCCCATATTTCACAGTGTATCAATTCAAAGCAAGAATTTGTACAACTTTCAGAAATGGGAAAAACGAGTTTCTATTGTTTAGCAAAATGACAGGAATCACAAACATTAGACTTAAGAAAACTAATTGAAGGCACTATAGTTTTGAGTGCAGCTAGCTTGGCCTTTGAGGGATGTCCAAGTCTTGAATGCCACAAATCAAAAGTCTCAGTTGAGGTGTGAAGAGCTATATGGAGAAGATCGACTTGAAGTAGTATAAGCATGACTTTCATAAGCAATCCCAATCATCATTTGGGATTTTTGAACCTGTAGTATACAATGAGATGGAAAGAAAATGACTGAAACCTGTAAGTCTTGAAACTGATAGCAAGTTATATTTCAAGATTGGTACACAAAGTACATTATGCAGAGTAATATGATCATTTAGGCATATACTACCTTTGTGAGTAGCAGAAATGATCTCACCATTTGGTAATGTAACTGGTATATTGACAGGAGTAGTATCACTAGTATATAGAAACTGATTATACACTAAATGTTCAGTAGCACCTGTATCAAGAATCCAAGAATTTGCATCAAAATTACCTTCCTGTGTGGAGACATGATGAACTGCAGAAGGAATAGATGAATTCTCTGCAGATCCATGTGCTAGAGCCATCAATTTTGCAATATCTTTAGGAGTGAAATCATTTAAGCTAAGTGGTTTTGATTCTTGACCATTGAACTCTGTATCATTATCTTCTTGAGCCATAGCATAATGTGTTTTTGAAGTATATGATCTTTGATTGTTATTGCAAACTCTTTTTCCTTTTGATCCTTCCCAACCAACTGGATAACCGTAATTTGATAACAGGTCTCAATAGTATGACCAGTAAAACCACAGTGAACCTTCTTCCTTTCAGAGAAAGTGTTATTTCTAGGAGCATTCTTTGTATAAAATGCATGAACAGGTGTAGTATTGATTGAATTAGTAAGCAATCTTTGGCTTTCTTCTTGAAGACTCATGGCAAAAACCGAGTTTATACTTGGTAAAGGATTCATTAGAAGAATTTGGCTTCTAACAGATGAATATGATTCATTCAGTCCTATTAAAAACTTGATAACAAAATCATTATGTTGTCTCTCAATTAAGATTTCTAGCAATTTACAAGAGCATTGGTTCATATGACCACAAGAGCAGCTAGGTAAAGGTCTAAAGTGGATATACTCATCCCAAATAGTTTTAAACTTTGCAAAATATTCTGAAATTGAACTATTATTTTGAGAAATCGAGCTTAAACTTTTTTCTAAGTGAAAAACTCGTGTTCTATTACTCTTGCTGAAACGAGTTTTTAACTCACTATACAAATCAAAAGCAGAGGCAACATACAACAAGCTTCCTCTAATATCTTTAGAAAAAGAGTTTAAGAGCCAAGAAAGTACCAAATTGTTTGCTCGATTCCAAGCAGAAAAAAGCATCACAACTGTAAGAGGAGGTTGTGTGATGTCTCCATTAATAAAGCCTAACTTGTTCTTCACTGATAGAGCAATCTCAATTGCTCTTGACCAAGATAAGTAATTATCTCCAGTCAATACTTCTGAAACTAAAGAAATCCCAGTGTTTTCGCTAGGATGAAGATAGTAGGGGCTAAAAAAGTCTTCAGTTGGTGATTGATTCGCCATTGTAGATAATAGAAAGAGATTATAGAAGAGAAATGTAATGTAAGATATGTGGATGATTTATTTAAGATTGCTCTGATACCATGTAAAATAAGAGAAAAAGAGAAGTCATTAAAGAGTTTCAAGAAAGTTGCAGAGAAGAGAAAGAAGAAGAAACGAGAGAGAAAGTAAAACTAAATTGTATCTTATTGAATTGTTTTTACATCTTTATCAACTATGTTTATATACATGTGATCAATACAAATCTAGCTTACTATATTACAGTTGTTCTAACTAACTTATAGCTATATTTTATTCTAACTGAATTGATAACAAACTATCTTGACTTTGCACTTTAGTCCCTGTAGTTTACTCTTCAGCTATTTTCTTCAAATGCTTTTTGTCGACTTCTGTAGCTCTATTCCAAGAGCCAAAGTAAAAGAATTTACCATGGAGGATCAAAAGATGAAGATGAAAATATAGACAAATATATTTTCGTTTTAACCCTTGATGCAAAGCTTTATGTTATTTTTTGTTGGTTACATGGGTTCCGGGCTAGTAGATTTATGTTATTAATAGTATTGACGGGAATATGATCTGTTCAAGGTCAATGCATTTGAAGAAACAATCAACTGCTATTTCGATGCACTTTCTAGGTAAGTAAAGCTTTTGTTTGGTCCTCAGTGGGGGGTCACGTTATCATCAGGGATCTATAGTGCAATTTTTGTACAATATAGGGACATATAGTGCAATTTTAGGATAATATAGGGATTTGAAGTGCATTTTTTGCATAATTTAGGGTCCTATAGTGCATTTTTGTATAATATAGGGACCTACAGTGCAATTCTTTCATAGTACATGGACCTATAATGCAATTTTTGCATAATATAGTATGGCAATTTTTGCATAGTGTAGGGACCTGTATCTCAATTACCGCATAATATAAGGACCTATAGTGCAATTTTTACGTAATATAAGGACTATAATGCAATTAACTTAAAAAATTGGTATAGACCACAGGGAGCCGTAGTACAAATGCATATACAAGGATTTATTATACAAATAAATCAAAATTAATATAGAGACTCATAGTGCAATTGATTCAATTTCTTCTAATATAAGGACCTATAGTGCAATTAAGTCGCCTTTTTTTCTTTTATTTTTGTGTTTGCTTTCCTAAACAGCTCCTTGACTTGTATATTACAGAAAGCACTGCGAGAAGATTAACAAATGAAAACTTTGCAAAACAGTCCTCAAACAATGATGTAATTGATAATGAGCCTCTAATTGAAAGCCCTAAATCCTAAACTGAACAAAAAAATTCTTATATTGTAATTTGTTGCCAAAATACTGTTCGTGTATTTACTATAAAGTCCATAATTCAGGTAATTTTAAAATCTTTATCCTTATCTAAGTAATTTACTAATTTACACTTACTAGTATTTGTTCCTCTCCCTCTCACAATACTGATGAAGTGATTTCTGCTCGAAGGGATGATCCGGTTACGGGTGGTAATAACCCTGTCTCTCCTTCGTCTGGGTCCTCTACCCCTATGGTGTCGCCGAGTACTTATTTGGTTGCTAATACCCCCATACATGATTCCTCCTTCTCTTTTTCCGAGATCCCCATTTCCATGGAGCGTCCAGAGGAGGAAAGATGTGGTCCTAGCACTAAGAAACGCAAGCTGACCCATGCGGAGATGGTGGGGTTTAAGGAAAGTGAGGATGGCTTGGTGGAAGTTCCTCTTCTTGACATGGCAGTTGACGTGGTCCCTCTTACTACGGTGGTCCCTGATGATGTGGGTGGTTGCTCTCAGCAACCCCCACTGGAGCCATGATCGGAGTTTTTTGGAACTGTCAAGGGACGGGGTCCCCCTTGACGGTCCAAAACCTTAGGGAAATCATCTCTAAGGATAAACCCCGGGTCATCGGGCTTTCAGAGACGAAGACCAAAAGGAAGAAGATGCTTATTTTGGCGAAGAAATTAAAAATGAATTTGCTGTGGAGTGTGGACCCGGTGGGGCTCTCTGGTGGTCTAGCTATTTTGACTGTTGATGGTTGGCAGGCTGATGTAGTTTCCTTTTCTAGTAATCATATTTCTCTTTCTGCTACTGATGATTTAAACTCTTTTTGGTATTTGCATTTTGTGTACTCGTTACCTAATGATTCTAGTAAAAAGTCTTTATGGGATTATATTCATGATGTTTCTATCAATAACCCCCTGGCCCCTAACCTGTTTATTGGTGATTTTAATGACATCCGGTTGGACCAAGAAAAAGTGGGGGGGTTAAGGAAGAATCCAACGGAAATGCGCCTTTTTAATAATAACATAATCCTTAATGAACTTGCTGAAATCCCCTCTAAAGGTTGTTCTTTTACTTGGAGGAATAATAGGAGTGAGGATAGCTTAATCCTTCAAAAATTAGATAGAGGGTTGGGCTCTGCTACCTGGTTTGATGTTTTCCCCAACTCTTGGATCCATAATCTCCCTCCTATTGGCTCTGATCATTCTCCAATGGTTCTTCATTGGGATGATCAGCCATCAAGTAATCCTAGACCAACCTTTAAATTGGATCCAACTTGGTTGGATATTGAATCATGTTCATTGGCTATTCGTAATTGCCTTTCCTCTTCTCGTAATTTTTCTGGTCCCTCATCGGTTAGATTTCCTAAGAGATTGGCTAAATGCAAAAAAACTATATTAAGATGGAAAAAAGCCAACTTGAAGAACAATATCCTCATCATTAACTTATTGTCTAAAAAGCTCGAAAACCTTATGATTTCTAATCCTGATGGCCTACTTCCTCACTCTCAAGACCTCTTCACTTCTATATCTAAGGATATTGAATATTTTTGGTCCCTCGAGGAGAAGTACTGGGCTACTAGATCTAGATTCTATGGCTTAAGTTAGGTGACAGAAATTCGAAATTCTTTCATTTATCCACTCGTATTAGGAGAGCTTCTAATAAAATGTTATCCCTTTTGAAAGAAGATGGTTCATGGACTTCGAATCCCACAGAACTTAATGATCTGGTTATTAACTTCTTCAAAAACCTCTATGAAGATTCGGGTCCAAGAGTGATTGAGCCCATTGTCCAGAAGGTGTCCCCTTGTATTAATCAAGTCCAGAATGATTTACTATCGGTCCCAATCTCCGTTAAGGAACTTAAACAAGCCACATGGCAACTTGGGGCCTCCAAAGCTCCAGGGCCTGATGGCTTTCCAGGCTCCTTTTTTCGAAAGTATTGGGATTATCTGAAAGATGACATCCTGGCTATCTGTAATGGGGTGTTAGCTGGCAATGTTTCCCTTGGCTCTATCAGCGACACCAATATTGTTCTTATACCTAAATGCAAGCATCCTCAGAAAATAGGTCAGTTCAGACCTATTTCGTGCACAAATTTTCTGTATAAGATTTTCTCAAAAGTGATGGTGATGAGATTATCGAGCATTATCCCTGATATTATATCCCCTACCCAATCAGCCTTCATTAAGGGCAGACTTATCCAAGATAACATTATCATTGTACATGAAGTTATCCATAAGCTCAAGCATCTAAGAAAGAATTCTAAGGACAGCTATTCTATCATCAAAGCTGATCTACATAAAGCCTATGATCGGGTTAGTTGGCCTTTTCTTTTTGCTATTCTTATTAAGATGGGATTCAATCCCTCTTGGGTCTCATGTATCAGAGAATGCGTTACTTCTGTTACATTCAATGTGTTAGTTAATGGGAATAAGGTAGGTGACTTTAAACCCTCTAGAGGTCTCCGCCAAGGGGATCCTCTCTCCCCCTACCTTTTTACTATTGTTTCTAATGTCCTCTCTTCACTCATTGAGGCTGATTTCCGTCTGGGGGATATCAAAGGCATCCAAATGGGAAGAAATGGCCCCCACATTCACCATCTGTTATTCGCTGATGACTCTATTTTTTTCTTAAAAAATTCAGTCTTGGAAATTCATGCATTTAAGGAAATCTTGTATAAGTTCTGCTTTGCTTCAGGTCTTTCTATTAACCTTAACAAGTCTTCTATTTACCTGAGTCCTAACTGTTCGGCCTCCATGAAATCCCTTCTAGCTGAAGCTTTCCGTATGCCTGTGTCTGAGGACCTTGGTCTTTACCTTGGCCTTCCTACTAGTTGGGGGAATTCTAAGACAAAAGCTATGGACTCCCTTATAGACAAAATGGCCACTAAGTTAAGTGGGTGGAAAAAATCCCTTCTTTCTATGCCTGGGAAGGCTACTCTAATATCATCTATTATTCATGCCTTCCCGACATATTTTATGTCCTTACTAGCACTGCCAAAAGGGGTAATCAAGAAGATTAACTCCCTGACTTGTCACTTCTTGTGGGGGAATGAAGAAGATCGAGGTATCCATTGGGTCAATTGGAATAAAGTTTCATCCCCCAAAGATGCTGGGGGCCTTGGCATAAAAAACCTGGAGATCTTTAATTTGGCTCTTCTTGCGAAACAAGCCTGGTCCATTCTTATTCGCCCCCAGTCGTTAGTCCATCTGGTACTTAAAAGTACCTACTTCCCTGATAATGAGCTTCTTTGCTCTAAAGATGTTAAAAAGGGGTCCTGGATATGGAATAGCATTCGAAAAGGATGCGAATTCCTTAAACCTCTTTTGATTAAGACTATTGGAGATGGGCATAACACATTGATATGGGAGGACAATTGGATGGGCAAGCATATTGAGAAACCTAGTTTTTATTCAGATGATCCATCTTTCCCTAAATTTGTAGCGGATCTCTTTTCCTCTTCTACTCGGACTTGGAAATTGGATATGCTGAACTATCTTTTCCCCCCTGAACTGGTCACGATTATCTCAAATATCAATATCCCTTGGACCAATCAGGTGGTTGAATGGGTTTGGCCTCTCTCCAAAGATGGTATGTACTCTTGCAAGTCGGGTTATCTCTCAGCATTCCAACCCTTTATTACCCCCTCAATCCACCTTTCCACCTCTTCTTTTCCATTTACTGATCTGCTAAAACTTTGCTGGAAATCCCAGACCCCTCCCAAATTTAAATTTTTCTTCTGGAGGGTGATGATGAATGCGCTTTCTACGGAGCAGAACAGGTTCTCCCGCTCTTGTGCTTCTACTGACCTATGTCATATTTGCCTTAAAGAAGAAGAGTCGTTGGAACATCTTTTTTTAAAATGTGATTGGACTAGAAAGTTCTGGTTTTTATCCCCCCTCCACTGTCATATTGTCCCTACTAGTTATCTTAGAATTGGAACTTGGATTGGTTCGATTATTGACCAAGGGAAGGACTCCAAAGATAGATCCCATCTTCTATTAACCATCATTCTATGCTTTTGGGTCATTTGGCTCACCAGGAACAAGGTTATATTCCATTATACCCCCGTTGATTTAGATGCTTGTCTGAACTTATTGAATATCGTACATAGTCAAGTGTTCTTTGACGAGGGTCCAAGCTCTTCAATACCTCCTGCTGATCCTTTGTACCCCCTACTCAATTCTACCCTGCCCCCTTGTTGGATTCCTCCTCCACAGCACAATCTGAAGATGAATGTTGATGCTGCTTACAAGACAGGGAAAGCCTCCGCTGCTGCAGTGATTCGTAACTGGAAGGGTGATATTGTTGATGGTTTTGCCATGAACATTACTGCTTCCTCTAGTTTTGAAGCTGAAGCTAAAGCATTGAGATCTGGCATTCAATTTGCTTTAGACCACGCTCCCCTTTGCGACAGATTTGAAACTGACGCCGAAGCCGTTCTTAAAGCTGTGTATTCATCGAGCCCGAACTGTCATTGGAAGGACAGGGCTATCCTCGGTGATATTCGAAATATGGCTAGCAATCACAGTCGTTTACGCATCTGTGGTGTTAGAAGAACAGCGAACAAAGTTGCTGATTGGCTTGCGAAAACTTTCTCTGATTCTCGTTTGTCTTGTAATTGGCTTTGTAACATTCCTTTAGAACTTAAGCTTATTGCTTGTAATGACTGTAACTCTTTTGCTGCATCAGGAGTTGGATAAACTCTTGATGCTTTTTTCTATATATTTGATTCCTTTGTCTAAAAAAAAGTAAATCAATTCATAAAATCAAATTATCAAAGCCATGTTATTGGACTTCAATTTTTACTAAAGATGAGAAATTTAATGGGTTAATATTACTTTATCAAACAGGAGATATTGAAATAAGGTAAGCTATATTTCAATTTTCAATATTGAAATAGGGACCTATAATGCAATTTTTGATACTTGTAGATCTTTGCCGGATCTTCAACTTGTGAAAGAATTCTCTTTAATGTCGGTTTTAAGGTGGAATTTTAAAGCCAAAATGGAAAGGACTTTGAGTTCAACTAGTAATGGACATATTGTACTGGTAAAACTTTTATTTATTGCAATTTATGTCCTTATGGTTTTGTAAATTGACACTTTTTCCCCTGTGGTTATTAAAGTGCATGTTACCCCACCATTTTGAATATTTCGTCTAATTTTTTGATTTTTTTAATATAAATTTGTGGAATGACTATATTACCCATCAATAGGGGCAGAGCTAAGCCTAAGCTAGGGGCCCCTGACTTTATACTTTTACCTTATTTCCCCCCCAAATTTTCAGAATCTTCACTTGGCTTCCCCAACTTTTAAAACTACTATTTATTTGTATGAATATTTTGTTTTTTCTAGAATAAAATATAGGTTATTTTGTATAATATAGGGAATTATGGTGTAACTAATTCAAAAAATATTAATATCGAGAGACATATAGTGCAACTTTTTCAAAATATAGGGACTAACAATGCAAGTTTTTATAATATAGGAACCCATAAATGCAATCTTTGCATAATATATTAGGGACCCATAAATGCAATCTTTGCTTTATATAGGGAAAATTTGCAATCTTTGCATAATACAGGAACCTATAATGCAATATTTGCATAATATTGAGACTTATAGTGCAATTTTTGCATAAATTAAGGACACATAAATGCAATCTTTGCATAACATAAGGACCTATAATGAATTTTTTGCATAAAATAAGGACCTGTACTGCAATCTTTGCATAATACAGGGACCCATAACACAATGTCTTCATAATATAAGGACCCATAATGCAACTTCTGCATAATATAGGGACCTGTAGTTCAATTAAACTTGATCTCCATCCCTACCCATCAATATATGATACTTCATTAAAATAAAAGAAAATAAAAATATTACTTATATGTTTGTAATATCTTATCATATTTTACAGATAAATGGATATGAAGTGGCATTAATTTCTATATTAGCAAACGAAAACGATTTCAGGTACCTCAATATTTATATACAATTACACCCCTTGCATTATTCCAAAATGTCTAAAATACCCCCTCAATTATTATGATACTAAAACACCCCCTTGACAAGACTATGTCTTTTGGATGTTAATTCGAACATAAAAAATAGACAGAGGGTGATTTAGGTTTTTTGTAATAGTTAGGGGTGTAATTGCAATTAAACAAAATATACTAAACAATTTTCTATATTATTTTTGGGTCCCCGAATCTTTACCTTTACTACACGATGAAGTATTAGCAGCTGCAACTAAAGCTGCAATAAGTGTTTCTTCATCTCACAAGAAAAAACAGGTTAGTGCATAATATAGGGACCTATAGTGCAATTAATATACTAATGCTTCTCAATGTGGGATCCACAGGGAACTGGTATTTTCGGTGGAATTGTAAAAGGACTCAAAATTATGAGAAATTTGCACTATAGGTGGTGAGATCAATTTTTTAAAATTGATTACATTATAAGTTACTATTTTGTACAAAACAACGTAGATTTACTTGTAGATAAAACAAAATATCAGTATTTTTTGTCGAGAAAAAAAAATATATTCATACAAATTGAATAAATCAAAGCCTAATAAGATAAATTTCAAAAGTTGGAAGACCAAGTGCAATTAACTTAGAAATTACAAGAGGGACCTATAGTGCAATTCTTGTATAATATAGGGGGTGTTGCCCCCTGAACCCCCAACAAATATGATCTGACTCTTGATTGTTAATAATAGGGACCTATGATGCAATTCTTGCATAATATTGGGACCTTGATGAAGTAACTATGTTTATTCTGTTTTGTAGAGATAAAAAGTGAAAGAGAAAGATTATTTGAAGATGGAATTACTGATATACACCAGAGTTAGAACTAAAGAAGAAATAATTGCTAAATATAGAAAAACAGGGGTAAGTTTATTAAATAAAATAAAATAAATAAATATTCTTCCATTTTATTAATTAATCAAATAAATTTAATATTTATTTTTTTAATTTATATCAGGATGCATCATCTGTAGTTGGACAAGCAAAAGATAAGCTATTAGAACGTGGAGAAAAACTTGAGGTGAATATTTACTTTCTTAATTAATTGCATTATAGATCCTTATATTATATGCAAATTGAGGGGCTTAAATGAAGATTTCGGAAAATTGGGAAGGCTTGGCTTAAAGTATTAATATATTTATTTTTTTCTTTAAATGCTAGTTTGAAAATCTCTCCCCCTACCCTTATTTTTTTTAATTGCACTAAAGGTCCCTATATTCAAAAGGGAGTTGGGGTAATGCCCATGAATTTTTTTCGAGTTACTATAGGTCCCTACTCCCTATAGGTTTAGGTTTTCAAAAAAATCATTTTATCAAGCAAAGAGTGAAATAAGCTAAAGAGTAAGGACCTATAGTGCAATTAACTATATAGTATGTAAACTAATTTAGCAATTTCCGAAATTAAACTAATTACACAATAATCTATATATTAATTACTTTCAGTTTGTTTCTTATTTGTCTAACACAATAAATATATCTTAACATGCAGAGCCATGTTATAAATGGGTGCGTCCAAGACCACCCTCAAATTCTAAAAAGAAAAACTTTTTTTATTAATTAAATTTTTTATACAATAATAATTATTTAATTATTTTAAATTCTTAACTTAGTTGATTATTCTAATTGTATATACTTATAATTATTTATAACAAAAAGGTTAAAATTATATATAATTCAATAATTTTTTGTGATTCTATATTGCATTCACAGAAATTATACTTTTGATACTTTAATTTTACTTAATTTGATTACTGATGTACATATATTTTAATTTTTTTTTATCATAAGTTCTTTTTTTATATATAGAACAGAAATATATGGATGAATTTTTTCAATTAATCTTTTTATGTGATTATTGTTCAATATTTATTATATCAAAAAAGAAAAATTTAACACATAAATAAATTGATACAATTTTAAATTTTTTATATTTAATTATAATTCATGATATTCTTATTTCATTTTTTTATATGATAGAAAAAATTGAGGTATTGTCCTGGAATAACCTTTATACTTGAATCCTAATCTCCATTTTTAATCACAGATTTGCCACTGTGTATAATTATTTTCTATAGTTAGAAGAGGGAGAAATTCTTGGGATAATAAATATTTTTTTCAAACATGTTTCGTTTAAAAAACAAAAAAAAAACAAGTGAACTAAAAAAAATTACGAACAAACAATATAAAAATAAATGAAATCTTACATAGTTTTTTTTCTATCCACCACATTCTCGATCTTGATTTTTGAAGCTTCCCAGGAGAGTCTTCAGCCATAATTGGATATTTACTACAAAACAATTCAAAAAATAGAGTATAAGACTAAACCGCTCACTCAAACAGTCACGTGCAAAATATATCAAACCCACAAAACTCACCGATAGAGTATAAAATTGTCATTGTATGATTATTGTAAAAATATGATAAACATTTATACAATTTATTTGGATTATTTTTCCAGTGTAACCCAATTGAGTTAGAATTTTTTTGGACTTAATTGCTAGGCCCCGATATTATGCAAAAACCGTAATAAAGATCTAAGTTAAAATGAACTCATTCCAATAATTCAGAGTAGACTCAAGTTATTATTGGACTTTAAAAAACCATCTCAACCCAATAATCTTGTTCAGACCTACTAAAACCTAAATCACATCTCATTTACACTCGCATTGAAACTGAACAACAAAAAGAAATCTCTTTACACTCCCCCCGCCGCGTGAACCATTCTTCACCACCATCATCGACTCGGTTTACCTACGCTATTAACCATCGAAGAACCCAAATTAAGGTACCATTTTTTTAAATCGTACAATGATTCAAGTATAAATGTTTATTATATTTTTATAAGTATCGCTAAATATCCATTTTATGACCGTTGGAAAATTTTATGCGCAAAAATAGCGTGTGACTTTTGTGGGCCCCATGATTTAGCGTGACGGTTTGAGTGAGCAATTTGGTCTTATACTCTATTTTTTTAATTGTTTTGCAGTAATTATCCAACTATAGCGGAAGTCTCTCCTAGAAAGCTTAAAAAAATTGTTGGGCTATTGACCTTTTATAAGAGATGGGTTGGGTTTTGTCCAAAATTATTTAATTCCAATTAGGACCGAGCAAATCATGAAAATAAACCAAACAAAAAAACTAAAAAAATCTATTTCTTTATATATATATCAATTAATTGCATTATATGCCCCTAACTAGTTATTTAAATTTAAAGATTGTTGAACGATTTAAAAAATAATTATTTGAATCATTGATTAATAAAGTAAATTAAGCTAATAATTAGCTTTAGGTTTCCAAAAAAACATTTTATCAATCAAAGAGTGAAATAAGCTAAAGAGTAAGGACATATAGTGCAATTAACTAAAATAGTATGTAAACTAATTTAGCAATTTCTGAAATTATATATATATATATATATATATATATCAATTAATTGCATTATAAGCCCCTAACAAGTTATTTAAATTTAAAGATTGTTGAACGATTTAAAAAATAATTATTTGAATCATTGATTAATAAAGTAAATTAAGCTAATAATTAGCTTTAGGTTTCCGGAAAATCATTTTATCAAGCAAAGAGTGAAATAAGCTAAAGAGTAAGGACCTATAGTGCAATTAACTAAAATAGTATGTAAACTAATTTAGCAATTTCCGAAATTAAACTAAGTGCACAATAATCTATATATTAATTACTTCCCGTTTGTTTCTTATTTGTCTAACACGATAAACATATCGTAACATGTATAACCAATGGCAGAACCATGTTATAAATGGGTGGGCTCAAGCCCATCCTCAAATTCTTAAAAAAAAACTTTTTTTATTAATAAATTTTTTTATACAATAATAATTATTTAATTATTTTAATTTTTTAACTTAGTTGATTATTCTAATGTTTATACTTATAATTATTTATAACAAAAAGTTTAAAATTATGAACAATTCAATAATTTTTTGTGATCCTACATTGCATTCATAGAAATTATACTTTTTATACTTTAATTTTACTTAATTTTATGAGATAATTTTTAATTAATTACACTTCTTCACTTTTCATTCTCTAAAAAAGGAGGAGGAAATTAGTTCCTACTTACTCACAAATTTTCAACTTAATTCTCAATTAAGCACATGGTCATATTTACCTTCATTGTTGCCCTTATATGTTTTTTTATTTTATTATATATTTATATTATATTTATATTTAATATCTGTATTTATTTTTTTATTTTTTTAAATAATTTTTTTTCATTTGTTTTCCGATTTTTTTTTAATTTTTTTTTCGAAAAATATTTTTTTTTCGGATTTTTTTTTTCCAATTTTTTTTTCCCGAAAAATATTTTTTTTTTCGAAAAATATTTTTCTTTTCGAATTTTTTTTCCGGAAAATAATTTTTTTTTTCGAAAATTTTTTTTTTTCCCGATTTTTTTTTTTTCGAAGATTTTTTCATTAGCACACAAGTCCATACTGTTTTGTGTTACTGTAACTCTTACATCAAGCGATTGTGTGTTACATTAACACACAATCAGATGTTCAGACTATCTGTACACTATTATCTATTTCTGTATACAAATATTCTGTACATCTTATACTGTGTTCCTGCAACACACAATTGTTATTTGTGTGTGTTTAAGCAACGCAAAACTGTAAATGACACACAAGTCCATACTGTTTTTTGTTACTGTAACTCACACATCAAGCAATTGTGTGTTACATTAACACACAATCAGATGTTCAGACTATATGTACACTATTATCTATTATTGTGTACAAATATTCTGTATATCTTATTTTGTGTTCCTGCAACACACCATTGTTATTTGTGTGTGTTAAAGCAACGCAAAACTGTAAATGATAAATGCATTGTGTGTCTTACCAACACAAAACCCATACTGTTGTGTGTTACTTAACACATACTTCCAGCAATTGCGTGTTGCATGAACACATAATCAGTCTACATATACATTATTCTATACCTTTGTGTACAAATATTCTGTCTGTCTGATTTTGTGTTCATGTATCACACAATTTGTTATTTATGTGTGTTTAAGCAACTCAATATTATACATATTGGGTGTTCATGCAACACACAACACATATGATTTTGTGTTACTTTAACACACCATTATCATATGTACTAATCTTACATCATGTTATCATGGGAAAAAAATTCCGGGAGAAAAAATCGAAAAAAAAAATTTAAAAAAAAATCGAAAAAAAAAAATTCGAAATTTTTTTTTTCCGAAAATTACATTATTGGCTCCTAACAAGTTATTAAAGATTGTTGAATGATTTAAAAAATAATTATTTAAATCATAGATTAATAAAGTAAATTAAGCTAATAATCAGCTTTAGGTTTCCGAAAAATCATTTTATCAACCAAGGAGTGAAATAAGCTAAAGAGTAAGGACCTATAGTACAATTAACTAAAATAGTATGTAAACTAATTTAGCAATTTTTGAAATTAAACTAATTTCACAATAATCTATATATTAATTACTTTCAGTTTGTTTCTTATTTGTCTAACCCGATAAACATATCTTAACATGTATAACTAATGGCGAGCCATGTTATAAATGAGCCCACCCTCAAATTCTAAAAAAAAACTTTCTTTATTAATTAATTTATTTTATACAATCATAATTATTTAAGGAATAATTACCATGTAAGTCATCAAATTAACATTAATAGCCCTCCAGCATCTTATCTTTAAAATTGCCCATAAAAGTCACCTAGCAAATATTTCTTTCCTTTTTTACCCCTTTATTACCTTTTATTTCATTTCTTTTTCTTTTTATTTCTTTATTCCTGCAGCTCACTTTCTCTCTCTCCTCACACGCACTCACACACACGCATTGTCTTCTTCTCTCTTTCTCTCAAACTGCTTCCATGGTGATTTCTTCCTTTCTGCTTCATTTTTTTTCAAATTTTTTGCTGCAATTCAAGCTTGATTAGTCATCTCAAACCACAGGTGATTTCTTCTATCCTTTTCTCTTTCTATTTTGTTTCATATTGATTCTTTTCTTTGTCGATTGTTTATGAAATTCTGTCCTTGAATTCTTATCTTTCGTAGGCATTACGTTTTTCTTCTTCATTTACATCAAGTTGCTGTGAATTTCTTCTTGTTTATCATCTTCAGTTAGGTAATTCATCTTATCTTCTTCTTTTTCCGTTGAATTTTCTCATTTTGTTCTGTTTTCTAGCTGTGATTCTGTGATTGTTAGTTTTTTTAGTTCGAATGCTTGTAAACTATAATTCTATGACTCGTCTTGTTTTTTAAGAGCTAATTTTTTTCACGTTATATAAATTTATGAAGATCTTCATCATCATTTTTGAAATCAGAAGTATTTAACTGCTTTTATGACTTATTTTTGCTCTTATATTAGCTCACTTATAATCATTGATCAGTATATAATTGTGTATTGTGCAATTTAGTTCATAATTATGTATGTAGTGATTATACTGCAGTTTTTTAGTGAAACAAGTTCCTATAATGCAATATACTAAAAAACAGGGACCTATATTGCAATTTCTGCCTTATATAAGTTTGTATTGTGTAATTAGTCCATAAAAATGCATTATATTACAGATTTTGCATGAAACAATGTCTTAAAATGCAATAACTTAAACTATAGGGACTTATACTGCAATTTTTGCATTATATAAGTTTGTATTAGTTCATAAAAATGAATATATTGCTACATGTTGCAGATTTTGCTTAAATTAAGGTCTTATAATGCTATATACACAAACAATAGGGACCTATAGTTCAATTTATGCATTATACAGGGCTATTTGTTTTGGTGGGAATTTTCCCACCAAACAAACTGTCTTTTTTTTCCCTCATGATATTCACTTTTTTTCCTACTCTTATGCCTTAGGTTGTTTCATTTCATTTAGATTGTGTTTTTATTAGCTTTGATATATAATTTGTTCTTGTTTCGTGTTTTTTTGCAGATTTTTAATTTACTTTTCTGCAGATTTTTTTGGTGGGAATTTTCCCACCAAACAATCTGTCTTTGTTTTTCCCAACTTTTTTAGTTTTGTTTGTATTCTTATGGCTTATCTTGTTGTTTCATTTAATTTGCATTGTATTTTTATTATCTGTGATGTATAATTTATTTATGTTTCGTGTTTTTTTTTCAGGTTTCAATGTCTTCTTCTGTGTTAGTAGAGTTTAAATTGGGGGACAAGAATTCTTTTTATCCTTTCAGTTATTACATTCCTTTGCTGATATCAAGTCTTACGTTAGTGAAAGGTGGCCTTCTCTTTGTCATCCACTTGTGAAGTACAATTATTCATATGGTTCGCGAAGTAGCAAACTTGTTTCGGAAGCCGATTTTGCAGCCATTATTTAGTTGGTTGAGCATTCTAGCACAGGTGACTTACAAATTAATGTTACCGATGGTAGTGTTTCATTTAGTACATCATCTTGTCATAGCGGAGCATAAAGTTCAACCAGTTCTTCCATTGTTTCGGATAGTTCAGTTTCGCTTCAATCTCCCGTGAGTGTTATTCGTTCAGGAGACGATTCTTTAGATTCGCTTCATAAACCTAAAAAACTTCGAAGCCATAACTGGGACAAACTATTAAAGTCAGTAGGCGAGTTTTACCGTGATGGTGTGAAAGAATTCAGAATCTGTCTAGAAAAATACGCCTGCGAATCAGGTTACTTTTTCGATTTTGGTCACAACAATGCTTCGAAAGTCAGTGTTTATTGTAAAAAGAAGGAATCGAAGGGGTGTCTATGGTATGTATACGCTTCAATCGAGAAAGGTTACGATCATCTCTACGTGAAATCTTTCACAAACACACACACGTGCGGTGAACCAGACAAGTCAATGAAAACCGGTGTTTTATCTTCGGATGTGGTTTGCGATGTTATTCTCGATGAAGTCCGAGCAAGACCTTCTATGACTCCGAAAGACATAATTCTTCATCTGAAACACCATTACGGATACAACATATCATATAAAATCGCAGGAACAGCTTTACGGAAAGCCCAAGACGAAATTTTCGGTGATTCGGCTCTTTCATACAACCTTATCGAGGCATACTTTGAAAAACTCAAAGCCGCAGATCCTTCTTCACATTTCTTTTTACAAGTCGATCCCGTTACACGTTCATTCGAGAGTTGTCACTTTGCTTTTGGTGCTTGTATTGCCGGTTTCCGTGCTTGCCGCCCACTTCTATTTATCGATGCTACTTTTCTCAAGTCAAAGTTCAAGGGGACCCTTCTCACAGCTATTGCAAAAGACGCAAACAGGGGTAATTTGATTACTTTTTCCTATTTTTGCAGTTTTTATTTGGTGGGATTTTCCCACCAAACAAACTGCCTATAACAGTTTTGCTTTTTTTTCCATTCATTTTGGTTTTTTTAGCTTTATTACACTAAATATCATATTGTATTTAAAAAATGGAAAGTGTTTTAAAAAATAAAGGTTTCAAAAAGTAAAACTTTCTAAAAATATTTTAATTTACTTTGGTGGGAATTTTCCCACCAAACATGTACTCTTTTTTTTCTTACTTTTTTTCCCAAGCTATCTAGTAGTTTTATTTTATTGTTTTTGCTTTATGTTTATGTTTTTACTAACAACAATTACTTATTTCAGGTCTTTTCCCAGTAGTTTTTTCTATCACAGACTCGGAAACTGCAAACAGTTGGACTTCTTTCCTGAAGTTTCTTGCTCCTCTCGTGTCTGACCGTGTGTTGACTTTTGTTTCTGACCTTCATCACGGTATTCCTATAGCGTTGAAGTGTGCTTTTCCCGACGCGTTTCACGGTTTTTGTATGTTCCATCTGAAACAGAACCTGAAGAAGAAATTCCGTGGTTCTGCCGGTACTTTCAAAGTTTTGTCCGTTTTACTCGATAACTGTGTCAAGGCCGTTAACGAAGAGGAGTACGAGCGTTGTCTCGAGGCGTTCTTGCTCACAGGCACCGAGAGAGCTTCGGAGTTCATGGATAATTTGCCTAGGGAACAATACGCAGACGCGTTTTTTCTCGGAAAGAGATACGGGGAGATGACTTCAAACGCGGCCGAGTCGTTTAACAGTCAAATAAAGAAGTTTCGTGATTTACCGATAACCGAGCTAATAGACAGCATCCGTAATCTCTTGATGGTTCAGATGCACGATCGATTAATCGAAGCAAAAGCATACGATAGATTTCTTGCAAAAGATCCTGATTTGAGGTACTGGATCAACTACGATAAAAGCCGTCCTTGGTTGGTAAAACCCTCAAGCGATCACGTTTTTCAAGTTATGTCAGATCCAGTTATAACGGTCGATATAATCAATTACACCTGTTCGTGTTTTCATTGGCAAATCGATTGTTTTCCTTGTCCACACGCACTTGCAGCCCTTCATCAGTTTTGACCTTTAGATCATTATAAATTCGTGGATCCTTACTTTTCTACTTTAAAGTACATGGAAACCTATTCTCAAAGCATTCCGGCACTATCTACTTATCTCGATCCCGCACCACCTGCCGATGATTTGGCAATCCACCCCCCTTCAGTAAAGCGTCTTCCCGGTAGGCCGAAAAAGAATCGTTATTCTTCTGATGTTGTGTTTACTCGGTCTAAGAGGCTTTGTGGTCGTTGCAACGAGTATGCTTATCACAACAAATCCACATGCGATGCACTTATTTGATCTTGTGATTCACATATCATTTATCACAAGAAAATATCTTATTTTACTAATCCTTTTTTATTAACTGATTTTTTTTTATAACAGTAACATTTTTTTTAATAAGCTTTGATTTTTCTCAAAGTATTGTATTTGTGGTAGGTTAATGTTTCCACTTTAAATAAGATGTTTTATGAATTTGTATTAGTTTTGTATTCTTTGAGTGAGTTACACATTGTTTTAGTTGGGTTTTTTGTATGTTGTTATTTGGTGGGAATTTTCCCACCAAACACTCTGGTTCTTCTAATAATACACATTCTTCCTTTCTTTGAGATTTTTTTTGATTTTGAAGTGTTTGCCTTGTTTCTTTTTGTGCATTACATCAAAGATTGTAATGTTATTATGATTTCTCGTTTTTATTATCATCTGGGGTAGTTGTTTTTGTTTTTTTTCATTTGGGTTGATTTTGCCTACCAATTCAATTTAAACAACAACTTTATTATATTGAGATGATTTCATACAATGAATCCCATAATAAGTATATTGATTGTAAAGTTCATAAACGGAAGCTCATTAAGCACAATGGTCACAAAGACCATGCATAAGCTATACACTTTCCTATTGACCTTGCTTCGAATCACACCAAAAAAAAAAAAAAAAATTTGTTCCTCTCTTTGGTGGGATCTTTTTTCTCCCTAAAGTAAGTAGTATAGTAGTAGTTTTTTTTTTGTTTATATTTCATAGTAGAGTCATTTTGGATTCCTATTCATTGACTCGGTTTTAACCTCTACAATTAGTTTGTTTCATCAAGTCCTTGGCTAGTAATTTAATTTCATTTTTGATGAACTAACTAGTATGATACTAGTTTAGTTTGTTCATTCAACTACATTCAACTACCTTTAACTTGAGCAACAACTTTAACTTTATTATATTGAGATGATTTCATACAATGAATCCCATAATAAGTATATTGATTGTAAAGTTCATATACGGAAGCTTAGTGAGCACAATGGTCACAAAGGCCATGCATAAGCTATACACTTGCCTATTGATCTTGGTTCGAATCACACCAACTACAAAAAAAAAAAAAAAAAAAAATTTGTTCCTCTATTTGAATTTATTTTTATTTTTCTTAGTGTTGTTTTTGTACATTTTTTGCTCTAAAAATTAAACATCCTATTCTTATCTTTAATTTTTAGTTTTGTTATGACAATTTCCCTTTGTTTTTTCATCCTTTTTGGTGGTTTTTTTGTATGTGTTTATTTTGTGGGAAGTTTCCCACCAAATTGAACATCCCACCAAATTCATTATCCCACCAAACTAAGTATCCCACCAAATTGAACATCCCCCCCCCCAACTGTTTATTTCGTGGGAATTTTGATAGATTTTATATATAAACTACTAACAACTACCATAACATCTGAAATACACAACATTTAACTGAAATAGACAATTAAAATAACATCTTAAACAACTTAATATAAAGTAGTGCAATTTACCATCAATAACAACTTCATTCAAAAATAACAATAAACATAAAACTCCTTGAAATACTAGTTTATGAATATACTTTCAAATGAAACTGAAATCATAAAAAGTAGTATTATAATATTTATTTTTCTTTTTCTTCTTCTTTTTCATTTTTTTCTTCTTCTTCTTCTGCTGTTTTTCTCCTACTTCATTTTTTTCTTCTTCTGCTTCTGCTCTTTTTTCTTCTTCTTCATTTTTTTCTTCTTCTGGTTCTGCTCTTTTTTCTCCTTCTTCTTCTACTCTTTTTCCTCCTTCTTCATTTTTTTCTTCTTCTGTTTCTTCTAATTTTTCTCCTTCTTCATTTTTTTCTTCTTCTTTTTCAGCCCTTTTTTCTCCTTCTCCTTCTACGCTTTTTTCTCCTTCTGTTTCTGCTTGTTCTACTACTACTTCATCATTTTTTTCTTCTTCTGTTGTTTTTCCTTCTTCTTCTTCTTTTTCTTCTTTTTCTTCTTCTTTTTCTTCTTCTTCACTATCTGAAAATTCTATTATAGTGTCATCTCTCAAATCCGGTCTTTGCATTTGTCTAATTCTCAAACTTCTCCTTGGACATTCTGGTGTGAAACTGCATATAGAAATCAAACATTATTATATATTATATTATTGAAAATCCATTTCATATTTTTTTACTTTTTGTTTAATCTTGGCCTTTGGATTCTGAGTAGATTAGTTTTTGGCTTTTTCCTTTTTGCCCTTTTTCTTTTATGTCCTGATGTTGATGGTTCAATATTTGCTGGTGCGCTACTACTCGTACCTTCATCTCGTTGAACCTGTAAAAATACATTTTAAATATATAAGCTACAACGTCTAGTTTTGAATCAGATATTTTGTATTCTTTTTTACCTTAGGTATCGTATAGTCGTATGTCCACAATTGTCTTGAAATGTATCTTTTAACGTCTTGTGCAGCATTTGTAGTGTATGATCGGTATACTGGACGGTTCTTAAATAAGTCGTTTGCATATAGCAAAATATATGCCCCTGAATCTGATAATCTTGGACTACCGTGGTTTACGTGCACATCAATCAATGGTACTTGCTCAATATTGTTTTTTTTTCATTTTTCTGTTCAATTCTGATCTTGTTTGACAAATAATCATACATTTTTTTCGCATTGTCTTTTGCTTTCCCACCTGCCATTTTATCAGTTTCATCTGGCATGGTGTTAAAATGTACAAATTCATTCACATCTCTGTCCAACACAAGTAGTGTCCACAAAGTTCCATTTCCATGTTTAGTTTCTATAGGAATTATTGTGTGTATTTTTTTTCTGTATGGTATTTTATGAAAGGATCTCCAACTTTCTTGGCTAGCTCATCCCATTTAAATTGATTCCTCAATTCCTGTATATTCAAATAACAATTTGTCAATTTATATTCCAAACATTAGTATTACAGTTTAATTCAAATAACAGCTTTTTTTTTCTAGTTTGTTTTTGTGGGAATTTTCCCACCAAACAGAAACTGTTTTTTTTTTTGGTGGGAATTTTCCCACCAAACATAAACTGTCTTTTTTTTCTTCTTACCATAGCATATGTGGGCAAGGTTGCTACAACTTGTTTTTTCCTGTCCCTCTTCCATATCGTTAGCACCGCTTCAATCAACTACAAATTTTACAAATCAAATATTAATAATCTTACATTTTTGTGTTAACTTTGTGCATTTATAATTTTTTTTTAAAAAAAAACTTACGCTATGTGTTAATCTTCCATCTCTTGCTACTTCCAATACGTCTTCTACATAAACGCAATTGTTTTCCTCATCTTCCCAAAGTTTTGTTTGTCTTGGTTTTCCTTTTCCATAAACACATAGCATTACATAGTCATCATAATCACACAGTTTGTTTTTTGGAATTATACATTTCACCCCCTCAACCTCTACCCAATCTTCTTCTTCGTTTAGTTTCGGGTCTGTGACATAATCATCCGATATTTTCTTTTTCCTACCTACTCTATCATCTTGTTTTATTTTTTTCACCATTGAGTTTGGTGATTTCAGAAGTGATGATCTTCTGATTTGAACTTCCGTTGTATCTTTCTCTGTTTCAGAATCACTTGTTGTCCAACTTACTTCAAGTTGATAGTCATCATCTTGTTGTTGATTTCCTACATCAACCATTTCTGCATCTTCTTCAACCATCTGGCTTTCCATCATATTTTGATTTTCTTTTTCAACTGTCTCAGATTCCATCATATTTTCAGTTTTTTCTTCAACCATATCAGGTTCCATCATTGTTTCACTTTCATTTACCCAGCTCTCTTGTCTATTTTCCTCCATCATCTCCGTTTCTTTAAGTTTTTCCATCTCAACCTCTAAATCCATCATATCTTCATCTTCTTCAACCCGACTTTCCTCATTCTCCACCTGCTCTTTTCCCTTCTCTTTATTTAGCTTGAAGCTTACTCTTCGGTTACGCGTTTCCTTTAATTTTTCTAATTCTTTTTTAACTCTGTCCATCTCTAAATTCAGTTCTTTTTCTCGATTAGCTTGCAAGATTATCATTTCTTCCATCTTTTTTTTCATTTTTTTATTCTCTTCTTTCAGATTTTTGTTTTCAACCTGAATTATTTCAAGTTTCTTCTTCACTTGCATATTTTCTTCTTTTAGTCGTTTGTTTTCACATTCAACTTCTTCAAGTTTTTTCTTCGTTTCACTCTCTTTTTCCCCGTCTTTTTCTTGTGTGCTATTATCTAGTCCTAAGTCAAATGCTTTAAATATGTCCGGGTCATAACCAACCTGTACTTTCGAACTTTCTCCTTTTTCTGTGACACTTCCTTGGAAATTTTTTGCATATTCGATTGTCTCGTTTATAGTTTTATTTATCTTTTCATTTTGACTAGTTTTTATTTGCTCGAGAATCTCTCCTAGCGTAATATCATCTTCTGTATGCCATGAAAATCCATACAGTTCATCTAACTCTTTCTGTCTTCTTGCTTCGTCTTCTGTCAGTTCGATTTCAACATCTTTTTCTTCTTCTACTTCTTCTTCTTCTTCTTCTTCTTCTTCTTCTTCTTCTTCTTCTTCTTCTTCTTCTTCTTCTTCTTCTTCTTCTTCTTCATCTTCTTCATCTCCCTCACTTTCTGTTTCTCTTTCTTCTTCTTCTTCTTCTTCTTCTTCTTCAGTTTCTTCTTGATCTTCCTCTTCACTTTCTTCATCATCTTCATTTTCAAGATAAGCTTTTATTTTCTTTTCTTCATATGGTTTGATCACAAGTTCCTTCTGATTCACCTGCATTTGTATATCGAAAAATTGTTAAAAATAATTCAAGTTTCATTTTCTACTTGAGTTTCTTATACGATTTAGTATTGAATATTTACCTTTTCATTCTTGACCTTGTCTAAAAATTTCTTTTTGAAGCATCCTTTCTTGTATACTTTTAGCCATCTGAGTATCCTCGGGTATGCTTTGTTTTCAGAAGGCTTCCACATTTGTATATGTTCGAAGAAAAATGGCTGCAAAGTCAATCATAATCAGTCAAAAATAATTCATTAAAAAATAGATCAGTTGAAAATAATTACCAGTAGTATACAGAAGGGTGCACTTATGTGTCCTTGTGTGTTTTCATCAATGCCTTCCATTAACTTACTTTCCATTGCTGAGGCCCAATCGTAAGTCTTAATTTTTTCTAAATCTGATGATATTCCTAGAACCCACCAGTCTATTCTTCCTGCAGCTGCTGGGAAGAAGCAAGTGTGTAGACTAATCATACACATCAATTTGGCAAACTTTTCGAGATCTTCTTCTCTTGGTTTCTTTTTTTTTAAGACCGCGTTGATCAAATCTTTAACTGTTTTATTTGATGGTTGTTTCTCTTCATCAAGAAACATCCTCTTGTACCAAGCAGCTCCTTGTACTTGGCTTTTTGTAAAAAATTTCAGTGGCTCATTTCCACTTTCAACTCCTAAAATTAATCTTACATCTTTTGATGTAAGTTTTACACTTTTCCCTCGAAACACAAAAGCTTTCTTGCCTTTGTCATAACAGTCCTCTATTAATTTCGTTGCTTTCGGTTTCCCCTTCATACCTTTTAATCTACCATTTTGTGCAATTTTGTAGATTTCTTTGATTAAAAGGTAGAATGGTAGTTTCTTGCATGCTTTTATGTGCTCTGCTGTCACTGATGGTAGCTTAAGAATTTGGAACATCCCATCTAGTGCCGATCTGTACCTTTTATTCATGGTACCTGTTATTAAAGTTACACAATATATTATACACTGAATCCCACCAAATATTAAACATAAAGTAACATATGAAACTGTATAATATATATAAACTGAGTAATATATGAATGTAAGTTATGTGCAAGTATATGTTGTTGTTTTATTCTGTTTTGTGTTTGATATCCCACCAAATTTCACTAACTTATGTACAATTCATCATGTATTATTTTTTTATGTTTCTTTTGGTGGGATAATTCCCACCAAATATAGATTAATAAAGTCAAGTTGCATTTGACTTTTTTGTTCAGAGTTCCCTCCCAAAAAAGTTTATTTGAATTATCTTTTCTTAGTGTTTGTTTTTTGGTGGGATTTTTCCCACCAAATAACTACAGGTTAATCATATTTTCCTATGCATTAATCACTTAATCTATTACAGATTGCATCAGATTTAAGCTTCAAATACTTAATCAAACATCATCAATTACAGATTAAGTGATATTTCCATTTACGGTACACATCTAAACTCAGTTTAACAGTTTAATTGCTATTCCTATAATTTCAATTTAATCTAAACTCAAACAATAATCTCAGTTCATTCTAAACTAAGCAATTAATCATTAAGTACAGTTCATTCACATTGAAACTACAACTATATCTGCTATGAATTGTAAATTACAGTTCAAACTGTAAATTCCAGATAAATTTTAATATTTCATCTTCTATGAACATAATTGTCAGAAAATTTCACAATCATAACACTGTTCATCTGTTATAACATCTTATTTTGCTCAATGTTCACTAATAAGTTAATTGTCATACAATTTACACTAATCTGTCACTTTATTTAACAATTTTTGTTGTATACACATAAATAATCATATCAATTCATGTTATTCGCAATTACACACATATATTCACACTTATATTCGTTTAGATTCATATATTCATCCGTATTTGTTAATTTTTTTTTCAATTTTCGAACCCTAGTTCATATATTCATCTCGGAAATGCACGTGTTCTTAGCTAATTATCAAATGCTACTCTATATACACAAACAATCTCAAAATAAACATAACACCATTCGCAATCACTGTGTTACCTTTTTTTGTTTTTGTTTTGTTTTGTTTTGGTTGATTTTTGTTAGATTTTTACGGTTGATTTTCCTCCTTTTTGTTTGTGCTTGCTAAATCTTCGTGATTAGTTGAGATTCGGCTTCGATTTTCTGTGATTCTCCGTGATTTTTGGTTTAGTCTTCGGTGATCTTCTCTTCTCTTTCTCTAGTGTGTGTTTGTGCGTGTTATTCTAGTATGTGTGTTTGTGTGTTTGTATGTGTTATGTGGTTTGTTATCAGACGTTCCGTGTGCATATTGTTTAGTTTTTTTTTTAATTGAAAAAGGTTAGTTTTGTCTTTTGGTTGCTGGTTTTTGGGGTGTGACTTTTATAGTCAATATCCCTACCTCCTATGGTGTATATGGTAATTCCCTCATTATTTAATTATTTTAAATTCTTAACTTAGTTGATTATTCTAATTGTTTATACTTATAATTATTTATAACAAAAAGGTTGAAATTATGAATAATTCAATAATTTTTTGTGATCTTACATTGCATTCATAGAAATTATACTTTTTATACTTTAATATTACTTAATTTGATAACTAATGTACATATATTTTAATTTTTTTATCATAAATTCTTTTTTTATATATAGAATAGAAATATATGGATGGATTTTTTCAATTGATTTTTTTATATGATTATTGTTCAATATTTATCATATCATAACAAGAAAAATTTAACACATAAATAAATCTGATACAATTTTTTATTTTTTTATATTTAATTATAATTCATGATATTCTTATTTCATTTTTTTTATATAATAGAAAAAATTGAGGTATTGTTCTGGAATAACCTTTATACTTGAATCATAGTCTTATTTTTAATCCCAGATTTGCCACCGTGTATAATTATTTTCTATAATTAGAAGATGGAGAAATTCTTAGGATAATAAATATCTTTTTCAAACATGTTTCGTTTAAAAAACAAAAAAACAGGTGAACTAAAAAAAATTACGAACAAACAATATAAAAATAAATGAAATCTTACATAGTTTTTCTTTCCAGTCCCCCACATTCTCGATCTTGATTTTTGAAGCTTTCCAGGAGAGTATTCGGCCATAATTGGATATTTACTGTAAAACAATTCAAAAAATACAATATAAGACTAAACCGCTCTCTCAAACAATCACGTGCAAAATATATCAAACCCACAAAACTCGGACGCTAGAGCATAAAATTGCCATTGTATGATTATTATAAAAATATGATAAACATTTATTTAATTTATTTGGCTTATTTTTTCAGTGTAACCCAATTGAGTTAGATTTTTTTGGGCTTAAATGCTGGGCCCGATATTATGCAAAAAACGTGCTAAAGATCTACGTTAAAATGATCTCATTCCAATAATTCAGAGTAGGCCCAAGTTATTATTGGACTTAAAAAATACAATCTCAGACCAATAATCTTGTTCAGACTTACTAAAACCTAAAATACATCTCATTCACACTCGCATTGGAACAGAACAACAAAAAAGATATCTTTACACTCCCCCGCCGCGTGAACCATTCTTCACCACCATCATCGACCAGGTTTAGCTGCGCCATTAACCATCGTACAATAATTCAAGTATAAATGTTTATTATATTTTTATAAGTATCCTTAAATATCCATTTTATGACCGTGGAAAGCTTTTATGCGCTAAAAATAGCGTGTGACTTTTGTGGGTCCCATGATTTACCGCGGCGGTTTGAGTGAGCAATTTGGTCTTATACTCTATTTTCCATATTGTTTTGCAGTAATTATCCAACCATAGCTGAAGACTCTCTTGGAAAGTTTAAAAAAAATTATTGGGCTATTGGCCTATTATAAGATATGGGTTGGGTCTTTGTTCAAAATTATTTAATTCTAATTAGGACTGAGCAAATCATAAAAATAAACCAAACAAAAAAATTGAAAAAATATATTTCTTTATATATATATATATATATATATATATATATATATATAACAATTAATTGCATTATGGGCCTAACAAATTATTTAAATTTAAATATAGTTGAACAATTTAAAAATTAATTATTTGAATCATTGATTAATAAAGTAAATTAAGCTAATAATTAGCTTTAGGTTTCCGAAAAATCATTTTATCAAGCAAAGAGTGAAATAAGCTAAAGAGTAAGGACCTATAGTGCAATTAACTAAAATAGTATGTAATCTAATTTAGCAATTTCCGAAATTAAACTAATTGCACAATAATCTATATATTAATTACTTTCAGTTTGTTTCTTATTTGTCTAACACGATAAACATATCTTAACATATATAACCAATGGTAAAGCCATGTTATAAATGGGTGGGCTCAAGCCCACCCTCAAATTCTATAAAAAAACTTTTTTTTAATTAAATTTTTTTATTCAATAATAATTATTTAATGAGATAATGACACTAGGGGTCTTGAAGACATACCCCTCTTCGAGTTAGCACCCCCACCTAGAGCCTCTTCTTACTAAAGACCTCTGGAACTTTTTAACACATGAACCCCAAAACCCCAATTACTAGACTGCCCTTCTTTTGTTTTTTCTATACCTATATATACTAATTGCTATTTCTAATTTCATTCACGTTCTAATTTCCCTCACCTCACAGCTTCTCTTTCCTCTCTCCTCTCAACAACCACCGACACCTCTTAAATTACCACCACCACCGCCGATCTGCACCACCACCTCCCTCCTCCCTCCTCCCTCATAAAATTCCACCAAAGCACCACCGCCAACAGCTGTTTTCCAGTAGACCGACCTATCTCTCTCGAGCTCCGGCGCATCTTTATGAGGTGGTGCTGCCTTGGTCATAGCCGAGCAGTGGTGCTCCCTCCGTGAAGCTTGAACGACATTTTGTTAAATGGTGAAGCTTGAACGGCTTCGAACAGCCATGGCGGAACCATAGCACAGATCCGGCGCGATGGTGAAGCTTGAACGGCTTCGAACAGCCATGGCGGAATCCTAGGACAGATCCGGCGAAGAAGCTCTCTCCTCCTATGCTGCACAGTTGTCGGCGAACAAGATCTCTCCTCCGATCTGCTCGATGGTGGTGTGCTCCAGTGCTTCTTCGCGATGATGGCGGTGCTTCAGTGCTTCTTCGTGATGTCGAGCTCGTGAAGTTGTGGTGGTGAAGATCTCCGACGCGTGAAGCGTGAAGAAGATGCAGATCGACTTTTTTTTTTTTGTAAATGGTTGACCAGATCTAGATCTGGTCAAACCAGTTAGGTTTTTTTTTTTTGTTTACCTTGTAATAAAATGTGTAAATGTGCTTTTTTTAAATAATGCTTAATAATTTTATTTTTTTAGCATTTCCGATTATACTTTTTTTGTGTTTTATTAGTACCCTAAATTTTAAGAGTACTCCGAGAATTTCTTAGAGTACTCCGAGAATTTCTTAGAGTACTCCGAGTTTTTCTTAGAGTACTCCGAGTTTTTCTTAGAGTACTCTACATTTTTATACAGTACTTTGCATTTTTCTGGCAGCCGGAGGTAGGTGGTCGGATTTTTAGAATATTCATTAAAATATATAGAGTACTCTATGTTTTTCTCAGAGTACTCTATGTTTTTCTCAGAGTACTCTATGTTTTTCTCAGAGTACTCTATGTTTTTTCCGGTGACTGGTGGCCGGAGGTCCGTGGTCGGAGATCGGTGGTGGTGGTCGGTGGTCGGTGGCCGGAGGTCGGAGATGGGTGGTAGGTGGGTAGGTGGTAGGTGGGTAGTGGTAGAGGAGAGAGAAACAGTGACATCATACTTTTTTGTCTTTTAGTGTTAGTAAGGGTAGGAAAGACTATTGTCAAAAATGAGGTCTCTAAGAATAACAACTTTCAATACACTACTCTATAGAGAAAAAATAGTGCTCCTAAGACCCTATATATAATTCACCCTTATTTAATTATTTAAATTATTAACTTAGTTGATTATTTTAATTATTTATTATATCTAAAAAAAGAAAAATTTAACACATAGATAAATCTGATACAATTTTTTAACTCTTTATATTTAAATATAATTCATGTTATTCTTATTTCATTTTCTTTATATGATAGAAAAATTGAGGTATTGTTCTGAAATAACCTTTATACTTGAATCCTAGTCTTATTTTTAATCCCAGATTTGCCACCGTGTATAATTATTTTCTATAATTAGAAGATGGAGAAATTCTTGGGATGATATATGTCTTTTTCAAGCATGTTTCATTTAAAAAACAAAAAGAACAAGTGAACTAAAAAAATTACGAACAAACAATATAAAAATAAATGAAATCTTACATAGTTTTTTTCCGATCCCCCACATTCTCGATCTTGATTTTTGAAGCTTCCCAGGAGAGTCTTTAGCCATTATTGGATATTTACTGCAAAACAATTCAAAAAATAGAGTATAAGACTAAACTGCTCATTCAAACAGTCACGTGCAAAATATATCAAACCCACAAAACTCACACGCTAGAGCATAAAATTGTCATTGTATGATTATTATAAAAATATGATAAACATTTATACAATTTATTTGGCTTATTTTTCCCGTGTAACCCAATTGAGTTAGAATTTTTTGGACTTAATAGCTAGGCATTATGCAAAAGACGTACTAAAGATCTAAGTTAAAATGAACTCATTCCAATAATTCAGAGTAGGCTCAAGTTCTTATTGGACTTAAAAAAAACCATCTCAGCCCAATAATCTTGTTTAGACTTACTAAAACCTAAAACGCATCTCATTCTCACTCGCATTGGAACAGAACAACAAAAAAGATCTCTTTACACTCCCCCCCGCCGCGTGTGCCATTATTCACCACCATCGACCCGGTTTAGCTACGCCATTAACCATCGAAGAACCCAAATTAAGGTACCATTTTTTGAAATCGTACAATGATTCAAGTATAAATGTTTATTATATTTTTATAAGTATCCTTAAATATCCATTTTATGACCGTTGGAAGCTTTTATGCGCTAAAAATAGCGTGTGACTTTTGTGCGTCCCATGATTTACTCTGGCGGTTTGAGTGAGAAATTTGGTCTTATACTCTATTTTTTGAATTGTTTTGCAGTAATTATCCAACCATAGCTGAAGACTCTCCTATAAAGCTTAAAAAAAATTATTGGGCTATTGGCCTTTTATAAGAGATTGGGTTGGGTTTTTGTTCAAAATTATTTAATTCCAATTAGGACTGAGCAAATCATAAAAATAAACCAAACAAAAAAATTAAAAAAAACTAAAAAAAATCTATTTATTTTATCAATTAATTGCATTATAGGCCCCTAACAAGTTATTTAAATTAAAATATTGTTGAACGATTTAAAAAATAATTATTTGAATCATTGATTAATAAAGTAAATTAAGCTAATAATTAGCTTTAGGTTTCCGAAAAATCATTTTATCAAGCAAAGAGTAAAATAAGTTAAAGAGTACGGACTTATAGTGCAATTAACTAAAATAGTATGTAAACTAATTTAGCAATTTCTGAAATTAAACTAATTGCACAATAATTTATATATTAATTACTTTCAGTTTGTTTTTTATTTTTCTAACACGATAAACATATCTTAACATGTATAACCAATGGCAGAGCCATGTTATGAATGGGTGGGCTCAAGCCCACCCTCAAATTCTTTAAAAAAAAACTTTTTATATTGATTAAATTTTTTTATACAATAATAATTATTTAATTATTTAAATTCTTAACTTAGTTGATTATTTTAATTCTTTATACTTATAATTATTTATAACAAAAAGGTAAAAATTATGAATAGTTCAATAATTTATTTTGATCCTACATTGCATTCATGGAAATTATACTTTTTACACTTTAGTTTTACTTAATTTGATAGGTGGTGTACATATGTTTTAATTTTTTTTTAATCATAAATTCTTTTTTTATATATATAGAATAGAAATATATGGATGGATTTTTTTAATTGATTTTTTTATGTGATTATTGTTCAATATTTATTATATCAAAACAAGAAAAATTTAACACATAGATAAATATGATACGATTTTTAATTTTTTATATTTAATCATAATTCAAGTTATTCTTATTTCATTTTCTTTCTATGATAGAAAAATTGAGGTATTGTTCTGAAATAACCTTTATACTTGAATCCTAGTCTTATTTTAATCCCAGATTTGCCACTGTGTATATTTATTTACTATAATTAGAAGATGGAGAAATTCTTGGGATGATAAATGTCTTTTTCAAGCATGTTTCGTTTAAAAAACAAAAAAAATATTGAATTAAAAAATTACGAACAAACAGTATGAACATAAATGAAATCTCACATAGTTTTTTTTTCTGATCCCCCACATTCTCGATCTTGATTTTTGAAGCTTCCCAGGAGAGTCTTCAGCCATAATTGGATATTTACTGCAAAACAATTCAAAAAATAGAGTATAAGACTAAACCGCTCACTCAAACAGTCACGTGGAAAATATATCAAACCCACAAAACACACACGCTAGAGCATAAGATTGCCATTGTATGATTATTACAAATATATGATAAACATTTATAAAATTTATTTGGCTTATTTTTCTAGTGTAAACCAATTGAGTTAGAATTTATGGACTTAATTGCTAGGCCCCGATATTATGCAAAAAACATGTTAAAGATCAAAGTTAAAATGAACTCATTCCAATAATTCAGAGTAGGCCCAAGTTATTATTGGACTTAAAAAAAACCATCTCAGCCCAATAATCTTGTTCAGACTTATTAAACCTAAAACACATCTCATTCACACTAGCATTGGAACAGAACAACAAAAAAGATCTCTTTACACTCCCCCGCCGCTTGAACCATTCTTCACCACCATCATCGACCCGGTTTATCTACACCATTAACCATCGAAGAACCCAAATTAAGGTACCATTATTTAAAATCGTACAATGATTCAAGTATAAATGTTTATTATATTTTTATAAGTATCCTTAAATATCCATTTTATAAGCGTCAGAAGATTTTATGCGCTAAAGATAGTGTGTGACTTTGTGGGTCCCATGATTTACCGCGGAGGTTTGAGTGAGCAATTTGGTCTTATACTCTATTTTTTGAATTGTTTTGTAGTAATTATCCAACCATAGCTGAAGACTCTCCTGTAAAGCTTAAAATAATTATTGGGCTATTGGCCTTTTATAAGAGATGGGTTGGGTTTTTGTTCAAAATTATTTTATTCCAATTAGGACGGAGCAAATCATAAAAATAAACCAAACAAAAAAATCAAAAAAATCCATTTCTTTATATATATAAATTAATTGCATTATTATTTAAATTTAAAGATTGTTGAACGATTATAAAAATAATTATTTGAATTATTGATTAATAAAGTAAATTAAGCTAATAATTAGTTTTAGGTTTCTGAAAAATCATTTTATCAAGCAAAGAGTGAAATAAGTTAAAGAGTAATAACCTATAGTGCAATTAATAAAATGGTATGTAAACTAATTTAGCAATTTCTGAAATTAAACTAATTGCACAATAATCTATATATTAATTACTTTCAGTTTGTTTCTTATTTGTCTAACACGATAAACAAATTTTAACATGTATAACCAATAGCAGAGCCATGTTACAAATGGGTGGGCTCAAGCCCACCCTCAAATTCTTAAAAAAATAACTTTTTTTATAAATTACATTTTTTTATACAATAATAATTATTTAATTATTTTAAATTCTTAACTTAGTTAATTATTTTAATTGTTTATACTTATAATAATTAATAACAAAAAGGTTAAAATTATAAATAATTCAATAATTTTTTGTGATCCTACATTGCATTCATAGAAATTATACTTTTTACACTTTAATTTTACTTAATTTGATAACTAATGTACATATTTTTTAATTTTTTTATCGTAAATACTTTTTTATATATAGAATAGAAATATATGGATGGTTATTTTCAATTGATTTTTTATGTGATTATTGTTCAATATTTATTATAATAAAACAAAAAAAAATTAACACATAGATAACTCTGATACAATTTTTAATTTTTTAGATTTAATTATAATTCATGTTATTCTTATTTCATTTTCTTTATATGATAGAAAAAATTGAGGTATTATTCTGAAATAACCTTTATACTTGAATCCTAGTCTTATTTTTAATCCCAGATTTGCAACTATGTATAATTATTTTCTATAATTAGAAGATTGAGAAATTCTTGGGATGATAAATGTCTTTTTCAAGCATATTTCGTTTAAAAAACAAAAAAAAACAAGTGAACTAAAAAAATTACGAACAAACAATATAAAAATAAATGAAATCTTACATAGTTTTTTTTCCGATCCCCCACATTCTCGATCTTGATTTTTGAAGCTTCCCAGGAGAGTCTTCAGCCATAATATGATATTTACTGCAAAAAAATTCAAAAAAATAGAGTATAAGACTAACCTGCTCACTCAAACAGTCACGTGCAAAATATATCAAACCACAAAACTCACATGCTAGAGTATAAAATTGCCATTGTATGATTATTATAAAAATATGATAAACATTTATACAATTTATTTGGCTTATTTTTCCAGTGTAACCCAATTGAGTTAGAATTTTTTGGACTTAATAGCTAGGCATTATGCAAAAGACGTACTAAAGATCTAAGTTAAAATGAACTCATTCCAATAATTCAGAGTAGGCTCAAGTTCTTATTGGACTTAAAAAAAACATCTCAGCCCAATAATCTTGTTTAGACTTACTAAAACCTAAAACGCATCTCATTCACACTCGCATTGGAACAATAAAACCTAAAACGCATCTCATTCACACTCGCATTGGAACAGAACAACAAAAAAGATCTCGTTACACTCCCCCCGCCGCGTGTACCATTCTTCACCACCATCATCGACCCGGTTTAGCTACGCCATTAACCATCGAAGAACCCAAATTAAGGTACCATTTTTTGAAATCGTACAATGATTCAAGTATAAATGTTTATTATATTTTTATAAGTATCCTTAAATATCCATTTTATGACCGTTGGAAGCGTTTATGCGCTAAAAATAGCTTGTGACTTTTGTGGGTCCCATGATTTACTGTGGCGGTTTGCGTGAGAAATTTGGTCTTATACTCTATTTTTTGAATTGTTTTGCAGTAATTATCCAACCATAGCTGAAGACTCTCCTATAAAGCTTAAAAAAAATTATTGGGCTATTGGCCTTTTATAAGATATGGGTTGGGTTTTTGTTCAAAATTATTTAATTCCAATTAGGACTGAGCAAATCATAAAAATAAACCAAACAAAAAAATTAAAAAAAATTAAAAAAAACTATTTATTTATATATATCAACTAATTACATTATAGGCCCCTAACAAGTTATTTAAATTAAAATATTGTTGAACGATTTAGAAAATAATTATTTGAATCATTGATTAATAAAGTAAATTAAGCTAATAATTAGCTTTAGGTTTCCGAAAAATCATTTTATCAAGCAAAGAGTGAAATAAGTTAAAGAGTATGGACCTATAGTGCAATTAACTAAAATAGTATGTAAACTAATTTAGCAATTTCTGAAATTAAACTAATTGCACAATAATCTATATATTAATTACTTTCAGTTTGTTTCTTATTTGTCTAACACGATAAACAAATCTTAACATGTATAACCAATGGCAGAGCCATGTTATAAATGGGTGGGCTCAAGCCCACCCTCAAATTCTTAAAAAAAATAACTTCTTTTATTAATTAAATTTTTTTATACAATAATAATTATTTAATTATTTTAAATTCTTAACTTAGTTAATTATTTTAATTGTTTATACTTATAATAATTAATAACAAAAAGGTTAAAATTATGAATAATTTAATAATTTTTTGTGATCCTACATTGCATTCATAGAAATTATACTTTTTACACTTTAATTTTAATTAATTTGATAACTGATGTACAATTTTTTAATTTTATTTATCGTAAATACTTTTTTTATATATAGAATAGAAATATATGGATGGTTATTTTCAATTGATTTTTTATGTGATTATTGTTCAATATTTATTATATCAAAACAAAAAAAAATTAACACATAGATAACTCTGATACAATTTTTAATTTTTTATATTTAATTATAATTCATGTTATTCTTATTTCATTTTTTTATATGATAGAAAAAATTGAGGTATTATTCTTAAATAACCTTTATACTTGAATCCTAGTCTTATTTTTAATCCCAGATTTGCCACTATGTATAATTATTTTCTATAATTAGAAGATGGAGAAATTCTTGGGATGATAAATGTCTTTTTCAAGCATGTTTCGTTTAAAAAACAAAAAAATTACGAACAAACAATATAAAAATAAATGAAATCTTACATAGTTTTTTTTCCGATCCCCCACATTCTCGATCTTGATTTTTGAAGCTTCCCAGGAGAGTCTTTAGCCATAATATGATATTTACTGCAAAAGAGTTCAAAAAATAGAGTATAAGACTAAACCGCTCACTCAAACAGTCACGTGCAAAATATATCAAACCCACAAAACTCACATGCTAGAGTATAAAATTGCTATTGTATGATTATTATAAAAATATGATAAACATTTATACAATTTATTTTGCTTATTTTTCCAGTGTAACCCAATTGAGTTAGAATTTTTTGGACTTAATAGCTAGGCATTATGCAAAAGACGTACTAAAGATCTAAGTTAAAATGAACTCATTCCAATAATTCAGAGTAGGCTCAAGTTCTTATTGGACTTAAAAAAAACCATCTCAGCCCAATAATCTTGTTTAGACTTACTAAAACCTAAAAAGCATCTCATTCACACTCCCATTGGAACAGAACAACAAAAAAGATCTCTTTACACTCCCCCCGCCGCGTGTACCATTCTTCACCACTATCATCGACCCGGTTTAGCTACGCTATTAACCATCAAAGAACCCAAACTAAGGTACCATTTTTTGAAATCGTACAATGATTCAAGTATAAATGTTTATTATATTTTTATAAGTATCCTTAAATATCCATTTTATGACCGTTGGAAACTTTTATGCGCTAAAAATAGCGTGTGACTTTTGTGGGTCCCATGATTTACTGTGGCGGTTTGAGTGAGCAATTTAGTCTTATTCTCTATTTTTTGAATTGTTTTGCAGTAATTATCCAACTATAGCTGAAGACTCTCCTATAAAGCTTAAAAAAATTATTGGGCTATTGGCCTTTTATAAGAGATGGGTTGGGTTTTTGTTCAAAATTATTTAATTTCAATTAGGACTGAGCAAATCATAAAAATAAACCAAACAAAAAAATTAAAAAAAATTAAAAAAACTATTTATTTATATATATATATATCAATTAATTGCATTATAGGCCACTAACAAGTTATTTAAATTTAAATATTGTTGAACGATTTAAAAAATAATTATTTGAATCATTGATTAATAAAGTAAATTAAGCTAATAATTAGCTTTAGGTTTCCGAAAAATCATTTTATCAAGCAAAGAGTGAAATAAGTTAAAGAATAAGGACCTATAGTGCAATTAACCAAAATAGTATGTAAACTAATTTAGCAATTTCTGAAATTAAACTAATTGCACAATAATTTATATATTAATTACTTTCAGTTTGTTTTTTATTTTTCTAACACGATAAACATATCTTAACATGTATAACCAATGGCAGAGCCATGTTATGAATGGGTGGGCTCAAGCCCACCCTCAAATTCTTTAAAAAAAACTTTTTATATTGATTAAATTTTTTTATACAATAATAATTATTTAATTATTTAAATTCTTAACTTAGTTGATTATTTTAATTCTTTATACTTATAATTATTTATAACAAAAAGGTTAAAATTATGAATAATTTAATAATTTTTGTGATCCTACATTGCATTCATGGAAATTATACTTTTTATACTTTAATTTTACTTAATTTGATAGGTGATGTACATATGTTTTAATTTTTTTTTAATCATAAATTCTTTTTTTATATATAGAATAGAAATATATGGATGGATTTTTTTAATTGATTTTTTTATGTGATTATTGTTCAATATTTATTATATCAAAACAAGAAAAATTTAACACATAGATAAATATGATACGATTTTTAATTTTTTATATTTAATCATAATTCAAGTTATTCTTATTTCATTTTCTTTCTATGATAGAAAAATTGAGGTATTGTTCTGAAATAACCTTTATACTTGAATCCTAGTCTTATTTTAATCCCAGATTTGCCACTGTGTATATTTATTTACTATAATTAGAAGATGGAGAAATTCTTGGGATGATAAATGTCTTTTTCAAGCATGTATCGTTTAAAAAACAAAAAAAATATTGAATTAAAAAATTACGAACAAACAATATGAAAATAAATGAAATCTCACATAGTTTTTTTTCCGATCCCCCACATTCTCGATCTTGATTTTTGAAGCTTCCCATGAGAGTCTTCAGCCATAATTGGATATTTACTGCAAAACAATTCAAAAAATAGAGTATAAGACTAAACCGCTCACTCAAACAGTCACGTGGAAAATATATCAAACCCACAAAACACACACGCTAGAGCATAAGATTGCCATTGTATGATTATTATAAATATATGATAAACATTTATAAAATTTATTTGGCTTATTTTTCTAGTGTAACCCAATTGAGTTAGAATTTATGGACTTAATTGCTAGGCCCCGATATTATGCAAAAAACATGCTAAAGATCTAAGTTAAAATGAACTCATTCCAATAATTCAGAGTAGCACTACTCCTGCATTTGCCTCTCGCGACTAACATTCTAGCGACTACACGCTATAGTCGCTAGAACCAGAGCCTCTAGCGACTATTTTTATTTAACGACTACAAGTAATGTTCCTCGACTACCGAGTAGTCGTTAGTAAGTTTCGTGTTTAACGACTACATGAAGTAGTCGTTAATACTTACCACGTAGTCGCGAGCGATTTTTGTAATTTTTAATTTATTTTCCACCGCCATTAAGTAGTCGATAGATATTATAGTTTCTAACGACTACTTTTTGTAGTCGTTAGTAGGTCTTTCTAACGACTACGTTTATGTCTTTAGCGACTACTCTTGTAGTCGCGAATAGTGGTAGCGTGTTTTCCAACAGTAACTTGCGAATTGCTTTACCCAATACACCATTATTATATAATTTCTCTTTCTTTCTCTCAAAACTCTTCCAATTTTTTTCCACAATTCATCATTAAAAATAATTTCAACACTTGGAAAAGCTTTCCCGGGTCAATCATTGCGTGGGACCGCCTCAATTATCAATTTTTATTTCCAAACTTGCCCAAAAGTAGGTATTTTTTGTTCCATAAAACTCTTTCAAATTTCTTTTACTTTCATTCAATTGTGTAGTAAATGTTAAATAGTATCACTTATTAGGTATTTCAAGACGTGGACAAACTTTCCCGGGTCAAACATCAACGTGGGGCCGCCTCAATCATCAATTTTTCCTTCCAAATTTGCCCAAAAAGTAGGTATTTTTTGTTCCATAAATCTCTTTCAAAATTCTTTTACTTTCATTCAATTGTGTAGTAAATGTTAAATAGTATCACTTATTAGGTATTTCAACACGAGGACATGCTTTCCCGGGTCAAACATCAACGTGAGACCGACTCAATCATCAATTTTTCTTTCTAAATTTGCCCAAAAGTATGTGACTTTTTCATCCTTTCCTTATTTGATTACAATTCTATAGTTAATGCTAAATATATAATATCATTATGTATATATCTATAATCATTTAATAATTTTATGTGAATTATAAATATTATATTAAGTATATATTAAGTATATAAATATATATATATATATTTATATATATATGTATTTATATAGATATACATGCATATATATATATATATATATATATATATATATATATATATATTTATATTTGTATGATATATTACTGTATGTTGCTATATTTTGTATGCTTTTAATGTTATATTTATGCATTTATTTGGTGATGTGATATTTTGTGTGCTTTTAATTTTATATTTATTTATTTAATCGGTGATGTAATATATTTTTTTTATTCATTTATGTAATCGGTTGATGTAATAATTTTTTCTCGTTTTATTTTTATGTATTTATTTGGTGATGTAATAATTTTTTTTTTCATTTTATTTATGTTGTATTCTTTCATATTGTAATAGTTGACTATGGCTTCGGGTATTGATAAGAGTTGGATTGGTACCGCTCATAAAGTTTCGCGTGAATTCATTAAGGGGATAGAACCATTCCTTGCTTTTGCTGAAAAAAATAAACCTCCGGGTGAAGAAACAATTTTTTGTCCGTGTAATCAGTGTTCGAATTATCGTCGGTATACGGTGGGTAAAGTTAGGTCACATCTGTTACTGCATGGGTTTTTGGAGACGTATGATATTTGGACAAAGCATGGTGAGCCCGAGGATATTCCAGAGATTCGATATGAAGAAAATGAAATGTTGGATGTATACGATGATTTGAGACCTAATTACGAGGTTGGCGGTCATTCTGGTGACACCGTGATGACAGAGTCGAACAGTACAGCTCGTGGCAAATTCGAAACGATGTTTTCCGATTTAGAGACCGAGTTATACCCTGGTTGTGATGTCATGAGTTCATTAAATTTCATTGCGAAGCTAATGCACGTGAAGGTGAGGAACAAGTGGTCTAACACGTCTTTCACCGAGTTGCTTGAGCTTTTGTGCCGTGTGTTGCCCAAACCTCATACGTTGCCCGATTCGTACGAGGCGTGCAACAAAAAGTTAAAAAATTTAGGTATGGGTTACGATACCATCGATGTTTGCGTGAACGATTGTGCTTTGTTTTACAAGGAGAATGCCTCCCTTGAAAAGTGTCCAGTATGTAATGAATCCAGATGGGACCCGAAGAAGGGTCTGAAAGTAGCGCATACGAAACTCAGATATTTCCCGATTGCCCCTAGGCTGCAGCGACTTTATGCTTCGAGGCACACTGCCGAAAATATGATCTGGCACCAAACAGGGAAGAATACAGATCCAGATTTGTTGCGTCATCCAGTTGACGGAGATAGTTGGAAGAGATTTGTTCAGTTACATCCCGAGTTTGCTAGTGAACCTCGCAACGTCTTCTTGGGTTTGGGTATCGATGGCTTTTGCCCATTCTCTATGCAAAACAACTCGTACAGTATGTGGCCGGTTATATTGACCGTCTACAACTTACCACCGTGGGAGTGTATGAAGGAGACGACATTCCAGCTTTGTTTGTTGATTCTGGGACCCCGTTCACCCGGCAAGGACATGGACGTTGTTGGCATATAGCCTCCCTTAATAGGTTGTTTTAATGTGACAAATCCTCTTGTGTTTAGTGTGCTAATTACTCTTGTTATACATATTCTATCTTGCACTCTATTTCATCAAAAAGCACATCTTTATCATTTAGATCAAAGCTTTATTGTTATATGTTATGAAACTAATTCTCATACAAATACGTTTAACCTTATCCTTGTGTACATTGAGAATTAGCTTTAGTGATCAACTTCAAAGTTTCTTAGAATGATGTTTCCAACAACTTTCGTGAAGAAGATTTATTGATCCGAGCATCATAGCATAAGTCATTTTCTTTCAAAGTTACTTGGCACGGTACACCGGACGAAAGGCGCGGTACACCGGACCAAGAATGCGGACCAGGGCGCGGTGCATAGGCTAGCCCGTCAGAGAGTTAGAAAATCAAACCGTTGAGGTGCGGTACACCGCACGAAAACTTGCGGTACACCGCAAGGAAGGTTTTTCTGCACAAAGTTTAAGTCATAAAGAATATATCCGTTGGGAGATTAATAGATCCGTTGGACCCAAGCCTTATGACCGTTGGAAGCCATTTTCTACTATAAATTGAAGCTCTTTGAAGGCTACAACTACACCAACTAATTACAAACATTAAGGGGCTTAATTGTTATCATTCAAGAAGGTGTCAAGAGCTATACATAGTCAAAATCAATCTTAGTGAGCTTATAAGTCCTTTCAAGGAGTTAATCAAATAATCCACAAGGTTCTATCTACTCAAGAGGAGTTCACAAGCTTTATAGTTCATATCCACTCTTTTAGGAGTTTAGTTACAAGCTTTTATAAGCAACCCTTTAAACACTTTGTTTCTATCCTCTTAAGTCTAGGTCTTGTAATAGATAGATTAAGAGCGAATTCAAGTATAGGGAGTATACTTGGTATCCTTGTGTTATGATTACACAAGTGTTTGTCCTTCGTGTTATCGAAGAGGTTGTAAGGGTTATTGTGTTCTCGACCCGGTTAAGAGAGACACGGGAGCTTAGTGAAAAGCTTGAAATCCTAAGGAGGCTTCCTTAGGTAGTGGATGTAGGGAAACCGAACCACTATAAATCGCGTGTATCTTTCTATCCCTACTCTATTTACTTTCGGCACTTTATATGTTTGATAATATGCTAGCATGATTATTGTGATATTGTTTATCTAGTTTATCTAACATATAGTCTTCTAGAGTAGTAAGATATTGGATTGTCGGTTTACTTGTTTTACTTATATATCGAACCTCCTACTTACCCTTTGCATGATCCTAAGTGTTTGATATATTAAGTTGACTTAGAAGTTTTCACTTAAACTTATAATTATCCAAAAGATTTTTAATTAGGCATTAATCTTATTAGTAATCCTATTCACCCCCCCTCTAGGATTTTCAATTTGTATCAGAGCCTAACTCTACGTGAATAGCTTAATCGTTAGTAGAGTAAACGATATGGAATTTAATCTTTTGGAAAAGTCGTCTTCTACTCGACCTCCACTTTTTGTAGGAACTTACTATTTTGCTTGGAGAACAAAAATGGAGGAATTTATCAAAGCCGAAGATCCCGATCAATGGAGAATCGTTATGGAAGGTCCATTCGTTCCTTATAAAGAGGAGCTAAATGAAGCGGGAGTTCTTAAGCTAAATCAAGAAGAAAAAGATTTTGATGAACTCACCATTGAGGAAAAGGCTAAGCTCACTCAAAATGCAAAACCAATGTACACTCTAATTCGTGGAATTTCCGAAGAAATTTTCTCACAAATGTTAGATTGTAAATCCGCAAAAGAGCTTTGGAATCGTTTGGAGTTTTTATATGGAATTGTCGAAAATGACGAAGAAGAAGAAGTCTTAATTCATGATGAATCTCATGACAATTCTAAACCAAATAATGAGGTAGCAATCTATCCTAACTCTTTATCTCTTCCTTATAATTATGGTGATATTAGGCAAATTTCATCCCTTCTCAAAATTCTTGATTCTCAAATCCATTTGAATAATCTTATGTTAAAAAAGGCTAAAGTTGAGCTTAAGAATTGTTTTAAATGTTGTATCACTTTAGATGATGTTCTTGGCATTACTAAAAACCCTTGTTTTGAAAACATTTTTTCGTCTAATAAAAGTCAACATCCTATGAAGAAAAATATAGAAGGTTTTAAAAAATTGGATGAAGCTTTTTCCCTCGCTCTTGAAACGTTAAAAAATCATCCCTTTTCAAATGTCACTCCTTTTGATCCAAATGGCTTTTTCAAAGAAAAATTATATTTAAGTGATAATTTGGACATTGGAAAAAATGAGGAAACTTCATGTTCAAAACCCTCACATGGTAACTCTATTCGAAAAAGAAGTTCTTGCAATTATTGTGGTAAACCCGGTCATCATGCTTCTACGTGCCATTACCATGAACAACTTGATAGTGGATCTTTGATACCCTCATGGGAAAAACCAATATGGATCGTGACAAATGCTAACAACATTTCCGGATCCATTCCACCTCGGTTACCATAGTAATATTCATTGAAGGTGTTGAGCGTCAAGAAAATGAAAATTATGCAAAAGGACGTTCAAACCTCATAAAAGGAAAAATACGGTGAATTCATTCCTTTCTTCTTTTTATTTTTATGTGTATTATCCTCTATGTGCTATTATCTTGTGTATCTTGACCTTTTCATGCTTAAATGTTGCTTTGTTTTTACATTGGGTCTTTTTGTACTTTTAGAAAACTTAGGGGTATTTGTGAAATAAACTGTTTTATGAGTTTTCGGGTTTTCCTTGGTATTTCTTTTCAAAACAAAGATGCTCTTATTTGTTTTATACCATTCCGAATCTTTTGGGGAAGTTTCGAATGTGTTTCGGGTGTTTTTAAAAGAATCAAAAAATTCATTTTTATTGTCCAAACCGAACACTTTTGCGGTGCACCGGACCATTCCGCGGTACACCGCGTCTCAGGGTTTCAGCAGTTTTATTTTTATTTTATTTTTCGCCCAGTTTATTTTAGCAGTGCGGTACACCGCACGATTCCCGCGGTACACCGCAGGTTAGGTTTTTGTCAGCGTTATTAGGCCGTTTTTTCTTTTATCCTCCTCATTCCACCATTTAAACATAACCTCTCCTCCTCCTAGGCAATTTCCGGCCACCGCTGCTCCGTTTCCACCACCTAGAAACACCATCTTCTCCTCTTAATCACTTCTCTCTCTCTCTCTCTCTCTTTCATTACCCACTTCCCTTCTTCACCATGAGAGAAAAGAAAGCTGCTCCAAAGAAGAAAACCACCACCGGAGCCTCCTCCAGCCGCCGCCGTGCGCCATCTCCGGCGAGGTCACCAACACCTCCTCCACTCCGGCCATTCGAGCCTCTCCCGGGTAGAACCTTTAGTGAATCGGCTTTTCCAACGGGTGAAAATTCTCTTCTTGAACTATTTAAATTTCAAGGTTGTGATAATATCTTTGAATTTTCGGGTACTCAATTAGCTATTGGGTTGATTGAAGAATTCTACACTAACTTTGAATATGATTGTGCAAATAACTTAGTTAAATCATTAGTTTCGGGTACCCCTTTACGGTTAAAATTACATGTGTTGTGTGCTCGTTATCGTATCCCGTTCGATGGTTTTAGTGGTTTTTGGTCAAGTGGTTGGGATGGCTCTACTCTTGATATAGTTGGTCAAAATGAGGTTATGGATTTTGTTAATAGTAGGATGCTTGTTCCCGATGGAAATTGGAATTTGCGTAGTTTTGATCCGGAATTTATTGTGGCTCATAAGTTTCTTATTTCGGCCATAATTCCGAAGGACAAACATGATGCAAAGTTAATTCCGTATGAAGCTTATCTCCTATTTTTGATCTTTGCTAAGCGTCCGATTAATATTATTGCTATTATGTTCAAATGGATGAACCATGCTAGAACCGCAAGAGATAAAGTCCCATATGGTATTTTTCTTACTAAGATCTTTGAGGGAAGTGAAATTTCGTTAGGAGGAACTAATGTGAAATCAATTGATAAAGCGTGGTGTTTCGATTATAGCACAATCAAGAGAATGAAATCTGCTATTTATAATAACTCATATGTTTCGCTTTCGGTTATTAATCGTATTTCGGATGTTGCTATTCGTAATCGTATCCTACAAGCTAAGGGAGGAACCTTTGGTCCGGAGATTAACACACTTGAGCTATTGGATATTCCGGGTCAACAAAATCCTATCCCAAATGAGCCTCCTCAAAACCCAACTCATGAGAATCCTCCTAATCCTTCTAGTTTCGAAGGTGCTTTGTCTCGGTTTATGGATTATATTGGTAGAAAATTTGAGGTTTTAGAGGAAAAGATAGAAAGGAAATTTGGAGTGTTGGAAGAAAAAATAGGACATCTTGCTAGTGAGTTATCTTGTGTAAAGAACGATGTCTCGTGTATCAAAGATGATGTGTCACATCCTCGAAGCCGTTCTAGAAGCCGCTCTCCCCGGGAATTGCGTTAAATGGTCGTGTTGGGTGTTTGGTTTTTAAAATCTTATTTTTATCCTTCTAAGTGTTTTATGTGTTTTTTATTGTCTTGGACTAAGTTTGTGGTATTTACGCTTTTAATGTTTTATGGGTCCGTGTTTTGGACACTTAGGATATTTTTACTACTTGATTTTATTTGGATAATGTTTTTAGGATGCTATGTGTTTTATCTTGGATAATTGTTTATGGTTTGCCTTGATTTTATCTTGAATGTTAAGTGCTTAAATTATATGCTTTGGATATTAAGTTGCTAACATTTTCCTTGATGATATAGGTACTATTGCTCTCTAATCCTTGATCTTATCTTATTTTGCTTTTTAGTCCCTATAGGTTGTTCCATTTGTCTTAAAATGATTGAAAATTGCATTTAGGTCCCTAAAAGATTTTTCAAATTGCTTTTGAGTCCCTAAAACTTTTCAAAAAAATACATTTTACCCCTATATTTTTAAAAAATGTTTTCAAATATTATTATTAGGGAGAAATTGTAGATCAAACTTTTACAAATTGAAACAAACTCTATGCATTTTGTAAGGGGGAGTTTCTTGTTAAAAACTCTTTTGCTTTGGCTAATCATTTATATTACTACTAATCATTTGTGTCATTAGAAAGCATATGAAATGAACATCTTTCGATCAAGGAGTTGGTAAAATGTCTCTATCTCTTGCTCTTGCCTTATAATTATCTATCTTTGTGCATCTCTTTCAAAAATTGTTTTAATCTCTAAACTCTTGCACTCTCTAAAAAATTGTTGTTTAAAATCTATTCACTTGAGTTTTTGCTCTTCTATCCTTAGTTGTTTTTATTTAACCCCGTCTTTTTGATGAAGACAAAGGGGGAGAAATATGTGCACTAAAACTTTCATATTTTGCACGTTTTAAAAAACTCACAAATGCATCTCAAATCTTATATGCTTATTGTGAGGGGGAGCTTAATTTCTTTAGTGCTTAACTTTCATATCATTCCTAAGGTGTTTTAGTGAAGGATTTGTCATCATCAAAAAGGGGGAGATTGTTGGCATATAGCCTCCCTTAATAGGTTGTTTTAATGTGACAAATCCTCTTGTGTTTAGTGTGCTAATTACTCTTGTTATACATATTCTATCTTGCACTCTATTTCATCAAAAAGCACATCTTTATCATTTAGATCAAAGCTTTATTGTTATATGTTATGAAACTAATTCTCATACAAATACGTTTAACCTTATCCTTGTGTACATTGAGAATTAGCTTTAGTGATCAACTTCAAAGTTTCTTAGAATGATGTTTCCAACAACTTTCGTGAAGAAGATTTATTGATCCGAGCATCATAGCATAAGTCATTTTCTTTCAAAGTTACTTGGCGCGGTACACCGGACGAAAGGCGCGGTACACCGGACGAAAGGCGTGGTACACCGGACCAAGAATGCGGACCAGGGCGCGGTGCATAGGCTAGCCCGTCAGAGAGTTAGAAAATCAAACCGTTGAGGTGCGGTACACCGCACGAAAACTTGCGGTACACCGCAAGGAAGGTTTTTCTGCACAAAGTTTAAGTCATAAAGAATATATCCGTTGGGAGATTAATAGATCCGTTGGACCCAAGCCTTATGACCGTTGGAAGCCATTTTCTACTATAAATTGAAGCTCTTTGAAGGCTACAACTACACCAACTAATTACAAACATTAAGGGGCTTAATTGTTATCATTCAAGAAGGTGTCAAGAGCTATACATAGTCAAAATCAATCTTAGTGAGCATATAAGTCCTTTCAAGGAGTTAATCAAATAAGCCACAAGGTTCTATCTACTCAAGAGGAGTTCACAAGCTTTATAGTTCATATCCACTCTTTTAGGAGTTTAGTTACAAGCTTTTATAAGCAACCCTTTAAACACTTTGTTTCTATCCTCTTAAGTCTAGGTCTTGTAATAGATAGATTAAGAGCGAATTCAAGTATAGGGAGTATAATTGGTATCCTTGTGTTGTGATTACACAAGTGTTTGTCCTTCGTGTTATCGAAGAGGTTGTAAGGGTTATTGTGTTCTCGACCCGGTTAAGAGATACACGGGAGCTTAGTGAAAAGCTTGAAATCCTAAGGAGGCTTCCTTAGGTAGTGGATGTAGGGAAACCGAACCACTATAAATCGCGTGTATCTTTCTATCCCTACTCTATTTACTTTCCGCACTTTATATGTTTGATAATATGCTAGCATGATTATTGTGATATTGTTTATCTAGTTTATCTAACATATAGTCTTCTAGAGTAGTAAGATATTGGATTGTCGGTTTACTTGTTTTACTTATATATCGAACCTCCTACTTACCCTTTGCATGATCCTAAGTGTTTGATATATTAAGTTGACTTAGAAGTTTTCACTTAAACTTATAATTGTCCAAAAGATGTTTAATTAGGAATTAATCTTATTAGTAATCCTATTCACCCCCCCTCTAGGATTTTCAGACGTCTTTCTTCGTCCTGTTATAGATGAGTTGGATGAGTTGTGGGGTAAGGGGATTATGACTTATGATGCCCACAAGAAGGAAGAGTTTACTATGAAGGTTTGTTTGTTGTCTACGACTAACGATTTTCCCGCTAGGACATACACCTCGCGATGGTCGGGTCAAGGTTACAAAGCTTGTCCAGAATGTATGGATTCTACTCCGTCTTTGAGCGTGAAGAAAAGGGTTGCTTACTTCGACCATAGACGTTGGTTACCTATCAAACATCATTTTAGAGACGAAAATGTTTTGTACAAGAAACCCGAAGAAAGGCGTCCACCGAAGAAATATAAACCTGCCGATATTCAGACACAGTTAGATGGCCTTCCCATTGTGCTTCCCGGGAAACACAAGGATTTTGGGGGAAAGATCGTGAAGCCAGATGTTAATCGGCGATTCAATTGGAAGAAAAAGAGTATTTTCTATCGTTTACCTTATTGGTCCGAAAACCTGTTGAAACATAACATTGATGTTATGCATTGCGAGAAAAACGTGTGTGATGCTCTTCTTGGCACAGTAATAGGTCTTGATGGAAAACTTAACAAAGACAACGTGAAAGCGAGAATTGATCTCAAGGAAATGAATATCAGGCCAGATTTGTGGTTGCAAGAGAGAAATGGTAAGAATGTAATGCCTCGAGCTAATTATACGTTAACCATCGAAAAAAGGAAAGTATTTCTTGATTGGCTGAAGGCACAGAAGTTTCCCGATGGATTCGCATCGAGTTTGAGAAATAACGTTCAAAGTGACTTAGGCAAGATTATAGGAATGAAATCTCACGACTGTCACGTGATGATGCAGTACCTATTCGTGGCTAGTCTCCCAGGGATTTTCGAAGACAAAGCGATAAGTGACGCGATTATCGGGCTAGCCAACGTGTTCAGAGTTGTGTGTAATAAAAACCTGAGTAGGAAAAAGTTAGAAAAGGAGAAGAAGAAAGTGGTTGAAGTTATGTGTAGACTGGAGATGATTTTACCTCCCGCGTTTTTCGATATAATGATCCACTTGGTCATTCATTTATACGACGAGGCTTTGTTAGGGGGACCGGTTCAGATGCGTTGGATGTACCCGTTTGAGCGGTATCTAAAGAAATTAAAGGAGTACATACGAAACCCGGCTAGGCCGGAGGGTTCAATCGCCGAGGGATACGTTGTAGAGGAGACTTTGACATTCATATCGCGTTACCTTAAAGAAGAAAAAACAAAGTTTAATGATCCGGGTAGATATATCGATATCGAAGCTCAACCTAAAGATTTGTCCATATTTAAGAGCCAATGTAGTCCGATAGGTAAAAAAGAGTATGGTAATTTGGAATATAACGAGAAGGAGCAAATCGATTGGCATATCCTACTTAATTGCGATGAAATCCAACATTTGATGACGTAAGTTTTCAATTTATTTATTCAATTTATTTATTCATTTTATTTATTAAATGTTTATTCAAATGTGTAGAGAACACAAAGCCACGTTATCGGGTTCCCAAGCCGAAAAAGATAGGGAACACCGGCAAAATTTCTGAGACTGGTTTCTGCATAAGGTATATATCCATTCAAATACAAAAATAACTTTCCATTTTTAGGAAACATTGTTATAATTGTTTATGCTTGTAGGTTTATGAAATGGAAAAAGAAGGTGATGCATTCGCTACAAGTGAGATGATTGCATTGGCTAGTAAGTCTCATGGTGCAGTTTATAAGTACGATTCATGTGTTGTGAATGGTGTTAAATGGGTCACTAAAGGAAAGGGTGAAACAAGGGTGACACAAGATTACGGGGTATCCGCCATCTACAATGGAATACCGTTTTACGGTGAATTGGTCAAGGTTGTAGAGGTCACATTTGACGATGACTGTTCTGTTGTGATGTTCGAGTGTAATTGGTATGACACGAGTAAACCGAGGGAAGAGCATGGGGTAACTCTTGTCAACACGTCTAATTTTTTTTGGGAATCAGAGCCGTACATCTTAGCTACTCAAGCAAAAAAAGTTTTTTACATAGACGAGATTAATTTAAGGAAATCACAAAAAGGTTGGAAAGTAGTATGGGAACTCAATGATAGACATGGATGGAGTCCTGAGTTATGGGGTGTAGAGTCGATGCCCACTGGTGGAAACACGAGTGTCAATATCCCTTTAGTGAACACCGAGACGATTTCCGATCCGGTGAACTTGGCATCCACGGAGGAGATCGAGATTGACCCTGCTCATTTTTTTGTTGCTTTGAATTTTGATATGGTTGTTGATGAAAACGAGGAAATTGAAGATTACACCTTAGATGAATACGGGGATGAGGAAGAACCCATTGAGGTTGATAGTGATGACGAACCTATAGTTGTTAGTTGATATGATTCTGAGTAGGAGTTTTTTTTTCTTTGGGTTTATTTGTATTAAAACATTTTATTTACGTAAACTTTTTATATATGGGGTGAATTTGACTCAAAACAATCAACTTTGACTCAAAACACTCGACTTTGACTCTAAACACTCAACTTTGACTCAAAACACTCAACTTTGACCACAAACACTCAACTTTGACTCTAAACAATCAACTTTGACCACAAACACTCAACTTTGACTCAAAACAATCAACTTTGACCACAAACACTCAACTTTGACTCTAAACAATCAACTTTGACCACAAACACTCAACTTTGACTCAAAACAATCAACTTTGACTCTAAACACTCAACTTTGACCACAAACACTCAACTTTGACTCAAAACAATCAACTTTGACTCTAAACACTCAACTTTGACCACAAACACTCAACTTTGACTCAAAACAATCAACTTTGACCACAAACACTCAACTTTGACTCTAAACAATCAACTTTGACCACAAACACTCAACTTTGACCACAAACACTCAACTTTGACTCTAAACACTCAACTTTGACTCAAAACACTCAACTTTGACTCTAAACACTCAACTTTGACCACAAACACTCAACTTTGACTCTAAACACTCAACTTTGACTCAAAACACTCAACTTTGACTCAAAACAATCAACTTTGACTCAAAACACTCAACTTTGACCACAAACACTTAACTTTGAATTTAATTTAAATGATTATTTGGTATTGAATTAAAATATTACAATTCATAAAATACACTCCAACCTCCCAAACACACACACTACACCTAAAACACACATTTCTCCTCATTCTCTCACTAGGGTTTGAAGTTTGGTCAAAGTTTGACCTTGCTTTGACTCCTTTTGACTTCCGTTGACCCCCCCACCCATCACCGATGACTCTCCGACCATATGGATGGAGTTTGACCGGAGACTAGCTGGCGGCGTTGACCAAGTCTGACTGGAGTTTGAAGTTTATTTCATAAATTGTTTTTCCTTTGATTTTTAATTGGGTTTAATAGCAACCGGAAAATTAATTCATAGTGGAAGCTGGTGTGAGATAGTGGAAGCTGAGGTGGAAAGGTAAAGCTGTCGGCTTGGGTTTGTTGTAGTGAAGGTGTGGAGGACACGCGCTGCTGTATTGGGCGGTATTGTTTTTCACGCGTAAGAACTTCTGGTTTGTTTTGTGAAACGTAGTGGAATTCATTATTGGGCAATAATTGCGTCTGGATAATTGCATTATTGGACAATAATTGCGAATCAACAATTCTTTCCGTGCCGTAAATCAATAACAAAATCCGTGCAAATAAATTCGAGCTCCACCAGATAGCTGCTCGTAATTTTGGTTTTAATTGCTGAATTCTTCACCGTTTTTAGTGATTCTTTTTTTGCTGAGTTTCAAATTTCAACCTTGATCCAATGGCACCGAGGAAGAAGGCTAAGAATAAAGAAACAAAGGGAAATTTGGAAACAAAGGAGACTGGAGCACAAATTATGCCTGCAAAAGGTAAATATACACCTGCAACCCCTATAATCCAAGTTAGTAACAATTTCTCTGCTGCAAAACGAGTTAATTTGATGAACAAAAAGGCTGAGGAGGGCGTGGAGTATGATTACAGTAAGAAGGATAGTATTTCAAGAAGTGAGGACAACTTGTTCAATAAAAGTTCAAAGAGAGGAACGAAAACTGTTCAAGCTGATTTAACCTTACTTAGCTCCAGTGAAAGCATCCAAGCTACTCAAATCATTGAGTGTACAATGGTTGAGGGGATGAACGGCCAAGATGAGGCCTTAATTGAGGGTGAGGCTCCTAATCCTCTCGAGAATAGCTTGGGTGTGAGTCACAAGGAGGATTACACCACTTTAGGTGCAGGAATTGGGATAATTTCTCCACCTAGTGAAAGTACCCTCTTGGGAGTAGCACAAGGTCAAAGTGTGGAGGATGAGGATGAATCCGAGGTAGAAATTATTGAGGAAAACAATGGGAAGCAAGGTAAATGGACAGAGTTATTCAAGAAAAGTGATCAAGATTTGAAGCTAAAATACTTTGCTCCTAGTCAAGTAGAAGATGAACTCATGGTTAAGCCACCTAGATATATAGTGAAGAGTGGAGTTGAGGAGTGGGATAATTGCTTAGTTGGACAATTCTTTGGAGAAGCTCCCGAATATCACATGGTTAGAAGTATGGTTAATGCTCAATGGAGAAATTGTGGTCAAGTTGAAATAAAGTCTACGGATATGGAAGTGTTTCTATTCAAATTCAAAGGTGAGCAAGAATGTAACAATATATTAGAGCAAGTTTGGCATGTGAATGGTAGAATTATGATCTTGAGAAAGTGGGAACCTAACATGAAATTTGATAAGCTTGATTTGACTAAGGTTCCATTATGGGTTAAACTGAGAAAGGTACCATTACAATTGTGGACTAATGATGGGTTAAGCTACATTAGTAGTGCTTTGGGTATTCCACTTCAAATGGACCCTATTACTAAGATGAAAAATAGGCTAAGCTTTGCTAGAGTATGTGTTGAAGTAGATATGACAAAGGAGCTTGTTAAAAGGGTGAAAGTTGATCTTGAGGAGGATGGGATTCATGTGGTGGAGGCTTACTATGAGTGGTTACCTCCTAGATGCTCTAATTGCAAGGCTTTGGGGCATAAGGAGATTAATTGTAATCAAGGAAGGAAAGAACCTAGACCTAAACCAAACCAAACCTACAATCAACCTAAACCAAACCAAGTAAACCATCAACCTAAACCAAACCAAGCTAATCACCAACCAAACCAATACAAAGTTCAAAAGAAAGTTGAAGAATGGAGGGTAGTGCAAAGAAATCAAAAGGAGAAGAAGGATGATGAAGTTCATATTCCTAACACCAAAAACACAAAAACACCTCCACCTCAAAATATGGGAAGTAGTAGTGCAAAGGGGAAAGAAATAACCTCTAGCACACCTAGAGAAGGTGCTTACAATTCTAAAATTTTTGTAGGGGAGTTAAGTAACTCCTTTTGTGCTCTAAATGTGGCTAATGAAAACCTTGAAGAGGCTTTGAATAGGTTTGTGGGAAGTACCCATAGTGAAAGGGAACCTCCGGATTTAAATGATAATTAGCTCTTGGAATGTAAGAGGTTTGAATCAAAACCTCAAACAAAAAGAAGTTATTCATGTTGTACAAGACAAAAAAGTTGATCTAGTTGGTTTATTGGAGACTAAAATGACCCTACAAAGCTACAATAAGTTTCACAACACTTATTTGAGTAATTGGGGTACAATAACTAATCATGATAAGGATGAAAGAGGGCGAATATGTGTAAAGTGGAATAAGAATGTTTTAGATGTAAAGTGCCTTAATTCAACTAGCCAAGCCATCTTCCTTGAGGTACATGATATATATAATAATAAAACTTTTAATTGTGTGATGCTATATGCGGATAATGATGATAATAAAAGGGTGCTTCTTTGGGAAACACTTGGTGAATGGATGGTTATTAATGGGGACTCTCCTTGTATTTGGTGTGGGGACTATAATGATATTACTAAAGTTGATGAAAGAATTGGTTGCACTAACCTTCATAAGAGTTCTCATGAATTTGTGGATTGTATTAATGATAATGGGATGGTTGAACATCCTAGCCAAGGGTGTTATTACACTTGGACTAATAGAAGAATAGAAGGGTTTATATCTAGTAAAATTGATAAAATCTTTATAAATGATGCTTGGTTCACTTGTTTCAAGTCTCATTTGATGATTGAAGCTCCTGGAATATCAGATCACTCTAATCTTATCCTCAAAATTCACGGGAGTTCTAATACTAAACCTTCATCTTTTAAATTTTTTAATGTTTGGATTGATCATGATGAGTTTCTGCCTTTGATTGAAAAGGTGTGGAAATATGAAGTTAAAGGGAGTATGATGTATAAAGTGGTGAATAAATTGAAGGAAGTAAAGAAAGCTTTGAAGATCTTCAATAGAAAATATTTTCATCACTCTACTAAAGAAATAATGGAGCTTAAAGAGGAGCTCGAGAAGGTACAAACAAAGCTTATGAATGGTGATCAATCTATGCTCATCATTGAGAAGGAGCAAAGAGATAAACTTATGCATCTTCTTAACATTCAAGAGGAGATCTTAAAGCAAAAATCTGGAATTACTTGGGCTCAAAAGGGTGATTGTAGCACTACCCTTTATCACAAGAGCATCAAGGCAAGAATCACTCAAAACCGTGTTGCCTCTATTGTGACCGAGAATGGTGATATTGTTGTTGAAGATGAGGCTATTCATGATGAATTTATCAAGTACTACACTAGCCTAATTGGTACTAAGGATGTTTATGAAGAAAGTGTTAGCTCTAGTTGTTTAAACAAGCTTGTTGATAAAGCTATCACCAAGGAAGAAGCTAAAGATATGGTGAAAGATATTACTAGTAAGGAGATTAAAGAAGCTATTTTCTCTATTGATATCTCAAGAGCTCCTGGCCCAGATGGTTTTAATAGTGCTTTCTTTAAAGCTACTTGGAATATTGTTGGGGAGGATGTTTGTAATGCTATAAAGGAAACTTTCAAGAATAGACAAATCTTGAAGCAAATTAATGCTACTAATCTTGTTCTTATTCCCAAGGTTAAAAACCCCACTTCAGTGAAGAGTTTTAGGCCCATTGCTTGTTGTAATATCCTCTATAAAGCTATATCTAAAATAATTGCTAATAGGATGAAGAAAAGCCTTGAGGAGCTTATATCTAACAATCAAGCTGCTTTTGTGGGAGGTAGAAGTATTTCGGATAATATATTGGTTGCTCAAAGTGTGGTGACAGGTTATGATAGGAAGGACTTGAGTCCAAGATGTACTTTAAATATTGATCTTCAAAAGGCTTTTGATACAATTAATTGGAGGTACCTCTTCCAACTACTTCAAATCATGGGATTTGATAAAAAGCTTATATCTTGGGTCAAGATGTGTATTTCAACACCTATGTTCTCTTTGTGCATTAATGGAAGTGTGTGTGGTTATTTCAAAGGAGAAAGAGGATTAAGACAAGGTGACCCTTTATCTCCTTATCTATTTGTTATATGTATGCAAGGTTTCTCTTCTATTCTTGAGAAAGTGGCAAATAATCAAGCTTTTACTTATCACCCTAATTGTGCTAGAATGGGTTTGAACCACCTTATATTTGCTGATGATTGTTTAGTTTTCTTTAATGGTGATAAAGACTCGGCTATGAGACTAAAGCAAGGCCTAGATCTTTTCTCTAGACTCTCTGGCCTTAAAATAAGTCCTGAAAAGAGTGAGTTATATATGGGAGGTTGTAACAAAGACCTTCATGATGATTTGAGTTATATTCTCAATGTTAAAAAGGGTAAACTTCCTGTAAGATATCTTGGGGCTCCTTTAACTACAAAGGGCCCTAATAGCTTAATGTGTGCTACCCTTATTAATAATATAGTGGGAAGTGTTGAAGGGTGGATGCATAAATTTCTTACATTTGCGGGAAGGCTTCATTTAATCAAGAGTGTTTTACAAAGTAAAGCTAGATATTGGTGTAATGTAATGATCCTTCCAATGGGAGTTATTCATGAGATAGAATCACTCTTGAGTAGGTTCCTTTGGAAAGGTAATACTAATGATTTTCATGGTGCTAAAGTGGCTTGGAAAGAATTAAGTCAAAGCAAGGAAAATGGAGGACTAGGCATACCTAATCTTCTCCAAATCAATCAAGCTGCTATCCTTAAAGCTTTTTGGAGAATGTATGGCTATAAAGATAATATTTGGTCTCAATGGGTCTACTCAAATTGGCTAAGGAACAAGAGTATATGGAGCATTACATATGATAATAACCTTCCTTGGACATGGAGAGCTATGCTAAATGTAAGGTACCTTGCTTTTAAATATATTATACATGAGGTTGGAAATGGCAAGAGAACCTATATGTTAGATGATAGATGGATAAAAGGGAAGTGTGTAGGTGATATTTGTGAACAAAAGGATGCTATTTCTTTGGGTAATTACAATATTAACAAAAAGGTGATAGACTATTATGTGGGAGAGAGGTGGAGATTTCCACCTAGACTTAACAAGGTGTATGAGGTGGTAAAGGATATGGTGCTTAATGAAGAGCATGACACTATAAGATGGGGAGATAAAGGCTTTAAGACCGCGGATGTTATGTATGACCTAAGGGGTCCTAATGAGAAAACAAAGTGGTATAGTGTGGTATGGCATAAATGGAGTATGCCAAAGCACAAGTTTTGTGCTTGGTTAATTTGTAAGGATAGGTTAAGCACAAAAGATAGGCTTAGCAAGTGTGGAATGGAAGTGGACAAGATGTGCTACCTTTGCTTTGAAGATCATGAATCTAGGGATCATTTATTTGTGAATTGCAAATTCACTACTATGGCTTGGAAGGAGATTTGTGCTCTTCACAATTGGCACAACTCGGGTAATACTTGGGAAGAAAGGATTGATTTTATGCTTAAATTTGATGGTAACACCTTAAAAGATACCATATCAAACATTACTTTTCTTAGCTTTCTTTATTGTATTTGGGATGTGAGGAATAAAAAAGAGTTTAAGAAGATGCATCCCAAATATGAGGATATTGTGAAAATAGTTGTGAAAGATGTTCAATATACACTTTGGAATAGAAAGTTATTTAAGAAAAGTGTTGAGAATATGAGATTGGTGGCAAGATGGAAGCTACATGGAGTACTCAAGTGAGGAGAGCAAGAAGATCAAGGTTGGAGCTTGGAGCTTGGAGCTTGGACCTAGTATAAGACTTTAGCAATTGTGGTATAGGGTTTAATTTCCCTAGCAATGGTTGTATAGGGTTTTTATCTTACTTTGATTTATTTTATAGCAATGGTTGTATAGGTTGTTTTGCAAGTTGATAGGTTAATTTTCTAGTAAATGTTGTATAGGGTTTGTTTTCCTAGCCATGCTTGTTTTTGAGTCAAAAACAAGTAGGGGTTTGATTTGTACTTGTCATTTTGTGGATATAAAATGGTAAGTTTGATCAAAAAAAAAAAATCTTAGAGGGGTATCTTATCATGTTAAAATCACCCAAAATGCACCATTTTTCCTCCACATGAATCAAATCATTCAGTTTTCTAATGAAAGAACTTTTGTCCTCATCATCTGGAAGGCCATAAAAAAAAATAATCTCACATATCCTACATTTGTTACTTTGATAAGAACATTGAATAATGTTTTTATCTGAGTTAAAAAGTTTAAATTTCATCTCATCTTTCACAAACACTGCTAGACCACCACTTAAGCCAACAGGGTCAATTCGAGCAATAAGGGACATATGAAATTTTGAACACAAAGATAGCACAAAATCAAACTTTTGTTTAGTTTCAGATAGAAATAATACCTCTATTTGATGAGTCTTGATCATGTCAATCAAGCTCAGCTCTGTCAAGGCTGTGCCTAAGCCTTGACAGTTCCATGCTTGTATCATTGAAGATCTAGGGGTTGATTTAGGTCAACCCCGCAAACCTCTTCAGCTTCCATCCCTTCAATTAACTCTTCCTCATACCATTGTTCAATGCCTTCTTCTGTTAAATCTTTATCCATCTCAACATTCTCAGCCATCTCATCATCATCCTCATAGAGGTTGACAAGAGTTGCTGAGTTTTGATCACTTTTTTCCTCTTCTAAAGGAAGGCCAAGATCTTTCCTAACTTGTTCTGTTCTATTCTTATTTTTCTCAGAGATCCAAACCGAATAATATCACTCGAGTTTTGAGTGATTGAAGGGTCAATAATCACTTTTTCTTCCAATATTGGGATTGGACTTAACTTTGGATTTTCCTCATTTGCACCACATAACTTCAGAACCTCAGATGAAACCAGAGGTCTTATTTCAGTTTTAAAAGCAACACCTTCTATAACTTTGTTACCAATCTTGACAGTTGGTAACATTAGAGACTTTTGAACATAATTCAGTGTTTTACTCTCAGTTGAACCTGTAATTCCTTTTGAAGTATCAATTTCCCCTTCTTCAAGGGTTAAAGGTTTTTTCTTATTCTTATTCCTCAGATATTTTTTAGTTTTTTAAACTTGATTGCCCTCTTTCATAGCTTTAAAAACAAAATTCTTATCTCTTTTTTCAAAATCTGTAGCCTTAATCCAGTTTCCCAATCTTACAGCAAGATTGTTTGGATTATCACAATGCCTTTCCTCATGAGAATTTAGCCCACATCTAAAACAAAAGTCAAAAAGTTTTTCATACTTAAATGCAATCCAGACTAATTGAGTTTTTGAAATTTTAAAATTAAAACCAGCTGAAAGTGGCTTCAAGACTGAAACATTCACTCTAGCTTTTATACAAGAATTTTCTTTGAATTTCAGAGGGTCTGGAAGAACAACCTCAGTAACAGTACCAATCTTTGAAGCAATTTTGAAAACATTTGACTCCTTAATAAACAATGGTGGAATACCTTCCAATCTAACCCAGAAAGTAGTTTCCTCCAAAAGAGAAGGGTTTAAAATAGTTTCATCATATTTATGAACCATAACATGAAAACCAAACACATGGTATGGTCTATTAGCCCACACAGTTTCAAGATCCTTTTCCTTATCGAATTGAATCGTACACAAATTATCGCCTTTTTTTTCAATATTGATTCTACCTGAGATGCACCAATATTGTATCACTATCTTTTTGAGATAGTTAAGATTCACGTTACCTGAAGCCAGAATTCGAACCAAAAGCTTTGGTTCTTCATATTTTGAGTAAATAGCTTCTCGATCCGGTGATAGACAAAAGTCATCTTCTGATTCTTCCGCCATATCCCCAAGACCTACTAATGAAGCCATTTTAAAAGATAAGAGTGATAGAGAACTCTATAAAACACCTAACGATGATTTTAAGATAATGAATCGAAGCTAACGAGAAGTAGAAGATGTTAAATTTCATAGATCCTAGAAGGATCTTAAATTGAAACTTAAGCGGGTGGAAGAGGGTGGGGTGAGTAAGAGAAAGAGAGGGTGGAGAGTGAGTTAAGATTTAGGTTAGGGTTGGAGAGCAGAGTTTTGGGAGAGAGAGCACGGTGGTTTACGGTGGTGAAAGGGAGGGGTTAGGGTTTTCGAGTCGGAGAGGGGTTTTATTGGGTTTCGTGACTGGGAGCATATTTAATTTACCTTCTATACATTTATTTTTTTTGTTAGTTGGGCTGGAAAACGTAATTTTCTCATTTATTATAGTCCGTTTTAAATGAGAATATACCAGATGGCATCAAGCTCCATCTACATTTTATTTGATGACATGTGTTATAACATATAAATAGATTTGAGTAATGATATTTGTCACCTCTTTTTTGGTTCACTCTTATATTACCCTTTATGTGTCACTCAATGTGGTGTTAAATCAAAGAGAGAGAGAGAGAGAGAGAGAGAGAGAGAGAGAGAGAGAGAGAGAGAGAGAGAGAGAGAGAGAGAGAGAGAGAGAGAGAGAGAGAGAGAGAGAGAAGTAATTAGGTAAGAGAAACACTCTGATTGGTGTTTAAAATGTCCACGTAGGAGGCGATATAAGGATGAACCAAAAAAGGGTGACAAATATCATTACTCAATAGATTTTTATCTGTATGTACTTGTTGGTTATCACAAGCCATGATTAAATGTATTTTTTAAATTAATTTAATCTTGCTCATATATTTAATGAATATTTGAAAGCAAATACTCAATATTTTTTCTTTTTGGCTTGGCATAATGTTTAAAAAGAAAAAGAGATTGTATTCGTAAATTTATGATCTTGACCTTCATTTTGAATTAATGTATGCGTGTATATATCACAATTCTCTGTTAAAAGTAAGAATCTTCCAAGTATATGATGAAGCACATTAATTTGCCTATAATAATTTTATACTTTCTACTACTTTTTTCAACAATGGTTATTCAATCTTTGGTTTAAAAGAAAAAAAACGATGGATTTGAAAAAAAAAACAATTTTATTTAACTTAGGGTCAGTTATGTGATTTCCGTTACGTGTTTGAATTTTTCAGTATTAGAATTTGATAATCAGTCATGAATTATTAGAATTTGTATCGATATGTTATGTCTTAATTACATAAATTTAATATTTGAGATTAATTGAAAATGAAAGATCGAAAAATTAATTATATGAATTAAAATTTATTATAGTAGGATGAATTTCGAAAGCGAAATTCTTATAAGGTGGAGAGAACGTGAGACCCCAAATATTGTAATATAATTTTGTATTACAGAAAGTAGGGTAATTGACACACAGGGTCTTGCAGACTAGTTTTTTTTCCTATAGAAACTAGTGGGAATCTTACTTTTTAAAAAGATCTCAAAGATGACCAAATACTAAAATACCGTTACTAACACTAAATGACAAAAATAGTGATGTCACTGTTCATCTCTCTCTTAGGGATGGCAGTGGTTACCATTTTAATCCGAAACCGACGGATTACCGAACAGAATAAAAACTGATTATGTAACCGTGGTTAAATCCGTTTGGGTTTGGTTTTAAAAAGTGAAACTGGTGGTTAAAACCGTTAGGTTATGGTTTTAGATTAAACCAACCCGAAAAACCGGAAAACCGTTTTTATATATATTTATATTTATATTTTGAAGCCCATCTTTCTTATATTTTTTTGATTTTTAATTACCAAAAGGCCAAAAGTCTCAACCCAACTATAGATAAGGATGGAAATGGTTATGGTTTAAAATCAAAATCGATGAAAATTTGGACCGATTAAAAATCAGATTATGCAACCATGGATAAAACCGTTAGGTTATGGTTCTGGAAAATGTACCCGATGGTTAAATCTTTTAGGTTAAAATTTTAGATAAAAATAAAACCGAATAACCAAAAACCCGTTAATTATCATATATTTTTGTATATTTTATAGTAATATAGATAAAAAAAAGTATTTTCATATCTCAAAACTAAAATCTAAATATTATAATTAACAAAAGAAATAACAAAAATGTTATTTAATTAAAGACCAACATAATATTTTATATATTGAAGATTTTTCATGTATTTGTGATTTTGTTTCAATATTTTCAATATATTTAGAGAGTTATAGTTTGGCATGTCACAAAAGCGAGGCGATGTTAAGAATCCTACTGTGAGAGCGACGCCTCGCGAGCCTGGTTATGGTTAAAATCCATAAACCGTTTAAAAAACCGAATCTGAATTATTTGGATATGGTTTTGAAAAGTAAGTCTGATGGTTAAATCCTTTAGGGTTTGGTTTTGATAAATAATAGATATGGACATGGTTTTGGATTTTTTTTGCAATAATCCGATCCGTTGCCATCCCTAATCTCTCTCCACTACCCACCTATCTCCGACCTCCGACCACCGAGCTCCGGCTACCGGAAAAAATGTAAAGTAACAAGAAAAAAGGAGTATCAGAATCAAAACAGTGAGTATCGAAAATAAAACACAACATATATTCATATTTACGGAGCACTCAATAAAAAACATAGATTACTCTATAAAAAAGACGAGTATTCTATATAAAAAAGATAAGTACTCATTAAAAAATATGAGTATTATTACAAAACAAGGACTGATACAAAAAAGAGATAAATTTTATTTATTACAAATGTCAGCTTAATTAATTACACATATCAAAGGAGCTCATAACTTGAACCATAACTTGCAGGACTCCGACCAAAAATGCTATTGAAGAAGGAGACCGACAACGGCTGACGGAGATGAAAAGAGGGACCACCGTTTGAGACATGGCCACGAGATCCATCCTCGCCTTTAAATCGTGTGACCTTGAACGGAGTACTAAGTTGAACACTTTGTTGTGCTTTCAATAACGAGATCAGAGGCGAACTTGAGGAGGTACATATCTATTCTTCCCCTCTCTCTTAACAATTACAAATCAATTATATTATGTTATTAATCTACTCAGACACAAGTCATGTATATGCGTACATAATACTAAGTGAATTTTTCGTTTTAGTTACGTGTATGTGGCTTTTGTTATTAATAAAATTACATTCAGAATGAGTTAACTCTGAGTTCTCTATTCTTTGTTTAGTTTATTGCGATAAATTTGGGAAATATAATTATAGCCTCAATCAAAATTGAGGATTTAAAATTAAAATTCAGAATTTACAACAAAAAATTTGGTGCAATTAAACTGATAATTCTAGTTTTAGTTGATTCAAATTTCATATCTGATTGAAGATGGAAAAAATGGAAGTTTGTTGTTCTCTTTGATTGTGATTAGAATAAAATAGATTCTCTTACCTTTTCAGTTTGATTGTTTCTCATGCAATAAAATTTGATTGCAGAGGATAATTAGTTGATATATATGATAATGTTTGGGAAATTATATCCTCATTTCAGTCAAGTATGCTTTGATAGTGCAATTTGGTTGCTTAGACTTGAAAGATTTACAATTGGACGTGGAATTATGCACTCAAACTTAATTTTTGTTTATTGGCAATTTTGAATTTAGATCTGATAAACGAGGTAAGTTTAATGGGCCTCACATTCTCAATTCTGACATAATTTAAACTTTTCTACAGATTATAATATGAAAACTAGAAGCAATGATGCGATGCAGATTATAACATGGGAACCGGAAGGAATAATACAATGAATAAACACTTGAAGATTTCTTCTGTAAATCTGTTCAAATTGAAATTAATCCTTGTATTTTCTATGAATGCAAAAAGAAAGAGTGTCAAATATGTTGTGTTTACTTACAATGGAATAGGTTTTACCAATGGTTAACCCAAACCGACCCGAAGGTAATTTTTTTGTTACCCTACTCTTGGATTTACCCCCTAACTATTACCATAATTCAATATTACCCTACCTTTACCCTAGACCTTAACTCAACCCGGGTAAACCCGACCTGTGCTTACCCCTAAATTAGTTACTACATGTTTGACTTTCTTATCAAATATAAGATAAGGATGATAAGAGTGATAACATAACATAACATAACATAACTTTCTACATGAAAGCCACGTGATATATCTTTTCATGGCCAAAATTAAAATTATAACACCTCAGCTACAGCCTAGAAGAAGTTACTTGATCATATAAAAGGAGTGAAGTCCATCGGATCCTCAATGTCCCTGTCATGTCATATAGTAATAGTTAATTATTATTGATTATGAAATGAAATAAAATAAAATAAAAATAAAAATAAAAGATGAAGAGAAACATACGCAATGCAAATAGCTTGAAGACTGTGAATAGATATATTAGGAATTAGGGAAAATTTTGATGATATGACTTCAATCACTATATATGGATGTTCGGATATTGATTTAAGTGTGAAGATTGTACTATGTAGCCCTACATAAACTTCATTACCAGACAAATATTCTGAATGACGAACTGTCCAAAACATACAAAACTTGTCTTCATCGATTTTCAACAAAAGAGGTTTACTCCCTTGTATATCTCCACGTGGTACCAACGAATGATCAACTAAACTTAAATAAAACCTTGAACCACTTTCAAAATCCATTACAAATAGCATGTTTTCTAAATTATAGCACACCCAAATCATTAAATTTCTTGAAACCACAGCTGGTGATAGATATGACTCCTCAATTATCAAACTAGTACCTATATCTTTACTAATGCGTATATAAGGTTTCCACATGGGAGATGCATCATCAGGCTTAAAAGTGTAGAAAGAATAATCTTTAGAATAATCATACATTATAACACCCGCTAAGATTAATTCTTTCTCCTCAATAACAGAAGTAACAATTTTCGAGAGAAAATAATCATTATTTGGTGGTCTGTCATATGCAAATCTCGGATGATCTGGAAGAACTTTCCAATTTCCGTTTTCGAGAACTTCCATAAATCTAAATAATTTAACAACCTCTTCATTGCGAGTAAATATTCCACCAGCAACGTATAATTTATCTTTCAATTTAAACAAATGTGCAAGACTCCTAGGACAATTCATCTTTGGACCCTTGACCCATTGATTATTAATTTTAATTTTCTTCAAATCAAGAATTCCTACCCTATTAGTGGCATCATGTAAATATTTAAGAGGAGGAGACCCATCTTTTCTCTCTTCCCGTGCATCGGTTGAAGAATAATACGAACCACCAACTCTAAATAATTTAGATTTAAATACTATGTAGCTACAATCATCGTGAAAATAACTCATTGTACTTATGGGGTCCACCACTACCCCTTCTTCTACTTTAATAATTTTGCTCCCTCTACATATTTCATATTCAGAACTTTCTAACGTCTTTATATCTCTTTTCCAAATATCACAATATTTTTTATCATCATATATATAATAATTTACCATATCCCGGTATCCTTTAAAATAATTCCACATCTCTACAGCATAAATTATGCACTTTTTCGGTTTCTGCTTAAATTTGAAAAGAAATATCAAAAATTGATGCTTAATAATGTGTGTAATTATGTTTTAAAAACATTCAAGGACACTCAAAATCCATATCAAGATAATTTTATGATAAAAAAAATAATTTCAACTTTTAATATTTTATATTATAAGTAAAAAAATAATTTTTAAAAAGCTGGGGGGGTTTGCAAGTGTATATTCTCAAAATATATGTCCCTCCTTATATTACTTTTTGTTCGAGTAGATTAATCAAAGCCTAAAAGGACAATTTATAAAAAATAAAAGAGGGTGCAAGTGCAAGTCTAGAATAAATGTGGGGGGACTATAAGGTATTAGTTAGTTAGTTGGGGTCAGTTTTTCTTTTTTATTAATTGAGGGGCAGAAATAAATAAACACATACCTCTTCATATTGTTGTTCATCTAAACTCTTGGTGAATTTCAAAACTTCTTCGGACTCAAAGAACTACATACATATATGGAAAATCATTAATATAAACACATAAATCAAGGACTAAAAAGTAAATAAAAATAACTTACTTTCTTCATCTCAGTCACTTGTAATAAAGTCTTGGACATTTCCTCTTGATGAGGCAAAGATTGAGGATGCTTCTCCAGCTTTGATGAAAATGATTCAAAAGCATATTTAACCTTCTTGAGTTTGTATTCCATATCGGATTTGAACTAAATATAGAAGGAGGTGTGATGCAATTATTATTATTATTATTATTACAAAATTAGGAGTTAAAAATGCAAAGAAAAGATTATTATGACTTACCGAAGATTTCGAAGAGATAAAAATACCAAAATGTTCCTTATTCTGTAATATATTAAAATTATTATATTATAAAACAAGCTTTTAAAATGAAAAAATAATATAAAATTGGTTTTATAATGACTTACCTCAAGATTAGCTTCTATAAATGAGAATCTATTGCTCTGTTATATGTAAAAGTTAAGTAAATATATTTGCTCAAAAAAATTGCACTTTTAAGTCCTTATATTTACCTGTGGTTCTAGATCAAGTTGTTCTGTTTGAAGGGAAATATCATCAACATCCTGAGGGACACACAAATGCATTATAAAAAGATCTTTAATGCAATTAATAGACTAATTTAGCAATCCCCAAACTTTACCTGGTTTCTTATTTCAATCATTTTAATACGAGAAACATAATTTAATGTTTCTAAAGTGTCTTTAATATTGGAATGAGTAGAAATTGTTGCAATAATACAAGTAGTTGTCTTTCCGCAAAACGAGTCTCGAAGAATTTTCGTTAATGTATCTTCTCTGCTCAAAAAAGACAATATTAAAGTGAATTGTGTTAATGGTCCTTAAAAAATTAAGCTAAATGCATTCACTATATTGTACTAACCTGTAAGGGATGTAAACAGAATTATTTATAAGTCCTTCTATAGCATCGTCAAAAGCACGTAAACTCCTATTTACTATCCGAGATTCTCTTTCACGTACCTGTTTTAATTTCATCATAAATGTATTGGTAAAAAATTTACAAGCACGAGACTATTAAGTAACTAATAAAAAATACAAGTTAACATATTGAAAACTAGTAAGACCAAAAGATTAATTCACTTCATACCTCCTGAGACGCTGCTAAATCAACAAATAAAAGTTGTCCATGTTTACTAAACTCCTCATCTTCATCAGTTTCCTTCATATGAAGGCTTATACGAAAGATTTTATGTGATCTATGCCATAAAAAAAAAAAAAAAAAAAGAGGATTTATTAAATGCATACGAAATGGGAAAGACAAATTTAAGAATTTACCTTTTGTTATTTTTAATTCTTCTTGAAAGAAGACCATATAAATCTTTCATACTCGATAAGGACTCTTCTTTCAGTCCTAATACAACAGCACCACCTTTTTCATCGTCCAATATAGAATAGGTGGGCTTTTGTTTTTTAGTACGAGTTTGTAATAAAAGAAGATCAGTAATCTCATCACCCGATGTTTCAAAATTGGAAGCTTTTAAAATCCAATTTTTGTTTTTCGCACCCAAAGATTGAAAAAGTTTTGAAAGCGCTCGTGGAATTATACCATCCGATAACTCCTCGCTAACCTAACGAAATTTTCACAAAAATTAAGTTATTGGGTAAATTGCACTATAGGTCCCTATATTATGCAAAATTACACTACAGGGCATGTTTGGGGTAAGAAAATAAAACGTGCTTTACCACAAATTTAGACAGTAACATGCCAATTTAAATTTAAATATGCTCTCTCGACAGTACATTTAAATGGATATATTGCATATTATACCTTAATTTTTCTAGGAATGAAATTTCCCTCCATGGTATAAGTTTTACCAGTTTCCGTTCGTCCATAGGCTATAATCGTAGCCTTGCCTCCTTCTATAACTTCATCTATCATTGGTGCAACAGCTTCTGTAAAAAACTCTTTTTGACTTGAATCTGGTCCAAAGACCTTCAAATTCAGATATAAATAAAATTAACTTTCTAATAGCAAACTACAAAAGAACAGCACATTTATTTTATTTACTTAGTAATACCTTGTCAAAGGTAAAGTCTTGTTGATTTACTCTAATGGTGTGGTTATTTTTATCGAACGAAATGGTTTCACCATCACCAGGTCTATCCAATAAACACAAAAAATTAAAGAAAGAACAAATAAACCAAATTTTGTTTCAATTTTTTAGAGAAACTGCTAAATAACTAACCTGCCCTTCACGCACACTTTCATGTAGCTTGTTGTTGAAGCCATTGTTGGATTATAGCAAGTTTCTAAAAAAAAGAAATGATATGAACAACGAGAAAAACGGCGGTAATGTAAGTATTGATGTTTGTATGAATGAGACTTAAATTTAAGATATAGGTCAAAAATGAATTAAATGGGCCGATCCTCCTTGGGCTAAGTTAGTGTTCATTGTCTGAAAAAAAGCTAGTGTTCTCATTTGTTTGTTTATTGGTTTTAATGACTATAATGCAATTATTTATTATAAAGTGGAGATAAGATTTGTCAAAATCCTAAAATACAAGAGGAATAACTAAGTAATTTAATTGGAGCAATGGAGTAATAGATTGTGTGATTAATAGATAAGATTACTTTTCTTAAAATAATTTTTTTTTTTTTTTTGTTTCAATAGTTACTAAGTGTTTTACTTAGTGAATTTGTTTAGTCTAAACAGTGAGTTTTATCCGATACTTAATCTTTTTCCCTCGATTTTCAGTGATTTTTTCTAGATATTTAGTGTTTTTCCTCGATACTCAATGTTGCATTTTTTGTTTTTACTCAATGTCTTTTAAATACTCAGTGATTTTTACTGAGTATACTCCCAAGTTGAAGCCAAATATGGAGCCTAAAAGGAAGAATATGCTAATAGCTCATAATTTGTATTCTTAGACCGAGTTTGTATGGTAACGAGTATATCGATCCCTCTTTTGATCATTTTGCTTATATGTGTTTTAATTGCTTAAATCTTGTTGCATGAGTTTTAGGGTCATTTGAATGATTTTAAATAGTTTAAGGACCTCATTGCAAAACCCCCCCAATATTCAAAACTTTGGGTTTCAAAATTCATTATTTAAAGACTCTTTCCATGTTTTTCACTTTTGATTTTTATTTTGGATCAAAATATTTTCTGTAAAAACTTTGGGGTTGAGATATCATGCTTAAAAATTCCATGGTTATATGCCCTATATGTTTTACTTAATGTTATATTCTCATTTATCGTCATGATGCAATACTATTTTATAAGATTTGCTTATCCAAATGATATTGCTTACTCTACTTGTTATATATTTGCATATTCTCACCATGACTATTAGGTCACTTAAGTTGTATTGAGATATATGGTTCGTGTGAGGAGAGTCGTGCCTTGAAAGATTCCATATGTTGTGTCTTACTTATCATTTGATCATATTTATAATTTTTTAGGGAAAATCTTTCATTTTAGACTTAATATATGTTGCATTGCATATCATTCTAAAATTATATTGTTGCAAGATTTGTCATCATAAAAAACAGGGAGATTGTTGGCAAATTACCCCTTTCATGTGTTTTATGTGACAAACCGTTGTGTGCTTTAGTGATAATTGTATGGGTATCTGGTTTAGGCTTGCAACATATCGTGTATCATTATAAGAATTATATATTTTCTAGAAAATAGTTTTACTCTTTCATTTTCTTAAACATGTCTTAGGCTTATGTGCATTGACATGGATTAAAATACATCCTAGATCATAACATTAATGTGTATTAATTTTGCCATAGTGTTGAACTGAAAAACTTATTAATATGAATTTTTAAAACAATTTATATGTCAAGTTCAAGAGCATTGGAGCATATTTATTTAGGTAAAGACATGCATTTTCGATATCATATTCATGAACATGTTTTGTGCTATAACTTCCTTAAAATAAATTGAACATATCTAGTGCATAAAAAAATTTCATTCGTGTAACGATGCCAAAAGTCAAAATATGAAATTGAGTGCAAGATACTAAGAATTATTAAGATCACGTTTTGGATCAAAACCGGAATATCACTTTAAAAAGGAAACCCAAGATCGATCTAAAAAGGGACCCGCTCTCGATAAGTAGTCTTTGAAATTTAATACGTTTGAAATCAACGCGAAGAAAGTACCTTTTACCCAAACCGGTATCTCGATATGATCATAAACGACACCCTAATTTTCAAGTCAAACAGATGTCTTAATAAATACGCTAACGCCTTTGAATACTATATATACCCACAACATTGAAGCTTAGAAGAAATATCTTGAAGACTAAATTTTCACACCATCAAAGGGACCATCCCACGAGAAATCTCAAGTTATGTTCCTCATTTTCATATCATTGAAATAGCTTGAAGCACTTCATTGTCATATCCACTTAAGAAGAAGTTCAACATGCATTCATTGTATAATCTACTCAAGGAGTTCTACAATATCATTGTATTATTGTGATAATCATTCATAAACAATTATACTCTAACTCTCGTTAGGAAAGGTGATTCTTAAATTAGAGTAGAGGCTTGTTAGCTCCTTCAATAAGAGAAGACTTTGTGTGAATAAAGTAGTTTGAGGGTTGAGATTGATCCTGTAAAAGTCTCGATTAGAATTCGTGAGTGAGCCCGTAAAAATTCACGCTTAGGTTTTATGGTCGAGCTCGTTAGAAATCATGTGTGGGGGTTGAGATTGATCCCGGTAAAAGTCTTGTTTACTTGTGGTTAAACCCAACAAACCTCATTGTAAAGGTTTTATATTTCACCTTCAGAAACATAACAAGTTTAGTGGATAAACTTAAAATCCTAAGGTGACTACCTTATGAGGTGAATTAAGCCCTGGGGAGTTCAAACCACTTGAAAACAAATATGTATCTTCTATTTTTATCTCTTTACACTTTGTTTTCATATGCATGCTTTGATTTATTATCAAATCATAATCATCCCCTTTGCATGATCCCTATGTATTTGATAATTTTACTAAGTTACAAGTGCTTGCATCTTCAGTATTAGCAAACTTGTACTAATCCAACAAGTTGGGTTAGCTCAACCGGCCAGAGCCTTGCTATTTCTTCAGCACTTAAGGAGAAGATCCATGGTTGAAATCCCCTTCCTAACAGGTGTAAATTGAGAGGTACAAGGCTCGAACCCCTCCCTGAACATGGGTAACCTAGTTCTGATTTACCATGAGAATATAAAAGGAGAGACATGTATATCTCTGTGGGATTAGTCGGGTGCGCACAAGCTAACCCGGATCACCCATGTAACAAATAAAAACTTGTATTAATCCTTTTGTATAATCCCCTTAAGTTTATTTAATATTTTTATTTGAACAAATAGATTGTCTTAATTAAGTTTTAAATTAGACATTATTTCTTAGGTTTCATATTCACCCTCCCCCTTTTCTTTAGGACCTAACAAAATCCTTAACCCTTGAAAAATATCGAACGTGAGTGTTTCCCAATATTGTGAAAAAACAAACCATGTAGCTCATCCGGACCTAGGGATTTATATCTAAACATTAAAAAAAACATCGTGCCAATTTCTTCCATTGTCGCTTTCACAATTAATGCACCATTCATAGAAAAACTGTTTACAAGGACCCGTATAAGTTTCCAAATTATAGTCCATTGCATTTCTTTCCTGATAAAGTATTGTAATAATCTTGGAGCATTAAGTTAATTTTCTCTTGACCAACTTCCTTGATGAACTTTTAACCTTAAAATTGTGTTCCTAGAACATCGAATAATAGTGGCAGCGTGAAAATACTTTGTATTACGATCAACCTTCCTTAACTACTTAACTTGTGCTCGATCTGTCTAGCATTTCTCCTTTCTTTCCCAAAATTGTTTCAATTCTTTAGTAATAACCTTGATCTGTTCGATGTTAATTTTAAATGGATCTTCATTCTACATTAGTGATAACACTTTTTCTCTTCTATTGATTTCTATTTTATTATTCTTAAACGATCATTTGCTCAATCCATCTAAAAACTAGACATATAATTTGTTTTTTCATTGAAAAATCCGTAAATGGTAAATTTTGAACAGGTTCAAACCTAGTCATATCAACAAGATCTTTACTTATATTTTCACCAAACGCAGAATAAAAACTTAAACGACTTGATATATGTGACTACTCTTTATCTCTAAACTTAATAAGAATCGATCTATTGTTGGAGGAACCAATAAACATGTATTCAGGAACCTAATTAACATTTCTTGATTACATAGAATTCTATCAAACCTTTCTTTAACATGCTCTTAGGCTTGCCTTTTATTCGACCACGTGAAAAAACAACCTTTCGGTGGGAGATCAATTAAGCCGTTTGAACTAATTAAATTATTAAATGTGTCCATTTTGTCATGTTAAACATCTTTAACGCCAATTTTGTAGGTTTAAAATAAATATATGTCATAGGTTTTTTGTAGGTGATTAGATATTAGAATTGATTATTGAAAAACAGGGTTTTGTTGTGTTATCGACCAATTGGAATTTAATTATAATGTTAATTATAACTATGAATATGTTGTCGAGATTATAAGTTTAAGATAAATTGTCAATTAGAATATAAAATTTCATTCCTAATATATATGGAATAGTCTAATACTATGGGGTGGATGGAATGAATATACTTATTTGATTAAGATTCCTATGGTAATAAATGTCCCATCTTTTTTAACTCCTACTAAATATATATCTAAAATTCATTAGGGATTATTAATTTCATTACTACCTACCAATTGATGTAAGTCATAACTATATATTTATATTTTTTATCATTGAATTGTTTTATTACATGCAAACATATAATAGACGAAACAAATATAAATTTATATGAAATACTATATAATATTAGAAATATTTCATATCAACAACAATAAAAAACTAATATATAACGTATATTATAAACAAAAATGCTAATTAAATTTTTATTACCGAAAACATATATTCCTATCAAATACAAATTATGTAAAAAAAATCTAAATTAATCTTATATTTATTTTGAAAATTCATACAAGACCATCATATTATTTTTTATCACTTAAAAGTGTTAACACTTGTCTAAATTTGTATGCTCATTGATAAAAGTTAATTATAAAAATAGTTTTATATTTTTTAATCATAATAATTTTATATGTATAATAATGGAGGATACCGAAAAAATAAATAAAGTTGTATATTATATATAAATTTTAGAATATATAAAACATAGAAAAATAATACATCCCCTATAATCAGGGTTCCATAGACTTTGGAGTTTGGACGTTCCATGCGAGAATCAAAATTTTAAGTCCATTTAGTTTAGGGGCATTTAGTTTCTATTTTTTTTTTTGTTCTAATTTAGTTTCTATTTATTAAGCATGCAAATATATATGCTGGCAGTCTCTACGAGTAGAAAAAATATTAGCAAGGTAAGTTATCACCTCGAGAAGAAGCAATGTGAAAATTGGGGTCCTCAAGTTTGAAGCAATCCAAGCCGTCCATGTGAACGTTGCATGTAAATTCTGGTCTTCCATAAGAGGGGCAAGTACAGCGAAACAAAAACTAAGTAAATCTTGCAGTTCAAGACTCCTCTTGCCAGATGAGAAAAATCTTCTCCAAGCCCAAAAGATTCACGTGTCACTATTTGTTTTAGCATGAAAGCCATAACTCCAAAGCTTCCTCGTATATTTTCCTTTTACGGGTAAGGAAACAAACAAGAAAAGGGAAAAAAACCCTAAAAATACCAATTCCTAATTTATTGAACACGTCAGGTAGATTAGATGCATCATTATTCATACACTCCCTTACGAATCCATGTCTAATATTCTTTGCAGTCATTCTTCTTAGAATATACTTGAAGATGATAGGACCAAACTCTATCAATGTATGTTTAATTTTACGAATGATCGAATAAATCTTCCAATTAGCTGCTAACATCGGTCTAATATCTTGTATTCACTCAAGGTTATCTGAGAAAATAATTTTATCTTAATTAAGAAAATACTTCATATTTTAATACTTATAAGCACCACCAAACCTTCTTTCTCTAGACTCGTGTTGAAGAAGATGGTATCTTTGATTTTGACTTTACAGCTCGTATTCCTAATATTCTGAACAATTCTGATTCCTGTTTCTTCCTTATAGATCTTCTATTAAAGATCTTTCTCGCACCAAGACTGGTTCGAACTATTATGATACCTAAAATGAATTAAAAAAAGAGACCCATTAATCCATAAATGCATATTAAAAAATTTATTTGTTAATAAAAATATTCTCTAATAAGATTCTTTATAAAAAAACATCTCTTGACAAAAATACTTTTATATCATCTTTTTAATTACTTTATTATTTATTATTTATATTTAACCACCATAATACAACTTCTCACCACCACTACTCCACCATCACCACCCACCACCCCCACAACCACCACCACCGCCCCCACAACTACCACCTCCATGCCACCATTACAACCTCAACCACCACCACAAACACCACCACCACAACCACAACCTATACTAATTTCATCACACGCGCGTCTGAGAATTTTTTTTTAAATCGTCAACTAATTTTAGAAAAATCAGAAAAAAAATTGAAAGAGAAATTAATATTTACGTCTATGATTTTTTTTTTTTTGAATTTTTTGAATTACTTTTTAGCAGACATGAAATTTATTTATTAAACAGTGAATTTCATGTTTGCGAAAAAAGTTTACAAAAAAACATCAAAAAATCAAAAAAATCATAGACGTAAATATTAATTTGCTTTGTCAAAAAATGCAAATTTTCTATTTTTATAATATTTTTAGAATTAGTTATGACGATTTTAAAAAAAATCTCTGATGCGCACATGTGATGGAATTCGTAGTAGGTGGTGGTGGTGGCTGTAGCGGTGTTAAATATATTGTGGTGGTGGTGGTGATGATGGTGATAGTGGTGGAAGTGCTATATTATTTTTTTAATATTAATAAATGAATATTATAATAAATAATTATTTCATTAGGTATTTTTATAAAGTAAATTATTGAAAATTAAATGTAACAATTAAGTGTTTTTATTAGACTTTTTCTAACAAATACTCTTTAAAAAGAATATGTTATTTCTAATATTGGCAAATTTAAAAAATCGTACAAAATTAAGATTTTTTTATGCTTGACTCATAAAAGAACTTGTGTTTTGTTACTTTTTGATAAACATAGTATATTTATCTTTTTACAAAAAAACTATATTTACCTTTTATCAAAAAATACATTTAACTTAATTTTACGTATCTAAAAAGCTAATTTTTTTATATATAATTGAAGCTCAAATCTTGGCCTTTTTTCTAAAGTCCCTTTTAGTTTTATTTAAATTAAATTAGAGAATTTTTTTGGCGATTAAATTAAGGGCCCGTTTGGAAGTGCTTATTTTAGAGTAAAAAAGCGCTTTTGGAATAAAATTTAAAATTTAAAAAAATTATTATAAATAATTTTGAAATCTAAAATTATTGAAAGTGCTTTTTTCAAGAAGCACATATTTGGTGCTTCTCAAAAAAGTGCTTTTCAAGGTTAAAAAAACTCTTAAAATACTAAAAACACTTTTAAGTGCTTCTCCAAAAAAGCACTTCCAAACGGGCACTAAGATAAAACAAATATATATTCAACCTAAAGACTAACAAATATATTGACTAATTAGGTAAGCAGAAGTTAAATCAATATTACATTCAACCTAATAAGTATATTTGAGTACCTGTATAAATGTGATTATCATGGTTAGTTCTGGTCGATTATTTTGCCCTCAAATGCATGAAAAAATTTATATTGTTTTTTTTAAATTTATTTGATAGATATATGGTATTTACAAGAATTTTAATATTTTATAAAAATTATTTTTTAATATTATAGAAAAATTAATTAGTTTTGTTAGTAATGAAAAGAGATTTTTCTAGAGATGATTTTAATATAAATTAACAAAATAATAAGACTTCAAAAAAAAAAAACTATTGTAATTTGTAATGAAATAAATAACATAAAAAGAACAAGCTTATTTTCCAATACATATAAGGCGTAATGGTCGGTAGGTATAACTATTACTCTCTCCGTCTATCAATGTTTCTCACAATTTCTAAAAATAGATGTCCATAAAAGGTTGTTCATTTAAGATACCAATGAACTTTTTTACACTTTATACAAATTATATTCTTATTTAATATTCAAAAGCCTATTATCATTAGATTTATTTATTTAGTTAGTTGAGGGTAGTTTAGTAAAAATAGAAGGGATTAATTGGTTTTCCTAATCTATGTGAAAAAATAGTATGACAAACATTGATGGACAGAATGAGTAGTAATGATTATTCTTAGTATAGAACCACTACGATCTTTAGTTAGTACATTACATAGTCAATAGGGTGGATCAACAAATTGTGTTGATTCTACTATCATTCTTTGTCCTTTTTTTGCTAATCAATTGTACACATGTTCGATTCCCTATGAATGTGGTCGATTGAGAATCCCGGGGTTCGATGCATAATTTAGCATCATTCATGTACCATTATGTTAAGAAGATTCTTAGAACTCGTATCGTCTTTCACTAGCGCATATAGGCTACAACTCAAGGGATTTTGTCTCAACATAAAAACCTTTGGATCCTTTTGTTCATACCATTCTTACCCCATAAAGAAGTGCACAAAGCTCTAGAAAAAAAGTTGATTCGACCAAACATGTTCCTTAATATCTACAAAAAATAAAGGTTGAAGCACACGGGAAGCCCCTTATCTTTCCCCAAAGCGCAGTAGCCGCGCCCTATCTTCAAAATTACCCCCGGTGGCCCTCTAACTACGTTATTTTTGTCACCGATAGCCTTTTTTATAATTTATTGTGAGTTGACTGTTAGTCAATGCCACTTGGCGCCATGTCACCGCCACGTCTGCTCCACATCATCGGTATTTACACATCTTCTTTTTAAACCCATCTTCTTCTTCGCTCTCAAGCGAGTACTTTGAAAAGTCCTTGGAAAACGGCAAAAAGATGAGCGAAAACACCTCCTTTGAAATATTATATAACTATTTCAGTTTTGAACCTGGAAGGATTTGTTTCAAATAGAGAACAATCTTATGAAGATCCTATAGAGGAGTGAGTAACACAATATTTCACAATAACATTCAATTTTTATTAAAACTCTGAAGATTGAACTCGATTATCCATGTTACTTTATGCTGTATTTGTGGTATCAAGTGAAAATTCAACAGTTACAGATTTTTCAGCAACTTTACAAGGTGATCTTTTGCTTGTAGATTAGGATGGGCTGAGAAATTAATCAACCCATCTCTTATTCTTCAAGAATCAGATTTACCCGAATCTTCAAAAACTATGATTGGTGAAGAAGATGATGTCACTACTGTTCCTCAAGAAGATAATACTAAATCAAACCATGGTTATACTCGAGTTGCTTCTATTTATTATGCTAATATCACATCTTATCTCATGCTAATACCACAACAGTTACATATATCACATTGTGCGAATATCTTGTAACATTACTTTTTTACCCGCTAATTGTGTGAAAAATACTCGATCGAAGTATATTCCCACTTGTACTTTATGCATTAGAGCTAACGCAATTGCTCTACCAGAAAAACTGAATTTACCTTTTCATGAGATGAGAATTAGATTTAGAAACTCTCGAGGAATGAATAGAAAGTGCTTCCAACTCCAAAGGTGGACCAGTTGTTGTATGTTTGATGCCCTATTATACATAAAACCATGGAATGGGGGTGGAATGGGGGTATTTACGTAATAAAAGGATACTAGAGAGGGATACGGGGAAAATATTATTATTATTATTTATTATTATACCATAGATTTAACACCACTTTTAATAGGTTTTTCAATAGTTTGCTGAGGTTTAAGATTGAGGAGATGTTTGGGAGGGAGATACGAAATGTTATAACTTGTGGAGGAGAGTGAGATACGAAATGTTATAACTTGTGGAGGAGAGTGAGATCTGAAAGGCATGAAATTTTGGAAAATGGAGAGAGATGATGGAGCGTGGAAGTTTCCGGTGTGTCGGAGTTATGGAAAGAGAGTTTCTTCAGAGTTGTATGTGTTGAGGATCTATTCCGGCGAGAGTTGTCAGATTGTAGTTTAATAGACTCATTTATGCGAGATCGATAGTTGGCCTAGTGGTTAGGTTACTCCGCAGAGACCAAGAGGTCCTGGGATCGAATCTCATTGGAGTCATTTACTCCGAGTCCAAAGTGGCTCTCTCATGTATTAAAAAAAGTAATTTATGCAACTTAAATACACAATTCACGGCTACACAATGGTAAAATATGTGCTCAAGAGTATTTTAATGAAGCTTCCTTAATTTGGGGTCTTCGATTGTTAAGGGAAGAAGAAAATGAAGAATTAAAAAAAAGATTTAAAATAAAAATAAAAGATTTAAGATAAAAATAAAAATTAATGACATGTAATTAATGGCGACGTCATGCATACGTGGAGGGGGCGTGGCGGTGAGATGGCAGTGACATGGCGCCAAGTGGCATTGACTAACGGTCAACTAACAAAAATTTATAAAATAGACTCACGATGACATAAATAACGTAGTTAGAGGGCCATCGAGGATAATTGTAAAAATAGAAGACGGTTACTGCATTTTAGGGAAAGATAAGAGGCTTCCCGTGTACTTCACCCAAAAATAAATTCTTCTTGTCCTGAAAATACCTCCCATTCTAGCGTAACCCAGAGTGTTCTTGTAGCAGCCCTCGATATCCAACCTAATACCGAATTCCATTTTTGTCCATTTTAACAAATAATTTTTATTTGAAAAATTTAGACCACTATCCAATACTTTACCCCAACTTCGCATAAAATCTCTAGCTAAATTAGGACTTTATATTTAAAATTACCTGCTTGTTTGGCTGGCTTGACCGAAACCGAACACAATCTCGTTTCTTTTTTTTGCATACATCAGAGGCTAAAAATAGCCGAAGTTGAAATAAACAACTAATCCCTCATAGAGGGTCTACTACTAGTCTAGGAACTAAGCGTCCACTCCTATCACTAGTGATGTTCTTCCAAAGATAGTCCGGTGGGTCCACCAATATTTGCGGTTCCCCATTCATCAACGCTCCTTTCTTGGCTAAAAGATCCGCGCAAGTGTTGGCTTCCCTATAAATACAATCCACCTCAAAACCTGGATTATTCCTCAAAATGTTGCTGCAGTCGCTTCCAATATGACAATTCCAACCCGTAGAACTACCTCCGCCCTTCACTAGCGCGTGAAGTTCTTTAGAGTCAGTTTCGACATATAATTCTTTAATCCCTCGACTCACTGCCCATCTCAGACCATAGTGTAACGCTAACACTTCCGAATAACTAGGAGACTCCATTATGCACGACCCAGAAAAACCAGCTACAAAATTTCCTTCTTCGTCTCTTATTAGACCACCTATACCAGCTCTTCCTATCTCAAGATTATAGCACCCGTCCACATTCATTTTCATCTTGTTCTTCGGTTTACCCATTTTATTAGCTTGCTCTTGGACGTTTTAATTATCCCTCCGTCACCTTCCTTGCCCCACGCGGAAATAAAATCACAAGCTAATCTCACGGTTTCATATTTTAATCCAAACATCCTTGGAGTGGCACTCGAACTCTCAAATATCGCCTCATTGCGTCTTGACCAAATAACGCTTAATGCTGCAATAAATATTAACTTCCATTCAATATCACCAAACATTTCACTAGATTCCATGTTTTTTGCCACCCAAATTTTAATAACATCACTAGTCGAACCAAACTCCTGCTGTCCATTTTGTTCCGTGACTCCAGTAGCTCCCCAGGCTGCTATATGGTTACTGATCAGCCCATGTGACCGTCCAGGGGGTGAGTCACCATGTTGCGCAATTCTATGTTGGACATCCAGCAAGTCATTAGCATTCCTTCTTGAAAGGACATTACCAGGACCGAGATATGTGGGTAAAAGGCCCAAGTCCTTCCAAAGCTTCGAAGCTACTGTGCAATGAAGGAATATATGCTGCATATTTTCAATACCTGTTCCACATATTACACAAGTGGGACTTTCGATCACATTTCTTCGATAAAGGTTAGCCGCAGTTGGTAATCGATTAAGTATTAATCTCCACAGCATAATCCGCATTTTCTGTGAGCACTTAGCTTTCCAGATTTTATCCCAACGAAAAGTAAGGTCAGGGACTTCCGTTGCAATATTCTTGAAGGCTGACTTAACTGTAAAAACCCCAGATGTTTCGTACATCCACTTATAACTCCGAACACCTTCTATTTCTTCCTCTAGAACCCCATTACGGAGCACGTCTGTACCAGCCATTATCGCCTTGCAGATACTAGAATCACCAGCCTTAATTTCTTTTTAAAGGAGACCATTTTTGAAATATTTATGTTTAAAGATCTCCACCCACGCAACTCCCTGGTTCTGAAGTATTTTCCATCCGAGTTTCGCCAGTAAAGCCAAATTAAATAGCCGTGCATTACGAATACCCAAACCACCATTTGATTTCGGTTGACATATTCTCTCCCACGCTACCCAGTGTATTTTCCCTTTCTCATCCGAGGACCCCCAAATAAAATTACGTACTATCCGATCAATCTCTTTGCATACATATATCGGTAATTTCATTACTTGCATTTGATACGTCGGAATGGCACACAATACAGATTGAGCGAGAGTAATACGTCCAGCAAGAGATAGGGCCTTCGCCTTCCATAACGCTAGCTTGTCCCTCATTCTCTCCGTGATACTTTTGTAAAAGCCTTTCGGTAAACGCCCTGAATGTATAGGCGTTCCCAAATACTTCCCAAACGAATCACTTAGACAAAAACCACTTACACCTGCTAATTCTTCTTGTAATGCCATTGGTGTATTCTTAGAAAAATAGATAAGTGACTTGGCCGCACTTATGGTCTGTCCCGCCTCATTACAGAATAGATTAAGCGTGTCCTGTAAAAGATTAACCTGTGAAAGAGAAGCTTCACAAAAGAGTATCAAATCGTCAGCAAAAAAGAGGTGAGATAATTTCGGACCACCTCTTTTTTTTTTCGATGTATGGGTGTCCGGGCCAGCTTACGCGATTTCGGACCACCTCTTCCCAACACAACTGGTTTCCAGCTACCGTTTTCACAAAGTTCTTGTATCAAGATAGATAAACGCTCCATGCATAATATAAATATATACGGGGAGAGTGGGTCACCTTGCCTTATACCTCGCTGGGGCTTGAAAGGTGGGAGGGGTTCCCCATTCCATAATACTTTCATCTCATTATCAGCCATACTGGTCATAATAATCGACACCCAACTAGCCGGAAATCCAAAATTCACTATTGTGTCTTCTATAAACTCCCATCGGATTTTATCGTAAGCCTTTGCGAGATCGATTTTAACCGCCATAATATTAGTCTTTCCATTAAAGTGACGCATTCTATGATCAACCTCTCGAATAAGGACTATATTATCAGTAGTAGATCTTCCAGGTAGAAAGCTACTTTGACACGGACCAATTCTCTCAGCAAGTAGTGGTCGAAATCTATTAACCATCGCCTTCATAAGAAACTTACAAGGCGAATTAATGAGGCTAATTGGTCGTAAAAGACTTACACGATCAGGATCTTTAACTTTCGGAATAAGGTGTATGAGTGTACCGTTCAGATTAGAAGGAAGACGACCCTTATCTAACGCTACACGAAACATGTCCTCCACGGAAGGTGCCACTGTCTCCCAACTTCTGGTAAAACGCAGCAGACATCCCATCCGGACCTGGTGCTTTCATCGGATTCGATTGGAAAACTGCTTCACGGATTTCTTCTTTAGTAAAAGGTGTATTTAGCTCTTGAGAAATTTGTACTCCTACTGGTTTAACATTCGGAAGTGCAAAAAACCCAATATTATCATTCGGACCTTTAAAAAGCGATTCAAAATACTCCCTAACCAACACTTTCAAACCATCCTCATCTTCAACCCACTCATTATTTTCATTCAATAGTCTAACACATTTCGATTTCTTCTTCCTTACAATCCTCGAAAGATGATAAAACCTCGTATTACGTTCACCATCTCTAACCCAAATATCCCTTGATTTTTGAAAATACATCATTTCTTCTTGTTTCAGTACACTTTCATACTCGTTCATTAATCTGTTACCCATTTGACGTAGAGACGAATTATATTTTACCTAAAGCGATTTTTGTATACCCCTTAGTCTAGCAGCTAATAATCGTTTCTTCTTGTGAATATTACCAAAACTTTCATACTTCCACTTCTCAATGCCCGTTTGAATGTCCTCCACACCCAAACCAATACCAACTTCGTTTCCTTTCCATTTTTCTCGAATGAATTCCTGAAACCCTTTCTGAAGACACCAAGCTGATTCGAACCGAAATTTACGAGAATGGATAGTCTGATTCTGTTCCGGACATATTTGTATAAGAATTGGAATGTGATCCGAGTGAACACGAGCTAAATGTATCACTCGCGCCCTCGGGAATAAGCCTATCCACTCCGAGTTACCATACGCTCTGTCAAGTCTTTCCATAATTCTCTGCCCTGTGTTCCAGGAGTCACTCCACGTGAAGCGCGACCCTTCAAACCCAAGATCAATCAACCCACAGCTTTCCCTCCATTCTTCGAAAATTTCCATTCGTCTAGTAACACCTTCCACCCCGCCTTTCTTATCTTCTTCTTTTCCAACTTGATTAAAGTCACCCGCCACTAATCATGGAATTGTTAGGTTATGAAAAGCTTGGTGTAATGCATTCCATAACTCCAACCGTTCCTTGTGGTGCGTGCGCGCGTAAACCGCTGAAAATATCCACGATTCGCAACCTTCCTGATTTACTTCTATGTTGATAACCTGTTTCCCCGCGGATAAAACCCGTACCGAAACGTCTGAGTTGTTCCAAATGAGCCATATACCGCCTTTATAACATTCGGAGTCAACTCGAATAGAGTTATCTTTTTGAAGTGAATTTATAACTCTATCCGTGTTGATGCCGCTAATTCTCGGTTCTACTATTACCGTAAGCCACACTCTATTAGCCATCATCATGTCACGAGTAACTTGTCGGAACCTTTCGCTAGCTGCGCCATGACAATTCCATACCAAGATGTTTAGGGAATGTTTTGATCTTCCCCAATTATTATCTGTATCATCTTGTATATTCATTAGTAAACAAAAATAAAAAACAACAGGGGGATACCCGGAGTGCGCTAGTTTGTAGGTGTGGACATCTCCACGTCATCATTTGACCGGTCCCGAGTTCCCTGGTTTTCTGGTGCTTCTCGAGAATCAGGTCCCTGTGGTTTGAGGACCATAAGATCGGTCCCATTTATTGTTGCACGGACCTCCTCAGGCCCTCGATCGGGGTCCAGTTCGGTCCAGCTACTGTTGGAGTTCGCTGCAGGTGTGTGGTAATGAACTGCAGCTCCTAGCCGCTGCAGTTCTTGTGTTGGGTGCTTCTGTTGTAACATGTCTGTGGTAGCCCCACTATTTTCTGAAGTTGCAAAATTGACCCTTGAATTTCCAATAAGTCCATTTTCAGCCCCTGGTTCACTACACATGATGGCACCTGTTATGCACTTTTTTGCTCCTCCAATTTCGATCACAGTAGCATCCTTTTCCACCAAAATTTGCCCATTATTATTACTTTTATTTGCACTATCCACCTTACTACCTTGGCCCACCTTTGTACCAGCTGTAAACTCTTTAATTTCTAATATCGAATTAAGTGTCTTTTGTTGTTCAAAATTCAGGGTAGCTATTATTCTATGACCGATATCTCCATGATTTTTTCCACGCGACTCGTTCCCTCCGCTCACTTTCTTTCCCTTATTTTGTTTATTATTTTCGCCCGAAGTTTGACCTTTGCTTTGATAATGTTTTCCATTTTTACCATCGGAACCCCACACGATATCTTCCAATCGAAGCGCTTCATAACGTGAACCCAAACCTTTATTACCCACTGATTTTTGCCCGTTTTGTCCGTTGTTAATTTTTTCCTTTCCGTATCCCCGATTGTTTCTTCGAACAGTCATCCATTCCCCATATTTTTCCGTCGGTTCTTTTCTCGCCTCAACTTGGAGGTCCATTGGGGTTTGTGTTGTGCGTTCCATTGTATTATTCTCATTGCTTCTGGGTGCATTTGGAGGACAGTCAATTTTTCGGTGTCCAAATTTTCCACATCCGAAACATATGAGATGTAAACCTTCATATTCCACTTTACACACATCCGAGCCAATACGCACTTCCGGTTCGAGCGGCTTACTTAGATCAATTTCAATTGCAAGACGCGCATAATTTCCTCGAAGTCTTCCTTTAGTTAACGGATCGATTCTAACTGTTTTTCCAATTTTATCGCCAATTTTCCTCAATATCCGTGTCGTATAGTTATGCATTCCAACATTAGACACCCTAACCCACGCTGTAGTAGTAGTTATCGAGTTAGTTAAGGCATTAAATGATGGTGTCCATTCACGAACAACGAGATAATGATCTAGTACCATCCAAGGACCTCCTGTTATAGCAAAATTAAAATCTTCCTTATTTTCAAACTTCACCATATAATATCTGTTCCCCACATCTACTAGTTCCAACTTACCAACTGGGTTCCATATTTGGCGAAGTTTATTAGAAAGATACGTAAAACCTACCTCTCTTCCCAATAATCTTACCACAACGGTGTTCCTCCATAGCCGAATACCTTCTTGAATCTCATCGCGTGTTCTTAATACAGTCAGAATTGAGTCCATAGCCTCCTCTACATCATCTTCCACTAACGCTTCCAACTCGGTAAGTTCCTCTTCATCAGGAGCCCTTTTACCTTTATCTTCTTCTTCATCGATTATAATAGGAATTACTTACTGCCCGTCACCAAATTCTTCCACCCTCCTAGTTTAACATTTGAATTAAAGGCTTTTTTCCCATAGTCCCCTCCTGTGTTAGCAGATACGAAGCTTCCTGCCATGTTTCTTGGGATTGACTGTGTGTTTGGAATCGCCAGAATGCTGTGACTTCCTCCCGGCGGCGCTGCCATGTCCATTGCAGACGCCCGCTGTCTTTTCCCCTGGCGAACGGCCCCTACAGTGTCCAGCAGTGCAGGAAACTCATCTTGCACTCTTTCTGCCATTTTTGTATCAGTTTGTTGCATGGATGTAGTGTTCTCCTTAGGTTCATTTGTTTCTAGGGTTTCCGAAGGTGTTGTGCCGTCCGGCAGGGCCGGTGGCGGCCGTGGCTGGTGTTCCGTCATCAACGTCGCTGTTATGGTAAGTAGGGTTCCTACTTTCTCGGAGCTGTTTTTAACACAATCTCGTTTCAATCTGTCCATATGGTCCATTTAGCAGTTTTAAATATAAGTCTTCATTCTAGTCCATCTATTAGTAATACTTTTAATTTTAGATTAAGCATCCACCATTCCTCATGTAATTCACTTTCATTTCAATGTTGATAGTTGACCAACGAAATCCACAAATCCCACAATTTTTCTATTTGATGACACAATTTCACTATATGAGTTTTTCTTGTAAAAATAGCAAAAAAAGAAAAAAAAAAGTAAACAAGCACCCATTTAAAAATAATTTGAAATCTGACATTCTATCTGCGATTCAACAACCTTTTGTTAAAAGGCGATCATCTAATGATCGTTTTTCCTTAATTGTAGATTCACAAGGAAAAAGCAGTCATTTGATGACCGTTTTTTATTCATGGGTGTCCAGACCAGTTTTCACGCACCACGACTAATCCCATAAAAAGTATACACGCTTTTCCATACATATTTCCAAATTAATCAGAACTATATTACCCATGTTCAGGTAGGGGATTCTAACCCTTTACCTCTTGTTTTACCCCCTTTAAAAACTAAGGTAGTGATTGGTATGCTGTAATGGATTTAGTCAGTAATGTAATGAGTTCAGTAATGTAATGAGATTGGGAATGTAATGAACTTTGTAATCACTATTCAATGTTGATAGTTGACCAACGAAATCCACAAATCCCACAATTTTTCTATTTGATGACACAATTTCACTATATGAGTTTTTCTTGTAAAAATAGCAAAAAAAGAAAAAAAAAAAAGTAAACAAGCACCCATTTAAAAATAATTTGAAATCTGACATTCTATCTGCGATTCAACAACCTTTTGTTAAAAGGCGATCATCTAATGATCGTTTTTCCTTAATTGTAGATTCACAAGGAAAAAGCAGTCATTTGATGACCGTTTTTTATTCATGGGTGTCCAGACCAGTTTTCACGCACCACGACTAATCCCATAAAAAGTATACACGCTTTTCCATACATATTTCCAAATTAATCAGAACTATATTACCCATGTTCAGGTAGGGGATTCTAACCCTTTACCTCTTGTTTTACCCCCTTTAAAAACTAAGGTAGTGATTGGTATGCTGTAATGGATTTAGTCAGTAATGTAATGAGTTCAGTAATGTAATGAGATTGGGAATGTAATGAACTTTGTAATCACTATACAATGTTTGGTATGCTATCTGAATAGGGATGTAATGGCCTGGTTGTTTCAACTTTGTGCTAATAACTAGTTTAATTAAATAAGATTGTAAATAAATTATTTAAGATATAAGAAAATCATTTTATTATTATAAAATATAAATAATTTTAATAAAATAGAATATGCAAAATAAGTTATTTTAATAATTTTAAATAATTTGTACATATAGTGCGATAAATTTTAGATTTATACAGTTCGGTTTTAACTTTTATTGAGAATGTATGATGGTATTATGATTGATGTAATTTAAAATTCAATTGGTTAGTTATTGGTTAGGTAACTTGTTTAACAGTTATAGAGAAGTAAAATTTTAATTTCATGTTAATATTTTAATAAATATATTGATTCATGTTTTATGGGTATGTGAGAAATAATAAAAAAATTGTTATAATTCAGTATATTATGGTGAAATATATCACCGATATATAAAGATGTCATATAATTATATACGATTTATGTATGTACGTAGTAACTATAATATATTTTTTTTTTAGTTTCTAAAAATAATGATCTGAATTTTTACATATTTAATTTAATGAAAAAAAAGATATAATAAAAAATGTGTAATATATTAAGTTTAATAAAATTATTTTAGTTTGTTAAAAGAAAATATCCATTACGATTACGAATGTAATGAGTCATTCATGGGTAGTAGCTATGTAATGAAAAACTCCATTTTCATTGTAATGTGATTACGGAAGGAATGGTATTACGGAGTTGATTATGACGTACCAATCACAGTAATCATGTCTGAATCAGTAATGCCATTACATTACTGATCTCATTACAGCATACCAATCACACCCTAAAAAAGTAGTAAGAGATGACCGTATTCTTTGTAAATATTATAGGAGGTCATTTAGATAACATATTTTGATACTCGCCTTTGGTAAAACACTGAAAAACATTCATTTTGATAACATATTTAAACATTCAATTTGTTTCCATATATAATCAATTTGTTTTTATATATAATCAATTTTGTTATTATATATAATATAGAATCGGTTAATTTCTATATAATATATAATTGATTTGTTTTTATATATAATATATAATCAATTCTCCTTGGTCTAACTCATGCTTCATTTCCCCATATTTTATTAGTAAGACTTTCATTGACCAAAGTAAAATAAAATTGATAAGTATTTCTTTGGTCGAAAATTGTTAAGTCTTTCTTTGGTCGAAAATCGGTAAGTCGTATCTTCCCTTTTGTCGTTATATGTTATATGTAGAAACAAATTGATTATATATATATATAATCATTTCGTTTCCATATATAATATATATATAATATTATATATGGAAACGAAATGATTATATATTATATGTAGAAACTAATTGGATGTTTAAATAGGTCATCACAATGAATGTTTTTTCGTCTTTTAAACAAAGACGGTCATCGAATGATCGCCCATAATAAGAAATCTATTTATAAAGAAGGCGATCATTCAGTGAACACTTTGCTTAAAACACATATTAATTGAAAGGCGTTCATTCAGTGATCACATTTCTCTTGTTAATCTACTAAAGAAAGGTGGTCATTAGATAACCACCTTTCAAGTAGGAGGTGGTCGAACCACATCAAGAGTGTCCGATTTCAAATTACTATCAAATGAGTGCTTTGTTTGCCTATTTTTTAGCCAAAAAGTACAAACCTTAAAAAACTCCCACTATTTGCTACACTTGAAGACACAACTTCTGGTCCTATCATTCCCATGATAGATTGACCATAAAATCTTGCTCATATCTCCTATATCAGTACCAACTCTTGTCAGTCAGGCTTTTCAACCATCATTTGACTTCTTACAACTTCTGAACAAGTGGACAATTGTTTCTGAACTTTCATGACATCTTCCAAATAACGAGGAATTAATTATTACACTTTTAACCAAATTACCCACCGCTCTGTTTCATAATGTTTGTCCACTTATTAAATAAGTAGTTTCAAAATGTTTGTCTAATTAGAATATCAAGACATTTTCTCTTCTTTTTTTCACCATTACCTCTATTAAAATATTAACATTTATGTTTCTACTACACATTTAAGATATCAATACACTTTATGAAGGGTAATTTTGTAATATGGAGTGTAATGGTTATATTTCTTAATATGTGTGTGAAAAGTAAAGTGGACAAACATTTTGACCTATAGGGAGTAGCTGTTGTAGGTATCCGATCTTGGGCAACGACCTATTAAAGTATTTTAATTTTTCATGGACATTTTAATTTCCAAATAATTTTCCAATTAAATTGTTGGCTCGTATATGATGGGAAATGGCCAAAAACGCTGATTTAAGCGAGAACATCCCCGGGACTTATTTGAACCCTATATTTTCCATCTAAACCACACTATATTGTAATACATGTTTTCCTTCCAATATATTCTTGGACATTCTAGATTATGGGCTCTTCGATTCATGTTTCATGAGACCCTCTCAGAAGTATACATTTGAAAACGTTGACAATTTTAAGAACAAAAAGTGAAAAGAAAAAATAAAGATTAACTAATGAAACATAAACATCATCTACTCTTCATTCGAAAAAAAAAAAAAAAATCTTCATGCTCACCTTCCCACCAAGCCTCTTGCACAGTATTTGAACAAAAAACAAAAAAAATGCCTCCTGCTCTACACCATCATCATCACAATCGAAGAACCCAGTATAAGGTAAAATTAATTTTTACCATTTAATTTCTAAAAGAAAATTAATAATATCATCTCTTTTACAATTTTTCAGATTACAGAATCTTATAATAGCTTTTTACTGTAACCCTAAACAAATTTTACATGGCCATCAACAATCGAGAGCCCACCAATATAATCTCTTCCCACCACGTCGCTCACCTGCACCAGAAACCGCCGCCAGTTATGGACAATTCTTTGCCATCTCCAACCGGGCTTGGCTATGCCATCAACAATCACGCCCAGCCCACCAAACACCGCCATGACCATTTACACCATCATCATCACAATCGAAGAACCCAGTATAAGGTTACTTCAACCGGGCTTGGCTATGCCATCAACAATCGAGCCCCAGCCCACCAAACACAGAGTCCACCAATAAAAAATCTGGGATGTTATTTTTCTCCGCCGTCTTTTTCTTCTTTATTCAGTCGTTGTGTATTGGGTTGAAATATTACTTGAGATTATATTGGTGGCAAGGTAACGTTGTTAACCAATATGACCGGCACCGGCTTCTGTTACGTAGGAAGATACATCATAAGCATATATTTTGTAACTGTTGCAGTAATCCTCAATGAAAGGCCATACTTGATTTGCTACCATATATGCCTGCTTTAATTGTCTCTTTCCATACTGGATTTTCATTAGTTGCCAATGCCATCACAAATTGGCCAACAAACAGAAGGAAAAATAAAGGTGCCACTTCAGAGAGTTTTAACGAGGTAGGTGGAAAATTAGAGGCTATTATAAATTAGAGGCCATTGAGAGAGCCCACCAAATTTTTCTAGTAACTCTATGCTTTAACAGAAGAGGTTCCATTAGAGAGAGCTTTAACGAGGTGCCGGATATTCTGCGTAACATTGGTTCGTCGCGTTCTTGGGTAACAAAACCGAGTCTTGAGACTTTTTGCCAACCGGGCTCACAGTAATGGGCTTCGACCTTCGGTCACTTATTAGCTTCTTCATCGTGCAAAAGTTTTAATTTTTTTTTTCGTGTAAGGCTTGATTGATAATGGTGGGTTATCTTATATAATGTAGGTTGTTTGATTTTTAAAATAAAAACTTGATCAAAGTTTTTAAGAAAATGGGCTATCAAAGGATATTATAGACTATAAATTTTACAGAAATGGGCTGGACCTGTTGAAGAAAGTTATATTGATTGTGGACATTTTGAATTAATCACCCAATTTTAAATTATGTGACGTCGACAAGACTCGAACCCATGACCTCTTTGGATCTATGGTTCAGATACCATGTTAGATAACTTATTCTCCCAAAAGCTTAAGCTGGTAGGAGGAGTTATCTTGTACATTATATTTGAGTTTTACATGCTCATTAATATATGTGCCTGTAATGCAATTTTTTCATAATATAAGGACCTATAGTGCAATTACTCAACAACTTTACTCAATCCAAACAGGATAAAAGAATTTAGAGGTTGTGATGATTCTTTCTAGTATCTGAGTGAATGAATGTGAGTCGTATCTTGGCGGGCACCCACACAAATTATAGTGGCTGCAGCCATGGCGGATGTAATTATTCTCTAATTTATGAGATCAAATCTGAGCCTCATTTTGTTTACTAGTCCCTGTGTATAGGGGTGTGCGCGGGTCAGTTTTGTATGAAAAATGCTCAACCCACAAACCGCCCGTTCTTGTGCGGATTTTGAAAAATAAGACCCGCACCCGCCCAATACATTACTTAAACCATTGAGTTTCGGGTTAGGCGGGTTGCGGGTGATTTAGTTCAATAAAGAAGACGAATTTGTATCCATATTCATATGGCGAGTCAAATTTATATTACAAATAAAAATCATAACGAAAAATATTGTTTAGGATCCGCATATGCATTTCAAATAATCTATGATTAAAAGATATAAAATGAGATTTTAGGAAACTAAATATATGAATTGAACAAAGAGTACAAATAATATCATAATTGAAATGAAAAATATATTCATTAGATAAAATATTATTGAAATATTGAGGGATTTCAAAATATTTTTTAAAATAGGGGAGGAATAAAAAAAATGTAGAGTAAAAAGCACATGACCCCTACTATTTTATTTGAATAAAATGAGCAATACGAATTTTTCTAATTTTTATACTACAAGGTAATAGAGTATATGCGGGTTTGCGGGTTTCAAGTTTAATATCCACAACCCGTAAAAATATGTATATTTTTTCAAAAATGTAAACCGCAACCCACCCAATAAAAAACTAACCCGTATAATTTTGGGTTAGTGTGACCAGGTTGGTCGGGTTATATGCGGGTTTTCTAACCCGATGCACACCCCTACCTGTGTATGTGTGTGTTATTTTACGTGTATTTGATGAAGGAATTAGCTTTGGTGGGAATGGCTATATACAAGATACATTTGATGTGAAAGAAAGTAGGAATTTTTCTTATTTAATTAATGTACTAGAGTGATTTATAGGATTAAAATTGGTATGCAAATTGTGTTTTTTAGGGTGCTTATTATATCATTATATGAATTTGTTTGTAACTTGGGAAGGTTAAATTTTGAGTCAGAGGGAAAATTGTTCTTAGCTTCTGTTGTTGTATTTGGGAACTTAAAAAGCTATTAAAAAAAAGGTCATTACCGGTAACCGGTCCAACCGGTTCTACTAATGGTTAACACTTTTCTTTTACTCTCGAGGAACCAAACCGAACCGGTATAGGGCCGGAATGGTCCAGTACGGCCCAAGTAACGTTAAGAACCGTACAACCAGACCGGCATGATTGCCACGCTGACTTGTTTCTAAGTTAGAGCAAATAACTATTTCCGTTATAAAATAGGCACGTGAAATTAAGGGCAACACTATAAGTCAGTTAAACATCATCTTTATCCATTTAAAAAAGTTAAACGCATTATTTTATCTACAATTTTTACTTTTTACTTTCTAAGTTTAACACTTTTCACGAAAATGCTGTGAATTCTTGATCTATTAACAGGTAGATTTGATGCTGATTTGCTTGTTCCATTGAAACTAAGATTATTGCTGAATTTTTATGATTTTAAGGTAACTTTTTTTTTTTTTACCGTATTTCTACGAAAATATTGGAGACATTGGAGTAGATCACATTTTAAGACCGTGACAAAATGTTGGCTTGTATTGTGCAGAATGCAAGGACACAATAGAAGAAGTTGTACATATATTTAACCAAACCACAAGTGAATTAATTACTAGCGTTTCATTTAATTAAATGTATATTTTAGGAGCAATTCGTGCATTAGAATGTGGCAGTGAAAGTGCTTAATGTATTTTGTTTTATTGGTTAAATCATACATTAATTAATAGCATAAGGATAACTTGATATTGTAGGAATTAACTGAGCAGGTGAATATTGTAACAACTGAGGATCATTACTTGAAGTTTAATCGATTCACTAGCTTCAGTGATTCTAGGGATCTACTACAAGTGCTAGCAAGTTTATGGTTTTTTTTTTGTTTCAGATGAGATACTATTACGAACACACAAAAGAGAATAACAAATAGTAAAACTTGTGAACCAATCTCTACTCATTCAATATCCCTGGATCTGGTTTTCTGTGATTTAAATAAATAAAAATTTACTGACTTACCATTTATTATTTTGCAGGAATCAACAAAAAAGCACATACAAGGCCTCCATTTCTACTTGCTTGAAAAGGAAAACCTGATTTAATACCAAAAATGGCTAGGACACCCTTGTGTCACTTTGAAGACATTTCAAACTGCAGCAAAACCCAAGAATCATATGAAGAACAAAAACTAGATCTTGTTGTGTTTTTTGTGTAATGCTGGGATGATACTTTAATTTATGCTTTTTGGAATATAGATTCGTGGTAAAGGATTAGATGGGTAGAATTGTCAGTTTTTTGGTAGGTTAAATGCATTGAATGTATGGCTTTGGAAATGGAATTTGATTCCTTTTGAATATTTTAAAATACATGCAAGCAACTTTAATCGATGTGTGGTCCATATTTTATGCAAAGTTTGTTTTTATTCAGAGCTATTTAATAATATCAGGGACCACAATGCAATAAACCTGTTTTTTTTTTGTTTTTGTCGAAAAGTACATAGATATCCTATCCTTTTATCCGATTTCCATTCTTGACATTCCTCCGGTGATAACGTCAGTCCCCGGATGTGCTGATTTGGCTCCGCACCTAGCTTTTTTCGCAAGCTTGTCCGCATGTCCATTCAACTCCCTCGGAAGATGCCTAAAGGAGATTGGGCAATGGCGCTCCAATCCCATCCAGATTTGTCTGAGGATCGGCAGAATCGTCCATCTTGCAGCTGATGCCCGCCTTATACCTTGTATTATTCAAGGTTGTCTGAAAATATCGTTTTTGTTTCGCCCGGGAGGTCCTCACACTTTGTAGTTGCCGATAGCACCGCAAGAGCCTCCCCTTCCAGAATTGAATCGCATCTCTGGGTCTCCAAATATTCAACCGTGCTTGTGTTCCTTCGCTTATGTTGTTGTACTATCCCTATCCATGTTTCCTCAGTTCTGTTACTGAAGGATGCATCGCAGAAGAAAACAACATCGCTTCCCTCGTGTTGCGAGAGTTGAGCTTCGTGTCTCCCCGTGTGGTTTTGGTCCCTCGGTGCGGGAGCCCCTGGTGCTCTCCAATCTATTCCATGAAATTCTTTCATCATCGTGTGAACCGTATTTAAAATTTGATCCACGTCCACTCCTGAATTCTGGTGTACCCCTTTCATTTTTGCCTTCCACAGGTTCCATAATGTCATAAAAAGACAATCCTTGATTTTCTGGTCCTCCCATCCGCCTTTTGCGTAGGGTATGGTACAACTGTCAAATCCCATTTAGAAAATCAACTACATTACACGTCAATTATCAACGATTGGCGAATGACCTAAGAAACATCTTTCTTCATTCATTCTATCACCTTGGCCAAGGATTTGATACAATCATTATAATCTTATGACATTGTAGAGCTCAAACTCTTTACCTAGAGTTGATAGATTCCATCTTGACTCATCCCTAGGAGCATGTATACTTAGTAGTGTTCAATATCCTTTCAACTAGCATTATGACACACTAGTAGTCCTGTATCAAAACACAACAAGCATATACACCACAATAGTGATGATCTCAGGTCAAAGGATTACAAGCATGAATTTCCTTCTAGAGATTAACCTACTTGACAGTTCAAGGTAATTAACCATTAGGAATCTCTAGTTTTTAGTCGGTTCGATAATCTCATCTCTATGTGCATTATCTATGCACCTAACTCGGTAAACGAGAACGATATTTATCCAATAAATAGTCATATGAAATAGATTCTCATTTTCATACCTAAACTTAACCAAGGATCCGCAATTATAATATATATTTAATAAAATAAATGCATGGCACAATATATAAAAAAACTTTTCTTTTATAGTTACAAATATAAATCATCAATCGCTAGTGTTCAATTTTATTACAAGTCGATGGGGTCTGGGGCATAATTCCATCAATCTCCCACTTGACCTAGACCCAATCGCTCAAGAAACGCAATCCTATTTTCATCTTGTGCTTGTCAAACTCCTTTGACCCAAGCGCTTTGGTGAAGGGATCTGCTGGGTTTTCCTTTCCTTCTACTTTTTGAATTTGAACATCTTCACGCTCCACAATCTCTCGAATCCAATGGTACTTTCGTAGAACATGTTTGGATCGATGGTGTGATCAAGGTTCCTTTGATTGTGCAATAGCTCCAGTATTGTCAATCAGATGAACAAGCGTATGCACCCTATGTGTCACCGCATTTAACTCTCACAAATTACATATCATCGTATGCCAAAAAGTTTAGACCACTTATGGATAAACTAGACTATCCGATATATGACGGTGTACAAGTTGTGGTGTGCAAAAGAAAAAGAATTACAGGGAGTGGCCGACGAAGATTATCACGCATACACAACGAGATGGATGCTAGAGAAATCCATGGTTAGACCAAATGTGGTAAATGTCATCAATATGGGCATAATCGCAAAATTTGAAAGTCGTTATTCAAAAGGTGTAATTTTTTCTACAACAATCGTAAAGAATGTATGTTTTTAATTATTTTGTAATGAATATATAATTACCTTGTTGTTGTTTGCTTAGTCCATATTGTGTATTTAGTGTCTTGTTTCAATTAGTGGCTTGTTTTATAAATATACATAAACTGTTTTGCAGGAAAAAAATACACAAAAACTGTTTTGCAATAAAAAAAAACTGTCACAGGGAGAAACGCCTCACTTAGACAGGTTTTTTTACTAATGCAATTATATGATTAGAGTAGCCTATTTTATTTACGGATTAAATGACCTATTGTATTTAAGGACTAAAAAGCTACTTTAAGCAGGTTAAATAAAAAAAAACATTTTATATGATTCAAATATAATATCCTACCAAAACAATAAAAATCATGCAAATTCACTTACTGATACAATTTACAACCAAATGTCTATTACAATAATTCAATTTCTTCTTCTCGATCTCCTAGTTTGACTGTGAAATGACTCAAGCGGGGTATCTTCTGGTGGACTATACCATTGTGACATAGTAGATAAATAAGTAGCCTGAATGCTCTCGCACAATTGAGTTTGACCGACATTGCCCCATTATTTCCACCATATAGTCTCTCCAACCTTTGGGTGTTGCATCATCACTAAAGGCTAGCTCACATCCTCTAATGGTATCATCAATTTATCAATAAAAAATTGAATTAGTAATAGTACGTTAAATAATAATAAATTATTTAAAGCCTCAAAATTAGCATTTTTTGAAGTTCGTAACCCCGAGGAATATATCCTTGTTCGACTTCGGTGGACTCGAATTTTAGTTTCGGGCGCCCAACTAATTTTCACGTATAGCATTATACCACTCAAAGTAACCCTCGCTAGTAGTAGGGGTGTTTGCAGCTTTAAGCTCGTTGAAGTCCAAAACATTTTGAAAACGATTCTCCCACAAGTCAATATAGGTGACTTGACGAGACTCCCAAGGCTCATGGGCCGCTCCTCTCCTATTTGTAATCTCATGTGTAGCTTCGTCAGTTTCCCTAATCGGTCGATGTATATGATGAACATAGCCAAATTATCTCAAAACCCTATTTGATCGGTACCACTCGACTTTAGCAAAGTGAATCAAATGTACCATACTCAAATAAAGATCCATGCCCACCTCCATACAAATTGCCGCCGCATTAACTAGTTGATCAACATCATATGATGTCCATTTAACTTGCCATAAGAATATTATATTAGAATTTAGAAAGTTGAATAAATAAAAGTAAATAGAACCAGGTGAGAGGTACAGGGTTCGAATCCCGTAGGCGGCAGAAAGTTATTAAAGTTTGGAAAGTTCTCTCAAGTGAGAGGTACATGGTTCGAATCCCGCAGGCGGCAGAAAGTTATAAAGTTTGGAAAGTTCTCTCAAGTGAGAGGTACATGGTTCGAATCCCGCAAGTGGAAGAAAATTATTATGTTTGGAAAGTTTCCAAGGTCCGAAACCCTCCCCAGAACATGGGCAACAACCTAGTTCTGATTGCCTGGAGGTATGGTTGGGGAGGCAGTCATATCTCCCGGGGGGACTAGTCGGGTGTAAACTCGGGAACCCTCGTCATCAAAAAAAAAAAAAAAAAAAAAAGTAAATAGAAAAAAATAATATATTGTATACTGTTGTTCGATTGACTATTTGGGATAAGGGTATAAATTTTATGAGAGACAAATTTCTTATAAGTGAGACAAGCAATTAAAATTCATATTTTATTGCCTCTATAATTACAAAAAATTTATGAATAAAAACTCCTACTATGAAAATTCCACCTTTCACTATAACCTAAATATTAGTTTCAACTCCTCAAAATCAAACCTACAAAAATTATCGAACAAAAAAAAAAAAATACTTCTGAAAATCAAATCTACAGCGGTGCATTTACAAGTTACTCCAATAATTCTCCACAATTATTATGCTAATTATATCATCAAAATTGTAGCATTACAAGTGAGACAATTTCTTTGGGAAAGCTACAAAGATAGTCAATTTAGATTCAACATTTGTTTAACCAGGATTAACTTACTAGACATGGTTTTGGTAATCTAATATAGTGGTGTAGGTTACGAGACAATAACTCCGAGTCTAAAATAACTCTCCTATATAATAATAAAAAAAAATTGTTTTTTATAAAAAAAAAGTCTCCAGTTTTATCTAAAATATTATAAAATATCGAATATATTTTATTTTTTAAGATCAATTTTGACTACAGGCTCACGAACAATCTGGTTAAGTAGTGAATTTAAAATTTGTTGTTCGAAATGGACACAAAACTCTTCTACATCTTCAAATACCATCACTTGATAATCATGAGCAACCCAAGAAGTCCCTTTAATATCTTCTTGGAACAATATACGGACATCGTTAACTAACTTTTCGTAATAATTATCAG